>OW121850.1:148935301-149535301 GCA_933228895.1 Platycnemis pennipes
ACATGAAACCATTCACGCAAATGTAAATAAAGGTACGTAAGTACATGTTCGTACGTGATAATTTATCGTGTAACCAGAGATTTACACGATTTTGATGATAGTGCTTCCTGTTGGCAGATTTCTGAACCTATCGGCCTTGTCGGCTCCGTCGACAAAAACTACTCGACTCGACTTGACTTTCGTAAAACTACTCGAAGCACTCGAGTCGAGTACCAACTACTCTACTCGACTCGACTCGAATTTTCGAGTACTCGCACATCCTTAATACAACCACTATTATCTAATTTGTATTTGTCTTTAGAGTTAAAAAGAATTTTGCTAATTATTACAGGGTTATAAAAAGAGACTTGGACATCATCTTTTTTAAAATGATTTTGCTTAACTTTTAGGAAACATTTCCAATAAAAGGTGACAATGTCCAGCGGTTTATATTTTACAGAATCAACTGACAGGAATGTCATAAGATTATTTGCTTTCTTTAACATAAAACACAGGACCAGTTTATAGATGTATTTTTTATCAAAACCATATCTATTTGCTGTTGTAATAATTGTAGCCAGCTCCTTGTTATCATTAATTGCTGACATGGGAATATTTATAACTCATGTCATAGCTGCTGATTTATGTCCACGGCCATGTAAAGACTTAAGGGATAATAGCATCCAAAAATTGGGTTTCCTAAAAATTGAAAAATCATGATTTTCTTCTTTAATAGAGATTTTCAGGTCTAAAAAATTTATATCATCACCGCTGTACTGCACTGTAAAATTAATAGATTAATGTGAAGAACACAAAAACATTACAAAAACATCTATTTGCGTAAAGTACCAGTCCATAAACACAGGATAAATAGAGACATCAGACAATTCCCTGAAGCTACCTACATAAATCACTACCATAATTCTTTTGGGATATTGTTCAAAAAACAGTATGTGTAAACGACACTCATGTTCAAGATTGTTTTCCTATCAGCCTACTGGTAACAGAGCAATCATAGAGCAATTTCAGTGGAAAAACCAATGGAGGCTTGATAGTTTGCCAAAGTTCTGCTTAAGACATTTTTATTCAAAGTGATGCATGAAATCTACAACTACCAACACATTGAAAAAGTAACTGGTTTGTAAATTAACAATCAAAATTGGACTTATTTCTGGCAATATTTAATTATATGCAACAATCTATACATAGCTTCTACAAAGTGAGCGAGAGAAAATTTTTCCAAATTCAGTTTGGTGTAACTTCCAAACGAGACAAAACACATACTCCAAATTTTTAGTGCATTCTTAATAGGATCATAGCTTATTGTACTGAAAATTTCAAATTTTTAATAAGTCCCCCACCAGAGATACAGGGGCCCGAAAATGGTAAATTTTCAATTTTTCCACTTTGCGGAAGCTTATAACAGCTAAAGGCTTAACAAACACACAACTTTTTTCTTACACACATTTACTATGGTACCCAAATATACCATAACAAAAATATAGACCTTGTGATCACAACCCTTCTATAAGAAAATAAATAGCAAAAGTTGTAAAAAACAGCAAATTGTATCAAAACTTTGTACTCATCATTCTCATAGACGTTACATAGTAAGGTTATTAAAAAATATTTCAAATAAAAGCTCAATTTATGACCATCAAAATGGTATTCGAACCATTCTACTACAACCTGTAGTTTTCGAGTAACTCTAATTACCGATACTCGCTGAAAGTGTCATTTTTACTGTGCGCTGTGACCTTCGCGGCCCTGTAGGTCCTTGAGGTCATGGAAAAAAAATTAACAAAAATTGGTTTTGAGCCTTACAGACATGAAGTAGGAAGTGTGTTAAATTTGGATTTTTTCTGAAATGGTGCTGCAACAAGTATTCGGTGAATTGGCATGGAATGACCCTTTGGTAAGAATCAATTCTTCCTTGATTAGGATTTCCTTTAGCCAGCTTAACATTTACTTCTACTGGGGTTCCAATTGGAATACAATCCTCCTTGCCAAAGCGTGCAAGAATCTTATTGCAATAATTACTTTGATCTAGCTTTATTACCCCATTCTTGCGATCTCGGGTTACTCTCATGCTAAGGCATTCTTTAACTGACCCCAGATCTTTCATTTCAAATCGACTTGAAATTGCCTCCTTTACTCTCTGAGTTTCATCTTTACAATTTGAAAATATAAAGAAATCATCAACATGCAAGGCAATAATGACAATTTTACAATCTTTCCTTAATATATACACACAGTTATCACACTGACTTGGAACATAACCACAGTTAATCAGAACATCATGAACTTTTAGGTTCCATGACCTTGCAGCTTGCTTTAGACCATAAATTGCCTTATTGAGCTTGCATACTTTACCCTCACTGCCTTTCTCAACAAAACATTTTGGCTGCTCCATGAATACCATTTCTTCAAGTTCCCCATTGAGAAAAGCTGTAGTAATATCAAGATGATCAATTTCAAAATCAAACTGTGCAGCTAATGCGAACAAAATTCTAATTGACGTTAACCTAACAACTGGAGCAAAAGTCTCATTGAAGTCCTGCCCATATCGTTGTGAGAAGCCCCTAGCCACGAGTCTGGCTTTATATCTCATGAACCCATCAATTCCCTCTTTAAGTTTGAAGATCCATTTGCATTTAACTACATTGACTCCAACTGGCCTGTCAACTAGCTCCCACGTACAATTCTTTTGAAGAGAAACAAATTCATCTTTCATTGCTTTCCTCCAAAGATCATGATCAGACCTATCAAGGGCATCTTCCACACTTTGGGGATCATCAAAATTTTGACAATAGAAAGAGTAGACCATATCATCATCCCTCTTAGGTTTCCTGTCTCTAACCCCTCAACGCCGTCCTGCGTACCCAGTACGCATGTTTAAATCACCGTATGTCGCCGTCATGCGTACCCAGTACGCTTCCTGAACTGCCGAATTCAATAATTTTTCTCGGTCTGAAATTGCATATTTAGTCCAATATGTTTACTGTATATGGTGTAGATATGTTTAATCTTCGCATAGTAAAATACGCAACATTTTTAGCCCTTTTTTGTTTTTAATTTTACAATTAATTTTCCTTCCAAACGCGAGAGTAAATGATTTTGATCTTTTCTGTCTTTACGTTCCTCCTTCCTAACTATCTTGAAACCATGTGCCTATTCTATTGGTGAGACGTCAAGAAGGGTCAGCTACTTTCGTGCATGAGAGATGATATCTTTCTCGAGAGTTCTCTGTCTTCTCTCGATGTCCTTCCCTTGTGCATCATCACCTCGAGCCCAATGAATGTTTTCTTCGTCGCGTCAGTCCCAAGCGAAGGGGCCATGTGCTTTGCTCTGCGTTTCTTTGTTCCTTCATTCACAGTCCATAATCTTTGAAGATAAGAGTGGACATAAACAGTCAGCATAAACTGAGCCCCCTCAAAATCTTTACTCATCCCTCGAAGGAGTTTCGAAACCAAGTTGTTCAGTCCACTGGAACCTTTCATGGTGTGTAGTGTCCTATCTTACTGTGCGATAGCATTTTCCTCTTGTGCAATTCGAGCAATCAGTTTTTATAATTACGTTGTAATGGATTCCACAAGTAGAAAAAGACTACCATTTCCAAGTGACGAGGAAATAACAGAAGTATTACTTGCAAGTGATTCTGACGACAGTGTAAGTTCGGAAAGTGATGAAGAAAATTACATCAATGATCGCTCTGAAATGGATACACTCCAGCCGATTTACGATGAAGTTGAGGATGCGGATGAAGTCGAAACCTTGGTGTGGGAGGGTATGAAAAATTATTTAGGTAACAGAGAAACATTTGTTGGTGGTTTCGGACCTCAAGGCGTAGCCAAAACTTTGTCCAATCCAGTGGATATTTTTCTGTTATTTTTTGACGAGGAATTTGTTCGTGAAATTGTTTTAGAAACGAATCGTTATGCTGAACAAAAGATTTCGTCTATTGAGCCCCTCTTTTCGCGAAAGTCAAGAATAACTGCTTGCAGACCTGTGACAGCAGAAGAATAGTACATTACCATAGGACTATTCATGCTCATGGGAATTGTTCAGAAGCCAACACTTCGAGCTTACTTTTCCACAAAGAGAGTTATATCGACTCCAGGCTTTGGGGATGTAATTTCAAGAGACCGATTCGAGATAATTTGTAAATTCCTTCATTTCAACAACAATGAGGAAGAAGATCAACGGAGTCCTCCCAAGCTAAAAAAGATTTTTCCCGTAATTGAACATCTAAATGAAAAATTTCAGACACATTTTTTACCAAATCGCAACATTTCAATTGACGAGTCATTGACACTATGGAAGGGTAGGCTCTCCTTCAAGCAGTACATTCCTTTGAAGGCATCAAAGTTTGGAATCAAGACCTACGAGCTTTGTGATGCAAATACCGGCTATCTATGGTCCTTTCTGGTGTATACAGGAAAAGATACTGTATTTCCCTCAAAAATCACTCCAGCTAATTCAAACAAGACAACGTCAATAGTTTTACGTCTGATTGAACCACTACTAAATCAAGGACGATGCGTTTGGATGGACAATTTTTATAATTCTCGTGTCCTTGCAACACTACTGAAAAGTAAATACATGACTGATTGTGTTGGAACGTTGAGGTTGAACAGAAAGGATGTTCCAAAAATCGTGAAAGAGAAGAAATTACTAAGGGGCGAAATGTGTGGACAACATTCTGGGTCTGTTGCTGTTTTCAAATGGAGGGACAAAAACATTGTGACGATGATCTCCACATTCCACAGTGACGAAATGAGAACAGTATCCAAAGCCAAAAAAGAGATCCGAAAGCCAATTTGTGTGTTGGACTACAACAAATTCATGGGCGGGGTGGATCTCAAGGACCAACTGTTGCATACGTACTTGATTGAAAGAAAACGACATAACAAGTGGTATATGAAGTTGTTTAGGAGATTATTGAATATAGCAGTCCTAAATTCTTACGTTATTCACAGGAAAAATGCGAATAATAAATTAGACCACCTATCCTTTTGTATACAGCTGGTAGAGGAAATATTTTTGAAATATGCTACGGTTGGAAGACAATGTGCACCAGGCCGTCACTCTTTAGATAATTTAGTTCCACGGCTTACAGAGAGACATTTTCTGAGGAGGATTCCCGCAGCTGGGAAGAAAGCAAAGCCCCAAATGAGGTGTGCAGTGTGTGCAAAGCACGGGAAAAGAACGGCGTTTACTGGTGTGAACCGTGTGCAGTAGGTTTGTGCTTGGATTGCTTCGAACCTTATCACACGAAGCAGAATTACTAAGGTAACGTCATATAAATAAAATTCCTTACTAACATTTTACACCACAAAACGTGGATTTCTGCATGAAATGAATAGGGAATAATCTTTCAGAGCCGAAGAAATATACGCCGTTACGAATATTTATGTCATCGCTACGGGTAATCATATCGAACCAAAGTAACCGTAGGATTATGAAGTCCATACAATTTTCTACGAAACTTAAGTATGTCTCTATCAATAAAATGCAAAGTATGTACATTAAGGATCGATTAAAAATTAACGAAAAAAATATAACACTTTAAAAACTTAAAACGTATACATTGTATAGAGAGAACGAGGAAAAAACGATAAATGTTGATCCAATTCATTTTAAAATTTAGCTTATATTAAAACATAGTTTCTCAAAAGTTCACAAAAAATTTCAAAAAGATTAGTATCATATGTTGAAAGTTATAAATTATTGAATGATACAATGCAGAAAAGCTGAAATCATTTAAATCTCCTCCGGCCGCTGGGATGGGATTTAATTAAATGTCCTCCGCGCTTGAGGGGTTAATTGGATACCGCCTGTCCTCCTCCTTTGGCAAGTCATCCTCTAAGTCAGCACTTTCCCTCTCGTCCATGTCGGTCTTACCTTCAGATTCAGCAGTAATAATGATACCTTCCCTGTCCTCAACCTCACATGATTTATTATAATCAGTTTGCTCCTCTACCTCAGATTCATCACCTGCATCTTCTTGCTGCATAACTGGAATATACTCTTGGCCCTCTATTAATGAAGGATTTTCTATATTCAAATGATTATCCTTTACCATAGATTGTTCTACAAACACTACATCCCGTGCCCTAATAATTTTTCCTGGATTTTCAGGATCCAACAACCTATAACCCTTAGTATCGTCACAATATCCCACAAAAATATATGGTTTACTTTTAAAATCTAGCTTCTTTCGTAATTGTTTTGGTACATGAACGTATGCAGTGCACCCGAACACACGTAAATGACTAATATTAACCTTTTTATTTGACCATACCTCCTCTGGTGTTTTTCCCACTACTGCCTTGTGTGGAGACCTGTTGTTTAGGTATACAGCAGTATTCGCAGCTTCTGCCCATAGTTTCTTTCCACAACCTGTATCCGCCAGCATGCATCTTACTTTCTCCATAATGGTTCTATTAGCTCTCTCCGCTACACCATTTTGCTCAGGGGTGTATGGGACAGTGAGCTGATGCCTGATCCCCTGTGACTTTAAAATGTTCTTAAAATTCTGATTAACATATTCTTTGCCATTATCTGATCTCAGGATCTTAATGACTTTACCTGTTTGTCTCTCAACCATCTTTCTGAATTCCTCAAATACTCTTGGAACCTGATCTTTTGTTTTGAGAAAATAGACAAACGTTTTTCTAGAAAAATCATCAATTAAAGTTAACATATACCGTGCTCCACTCCAGGACGATTCTGACATAGGTCCACATAAATCAGAATGGATCAGTTCCAGAAGATCTTTTGCCCTGGTTCCCCCAGTTTCTTGAAACTTTTCCTTGTCTGTTTACCCTGTAGACATGGAATACATTCATCATAGCTATCCTCAGAAAAATCAATACCATCTGCCATAAAATTTTTTAAAAGCTTCATACTAACACCATTCAAATGACCTAATCGTCTATGCCATAGATTATAAGTTTCTTTAACCACAACACTACTGTAAGCATTCTCTGTTGCCTGATCTAATACATAGATCCCATCTCGATTGGATGCAGTTACTTTAACTTGCCCTTGTATAATACATTCATCGGCATCATACATTTGGCAACCATTTTCATTAAATACAACAACAAAACCATTTTTAACAAGCTTACCCACTGATAGCAAATTTGTCGCTAGATTAGGAACATAAATTACATTTGTAATCTTTTTAATCAAATCATTATTACCCATACCTTCTCCATTCAATGTATCATTGTTAGCACCTGTAACCTTAATTTTTTCATCATCATTGAAATTCTGCAACCAGTCCTTCCTTCCTGTCATATGGGCCGTAGCTCCGGAGTCGATGAGCCAGTCAGCTTCACTTGCGATGTGCTTGGCTTCCAAGGCTGCCACAGAGAGAAGAGTTCTCTCCTTTTTCATTGCCGTACTCGGTACAGCTGATGGTCCCTGTGCAGTCCTGGACCCATGCGATGAACCGCTAATGTGTGTCTCATAGTTCCATCTGCTCCTGCATTTGGCTCTAATGTGACCAAATTTCCCACATTTGTAGCACTCAATCGGATTTGACGACTCGTTTCTAGCCACTTGCACTGCTTTACCAGATTGTCGCCCGGAAACCCCTTTACTTTTTGCCCACAATGCTGACTCGTCATTTTGACCCCACCGACTGTCCTGAATTAATTTGGATTTAACAAAATCACTAATTATTGGCGTACCGGAACTCTCTAATGCCATTATCATTGGATTAAACTCCTCTGGCAACCCGTTTAACATAATTACGCCTATGAATTCATCATCTACCGGTGCATTAATATCTGATAATTTCTGAGCAATGCATATAATGTCACTCACATATGCCTCCATGGATGGATATTGGTCCAGTTTTACTGAGAATAACTTACGATGTAAGCCTAAACGTCTGGTCAGCCCCTTGTCTTCATACGCTTTTTCTAAATTCTCCCAGGCTTCTTTTGCTGTTGCTGCATTCCTCACGTGAGCAACAGCGGACGGTTTTAACGTAAGACCTATCTTAGCTAGAGCTCGCGAGTCACGTTTCGCTCGTTGCTCACTCGTGGATGAGTCATCTGCGGCGTAGCCTTCAACGGAACTCCACAAACCTTCATGCAATAAATACATCTTCATTTGGAATTTCCAAATATTGTAATTGTCCCGTCCATCCAATTTTTCCAAGGATGGCAAACCAGTTCCAACTGACGCCTCAGCCATTTTTTGCTTTAACGATACAATACGTAAAAAAATGCACTCGCGTAATGTTCCAGTACTATTTAAGCACAACTGGTCCTTTTCGGTCGCCTGGGTCCATAACCTGTTAGAGGTTAAATAATATCTTGAGATATCGGCTTTAAACTGAGATGTTTTAATAACGAGTCACAGACACATCCAAATTCCATTTTATAAATTGAACGACTGACAGAGTTGACAACAACAATATAGATAAATAGTTACTGACATAAATAGCAACATATGTTGCCAACCCATATTTATGTATTAGATTACAACTCTAACGTAAAGTATTACATTTTTCGCAAGATATAAATAATTTCAGCAAAATAAATATTGCGATATGAGTAACAAATGAAGGTACATTGATACATGCCAGAAAAAAATTCGGTATTTTTGGTACGATTTTTGATTTTGAATTGGGTCCTTAAGTGGTTAAGTCAGAGGATATCTGTTACAATTGCTTAGGTGGAAAGCATGAAGCTAGTGCCTGTAAATCCCATGTATCTTGTCGTAATTGTTCAAAGGGGCACCATACATTATTGTGCACTACCAAAGTTTCTGGAAGTTCTTCGCGGATAGCCTCGCAACCATTTAGCACTGCAAGAAGTGACCGGAGAGGGCAGAGGGAGAATTTAATGCGAATGACGTGACGGAACGGGCATCATCTAACAATGAAAGCAGAATGCAGGCTGAATTAGGTTGTCCAACGAGTCATATTGTTTCTCAAAATTCTATGGTATTATTGGGAACGGCTATTGTTGCCGTGAAGCTGGCGTCAGGCATATTCAACAATGTGCGTGTTTGGATTGACCTGGTGTCACAAGCTAGTTTCATCATCAGTACCGCTTGCCAGCAAAGACTGGGTCTCCCGAGAGAGCAATTCATGGTCGCATGCAAGGGCCTTGCAGATAATCCCGTCACTACTACGAAAGGAATTACGTCTTTGGCAATTCGGCCTCGTCAAGGGGGTGAGGAACTAACCACTACTGCCATTGTTATTCAAGCAATTACCTCGAGGCAACCTAGCGCTCTAATGCCCGATAGTGTATGTGATCGTTTCCGCTATTTGATATTGGTGGATCCCGAGTTCCATAAGCCAGGGCTATTGATATTTTAATCAGCGCAGAATTATACTTGCAAATTATGGTTGATGGACCCACGATTCGCTACGAAGGTAATCCTACTGCGTGGCCTTCAATTTTTGGTTACATTCTAATAGGTCCTGTAAAATCTGCCTCCAATTCTTTGCATACTGGTGCAAACATTTCCTCATGTATTGTCACGTACGAGAAAGTGACTTGGGCTCTTTGCTAGAACATTTCTGAAAGGTCGAAGAGATTCCGAGCAATCCGCCTGCCTCCGAAAATGACAAAAGGGCGGAATTGCAGTTCACATCCCTTCATTATAGAGAGGACAATGGGCGGTATGTTGTACTCATTTTATTTAAGGACGAGTCCTCCCCTGAGACTTCTCTCAGACAATCTCAGGCCCAGGCATTAAAGAGGTACTCTAATCTCGAGCGGAAATTAGCAATGACACCTATTTGTGAGCAGAATACAATACATCCTTAAGTGAATATCTCACTATGGGGCATATGTCAAGGTCTCAATGGGGATTGGGGAAACATGTCATTCCACACAATGCGGTGATTAAGGAGTGGAGCTCAACCACGAAAGTGCACGTAGTGTTTGATGCTTCAGCTTGCACCTCATCAGGGCAGAGTTTGAATGAACTACTTTTAAAGGGTCTGAAATTGCATAAAGGCATCGCTGATTTAATCTTGAAGATTTTGTCTACATGCTGTGGCATTTGTAGCTGATATTTCAAAAATGTATAGAAGGATTTTGATACGTCCTGAGCATAGGGCTTACCAACATATAGTTTGGCATCCTAACGAACATTCCACTTTGCAAGAATTTGAATTAAACACAGTAACATTTGGTTTAACGTCCTCTCCATATTTGGCTAAGCGAGTACTTCAGCAATTATCTCATGACGAAGAGGAACACTTTCCCCTCGCAGCTTTAGTGCTCCCTATAACGATGTATTTGTGGACGACTTAATCTTGGGAAGCTCTACGAGCACCAAGGCAATGATAGAGCTTTTAGCACAATTGAATGGATTGTTAAAAGGCGGAGGTTTTCAACTTCATAAGTGGGCCACAAACTCCGTGGATGTTCTAAGGGCCATTTCACTGGAGCTTGTGCAACGCAAAGTGGAATTTAATAATGAGGAATACTCAAATTTAAAAATATTAGATTTATGTTGGGATCCTAACTTGGATTTCTTTTCTTACAACGTGAGGATAACATCAAAACTACCCTCAAAAAGAGGCATTCTTTCAAATTTGGCACAACTATTTGATCCATTAGGATGGATTAGTCCGGTCGTCTTTTGGGAGAAACATTTTACGCAGGGTCTTTGGAAATTAAATATCGGATGGGGTGAAGATTTGCTGATGTAATTCACTCGTTGTAACATTTTGTAAACCAGTTGCTTTTGTTGGGAAACATAAAAATACCTTGCAGTGCATTAGGTAGTGAAGTAAGCGACACAGAACACCGCCAACCAGCAGTGGTGCCAGATTTCTGGGCCCTCAGCCCGCCAACACCAGATCGCCCATCCAATCCCTCCCTTTTCTCGCCGCACGCCAAGATTTAAACAAAATTTAATGTATAATGACCAGGTGGTTTAATTTTGATATAAAAACTAATATATAATATGCTAAAACGTTCAATTCCTATTTATTTTATCGCATCAAAGGAACAAATAGTAATAAGGTAACATTTATGAAACATTACGAGCAAAATTGACCAAAATATTAACTATTGCAAGGTTTTAGTGTTTTGAAAATCAGTTGTTCGTATTTTAATGCCTTCTAAACGTGCAACATGTTAATGGCCATCATCATCATAAGTCGTCAACCTCAGATTGGTGTGATGCAGCTCTCAACTGAGTTCTTCATATTTACGTAATTCTTCTCTTTCACATCCTTCATCACTTGTTCCATATATCTTGCACGAGGGCTGCCTCTTCCATTTTTCCCGTTCACACATCCCTCGACGATTGTCTTCATCAGGCCATCATGTCTCATGATGTGGCCGATCAAGTTGTCCATTTCTTTTGAGTTGTCAGCAGACTTCTCTTTTCTCCCACACTTCCTCGTTACTTACTCGGTTGATCCATTTAATCTTTAACGTTCTGCTGTAGCACCACATTTTGAATGCTTCCACCCTTTTCTTTTCCGCTGCTATCATCGTCCATGCCTCACTGCCGTAAAGAAACACAATCCAGATATACGTTTTGATGAATTGCTTCCTTACTTCCAAGCTTGTATTTCCAGCTGTAAGTAGATTCTTCTTTTGATAGAATGCCCTCTTCGCCTGGGCTATTCTGCCGACTATTTCTTTCTTGCTTTGTCCGTCGTTGGTTACTCGGCTTCCAAGGTAACAGAACTCTTTCACCTCTTCCAGCTTTTGTTTTCCTAGTTTAACGTTGGTTTTGGCCTCTTCTCTTTTGCTGCACACCAATATCTTAGTTTTCTTCTTATTGATCTTCAGATGATAACTGGCCATTGTCCTTTCTATTAGTTATTAGAATCTTATTCAGATCCCTTTCTGTCTCTGCTATGAGTGCTATGTCATGAGCGAATCTCAGCATGCTAATTTTTTCTCCATGGACACTCACCCCAGAGGACTTCTCTTTGATTTCATTGATGGCTCTCTCGATGTAAACATTAGAAATTACTGGAGACAGTGCGCAGCCTTGTCTCACTCCTTGCCTCATTCTTGCCTCAATTACTTTATTTGATTACCGACTTCTGCCTCATTGAGTTTTCCTTTTTTTATGGGGAATAACTTCATTATAAGTTCTAATGTTTCAGTGCTCCATTAGGAATATCTTTTTTTAATTTAAAATTGTTACTTTTTGTACAGAAAATGAAGAGCATTCTATTAATACCAAACATATTTTAGAAGTTCTTAAATAAATGCTTAAATAATTTATTTTTCCAATTGTCAACAAATTACAAACATTCTTAACTACTCGATGATTTTGGTAGGGTCTCGCATCAGGATTCTGGAGTCAGTGATACTTTGCTGTTTCTGGATCAAGCTCATTGACATCATTCCAAAGAAAAAGAAAACTTTTTTCGAGTAGTTCAGAATTTGAAATGGAGTGTGTAAAGCTTCCCTCAGTACGATCTATCTCTTCAAATGTGATGCACCCAGTATTCTCTTTATATTTACTATCTTCTTTTCCTTCTTTAAATAATGTATGAAATACTAGTATAACTCATTGACATTTATTTCTGATTTATTGTTGCTCTCTGCCACTCCAGCCAACATTTTAGCGATATTTTTCATGGAAATCCGCCGACCATGGGACCGATTGCACACAGACTGCCACCCAATCAGTTAAGGAATAATAGCCTGTGTGCTTGCTCTTCAATCTGACTTAACATCTGCATCTACATAATGCCCTGTGAGCCATCTCAAGGGTGTTTGGAAGGGGGAAACAGTCGTACTATTGTTAAGGGTCGAACTATTTTTTATTCTGTTTTTGTGAGTTCTACGGTATCTATCGATATAAAATAGGGAAGTTTCCCAATGTCCGGGGAGGTTGGGCCAACCAGCCCAAGTGGGCGGGAACCCGCCAGCAGCAGAGCCCCTCAATCCGCCCAATTGGCGGGAACCCGTCCAATCTGACATCACTGCCGCCAATTATTGGGTTTCTGTGATGCCTCCAAGCGGGGCTATTGCGCAGTGGTGTATTTGCGCTGTGGAGGACTCCATACAAAGGGACGAGTCCATTTAATGATGGCCAAGACGAATGTTGCATCTATTAAAATTTTAACAATCCCGAGGCTAGAACTTCTGGGAGCAGTTTTGATGACGAAACTTATATAGTTCGTATTCTCTTCTCTCTTGCAGAAAATAAATATTGAGTGTGTTTATGCCTAGACTGATTCCACAACAGTCTTTTCTTGGATAAATACTCCAAAACATTTATTAAGAGCCTTTGGGCGAATAGGGTAGCTCAAATATCAGAAAGTCATGTGAGTATAATGTGGAATGCAAGTTCCTCGAGCCGATGATGGGAAGGCTCGAGTTCCTCCGATTCGTCAGCGGGCGACCAGGGAATGGAAATGACAAGGCCAGGCCTACATCAGAACTACTTTATTGAGTCTTCTTCTCGGTGAAGGATCTAGGCGGTAACACAGTCCACCATGAGGTCCTCCCTCTCCCTCCTCTGTCTCTCCTCCCGATGTCCCCGATCCAACTCCCTTTTAACCAGTCCAGCTCCGATCATCCTCTAGGTGGCATACCCCACGTGATACCCCGTGGCCTTTTCTAATTGGCCGATTAATCCCTCACCTGAATCGTCGCTCAGGCCACCGTCTATTGCTGTTCACGCTCGCTCAGCGCCGCGCAGCGAGCAAAGGAATGCACAGACTGCAATTCCGTCGGGCATAGGAATGTACAGAGGAAAGGTGAGCAGGATGAAACAGGCGGGGGAAAGGTGGAGGCGCATGATCAGCAGTAGCCAAGTCGGCAATGGGAATGACCGGGAAAGTTGGAGACGCCCGGTCAGCAGTGGAATCGGGAAATCAAGCGGAAACCAACGGGGACTTGCTGACGCCGAGGAGCGCCACAAGAGCACCTTTACAGGAATCATATATCTGGTAAAGATAACCCTGCTGATTCTGGCAGTCGGGGACTGCTACCCCAACAAATAATTAACGATGACTTATTGTGGAACGCACTGGGCATCTAATAGTGCTGATCAATGGAAATTAGTGCAAATGATGTACTCCCACAAATGAAATCTCTGAAATGGAATCCCAGAAAAAGACACACTAGACATCGCATTCCTGGAACGTTTTTCCTCCTTGTCTAAACTTAATCGAGTTATTTCCTATTGTCTCCGATTCATTGCATTAGCAAAAGGTTCATCGGACTTATGCAAAGAAAGTAATTTAAGTTTTCAAGAGATCAATAACGCTTTCAAAGTATGCATAAAAGTAACTCAGTATTCTTATTTTAAGCAAGATATAGAATACCTGAAAGAGGGATGTATCTATTCCAAGAGGCTTATACAGTTTATATTCTGCGTAAATGTAAGAAAAAGGTGATTACAGAGAAAATGGTAGATATATTTAACAAAATATTTTAATTTGATACCCGTTACCATATCGTGTCACAAAATTGGTTTTCATGAAAATGATGATTATTGGTCATTTTAACGCCGTTAATACTTCAACTTTAAAGTTACGTTCTATTTCATAATTGATTTTATTAGTTTTTGTTAAGTGTAATATGCGGTTTCATATATCTATTTTATCACATCACGGGCGTAAATGTCCCGGAACTTAACGTCTCTGATCTCCATATCGTACTTTTCTGAAATGTCTGCTTATTCCTTAAGGATATGGCCGAAAGGGATGACGGGATGATATTCTGTAGAGGCATCCTGGTCTTCCTACGGAATTCTCAGGCAGTGTACGGAACTTTGAACTTGCCTCGCAAAATTTTCCGTAGAATTCCGTAGACCCAGTGCGACCTCACAACTTTCTACAGAAGTCCCTCTGTTCCGTAGAATTTGTTCTGTAGAACTCCGTAAAAAGGGAAAGGTTTCTACAGAAACGCTGTAGAATTCCTTACGTTCCGTAGAAAATGTGTACGGAATTTTTCAGCAGGGTTGTTATATCGAAACACTTTTTGAATAAGGCTTTCGTGTACAATTTCTTGAAGTTTGAAATGATCTGTTGATCCATGGGCTGCAGCAAGGGGGTTGTGTTCGGTGGCAGATAACAAACTTGAACGAAGTCGAACTCTTTTCTAAGTACTTGCTGATGTTTGGAGGGTGTGCTGGAACATTATCCAGCAGTAGAAGGCATTTGAGGGGAAGTTTGTTCTTCTGTAGATATTATTTCACAGTCGGGGCAAACACTTCGGTCACCCACTCGACGTAAAATTGGCAGGTCACCCAAGCCTTAGAATTAGACCTCCACATAACAGGCAATTTCTGTTTTATTACATTGTGCTTCTTGAATACTCTTGGATTGTCCGAATGGTAGACTAACAGTGGCTTAAGCTTAAAATCCCCGCTGGCGTTACCGCACAATAGAAGAGTTAGCCTATCTTTCATAGGTTTGTGCCCTGGCAATGCTTTCTCTTCCTTCGTTATGTACGTTTTATTCAGCATCTTCTTCCAAAACAGTCCTGTTTCATCCGCATTAAATACCTGTTGCGGGACGTACTCTCCTTCTTCTATGATTTTTTTGAATTCTAGGAGGAACTTCTGTGCCCCTGCCTTGTCGGAACTAGCTGCTTCCCCATGCCTTATGATGCTGTGGATGCCTGTTCTGTGCTTAAAATTTTCAAACCAGCCTCGACTGGCTTTGAAAACAAAATCACTCGAAGCACTTGTCCCTGGGGTTTTCTTCTTCAAATCTTCGTAGATTTGCAGCGCCTTCTCACCAATAAATGCCGCACTGATGCTAGTGCCTTCTGTTTTTCATTTATATACAACAGCAACAACTTTTCTACTTCGTCTATTATTTTAGGCCTTTGCTTTGTTATAATACTTACTCCTTTTGACACATTAGCTTCTTCAAGCTGCGCTTTTTTCTTAAAAATCGTCGAGATTGTCGACTTTGACATGCCGTATTCTCTTGCGATATCCGATACACGCATGCCTCGTTTATACTTGGCAATCATTTCCTTCTTCAATTCAATTGTTGGCCGCTGCCTTCTCACTGAACTGCTACCATCTCTCTTAAACTTCTTTGGTGCCATGATTGAAGGCTTGATGATTATTAAAATAAAGTGAAAAAATCACTAAAGAGGAAGGATACACGATCGCACAGCTTACTTTGTATCCATTTGGGATCGCACAGCACCGAACACAAACATGGCCGCTACACATCTGTTCGCTAACCGAAATTTTGTTCGCTATCCGAGGCAAATTTTTAGCGAAATTTTTGGTCGTTATCCGAATTGTTCGTTATCAGAGGCAGCGTTCGCTAACCGACTGTATTGTTTTATTTCTCCTGAACAAATTTACGTATGTACTAGTTTCCTAAATGTGGAATGCATCTACTATTTGTTAACTGTTTAATGTTGTTTTTTATTTTTAATACTTGAGTGTGGTTTACGAAGATGACGTGTCCTATATTATATTATGTATGCTTCATAGTTATAATCTCTGGACAAAAAAAAATATCATTATTATTATTATTACATGTTTCAGGTAAGGATGATGACATTGTAAAACTATATGACTTAACCTCGTTGTGCACGGATGTTCTGGACGACAGAGGCCAAAACCCTTTCACTGTGCCCGTTGGAATGCTCTTGTATAGGTATGTATGCTCTCACCTATTCTGTTCCCAGCAAAAGTGTTTGCTTATGTCTGAAATCATGGCCGTGGTGATGGAGTGCACGCATGATGCGTGTTTGGCCGCACGCTGTGGTATCGTACTCAAGTGCAGGAGAGAGTGTTCAGGTGGCAGCATATATGGTCCAAGTGAGAAAAGCTTGATGAAAGTGATTGAAGGATCTTTACGAAGATGTATGTGCGAATACATCTTGCACATTGAAAGATTTAAGCTGCCTATAGGATAGAAAGGAACCCCTTCAAGGAATGTAATGCTGTAAGGGAAAAGAATGGAGAACTTTTAATTGAATACGAAGATAAATTGAAGAACTTAGAAGGAATATTACAAGTGAATAAAGTGGAAGTTATCAAAGTGTGAAGGAAAGATATGCGGGGGAAGTGAAGTTAAGGGTGTTCAACGCATTTTGAATAGTCCGATTTAACGGCTTCTCATCTCACCATGATCTCGCGGCTCTAGTAGTTCTTGTGAGTTGCCATCAGCGTCGCCACCGTGGAAAGTGGAATGGGGAGTTGAGGGGAGGGACCTGATATGTCGCAGCTGGGATTTTTCGGGGGCGGCGACAGGAGGGCTTGCGAAATCCGCAAGGCGATCAAGTTTCTCAGAACACAGATAAGGTCGAGAGCTCTCTTTTCGGAGCCGAGTGTGAATTGTTTTCCTCGTCTTCGTTGTGGTCGAGAGTAAGAAAGGTCAGCAATTACCTAAAATTGAAAACACCTAAAGGGTTCTGGGATTGTCGGCGTTGCCTTGGATTTGTAGTGCAGTTTTTAGTGGTTGTCAAATGTTATGGACTGAAGTAATTAAATTAGTCATCCATGATTTATTTTAGCGGGATGCACGTTGCCATCGTAAAGTAATTGTGAGCATTTTTTATGAGGTTAATTAAAATATCGTCTTTCCCTCTAGCATATGCGCCTAACTCCGACTCTTGTCTTTCATTAATGTGAAATTTCAATGTTATTTCTCTACAGTTTCCTACTATTTACAGGGCCAAAGCGCTCACATATTTTCCTCTAACTGTTACCAGAGAACCTTTACTTGAATATCAATGGCGGAGGCTACAAAAAATTTCGTTTATGAACGTTGTGCATTTACGTTTTTCGGTTATCATTATGATTTTACGGTTAAATTGAATACGCTTTTATACACACCAGAAACGAAACGGACTAAACGGTATTAATGGTCAATGCTCCACATTTATTAACACGCCGTTTTAAATTGAGATTATTAGTGAAAAAACTTTTTTCTTCGCAGGTAATTCACCATATTTACAATAATTCCCTCAATTAAACCCAATTACTGGTTTGACAGGGTTGAGTTCCGCCGTACTAAGGTGGAAGGTGAGTGAAATTCACACATTCAGGGTAAAGAGGCCAGTTTTCCGACTTACACAACAAAGCTCTGATACTGAAATTCATACCGCGAGATCATGCCAAGGTGCCTCGTCCGGAATTGAATCTGTACCTGAATGCTCTACCCACTTGGCTACCATGCACTCATTAGTTACAATTTGTAATTATGATGAGCAGTATGATCACCCTGAAAATTAACTTAACCATTCGTAAATAAGACATTTCTTCCATTCTGTGCATTGTTACACAAAATTAAAAGTTGAGAAAACAGAAACATAAATGGCATAAATAACAGCCTGCAGTAGAAATTCGTATACAAATTACCAACTAACATTAGCACAGGAAATCAAAAAGGTTATATAAAGCAGTAATACAATGAAAATACAGTTTATGAGCACATAAAATCAATGTATTAACATCACTCTTAGAAAGAGTGTAACAACAAATTATTAAAGTTCACTGATTATATTCACCATTACTGCATAGCTGTTTACCGGATCTTCACGCCCTTCGGATAACAAGGATCCACGATTTGTTTACGAATTTTTTTACGAAGGAGCGTACGAAGGAGCGTACGAAGGAGCCCTTACATTTAATTATCTCGTAAATTTACTATTGCGAAATAAATGCCTTTTTCGGTTATTTCCCTGCGAATCGAATTCTGCACGTTGCAATCTCTGCTCTTCGTTTTGTTGTATCCTTTACGATACTGCGCTTTTCTATAAGACTTCGTGGACTCTTCCATAACGCCGCCACTTCTGGACGCTGGAGAACACAGCCACACGCACCCTTCCTCAAGAGATAATCAAAACTAAAAAAAAATCCACCCGTCGTACAGTGGCGAATTTTTGAGAATTCCTTTACAAAACCATAAAATTGAAATTTCGTTTGAAGGGTTCCGGATGTTTGCAACCGTTAGCTAAATTATGTGAGTATCTACAGGGATACAGGTTTGTGGAAAATCGTTTCCTTCCGTACACTTTCCCTACTCATTGGCCTTGCTGCTGCTGTCTTTTCCGGAGAGTTTCACTAGTCGCATATGACACTGAAATACCAAAAACTACTTCATGTATGCTTTTCCGGTGCATATCGGGCACCCATGAAGCAAAATTACTGCAGAAGATGTGCATTGAGAATATTTTAATTTAATTATACGAAGTTTTATTTATCAGTATGCAATATTTTATACTCGCGGCTGAGCTTAAAGCCACCAAGTGCGTTCGCCGCGTTGCGGATGACTGGTCGTTCTCTAGATATAGAGGTTAGCTACGAGATAAGCGAGTTTACTCGTTAAATAAGCAGTCGTGGACGAAAAGCTATCCCTGGGTAAGGTAGGCCTTCAATTAATACAGATCCTGTGAAGATACCGCCAACAATTACCCTTCTCAGCACCGGGAGGGGAGAGCAGCAGCTCTTATTCTTATGAATGAAGGTGGAGACCACAGTAGTCGGTAGACCGACACCCATTTCATTACAGGCGTGGTAACATTTACTTTAGCGGCTATAGTGCTGCGATGTGGAAGGCAAGGAGAAACCACCACATTATTATCCCGAGGAGTCGCAGCTACTCCACTCTTTTCTTTCTATCAAGACGTGATGGAACCCTCTAGAGTAAAATATTCCGGAGGGAAAATAGTCCCAATTCGGATCTCTGGGCGGGGACTACCCGAGACACTACATCAGTCAAGTGTGATAAACATTTTAGGGTAGGAAATTGGAACGTGTGATCACTTTGGACATACG
Source organism: Platycnemis pennipes (assembly GCA_933228895.1). Taxonomy (NCBI): domain Eukaryota; kingdom Metazoa; phylum Arthropoda; class Insecta; order Odonata; family Platycnemididae; genus Platycnemis; species Platycnemis pennipes. The sequence continues at coordinate 148,955,003 of OW121850.1, forward strand.
GAATATTGAACCTGAAGGTGGAAATGCAGAGAGTGGACCTCGATGTATTAGGAATCAGTGAAATGAGATGGCCCGAAGGAGACTTCTGGAGCGGAAGTTACAGAATTATTCAAACCGGATCACTGAATGGTAACACTGGAGTAGGCATAATGCTCAGGAAGAGTGCAGGACTGCGCGTGAAGAGCTTCCTGCACTTCAGTGACAGGATTATAATGTGAAGATTGAGAACAAGCCTACGGATACCATTGTGGTGCACGTTTACATGCCTACGTCGGTCTACGAAGATGAATGAGTGGATGACGCCTCCGAAGATATCACGGCAGTTATAAAACTGGTAAAACGAAAAGAAAACCTAATTATTTTAGGCGACTGGAACGCTGTCGTTGACGAAAGTTAATATGGAAGAATATCTGGAAATATGGTTTGGAAAATCGAAACGAAAGAGGAGAGAGAATACTGGAGTTCTGCAGACAACATAATTTAAGTAGCGGTTGTCAACACATTGTTTAAAAATCACAACCGCCGTAGTAAGAGTCACAAACGAAGCAACTAAAGATGGTTGAAGCACGAAAGATCAGTAAAATAGCTCAAGCAAAGAGGGCATTCTATCAAGAGAAGAATCTACTAACAGCTAGAAATACAAGTGTAGAAGTAAGGAAACAATTCATCAGGACGTACGTCTGGAGCATGTTTCTTAGCGGCAGCATGGACGATGACAGCAGCGGAGAAGAAAAGAGTGTAAGCATTCGAAATGTGGAGTTACAGAAGAATGATGAAGATTTAATGGATCGACCGAGTAAGTAACGAGGAAGTGCTAAGAAGAGTGGGACAAAAGAGAAGTATCCTGAAAACTAAAAAGAAACGGGACAACTTAATCGGCCATCGACACAATGGCCTGATGAAGACAATCGTCGAAGGAAAATTGAACGGGAAGATTGTAGGTAGGCCTCGTATGTGATACATGGAACAGGTTGTAAAGGATGTAAAAAAGAGCCATTACGCTGATATGAAAACGTTGGCCGATAGAAGATCCGAGTGAAAGAATGTGTCAAACCAATCCTAGAATTGCTGACCGATGATGATGATGAAAATTATTAACTAATAAACTGAAATATTGCATTAAATGGAGCATTTTCCAAAACTTTGAGCAGACATTAAGTTATTAATTAAGCAGTGTTAAGTCATCTGATTGGATGACGTTACAGCCCAGTATTTTATAATTTGTCGAATTTACTTTACCAAGAAATAAATGAACTTTTCAAAATCAGAGGTTGCGCTCATTTTGAACAGAAACTTTTTTGCTGTTTCGCATATCTTGTCCAATATCCGAGTTTTAATATTAGGAACGGTATAATTGAAAGTTCTAAGTGTGATCATATAACACGAAAGAGATAAAAAATTGTGAATGAGTTAATAGTAGCCACTTTTGGGGCATAACGTGTCCATTTTTTCGTCCTCATGAAAATACTCCGGGGATATTCCTATATTTTATTTTTGGAAATGAAAAATTTTCTTGTAAATTTCATAACCAAGTGGCTACAAGGAACTAGAGAATTAAAAAAAATGTCTGTAAAGAAACAAAAAAATGGTTTGATAGAGACATCAGTGTTTCCATCAATACGCCTCAGCTATTTGCAATTGAATGAATATGCAACTAATCTTCTATTTGTTTCTTTCAAAGGAACTAGTTCAGGGGCGTCGGAACTATTTTCGCTAGGAGGGGCCTACCTTGAAAAGGGCCCGCATTTTTTGCGGATAGGAGGGGGTAGAGACTAGAATTCCCCTAAAAGTGCATATGAAGATGGTAGAATATGCGTCAAAAGGGAAAAGGCAAGATGGAAACAAGTGAAATTTGATTTTTAATAATGAAGACTAATTTTTCAAGGGCCCGGGGCAAATTCTGGGGGGGGGGGGCCGAATGCCCCCCCTGCCCCTCAGTTCCGACGCCGCTGAACTAGTTCACGTTCAAGCGACGTCAGAGCGAATTTCTTTGTGCATAAGCGGTGAGCTCAACTGTCAAATGCTGTACAAATGATCCTCCGAGTAACTAGCCTGCGGTTAATGGCGTTGTACATGTCATAAATGCCGAAGGGCCCATGGAATAGAGTGAATTAATAGCATTCCAAATCATGAATGACCGAGTTTTATCATTTTAAGTCATCGTCAGGTATAAGTACGTTATCGTTAAAAGAGTCTCAGTTGCTACACCATCAATATGTAGTAAGGTCGGTGGCTCTGTTCTGCAAGAGCAAAAGTTACCCTAATTACGAGCAGTCACTAGTCTAAGATGCGGTTGCTGCCTTGTGGAAACAAATTATGATTCCTCGTGGGAAAATCTACCTTCCGTCTCATACTGTTCAATTCGTGCCAAATCCTGCACGCTACTTGATTTTTCCCCCTAACGATTTGAAGTGTAGCCCCCTAATCATACTAACCATGTTATTATTGAAATGCAATGCAGGCGATAGTGTGAGCAAATTTCGTAATGCTTTTTTATGTCGACATTGATAAGGGCAGCGCCCTCAGCGGGATATGTTGTTCAATAAGTGTGGATATGGTACGGCAAAGGTTCAAATCCTCATATCATGTCGTACAAGTTGATTGTGACTCATGTAATAATATTTAATTTAGTAAACTAAGTAAATGCTATTATGAAAAAATTTAATTTAACGTGTAATTGTAAATAATGACTACGTATGGGTCTGAATCTCATTTGGACTCAGTTCGCATTGTAACCCATGCTAAGTGACCCACGAACAAATGTTCATGAGATCTTATAAGACATATATTAAGATAAAAACGAAGAAAAGTGTGTCAGTTCCTCATTGGGTTACAGGTACACAAAAATATGCTTTACCAACATGCTACGTGGCTATTTCTCAAGAAGTGCTAAAAATACTCACGAAAGTGTGACACCTCTTGACATTTTCTCTTAATTTTTGATCGTGACGTAGGCTATATTTTCATTTTCAGTGAAAATATATTCGCGATAAAAAAAGAATCACAGTCACCAAATAATCCACGATAATCTCGGAAAGGTTTTTGGCAAATATATATTTTTTACGGGGTACCATTCTCAACCATAAACAAAATGTATTGGAGCTAATATCCTGACAAAGAGTAAAAAATCATTTGAGAAAGCATGCCAAGGTTCAAGAAACAAATATTATATTTCAGTATCTCTGACCATCAATCGCACGTTAAGTGAGAGAAAGATAGGAACTTGCTATTGCCAAAATGACGAAAATAATTAAATCCTCATAGTGCATTGGTAAGATAATTTAGTGTTCGCCGTTGTAACATATGTGGGCCCCTTATCTCCTCTTCCCAAGGCAAAAAGCTAAGGCAATATCACGAAAAACATTGAGAATATGCACTAACCAAATAGCATATCATTATATAACAGGGGTGAATAATGTGGGTGGGGTGGATGTCCATGAAAACGGAGTTGGCAACTACGAAATAAAAGCCAGGAGGGAAGGATGTTCGTGGCTACTTTTTAACAGTGCACTTGATAAGTGCGTCGTCAACAATTGGAAATTGCACAGGATCGTAAATTATAGTAACATTACATTACTAAATTTTCAATCATGCATGACGTTAGGTCTACTGCGAGCGGAGGACATCACGGTTGGATGCGATAGCAAAGGAACAAGAATCACGAAATAGGGCCGCACACAGGAAAGGGAGTCTATCAGATTCCATGAGGCAGGATATTGCTTCTCATACTATTGTAGCAGGTGACGGTAGAAAATGGTATAACAAATCTACATCTATGTGATTCCCTGCAAGCCACCGCGAGGGTGTGCGGCAGGGTGTGGAGATCACCAAACATGCACAAGACTACTGCATGGAACTATTGACATGCAATAGGCTACTACATGGAAACATGCTACATAGAGTTTGACTGTTATTAACTACTTAGTAATAAAGGGATTGGTTGTTAATACATGCATTATGCACTCCAGACAACTCTACAATATTTCACCTTACTATCCCTTTGCAATGATGCGTATTGTGTTTTCTTATAGTACGGGGAAAAATTACATTTTGAATCTATCAGTACGACAATCTCTCTCTTTCTAATCTTATTAATCCGGTTGAATCTAAACCAATACGCTTGTTTTTAATAGGTATGTGCCTAACATATCTTCAGTAAAGCTATCCGTTTTAAATTTCTATAATATATTTAAAATGTGGCTCACAAGAGATATTTATGTGCAAGAAGTACAATCTCTCCTTGCATTATCGTTATTTCTTGGTTTTAATTTGTGAACGCGTGAGTTATGTCCACAAATTTTCCTGAAAAAATGTAGGATTGTTTTTCAATTATTAATGTTAATGAGACTAACATTTAATTTACATTTTTTGAATGAACTTCAAACTATAAAGTCATTGTTATTTGGCAGTTGAAAACTAAATAAAAATCGTTCGAAGCATTGTAATAGTCTCATTTTAATTATCCAATTTCAATTAATTATCAGTTTCAATTATCGCCCAACAATACGAAAACTCAATATTTAGCAATTGTTCTAAATAGCAATGTCAAAATATGAAACTAACGACACGATATTTCGTATTAAAAAAACAAATTGGTGTGAATAAATAGCATAAAAATTAGTTTGTGGAGGTTTTGAAAGAAATAGGTTGATCCTTTTCTCGACGCCCAGACACACAGTGGAATATCTCGCCAAGATCGCTCAGACCCTCCGTCAACCTTCCACACTGCTCTTCGAGCGAGGATGAAACTTGATCGCTTAGAGATAAGGAAGCCCTCCCCCCTCCGCCTCTCCCTCTCGGAGCGTCTCGGAGGCGAGATGAAGCTGTGGAATGGGGAGAGGAGGGGAAGATTGGGCGGGAAAAATATGAGGGGAACGCCTCAGCTTGCGTTTAGTTCGGTGAACGCGATAGATCGTCTCGCAATTTAAGATGCTGCAGGAATGGGTCGTATGACGAGCACATGCCATTAGTCTCTTCTTTAATATGTAGAATTATAGATTGGCTGTGTCGAAGGAATTTTCCATTTACGTTCATACACCGCTGCGATAGGCGTTCAAAAACGCATAAAAACAGTAAAGTTTAACATGCGATTTCTTGATTTGCAAGGCTTAGAGAAGACATTTCCTGGATAGGACCAAATACTCAACCTTTGCGCATAATATAATGAAAACAAAATGGACGTATCTATCATAATACGAGCATGGCATTTAAAATAAAAATAGTCTGCAGCGGCATTATTTGGCGAGGTGTTGAACACCCTTAAGGTGGATGATGTGCGAGGCTCGGCACAGAGATCATTTTGAGTTTGATACACTGCCGTGTTGAAGTGTGTTCGATTCCGACCTGTGCATCAATGAGACTCCTTGAAAAGATTGTTTGTCTACCAAGTGAAGTAAAGCTGCAGGAGAGACGAGAGCGTAACACAAGTGTGCAAAACCATTGGCGACACCTACAGGATGGAGTTCCAATAAGACATTGGAAATGACCTTTGTATTGAAAAAGAAGGTGGTTGGCAAGTGTAAAAACTTAAAGCCTGACTATACATATAAGACACTGTCTCCGGCGTTACTCGGTGGAACTGCTTCATATTTAATACGAAAAAACACTTGGTTATAATTCCACACTTTATTTCATGAAGACGACCCGGGTTTCAGCATGTCATGCCATCTTCAGGTACAAATGGGTGGGTGGTTTACACTTATATACCTGTGAGTGGAGGGGGGGGGGGCAACAGGGGTGAGGGGTTTGGGGAGGGGGGAAGCATGAGTAATGGCCAAGGCTGTTTTTCGAAGGAGGGAGGGGGGGTTAAGGTTGAGAGTCGTGGAGGGATGGTAGTGTGATATGAAGGAGAGGAGACTGGGAGGGGAACATATGGTCATTACAAAGTTTAGTGGGGCAATTCACAATTTCAAACTGTTCTAAGAAGTCCATTTTACGCCCTTTGTCAGTACAATGTAAAATCCGAGGTTCAAATTCACACCAATGGTTCTCGTCACATAAATGTTTGGCTATTCCGGAGGATTCGTCATTATTTAAAAAACATCGTCTATGTTCTTTCACTCTAATGTTAAAACTTCTCCCAGTTTGTCCAACATATCCAATGTTACAGATATCACACTTCAACTGGTAAACACCACTTTTCTGCATATTGTCATACTTGTCCTTTGTATTAAAAAGCATTTTACCCAATGACACAGGATTGTAAAATGACACTTTGGCATTATGGATTATATTACATAGTTTATATGAGACATGAGATATGAATGGTAGCTTGCACCAGCGTGAAGGTTTGTCAATATCAACTTGAATGGAAGTTATAAGATTTATAGCTTGTTTTTTGTCAGATCTTTCAATAAGTTTTCCAATCAGTTTTGGGTCAAAACCATTTTGTTGGGCAATATACTAAAGGCCAATGGTGACTGCCCCTGAAACGGTTTTTCTTCTCGCAGCTAGGCAAATAAAGTTATCGACATGAATCTTTCACCACAACTTTTTTTGGCCAATGAAATTCTTTTTTGCTTTTTACATTTTGCAAAAAATTAAAAAACATGATAAAAAATTACCAAAATGGCAGAATGCGTTGTTATTTATAAAAATCGAAAAACTACGAAGTTTTCGAGTTTCTTCACTAATCATTCCAATGTTCTAAATAATATTACGAGAAGGTAATAACTAGTAATTAGAATAATTAGAAGGCGTCACTTGCGGCGAAATCAGGGAACCATTACGAAGCACCCGAGGAGCGATGAGGGAGGGGAGGGAGAGATGCCGCTGGAGGGATGAGGGCCATGCTGCTGGAGGCGTTTAAGGGGAGGGACGAACGAAAGACAAATCTTGCAACCTTGTATATTTGCTGAGAAGAGGACAGCGCGCAGGGTGTCGCAAGGTTATGTGTCCCTCTTCGTTGCTCTCAGTCCGTCTCAACTTTTCGTATCGAGAGCTATTTCCAATTGCCTAATATTTGCGTAAATCTTTCAAGAAATTTTTCTACATTCAGTGAGTCAAGAAATAATTTACAATTAATTTCTTCGATTTAAATGATCTCTGAAAAAAAGATTATCATGGAAACTGCCAGAAAGGGCCATCCTCGAAGTAAGAAAGACGTGGTCTATTCTCATCTGCAAAACGAAAGAAAATGTCTGCCGGGAGTCTCAGGAAATGGCAAGCGAAGTAATTATTTGGTTGAGGACGACTACAATGAACCAATTCTTCAGATTTTGTACGTTTTTTTGTTTTCATCAAACCGATTCTCAGAAAAATACGTGTTTCTGCTAATGACCTAGCCTCACCGGAACAGATTAAACATTTAAGATTTAAGTATAATTGTTGTCCATGGCTGATTTGACTGTTTCACCACAGTATGTTTAGACAGTGGTTTCATCAGTTTCATCTTAACATACGAATGCGAAAATGTAGCCGTCACTTTTCTAAAAGTCATTTAATTGTTAGCGATATTATTTTACATTGCAAGAGACGCAATGTTTGTTCCAATTAAATCCGATGAGTAAACCGTGGTACTTTCTGAGAGAGTTATCTTCAGCCTGGAATCGCCACGTCCTATATTCCTGCATTATTTTTGTTTTTTTTTTGTAATTACTTTATAAGTAGTAAAACCCCCGGTAATCATAACAAAATGTAAATGGAATTTTAAATCTAATAACACTAAAAAAAAGTGATGGCAAACTATTTTATGAAGCAAAATCTGCGGCAAAATATATTTAGGCCTTCTCAAAGTATAAAATAAAGTTCTTTTTAATTTTGTTTACAAGAACTGCATAGCTTTTTTCTTTTTTGTTATGAAATTTTGCCGTGTTCTAAATCTCCCTTATTTTTGGTCAAGAATATGGAAATCTCCCTTATTTTCTTCAAATATAGTTGTTGGTCACCATAAGTGGATCATCACGTGGCATGGAAGCTGACATGTCTGTTCAGGCATTTCGATAGAGCGAGGAGATGCAATTACTTTTCTTTCAATACCATTTCCTCGTAGGTAGTGGTGATTCGAGTGCTTTTGAAAAGGTGCGTGAATCCGTTCCATGTGGGAAACTGGTTAAGAAGAGTGATTGTTCTAGTCACGAGGTTACATGTTATACAAAATCCATCTTCAAAATTCTGGATGAACACCCTGAATTGAAACTATTTCTAACAAAAGAAAGTAAAAGAAAAATATGGCTGCAACTCACTAGTTGAGGATCTAAAAAACGGGCCGCTTCGCGTATTCAACAGCACTCGAATTGCAAAGTATATAACTGCAATGATCAGGAGGGGAGGGAAAACATTTTCAACGACAAGGAGATGGGTGCCCTGGAAAGAGTCAACGAATTATTAAAACCCTAGGTATGGAAATCAATTATGCTAGCCATGATTGACACTAGTAATCTGGCGGAGAATTTTGTCGTTAGTGACTAAGTTTATGGGAGGCAAGCAAGTGAACCGCGGAAAAAGTAGTTTGTATGCTCATCGTGTGCAGGGTGCAGGGGCTTGATTTTCAGCTGGGACCAGGGTGGAATTATTCTGCGTAGAAAATGATATGTGGAAGAAGCCCTTTCAAAAGTATACACAGACTTGGCGAGCGAAGGCCTAAACGCTAACAGTCAACTAGGAGGTGTCTTGCAAAAAAGCCTAAGAGGAAAGTTAGGGAAATTTATGAGGCAAAAGAAACTAAGGATTATGGAGAGTTCTGTCAGAAATTGGACATGGACCAATAGGAAATGGATGTAGAAATCGAAGAGCTGATAAAGAAATTGACGGTTGAGGGGTCAATAGAAGCTCTAGAGAGAGAGATGCGGGTCCAAACCGAATGTGAGCAATGGTTTGATGAAAGACAGAATAGATTGACGTATTCAAATTTTGGTGTTATTTGTAGGAGAAGGGAAAATCACTTGTGAAAAGACAAAGAAAAGAAAAGTTTTATGCCCAGTCATCTGAAAATGATACAATGAGATACGGTAGCCTAAATGACTTTATGCGATTAAGAAATATGAGGAGTTAACGGGTAGCAGAGTTTCCATGTGGCCTTTTTGTTGATCCCGAAAACTGTTTCCTAGCAGCCTCGCCTGATGGAAAAACAATTGATGCAGCATCATTGAAGTAAAATGTCCAATATCATCGGAACATATGACATTAAAACAGGCAGCTGTGGAAATAAAGTGTTTTTGCTTGGATGAGGATCTTAAACTCAAGAAAACCAATGGTTTTAAACCATAATTATTACTACGAAATTCAGGGACAATTACATGTTTCCCGATATTCCTTTTGTAATTTTATGGTGTGGACTCCTATGGACTGCAAAATCCAAATAATCTTCCGGAATGGTGAATTCTGGAAGAATCGCATGGAGAACAAATTTCTTTAATTGTATAATAAAGCTTTGCTTCCCGAAATAATTGACCCCCGACTTTTCCGATCTATGGAAATAAGAGAACCGGAAATAAAAGTTTGAATAGTGTTAAAGTACATTTATTATTGCCATCTATAAAATGTTTAAACTTTCAATTACATGATACAACCGGCAATGTTGGCTCAAGAATAGGAAATTCATGTTAATGCACCAAATTACTCCTAAGTCATTAGCAGCCATCAATCCGAAAATTGGTACCTATGCTGTAGCTCTACAATCTGCACTCTTCTCAACGATCCTCTTTACTCCCTCATCTTTCTTACCTTAGCGTATCTATTTATTTGCTCACGATGATCTATCCTTGGCCTTCCGTGGTAATTCTATCCGTCTACTATTCCTTCAATGATTGTCATCAGGAGGCTGTCTCCTGATGACAATCATTGAAGGAATAGTAGACGGATAGAATTACCACGGAAGGCCAAGGATAGATCATTTTTTTTTTTCACCTCAGATTGTAATTGTTTTAAGTATTGACCACTATTTCTTTTATATATTTATTTTGACAAGGGGTTAGATGGCAGAAGGGACAGTTTTGTCTCAATCTCGCCCCAATAAAGACCTTTTATTATTATTATTATAGTATGTCTGATGAGATTATCTCCTAATGCAAATCATCTACAGAAAACGTCTTTCCCCAACTCTTCGTACAACTTCTTTATTCGTATTTCAGTCTGTACGTTTGATCTTCATTAATCTTCTACAACACCACTCATTTCCATCGCTTCCAATGTTCTCTATTCTGCTGCTGTTACTGGCCAAGCTTTTATGTGAAAACATCCAGGTTTTACTCCTGACAGTAATTAGTTGTGAAAGTTTTTTATTGAATTTTGCTACGAGTAGAACATATGCCCCGCAGCGCCTTCTGAGCAGGTCAAGGGGTTTCTGCAAGCATCGAATGCAGGGCGTAATATTCCATCGGGTCCAATTATTCTGGCCGGAATATGATCCGCGTGAGAACTTTGCTCCTATCACTCTACTCTCTACTACCCGTTTTACTATTCTGCATGTCACTCGAGTTCTGTTACAGCCGATTTGATATCAAGGAATGCCCACCTGAAGCCTTTTTTACTCTGTTGATTAGTATTTTATTCCAATTTTGCCTAGAATAAGCTGCGCTTTTTTACAGAGGGAACAGAACACGGACTCCTTTTTGAAATCCGTCCTGAAGTAACTTAACGTATGACACTTCAGTATAGAAGATAGAAGCAAGTATTTAGCACACATTAGTATGTTATAACATACCATTCAGGCTCGCCACCTGAAAAGTGATTCAGACATCTTTCGTGCCGTCATCTTCGTAGGACGGAGCGAAAAGAAAATTAAAGCGGATTCAGTGGACTTTGGGGGAGGGAAGATATTTGGAAATCAGGATAAGACAAAGCATGTCACCTCCAAAGTTTTTCGGACTGCCTAAAACCCACAAACCCAATACCCCTATTCGACCAGTTGTTTCACACTTCACCGCCCCATGTCATAAATTGGCTGTGAAATTGAATAGTCTGTTGAGAAATTATTCTTCTTTTCAATCGAAATTCAACATTAAGAACGCAGTGGATTTGGTGACAAAAATATCAACAGTGAAACTCCCTCCCAATTCTAAACTCATTTCCTTTGATGTGACTAACCTGTTTACGTCAGTTCCAGCCAAGGAAGCCTCAAACTTAGCGGTAAATTTAATTAAACGTTCAGGTGGTGATGACAAAATGTTAAATGAGATAAAATTACTTTTGGATTTATGTATCGAACAAAATTATTTCTTATTTAATGGCACATTCTATAAACAAACGTCTGGCCTGGCTATGGGGTCGCCATTGTCACCAATTTGGCTGAGATATTCATGAATGAGTTAGAACTTAAATTATTCGATTGCAAGCATCCAATGTTAAGTAACATATGTTATTGGTATCGTTATGTGGATGACATTATATGTTTGTGGTCAGGTACCTTGCGCCAGCTGAATAACTTCACTTCTTTCATAAACTCTCTGCACCAATCAATCGAGTTCACTTTGGAATACGGTGGACATAACATTAACTTTTTAGATCTTAACATTGATATTAGTACGGGCAAACACGAGTTTTCAATTTATCGTAAACCTACGTTTACGGATGTCGTTATTCCAATGAACTCAATCCATCACCGTATTCATAAAACAGCTTCGCTAAAATCAATGGTGAACAGGTTAACAAGTATCCCAATGTCCCAGGACAACTTCAATAAGGAATTAAATACCATTAAAGAGCTAAAGGGGTAAAGAACTAAAATTGTTAACAGTACCCTGTATATATATATACCAATTGTGTTTACTGATAAAAAAGAACATTCACAATTTACCTGTAAATAGTGATGTTCATGAGCACTTAACCAGGTCTCATTACCATGTTCATTTAACACTTCATAAAAAACGACTGACTTCAAAAAGTCCTATGGTTATAGGATCAAAAATGTTTAACTGTCTGCCTACAAATGTAAATACCATAGATTCAATGAGAGAATACAAAACTACTTTAAAGAACTTTTTAATTAACAAGTGCTTCTATAATGTTAAAGAATTTTTCAATGATAAATGAATTGTTTATATATATTATATTTTGACGTGGTTTATATCTATGCTGTGTAAACACATATGATCTTTAGACAAATAAAAATTATTATTATTATTATTAAGTATATTGCCCAACAAAATGGTTTTGACCCAAAACTGATTGGAAAACTTATTGAAAGATCTGACAAAAACAAGCTATAAATCTTATAACTTCCATTCAAGTTGATATTGACAAACCTTCACGCTGGTGCAAGCTACCATTCATATCTCATGTCTCATATAAACTATGTAATATAATCCATAATGCCAAAGTGTCATTTTACAATCCTGTGTCATTGGGTAAAATGCTTTTTAATACAAAGGACAAGTATGACAATATGCAGAAAAGTGGTGTTTACCAGTTGAAGTGTGATATCTGTAACATTGGATATGTTGGACAAACTGGGAGAAGTTTTAACATTAGAGTGAAAGAACATAGACGATGTTTTTTAAATAATGACGAATCCTCCGGAATAGCCAAACATTTATGTGACGAGAACCATTGGTGTGAATTTGAACCTCGGATTTTACATTGTACTGACAAAGGGCGTAAAATGGACTTCTTAGAACAGTTTGAAATTGTGAATTGCCCCACTAAACTTTGTAATGACCATATGTTCCCCTCCCAGTCTCCTCTCCTTCATATCACACTACCATCCCTCCACGACTCTCAACCTTAACCCCCCCTCCCTCCTTCGAAAAACAGCCTTGGCCATTACTCATGCTTCCCCCCTCCCCAAACCCCTCACCCCTGTTGCCCCCCCCCCCTCCACTCACAGGTATATAAGTGTAAACCACCCACCCATTTGTACCTGAAGATGGCATGACATGCTGAAACCCGGGTCGTCTTCATGAAATAAAGTGTGGAATTATAACCAAGTGTTCTGACTATACATGCCTCAAATATACTGACAAGGATCTTCTACAGAATAACAGAACAAGAAGCAGAGGACCTCATAGATTCGAATCTGCATTCAGAAAAAGCAAGGATACAAGAGAAGTGATTTTGGCCCTTAGGGTATTTATGGAGAAGAACAAATCAAGGTTTGTTGCATTTGTGAATTTGGAGAAGAATTTTGATAACGTGAATTGGAATTTAATTCTTTGAATTCTAAAGGAAAATACAGGGTCATACAATGACTGTAGCATTATGCTCAGTTGCATAAAAACCAAGTGGCTGTGATTGGACCCAGCAGTGGAGAAACGAGAATGAAGATAGAGCTGAATGTAGTGCACAGTCCCCATGCCTACATCAAGGAAGTCATTATAGAAATCAGAGGGAAGATTTCAGGATGAAATATTCATGGAGAAAAAATAAGGTTACTGAAGAAGCATTTAGCGATAATGGAAGAGCTGGGATGGCTGTACTTATCATGGAAAAGACATTGCCCAGATATGCATGTCACTCAAAGGCCAATCATAAGAAAACAAAGATATGGAGTGTAGAAGAGGAGATTTAACTCGGGAAGGGAGGGAGTGTTGATATTTGGGAAGCCAGGCGATGAAGCAAGAAAGGAAGAGTCGGTGGAATAGTTGAAGGGAGTGTTATAACAGATGACTAATGGAAATACAAGCATGGACGTAAGGAAACATTTCATTGGAGCTGGAGCAACCTTCTCTATATTGCAGCGAGGCGTGGATGATTGCAGATGCAGAGAAGTCAAAACCAGAAGCATTTGAAATTAGGTGTGAGAGCAGAATTATGAAGATGAAATGGATCATCCTAGTGTTGAATGGAGAAGCCCTTAGAACAGCGTAATGTAAGAGGAGTCCGATGGCCACATTGAGGACCAGATGGAACCATAATTTCTCAAATGTGGCAGATTAGGCCATGTGTTGAGATGTGCTATCTTGGAGAGGAAAGTGAAAGGGAAGAATGGCAAAGGAAGGCATCGTATGAAATACATGGAGCAAGTCTTTAAGGATGTGAAGGCAATGACGGATGGCTAGGGGAGTGGGAGAGTTGTGTGTGGAGAATCGATGTCAAAGCGCGCTCAAGGATTTTGCTAATATACCGAGATGGAGTTTCCCGTGTAAGCAGAGGGGTGAACAGAAGTCCTCAAAGAAGAATGAGTGTAGAGCAGTTGGCCTGGTGTTGTGCCGTGCATAGGCTGTTCATAGAATAACACACGGAAGACTAGGAAAGAGCGTAGATAAAGTTTTAGGAAGAAAAACAATGGAGATTTGGGTGTGATGCTTAGTGATTTCTCCGTAGGGATAGGAAGAAGAAATGCGGTTTTTCACTAATGAAAGCATTAATTCTCTACAAACATGTTTTCAGTGCAACTATATATTATAGGGGAGAAATGACATTGTGAATGAAGTACAAATCTGGGAGGTGGGTAAGTAGTCTGAGAGTATACGAACGGAGTGGTGCTCTCATAGAAAATTGTCCCTTGGGAAATCCAACTAGGTTGACCTCTAGTCATGAAGCGTACTCCAGGTCCATGCATCTGTTGGGGACATCTCTGGGTAAGTCAACAAAGCTTAATGGGGGCGTTTACTCAGAACTGAAATCGCTCTTTTGTACATGTAATCGTTTATGGAAACACAAATTGAATTTTATTGAAAAAATTAATCTTCTAACCAGAGCCATTAAATCAAAAATTAAAATAAAGTTAAAGGTGATGCCCACGGAATGAGGTGCGTGGAAAGAGGATGTCGTCACCCGTCCTCTTATTGTGTGGAGGGAGGGAGGCCTCTTTTTCAACACGTGTTATTGGAACTCTTATCATTTTCCATCCTGTCGGTGTCACCAATGGTTTTGCACCCACTTCCATCGGCAGAGCCAGCTGTGTGTCTCCCAAGGAGAGCTGTGGTTGGACAAAGTGGGTGACGTACAAGTCATTGGCACGTCGACTTTTTCGAAAGGGTTCAACATATCAGTTTTTCTCTGCTTACAACTCAAGAACCGATTGATGGGTCAAAGAACGAATAAAATACGGGTGTTTTTATTTTATCAACTATCAGATTCTGCCATAAAAAATATGATAAACGACCCCATTGTAGCAATTGTTTGAAAATATTCCCAATCGAATTAGCTTGAATGCTGTGTTTTCACCTGAAAGTAATGTTTATACCTTGAAAATAGACGTCATGAGGTTCAAAACCAATGGCTCTTCATGAAAGACTTTCATGAGTATCAAGCGAATGAGTGAGTCAATCAAAGGGAAAGTCTAATAATTTTTGATAATAACCTTGTCAAAATAAGCTTAAAAAGTTAAACGAAAGGTACTCGGTCCCACTTCTCTCTGGCCGTGCCCTCTGCCATTTTTTTCATGGGTGTTTCCAAGTCTGTTTCTGCACTAATAGGTGCTTCAGACCGGGAGGAAAGGATAGCAATGCAAGGGATCCTCTGCCATTGGCATCAAAAGGTGCTACTTTTGAATGGTGCCAAAATGTACGGTGGTGACATCACCCTGCAACGGCATTCGGGAGAAGTAGCCAAGTGGCGTTGGCTGCTGCCTCGTCCGCCACATTCAGCAGTTGAGTGGCTGCGTTGTTGTTCACTTTTATTTTAGAAAACACAGTTGATATTATTGAGTTCGTCATACTTTATAAATTAAGGTTATTTGTATTAAGGATGTTGGAAAGGAAAATAAATGTCCTGATTTGTACCAGGCTGTTGTAATATGGCGAAAAACAGTCTGGGGAAACTTTTCCTTTTGGTTCATTAAGTTTTTAATTTGGATGTATTACCGAAAGATATTTCATCGGCAGGCAGTGGAACAGCTACTTAATTTTAGGAACTTCAGTTTGCAAGTGGCTTATGGAATATATTTTTGTCAAAGCTTAAACATTACCTCCTCCCATCTTTTACTGCACTTTTCTGCACAAACCAGTTTCTATGCATTCTCGAAACATTGGTGAATCATTTCATCATCGACCTCTGGCAAGTTGGACGAATTTCCACAGCAAAACGTTGGTCATAATGCATTTGTAGGGCTGTGCCAGTCTCGACTTTTCGAGATTCGAGTGAGATAAAAGTACTACTCGAATCCCGCTCGATTTTGATCTAAATACGCTCGGAAAACGAGTCTCGAGATCTCCGTCGTGGTTGACATAATTTTACAGGGCCTTGCTTTATAATGCGACGTAGTAAATTATAATATTTATTCCATTACTTTTGCATGATAATTTTGCGATGTCATGCCACAAAATATCGAGAAATCTCTTAGTCTTAGTCTTACAAGGGGAGTGTCCGAGTTCCGGGTCAGGGATTTTGACGAAATTTGCTAGGTAGGTAGCCCTTGATTACTTATTTACGAATCACTTCCCATATAGGGTTATATATCCAGTAACTTTGTCAAAAAACGAGTTTGAAATATTGTATTGCCAATATAAAGCTAATAATTAGCCATGTTTAATCAGTGCAGTTTGGGTTAGGGGTAAAGTACTTGCTTCACAAGTCGACGTCCCTGGTTCGTGACTCTCCGTCACCAATTTTTTTTTCATCGCAGTTTCGTTGTACGACTGTCCCTGGTTTTACATATTTTTAATCTGTTTACCCGGGATGGATTGTAACTATTTTACGTACTAATTACGTAATTTTAGCAAATTTCGTAATCAGAACGTAAAATAGTTAATTACGTTATTTACCTTAATTACGTAATTAGTACGTGGCGGAAATACGTCCGCACGCCCTGTCGTTTTTCGATTACGAAATTAACGGAAGAGCATGAAGTGTGATCGTGATTTTTAATTTCCGTTTCTTTGGCCACGCAGCCCCGACGCACGTAGAACATTTGTTCTAATTTGCCTGGTGCCGTGATTTTCCAGCACTGTGCTTTTTGGAAAACTAATTGCAAGAGAAAAGAGAACTTAAGCTTTGCAAACATGTAATTATCATTTTAAGTATCTACCGAAATGTTCGGGTAATCGGGCGAAATTTTCGGGTGGGAGAGAGTTTCGAACCAGGGACGTTGCTTGGAAACTGATAAAATACCAACGGTAACAAATAATTTCAAAGAATTAATGTATTGCACATTTTCAGGAGCATGATAGAATCACCCGAACATTTCGGTATTTCAAAAATTATGATCAAAACTTGGGGAAGTTTCCATTTTCTGTATATAAGAAATTTTAGCATTTCAGAAAATCAAAAGTGCAATTTATTTTCAATATAAAGGAACGAAATCTTTTTTATCCTTTTCTTGAATGCTTTACCTACAAGTAGATATGTAAATCTTGTCAAAATATGCTCCCAAAAAGAACTTATGATCAAAACTTGGGGAACTACAAGTTCTTTTTACAAAGGATACAAATATATTGTAATGTACGGCCTGATACGACTGTCGTCAAGGTGATATATTATGTTCGTAGTGAAAAAAACATTATAAATAATCTGAGAAGATCAAGTTTGTGCGATTAAAGAGCAAAATAAAGTTAAAAGAGAATTTTAGGAAGAGCGAGAATAAAGACGAAATAGCGGAGAAGAAGTGTATTGCATTATTTTACCGGTGGAAAACAGAGACCCGATTAAAAACAAAATATCGCTGAAGGAGCATATTTGCGCCTTTTTATTTGCTGTTGTTATCACAAAAATTGTATTAACTGTAAATATTATTAATAATATCAATGACATATCATTGTAAATATAAGTTGTTCGTGTTTGTGTTGTCTATATGTAGTAAGTGGGGTTTGTGTCAATGATAAGTATAATATTGTATGCATATAGAAATAGGGCATGGTAAACACGAGTTATTTTCAATGTAATATTGGTTTGTAATGTTTATTTTTATGGTTAAAATTATATCAATAGTTTAAAACCAAGTTCAATGTCTATTTATTCATTTAATCTGTAAGATTCATTGAATTTTTTAATTTGTGAAAATGTAAGTATTTAAATAATTGCATAATTTTTACTGGAAAAAATGTATATTATACTTAATTATACATTTTTTTCACGATATGATAAATAATTTATGTATATATGTGTGTGTACATATATACATAAATTATTACACAAATATAAATTCAAACAGAAGGTGAAAGAAAGAGATAGTAAACATACAATAAACAGTGAACACAACGGTGGTGTGGAGATGGACTGATGGCCGAAAACTATGGGCTCATCTGGGGGGCACTTGGTGCTATAAACCCCCGTCGAATTCACTGGAAATTAGAGTAACCTTGGTAGCATGGTGGTCTATGCAGTCGCCCGGCAAGCAAAAGGTCCGTGGTTCGATTCCCGGTCAAGGCGAAATTTTTTCCATGTGTTTTCGGCCATCAGTCCATCTCCACACCACCGTTGTGTTCACTGTTTATTGTATGTTTACTATCTCTTTCTTTCACCTTCTGTTTGAATTTATATTTGTGTATTTGCATATATATACAAAACACTTGTGTATATATATACAAAACACCATTCATATACAATGCCATAGGCGCAAATACACAAATATAAATTCAGACAGAAGGTGAAAGAAAGAGACAGTGAACTCACCATATAAATATATATATATATTTATTTAAAAGTTCACTGGAAATTCGCAGTGCGAGACACAAATAGCAAAAAAGCTGGTCACAGGTGTGACAAAAGTATAAAGTAACATAAAAAGGACACTCACAAAAATATTTTTCCGATATTTCGGTGGCCACTACCACCTTTCTCAATAGGAGAGGAGAGAACTGCAGTTCTCTCCTCTCCTATTGAGAAAGGTGGTAGTGGCCACCGAAATATCGGAAAAATATTTTTGTGAGTGTCCTTTTTATGTTACTTTATACTTTTGTCACACCTGTGACCAGCTTTTTTGCTATTTATATATTTATTTATATTTATATAGGTATAAAATATGTAGAAGAGAGAGAGGAAATGTCCTAATAAATGCTAGCAACAAGATGTTATATATAGGGAAGTTCTATGCGTACCCATCATAATCTATATGTATAATCTGGAATTGTTAAATACAAGTTAATTTAAGTAAAGAAATTGCTAAATTTTTTGCGAAAAATTTATTTAGCAAACTTTTAGAATCCAAATTCGTATTCAGCGACCTTGAGTACCTCTATATCCTAAATTTCATATAAATTGGGAGATTTTTTAATCCAAAATACCAATTATTAGGGTTCCTGCACCACTGTGCGCCTTAGGTACCCTTTCTCGGTCCGACCCTTCGTTGCAGTGCGCGCCCCAATCCCAGCAGGGGTCCGCAGTCATTTGCTTGTTGGTGCAGTGGAATAACAAACTTAGAAGTTATTGTGTACTTGGAAAATTGAGCATTATTAGTATATTCCTTATGTTTAGTTCTACAACTGCAAATTTTAAACGGAGCTTACCGTTATTTTTAACGTAGTTCATGAGTAAAAGAATCTCCGAACAAATTTTTGTTAATTATTTAGTTGGTTATGAGTGTTTTTTTCATTATTTTATTTAATTAGGAAGTTATAATGTTTTTAGGTTCAACAACTGAATGTTATTTTTTCATATGAGTTGATGGCCATATTTTTCGTGAGTTTCAATGTTTATTTTCCCCTGTAATTACTCATTCTATTATAATCATGACAGCTGAGTATTTTACTTTCTTTCGTTGGTCAATGGTTTCCGCCTAAAGAATACAGTGATTTCTGACAGTCCTTCGAATCCCGAGGTACACAAATGTTGAAGTTATAACATTGGCTTCGAAGAATTTCTTGTTCCTAAAATAGGGTGATTTGTAATTGAAAATAACCATTCTGGCTGGCAGGGTACTATGTTAGCTTACTATGGGAGAAAAAAGTTTCCCAACAAATGGAGCGCCGACAATATTGCTCTGATAGAAAATCGGATTCTTTTCTGACGATAAAATATTCTTTGGTCTCGGCCACCATGAGTGAAGTTCAAACTCGGTGAGGTGATGGACTCATCGCCCGAGTATGCAACGGAATCCGGCAGCAGCTTGCTTGCCCCGAGCTGTAAACGCGCTGGCGTCCAGAACGGAGGCATATTATTCCTTGCATGCATTTTAAACGCTCCATTTAACTATCTCGTTCTCGCCGAACTTCACTCCGCATTCTTTCCTACCTTTTTCTTTTCGGCCTCGCTCCTTGTATCGCACTCTGGCAAGGTCCTGCTTGGGATTCACTCGGTGTCCGCCTCTTCGCTCTCCTTCTCCCATATGAAAAGGTTAACAAAAGACGAGCTCGCGCGTCCATATAAACCATTGAATCGCTCCGTTAATATCATTAGGGAGTGGTCGAGCTGTAATTTAACCCACTGGTAATACGAAGTTTTCAATTCGAGACCTGAAGGTGGCGAATGTTTTTTGTTCACCACTTTGTTATTTTACGTAAGTACTAGATACATGTTTTTATCCAAGTCAGGTTAAAGGAATGTTATGCTATTTTTAACCCTTGACTTCTCTTCTCTTTTGCCGCGGAATCCTATGTTTAGCCGTTCAAGTGAATTTGGAACTCTGGAACTTTGAAACATGATGACTCTTTGAGGCCTACAACGTTATAATGGGTTTACAACCGTCTTTTCGTTTTCCAGTGTTGTGCATTTTTGATAATTTTAAAATACATCGCTCGAGAAAATTTTAACTCCACTGGGAGTATTATATTCATTGTTTTCTGAATGCAACTAATCAGCTTAAACATTTTCAAGGTAATAATGTTTCAATGATTTTCATTGAATGTGTTTAATGAATTATTCATTATGGAATATCTCTCTGGATCATCTTCTACATGAAAAAATTCTCTAGTCACGAAGTCATCACCGAAACACACTGTCAGATATGCAGAATCGACGGAGTTTCTTATGGAGTTGACTTTTCCATCAGGCTATGATGATCACACAGTCGAAGCAAAGTCTTCTTCTGTGCAATTCTCTCCAAATGTGAAAAAAATCCCACTAGATCCCAAGCTATATTATAGTATTGTGGACAATTGTAAGAAAATGTTAATGATGCATTTTTTACACTTTTTATTGAGTAAAAACCCTACCGGTTTCGACACTCGTGTAATTGTCAAGGAAACTCCGATACAATGACACGAAAATGTCGAAACTGGTAGGGTTTTACCCAATAAAAAGTGTGAAAAATAAATCGTCAAGTCTTTCTTACACCATGTCACTTTTTCACAAAGCATCGCCTGATTCCATTCAATTCTTGTGGACTAATCATAAATTTTGCGAGTTAACGGCAAATGTGACCACAAAAATAAGCAACTAAGAACATTCTTCCAATACCAAAGCCAGAAATAGTTCTACAAAATTACCCTGAATTTGTGATCTATAAGGGGTGTGAGTATCTATAAAGCAGAAATTTAGCGAACGATTTCTTACTGCGGAGAAAAAATTAAGGAAGTGTGTATCGGCCAAATAAGTAAAATGACCAATTCCAGTACAGCTGAATACCGAATATGTTGCTCTAGAACACTTCTGCTCGCGGTATTTGTTTCCAAAGGGTGTCCATGACATTTGGCTCAAAAGTGAAAATAGAAGTTAAAGAGACTGTTTTCAAAATTTTTGCGAAAAAAAAAATTTCAATGAAATGCTTCGATGACGATGGCTATCATCGATGATCGATGATCGGTGCAGATGTCTTGGTTGGCAGTTTGGTGTGGCTATTAAGTGAAGATTGAATTGGGTCAAACTTATTTGAGAAGGACAAGGCCTATTTGATACAGTTGAGCACCCTTAATCCGGGAACCCCTAATCCGGGAGCACCTATAATCCGGCAATTTTGCCATGACCAACTATCTGGTACTTACCCAGCCAGCACACGGTAACATGTTTACGTAAAATCCTCGTAAACTTAATGTGCGTGTGTATACGTAAACATAATCTTCCCGTATTATT
The DNA here is from genome assembly GCA_933228895.1 of Platycnemis pennipes. Lineage (NCBI taxonomy): Eukaryota > Metazoa > Arthropoda > Insecta > Odonata > Platycnemididae > Platycnemis > Platycnemis pennipes. The sequence continues at coordinate 148,976,765 of OW121850.1, forward strand.
TCATGTTTATGTAAATTCCAAGTAATCATTTTATGATAATGAACGAAGAGTAAATGCTTAATGCTTATGTAAGCATCTCGTAAACTGTTTTTAAACCGCACACGTAAACGAATTTACGTGATTTTTACGAGTGTGGGCCATTAAGAAAAGTAAATTTACAGCATTATGTCATAGATTAATACTCTGCGCGTATGTTTAATGAAAATATTTGGCTCATAAAGTTAACATGTAGATACATGAAGTAGTTTCAAGTATCTTTTTCATTAAATGTGGAGTACACATGTTTCAAGCTGATCACCGATATGAGATAGCAGTTTGATATTTGTTCCAAAATCCACCCCTGAGCTCCCTTGCAATAAGTAGGTAATCACTGCAAATATTAGTAATTAATCATCATTCACAAGTAGTTAATTGGTGCTTACCAGTAATCATAACCATTGGTGAAGAGAAATTAATTTTTAATCTTCAAAGATTTTTTTAAGGGGTGTTGTCACTCCAGCACAATTAACGAAGGATTCATGTGTTCGACAATTTAGGAAAGCAAATTCAATCGTACATCATCACTACAGTTCCTTCGATAGTCTTAACTTATAGTTATGTAATGAATTATAGTAATAATCTACTATTAAAACTTTACTTCGCATTCATGAACCGGCGCAAGTTCATTCATGAACCGAGTCACAACAACTAGCCATCTGACAACTATTATAGCAACGAAGCAGTTAGGCTGGTGGTAGCGTGCCGGGATACAAAGTGATAGACACGGGTTCGTTTCCTTGAGTCAATTGGGGGTGTAATCGATGCTAGTGATGCGTATGTTATTTTATTTTTTTACCTTTTTTATTTGTGAAAATTTTTAATCGTGGTGCACTGGATTTCATTGCACATTTAATACGCAGTGAGGGAATGTATATGGCAAACAAAGTATTTGAAGCGTATGCATTATGGCGGACGTTAGGGTAAACCGCTTCTGTGTTGCTTACTCCACGATGACGACATGTGGCCGCGATTTTTACAAGATGCATCTTAGAAGTTTACGTGAGAAACTTGTAAACAAATAAACTGTTTACGACATATTTACGTAAATTTCAAATAAATTGAAGGTAAAATGTTTATTTGTGCTGGCTGGGTAGTGGAAAATACCGAAACGTTTTTAACCGAAAATAGCTTCATAACCTGCCGAGATATTATTCTTATATTAATACTGAGATACCATTCTTAACTTTAATTTTCCCATTTCGAGAATCAGAATAATTTAAACATATTAATTTCTGGTACTTCGCCTACACCGGAATTATTCTGAAACTTGAAGTAAACATATAAATTTGACGACATCGCCGAGACGGAATACGATTAATTTACAGAGTGGCCACTTTCAATGGCTCGTGCATTTTTGATTGACCACTAGACGTAATTTGATAAAATTATTGGTTATATTCTAATATTTCACGCTAAACGTGTCTCATCCATACAGTTGTGGCAACAGCACAAAACGTTAACCATCGCAGAAAAAGTGCAAGTTGTGAAAAAGCTTGACGCCGTTGCATCAGTAAAGCGTTTGACTGAAACATACTACGTGGGATCTTCAACAATATAGCACATTAAGAAGCTGAAAGAGAAGAATCATCAAAATTTTACTGTTAAAGTGACACGATCAGAAGTAGATAACAGAGAAAAACTATAAAAGAAGATTTAAGTGCTGATTTAGATGGCCTGGTTTCGCTTGTGTCGAAGTGAAGGGCTTAGTTATTATTTCTGGCGAAATGCTAATGGAGCAGGATAAACTCTTTTAGACGTGATCAATCCAAAAGACGTGATTCGGGAAATGTCACGTGTAGTCAATAGCATTTCACTGTCTGTTCTAAAACACACGTGGTTTAAATTGTGGCCTGCTTTAAGGTTTGATATGGACGAAATAATTGGGGAATTAAAAAATTTCATGTTTCTGAGGATAAAAATATGATGATGGAGTTTGCAAACATCATCCATAACCCTGAATTAAAGGAAATGGAATTGGTAAATTTAGATGAAAGGATAGTTAGCGGCCACGATATTCTCACCACACAACATATCACAGATGATGAAATCATAGAAATGGTAATTAATAACAATAAATCCGAGTGGGGATGACGATGATCAGCCTGAAATTGTTGAAGGAAGACTACTATTGATGATGGTCTTTAAAGAATAATCCAGTCCGGCCGCCCGCAGCGACGTAGTGACATGACACTCACGCGTTGGCATCGCGCTGAATCAGCTGATAAGAAATCGAGCACGGTAGGAAATTATGTTACGCAAAGCACAGAATAGGAAATATCAATTTTTATACCCTTTTACAATAACAATATGAAACTTTTACATGTGCAGCAATATGCACAATGCTTAAATTCCGTTATTTTCACTCACTGCGCAACTTCGACAATTTTAAATAACTTTGTGAATTAAGAAATCATTTCTTTCTGATTATTCTCAGTAACTCTTTTTACAATAATGTTCAGTAAATGGCAAACGAATATATTTTGTAATAAATAATTGACTCCTTTCAATGAAAACACCCCGGACGTCAGAAATAGACCAGTGGCCATACATGACCCATAGTCCGGCAAAATCCCTAATCCGGCATCACTTCGGTCCCGACCGTGCCGGATTAAAGATGCTCAACTGTAAGAGTGAAACAAGCAGGAAGTTACAAATTAAGCAACAACTCTTTGTTGTGGTGTAATACAATTCTCATTTCCGCATTTTTATCGGTGGGTAGATGTCGGTCGTCCAACACAACGTTCCCTGCATCGCTGAAGATCCGCTCTGACAACGTTGAAGTGGACAGGAATACAGAGAGGTATTTCCTCGCGTACTTCTGAGGGCAGGGATACAAATCCTTCCTGTTGCTATACCAATGTAAGACGTCCGAAGCTTTGGATAAAGCTGGGACCTCCTCGTACTTGTGGAGCCCCGCCAGGAAGGGGTCGTCTGCAGAGGTAGCGTTTCTCGTGTCAGCAGCACATCACGACTCATCGACATCGATGATTCTCATCGACTCATCGCAGTCGATGGTCGATGTCTTCGATTAATCGACTCATCACACAAGCCTATTCGGGGAAGCTATTAAGCAATACATATGAGCTGTATTTTGACCAAGAGCTTATCCTGTGCGCAAACAACAATAATTTCCTTTCGGTCATTAATTCTTGGGCTGGACAAACCAATACATATTTCTCTTTTGAATGAAGGATTCATGGATGATTTCAGCCAACCAACATACACTTTACCACCAGAATACACTCAAGTAATACCACCGAAATCACTCCAATTTCTCAGCCGTAGGACATTTACTTTTATAAGTCAGTCACAATATTACTTCCCTCAATCCAAAATTCTTCATACTTTATACATAAGAAACGAGATTTTACCAATAGAAATGATATAATTTAAATCTATACCCTACTTCATCAACAGCGTTTGGCCCCAGTGTTCAGCCAATGTACGCGTGGTTTCCCTCAGGACTCTGCAGTGAAAGACAAGTTGTGTAATGTAAAGCAAGTCCTGCCGGCTCCGGGAAAACCAAATGTCAAAGTGGAGCAAATGCCAAGCTGAGGTGAAGCTGTCGCCATGATTGGTGTATTGAACTTAAGTTAGTATTTACATTTACTAAAGAAAAATCATTGAGGTGCTCTGTTAACTGTCTTTGATTATGTTACATACTTCGCTAAATCATTCCATGTGTTCGAAGTAGTAATTAGCGGAAGCTCTCAACATAAATACCAAATAATATAAACTTCTTCACTTCTTTCAAACGAGAGAAAGAAAGCGAAAAGGCGGACACCGGGTGAATCCCAGGACCTTTCCAGAGTGCGAGGAAGAAGCGAAGTTTGGCGGAAAGTCTCGGCGAGAACGAGATAGTTAAATAGAGCATTTAAAATGCATTTGGGGAATAATATGCGTTCATTCTGGACGTCATTGCGTTCACACCTCGGGGCACACAAGCTTTCGGTCTTCCGTCACATACTCGGGCGATGAGTCCATCACCTTACCGTGTCTGAACTTCCCTCGTGCAGGTGGCCGAGACCAAAGAATATTGCACCGACAGAAAGGAATCCAATTTTCTCTCATTGTCAGAGCGATAGTGCGTCGCTCCATTTGTTGGGAAACTTTTTTCTCCCATAGTACATCTAGATAAAAAAAATTACGAAACCCAATATATCCTGCTACGGTAGATTAGAGCATGAACACAAATTTAGTGTAATTGACATAACGGGCACGGGCAGTAAACGGGCATATAATAATAACAGACCATATCAGCAGTAATGGAGAATGTTTATATAGGCTTTTTTTTTTTTACAAATTACTGAGAGTTTTTGATAGCTATTATTGCTAATTTTTTCTTTATTCTCTAATTTATTAGTCATAACTGCTAAGTAGTACCAACATCACGTGTATAATGCTTCCCGTTTAACTGTATTATTTGTTTACATTGGCGTAGATGCGAAGCACTTATCCGATCCAGTTTCATAAAAATTTGGAATTAATTGTAAGGCACGACATATTTCTCTTGGTTCTTCGCCTTGAAATAGAAAATTCTCAAATAATTTTTGAGAGATAATTTTCCATTCCAATTGCAATTCCGTTAATATTCACATTACCGTTACGTTAAAAAAATTTATTACTAATACAAAACTACTTTATTAATCTACTGCAGTAAATCTAAAAGTATTAACATATGAATATAAATCTAAACTATTAAGCTAAAGATATCCGGCATGATACTACAGATACAACTAACTAATAATACTTTCACGTAGGTGTTGGAGGAAGAAAAAAAATTGTACGTCCAATTATAAGGCAACTGTCTGCCTGTCGGCTTTTGCCTCATTTGTTTTGTTTATTATTTTGATGCAACGAGATGTTCTCACCCTGTAAAAATGAGTTAGTCTAGTAGAAGCAGTATTTCGCAACGGTTCTCTCCACCAATTTGTTCATCTTTTACTGTATTTTTTTTACCCCACCTCTTGAAATTTCGTTCTTTTAAGGGTGTTCAACACCTCACCAAAAAATGCCGCTGCAGACTATTTTTATTTTAAAAGCCATGCTCGTATTATGATAGATACGTCCATTTTGATTTCATTCTATTATGCGCAAAGGTTGAGTATTTGGTCATATCTAAGAAATTTCTTCTCTGAGGCTTGCAAATTAGGCTTCCACCGCTTCATCTCGCCTCCGAGAGGGAGAGGCGGAGGGGGGAAGGCTTCCTTATCTCTAAGCGATCAAGTTTCATCCTCACTCGAAGAGCAGTGTGGAAGGTTGACGGAGGGTCTGAGCGATCTTGGCGAGATATATACCACTGTGTGTCTGGGCGTCGAGAAAAGCATCAACCTATTTCTTTCAAAACCTCCACAAACTAATTTTTATGCTATTTATTCACACCAATTTGTTTATTTAATACGAAATATCGTGTCGTTAGTTTCATATTTTGAAATTGCTATTTTGAACAATTGCAAAATATTGAGTTTTCGTATTGTTGGGCGTTAATTGAAACTGCTAATTAATTGAAATTGGATAATTAAAATGAGACTATTACAATGATTCGAATGATTTTTATTTAGTTTTCAACTGCCAAATAACAATGACTTTATAGTTTGAAGTTCATTCAAAAAATTTAAATTAAATGTTAGTCTCATCAACATTGACAATTGAAAAAAATCCTACATTTTTGCAGGAAAATTTGTGGACATAACTCACGCGTTCACAAATTAAAACCAAGAAATAACGATAATGCAAGGCGAGATTGTACTTCTTGCACATAAATATCTCTTGTGAGCCACATTTTAAATCTATTATAGAAATTTAAAACGGATAGCTTTACTGAAGATATGTTAGGCTTATACCTATTAAAAACAAGCGTATTGGTTTAGATTCAACCGGATTAATAAGATTAGAAAGAGAGAGATTGTCATACTGATAGATTCAAAATGTCATTTTTCCCCGTACTATAAGAGAACACAATACGCATCATTGCAAAGGGATAGTAAGGTGAAATATTGTAGAGTTGTCTGGAGTGCATAATGCATGTGTTAACAACCGATCCCTTTATTACTAAAGTAGTTAATAACAGTCAAGCTGCATGTAGCATGTTTCCATGTAGTAGCCTATTGCATGTCAATAGTTCCATGCAGTAGTCTTGTGCATGTTTGGTGATCTCCACCCCCTGCCGCACACCCTCGCGGTGGCTTGCAGGGAATCACAGAGATGTAGATTTGTTATACCATTTTCTACTGTCACCTGCTACAATAGTATGAGAAGCAATATCCTGCCTCATGGAATCTGATAGACTCCCTTTCCTGTGTGCGGCCCTATTTCGTGATTCTTGTTCCTTTGCTATCGCATCCAACCGTGATGTCCTCCGCTCGCAGTAGACCTAACGTCATGCATCATTGAAAATTTAGTAATGTAATGTTACTATCAATTACGATCCTGTGCAATTTCCAATTGTTGACGACGCACTTATCAAGTGCACTGTTAAAAAGTAGCCACGAACATCCTTCCCTCCTGGCTTTTATTTCGTAGTTGCCAACTCCGTTTTCATGGACATCCACCCCACCCACATTATTCACCCCTGTTATATAATGATATGCTATTTGGTTAGTGCATATTCTCAATGTTTTTCGTGATATTGCCTTAGCTTTTTGCCTTGGGAAGAGGATATAAGGGGCCCACATATGTTATAACGGCGAACACTAAATTATCTTACCAATGCACTATGAGGATTTAATTATTTTCGTCATTTTGGCAATAGCAGGTTCCTTTCTTTCTCTCACTTAACGTGCGATTGATGGTCAGAGATACTGAAACATAATATTAGTTTCTTGAACCTTGGCATGATTTTTCGAATGATTTTTCACTCTTTGTCAGGATATTAGCTCCAATACATTTCGTTTATGGTTGAGAATGGTACCCCGTAAAAAATATAATTGCCAAAAACCTTTCCGAGATCGTGTATTATTTGGTGACTGTGATTCTTTATTTATCGCGAGTATATTTTCACTGAAAATGAAAATATAGCCTACATCGCGATCAAAAATTAAAATAAAATGTCAAGAGGTGTCATACTTTGTGTAGGTATTTTTAGCACATCTGGAGAAATAGCCGTGTAGCATTTTTTGTAAAACACATTTTTGTGTACCTTATCCCGATGCGGAACTGACACAATTTTCTTCGTTTTTATCATAAGTTATGTCTTATAAGATCTTATGATCATTTGCTCATGGGTTACATAGAATGGGTTACAATGCGAACTGAGTCCAAATGAGATTCAAACCCATACGTAGTTATTATTTACAATTACACGTTAAATTACATTTTTTCGTAATAGCATTTACTTAGTTGACTAAATTAAATATTATTACATGAGGCACAATCAACTTGTACGACATGATATAAGGATTTGAACCTTTCTGGCACCATACCCGCACTTATTGAACAACATATCCCGCTGTAAGGCGCTACCCTTATCAATGTCGACACAAAAGATAAAAAAGAATTACCAAATTTGCTCAAGCTATCGCCAGCGTTGCAATTCAATAATAATATGGTTAGCATGATTAGGGGGCTGCATTTCAAATCGTTAGGGGGAAAAATCAAGTAGCCTACAGGATTTGGCACGAATTCAACAGTATGAAACGGAAGGCAGATTTTCGCACGAGGAATCATAATTTGTTTCCACAAAGCAGCAACCGTATCTTAGACTTAGTGACAGCTCTTAATTAGGGAAACTTATGCTCTTGCAGAACAGAGCCACCGACCTAACTACATCCTGATGGTATAGCACCTGAGACTCATTTAACGATAACGTATACCTGACGATGACTTAAAATGATTGAACTTGGCCATTCATGATTATTACTTCACTCTATTCCATGGACTCTTCGGTATTTATGACATGTACGTACAATGACATTAACCGCAGGCTAGTTACTCGGAGAATCAGTTGTACAGCATTTGACAGTTGAGCTCACCGCTTAAGCACACAGAAATTTCGCTCTGATGTCGCTTGAACGTGAACTAGTTCCTTTGAAAGAAACAAATAGACGATTAGTTGCATATTCATTCAATTGTAAATAGCTGAGGCGTATGGATTGAAACGCTGATGTCTCTATCAAGCCATTTTTTGTTTCTTTACCGACATTTTTTAAGTCTCTAGTTCCTTATAGCCACTTGGTCATGAAATTTAAAAGGAAATGTTTCATTTCCAAAAATAAAACATAGGAATATCCCCGGAGTATTTTCATGAGGTCGAAAAAGTGGACATCTTATGCCCCAAAAGTGGCTAACATTCCAAAATATTTATCACTTTTGTGTCATATGATCACACTTAGAACTTTCAATTATACGGTTCCCTTATATTAAAACTCTGATATTGCACAAGATATGCGAAACAGCAAAAAAGTTTCTGTTGAAAATGAGTGCTACCTCTGATTTTATAAAGTTCATTTATTTCTTGGTAAAATAAATTCGTCGTGGGGCATAGAATCAAATGAGTCCTATTATTTGTGGCAACCAGACGCGCCACCGAAACCAGTCGACTGAGCCCCGCAACCGCGCCTTCCACTTTGGGTAGCTCAGCAATGTTCCGGGGCATTGGAGTATATGTAGCCTACTAGCCGAGGCGACCAGACGCGCCACCGGTGACTGAATATTGCATGCTCGCGCATCATACTGCCCTGACCAAGACTCTCCAGGCAGACACACAATCGCAGTTTACAGTCCAAACTAGTGGTGAGTTGTTCGCTCTTGTGAATTGAATTTCTGTGTGTTAATATGTTCTCGCCGGGGGCGGTGGTGAATGAAGATGGTGATCGCAATTTGCAAGAAGGTGAAGGTGTCGCTTGTCCAAGTGTAATAAAGTACAATAGTGTGTAATAAAGCCCTTTGGTAAGTCTAGACATCAACATAGGATGCTTCCGAAACCTCCTAACCCTTCGCCTTCTCTTCTTTATGAGAAGAGCTAGCAATAGTACGTCCTCACAACACAACACCATTTTAACTACTGCTGTGTGCTGGGTAATTTTTGGACCCATACTGGTGGCGCCACCGGTGACCTGGGCGGAGTAAACCCGAGCGACCAGACACTCCACCGGTGGAACGTCCGGTGGAGTGTCCAGGTTGCCTCGGCTAATAGAGGCCTATGAGTAGTGGTGTTGTCCGTGAATGTTGTCGAAAATTTAAAGACGGTCGAACTGATGTGCATGATGAAGGGGTCAAGGACGCATGCTGACTTCTGGAATTGTTTTGATCCATGACAATGCGCGTCCTCACAGTGCTGGTGCAACCCAAAGACTTTTTGAGCAATTTCAATGGGACGTTTTCGATCACCCGCCATACAGTCCCGACCTAGCGCCAAGTGACTTCCATCTTTACCCTGAATTGAAGAAGTGGCTAGGAGGACAGCGTTTCCAAACCAACGAGGAGCTTCAACACAACGTCAAGACTCATTTATATTCATTGGCGGCAACATTTTATGAAGAGGGTATTGTCAAGCTTGTCCACAACTACGACAAATGCATCAATTGTCAAGGTGCTTATGTCGAAAAGTAACCATAAGTGTGCATAACTTTTGGTAGTAAAAAAAATTTCAATATTCAAGTTGTGTTTCATTTATGGCCCATCGGAGGTTGAAAAAAAAAACTGCCCTCGTATAAACAATGTGTTGGAACCACTACTTAATTTATGTTGTTTGCAGAACTCCAGTAATCTTTCTCCTCTTTCGTTTCGGTTTTCCAACCCATATTTTCCAGATATTCTTCCATATTAACCTTCGTCGACGACAGCGTTCCAGTCGCCTAAAATAATTAGGTTTTCTTTTCGTCTTACCAGTTTTATAACTTCTGTGGTAATTTCGGAGGCGTCTTCCACTCATTCATCTTTGTTGACCGACGTAGGCATGTAAACTTGCACCACAATGTTATCCGTAGGCTTGGTCTCAATCTTCACCATTATAATCCTCTCACTGTAGCGCAGGAAGCTCTTCACACGCAGTCCTGCACTCTTCCTGAGCATTATGCCTACTCCAGCGTGACCATTCAGTGATCCGGTGTGAATAATTCTGTAACTTCCGCTCCAAAAGTCTCCTTCTTCTGGCCATCTCATTTCACTGATTCCTATTATGTCGAGGTCCATTCTCCGCATTTCCACCTTCAGGTTCTCCAATCTTCCGTACGTCCAAAGTGATCGCACGTTCCAATTTACTACCCTAAAATGTTTATCACACTTGACTGGTGTAGTGTCTCAGGTAGCCCCGCCCAGAGATCCGAATTAGGACTATTTTACCTCCGGAATATTTTACTCTAGAGGGTCCTATCACGTCTTGATATAAAGAAAAGAGTGGAGTAGCTGCGACTCCTCGGGAGAGTAATGTGGTGGTTTCCCCTTGCCTTGCACATCTCAGTACTACAGCCTTTAAAGTAAATGTTACCACACCTGTAGTGAAATGAGTGTCGCTGTACGGACCACTGTGGTCTCCACCTTCACTCATGTGAAGAAGAGCTGCTGCCCTCTCCTCCGGGTGATGGGAAGCGTAATTGTTGGCGGTATCTTCACAGGATCTGTATTAATTGAAGGCCTTCCTTACCCAGGGATAGACCAATGCACCCTCGGACTGCCGTCGCTTTTCGTCCATGACTGCTTATTCGACGAGTAAACTCACTTATCCCGCAGCTAACCTCTATATCTATAGGTCGACCCACCATCCGCAACCCGGCGAACGCGAATACTGATTGATAAAACTTAGTTATAATTAAATTAAAATATTCTCAATGCACATCTTCATAGTAATTTTGCTTCATGGGTGCCCGATATGCAAAGAAAAAACATGCATTTAGTAGAGTTCGTTATTTCACGGTCGTATGCGACTAGTGAAACTCTCCGAAAAAGACAGCAGCAGCAAGGCCAATGAGTACGGAAAGGGTACGGAAGGAAAGGATTTTCCACAAATCCGTAGCCCTGTAGATGCTCACATAATTTAGCTAACGGTTGCAAACCTCCGGAACCCTTCAAACAAAATTTCAATTTCATGGTTTTGGTAAGAAATTCTCGAAAATTCGCCACTGTATGATGGGTGGATTTTTTTAAGTTTTCACAAGAGCGCTCTTGAGGAAGGGTGCGTGTGGCTGTGTTCTCCAGCGTCCAGAAGGGACGGCGTTATGGAAGAGTCCACGAAGCCTTGTAGAAATGCACTGAATCGTTAAGGATACTACAAAACGAAGAAGAGAGATTGCAACATGCAGAATTCGATTCGCAGGGAAAAAAACAATTTTCCTCCTTCGTAAACAATTTTCACGAATTCATTACTGATATTGTATTCATGCCTTCGTTATAGAACAGTGTGAGATGGAAACTAAACCATCTGAGGCTATAATATTCTTCGCGAAGGAAAATACTGAAAAGGAAAGGTGATGAGAGACATAAGGAATGAGAAACTTCCTTGGAGCTGCTGTGGTAATAGCCATCGTTCCAGTGGTTTCCTGCTCTTCTCTTTATTTATATTTCTTAGTATTTTGTCTTTCATTAATTATATTCATTTCATGACTAATCTCCTAAGCCAGGATGTTGCCATTGGCAGGAGGAATCCCTGCAGTACCACCTTCGATTCCTCTAGTCTTCAAAGTTAAGTGGTCGATCTGGAGACCGAAAACCAAGAGAGAGAAGAGTTCTTCAAGTCTCTAAGACTCAGCGGCCGTGACAGAAAGAGGCTGGAGGAAATCATAAGGGATCAGCGCCGCTGCAAGATGTGGATGTCAGAAAGATTGAAGAGTTTAACTGCTTCTTCTTTCGGGCATATTTTTAAATTACGCCGCACAACTCCCCGCGCAAACATAGCCAAAGATTTCCTTTACCCTTCGTTTGCAGGAAGTAAAGCCACGCAATACGGGGAAGTAGCTAACTCAAGGCAATAGCAGGGTATGAAAGGCACAGCGGGGACAAAGTTTTTCTAGCTGGTCTCTTTGTGGACAAAAAACTGCCTTTTCTGGCCACCCCGCCAGATTGCCAATTGGAAAGCGATAATAGAAGTGAAATGCTTAAATAAGTGCGGGGGTATTTCTCAAAATTATATGGAGCACCTACTTCCCGAAATCATGGATCCACGTTATCTGAAGGACGTGAAGATCTGTTAAACAGCTATGCAGTAATGGTGAAGATCAGGGCCGTTAAGTCACGTGTTAAATACCTTAGACGTCGCTTTTAGTGTTTCTTGACACGGACAGAGGCGCTGCTCTACCTAGCTGCACGTAGTGCATACTTTATACGTAGAGATGGCGCTAGGGTTTTAACCGCTAAATTCAAATCCTACTCCTCTCCCCACCCCCTTTTAAATTAGTATTTTGCTTATTTTTTTATATAAAACAATATCTACACGTATCTCCATGTTTTTCAGGCAATACTGCGTCGGTGTATCTTGACGATGACGTTTCGTGGCCAATGCAGGCTGAATATCTTCAGATCAGGTCAGAATGTCAAAACAGGCATTCTGACCTGATCTGAAGATATTCAGCCTTCATTGGCCACGAAACTGTCATCTTCAAGCTACACCGACGGGGCATTGCCCTAAAAACATGGAGATACCAGCATAAGATCCCTGTAAAAGCCTCAAGCAGAAATATTCAGTTTAATTATTGGTTCACATCCAAAACAGCATAGGAAAGGGGTATAAAATCCTATATAATGAAAACAAGAGAAGTGGCAATACATTAGTTATTATTTCACTCCAAACATACAAACTATTTACAAAACATCAAAATTCAGTACACAGAAGTTAAATAATATCATGATTAAGGCATCAAATTATGTCACTCAACCCCAGGTGATCCTGACTCCTCTGGCACGCTGGATGTTAACAGCAGGTCCCTCAAGTAGCCAATTCTACCATGTGAACTTGATGACCATTGAAGCATGAAACAGATGATCCCCTCAAGTGGAGGGATATCACATTCTGGAAATGATGGGATAAAATTCCAATGAGGAAATGGTATAATAAATTTCCTAGCCGAGAAATTATGTACAGTCATTTGCAAAAGTCTGTGGGCAACCTCCTCCGCGCCACTAGCGGCCAAGGTTTGAATCCACCAACTATGTTGGCACTAACTGTGTGGTAGAGTAAATTTGTGCTAAGGTAACGGTAATACACGATATGTAAAAATGGCGGATTTTAATGTCAGGGTCCTCAAAAAAAAATGATCGGTAACGATTAATAATGACGCATAGGATCAAGGTTGCACTATAATTAGGGCCCTACCACTTTTATTATGCAAAATAAATATCGGAAAATGCGTGCGATTGCTTAAAACTCTGATTACGCCTATGATATTGCCGCGAAGTGTCGTGCCGTAACAAGTTAGAAAATTCATTTTTCTCACTTTATAGTTTATTTTCAGTCCATTACTCTTTCTCATATGATATAGTTTCAACGGCAAGCTTACAGAATGAAACTCCGAGCGTGCACAGTAAGAAATAAAGACATTTGTCGTCGTTGAAAGTTACTTGGCCTAGTCAAGGCAGACGCATTCATTCCGTAATTTATGCTCCATTGCATGAATAATTAAATAATGTCACTGCTACACAAAAAAGACGTCTTACCCGCTACGTGGATTCCATTTCACTATCCAAAACATCTCGCGCTATTAATTTTATGCAGTCCAATCAGTTCACCAATATAAATTAACACGTATTCGTGGTAGGTTAAATAATCATTTGAATACATGCGGTTCATGGAATTTATTAAAGAAACCACTCTCATACACATTACGATTACAAATAATTTTGCGGTCCGAAGTATTTATGGACATTTTCAGTCATTTATCTTCCGACGAGTCTTGCTTTAATCAGGGTCCACCACCGACACTAGGTATCATCGTAGTCGGCTATTTTTCCAGCAGCGCACCGCGTCTTCTTGTCAATCACCAATCTTCTATCAATCACTACACTAGAACGTTTTCACTAATCATTTAGTATTCCTCCACAAATTTTACAAAATAGGATTAATGTATAGGATTAATAACCTATGTATTCCTTGGGACTGGACCACCATTCCAATATTCACAGATATCAAGGTAATGTTTATTTACGCCTGGTTGTTATTGATGACGAAATAAATACACAAAAGTTATGGAATTAGAGAACTACTCGTTGTTGCAATGCATTTTATGCCTTTAATTTTCATTTAACGTATTCGTGCTTGAACATTCGTAGGGAAACCATTTCTGTAGGAGTCGTTGGCGCTTCTGAGATGGTTTTTATGTTAATAATGTGTCGTTTGGACTCCCATAGCATGTTTTAAGTTATTTTGTGCTTCAGTTTTTTTGCAATTGTTTTTCGGATGGCTTTTGTTTCGCTTGACCACGTCATCGACTCACCGATCATTGTTGAATTTGAGCGACTGAATTACCAGTGCCAAGTGAAATCGAACTGGGAATGGAAAAACAACCTGTTGATTGTTATAATTTTTAGTCAATAAGTAAACAAGGCATTTGAATAATTTCTTCAAGGAAATTTTTTTAAATGCTTACACTTTGGTCAAGAAATGAATATTTACTCGCTCTTAATCCAGTTCTCTTTGAATAATATTTGTCTCTTCGTCCTCACGCATTAAAAGATTCAATTAAATCATTGGCGTGGCTAATGTTACTTTCAATCATTTAACGTAAATGTAATTAAAATTGCCAATTTCGCGTAAAATTTTGTGATGGTCAAGTGAAATGATGCATCAGTATCATCCGTAAGAAATCTTGAAATTGTCGCAACTCTCTACTAAATACAATAGAATAAGTGCAATACGGAAATGTAATTAAAAGTGTAATTGAGAGGGGCACTGTCTGAGAACATCAAGAGAAACATAGCGTGGAGAACGTGAGCTAATGCTCATGTAAATGTAATCCAAGAGGCTATCGTCGTTTTAGCGTCCCTCCTCCTGCTTCAAGCGCAAGATACTACGGATTGGTAATATCATAGACGATCTTGGTTATCCAAAATGAAAAAACCCTCTAGAATTTCCGACCATTATGTCGGCAACGTCACTCGAGGCTCGCCGAATAATAAGAGGTGGATGCTGCATTAGTAATGAAAATAAATAAAATACATAACTCTCTGTATGAAACCGCGAGAGTCAGTGACATGCGAGATCTCTGCCTGGCATTAGTTTCTAGTCAGAAAGTATGATACACTCGAATGCATCAGACATGTTAAAATACTAGTCCGCACAAACTACCTATATTTAGCAGAGATATATAGTGCTATTACTTTGTAGTATACATTACATATGGTTCCATGAGACACGTGTTGGTGAAGTTTTATTATATGAAAAGTAATGTTAATCCGGAATTTATGTTACTGAATGATTTAGTTAACATTTTCCGAAGCATGCCTGAGATGGTGAAGTTAAAACATGAACTTCTTAAATCAATTCAGACCCTCCTATATTAAAGTCGCAATATCTATTCTAATTTCCACATTTATCTGCGATATATTCTATTACTGCCCAAATTGTGTTCGAAGAAAATGAATCTTTGAACCGACGTGCTCCCATCCGTCTCTCTAACTTATTTTTACAATATATCCTGCCTTGGGACGCAGGTATTTTTAATATACTTGAATAAGCTTTAATAAGATTAATTTAATAAGATTTCGTACTAATGATGGATAATCTATAACAGCAAGATGAAACAAGATAGAGTAGTATTGAAGTGTGATAAGGTTAAAACTATAGGCAGCGTAGTTGAAACAATGAAGCAGACGGGAGACGAAGTCTGATGGGAAAGCAGGTAGGCTCTTAGATATGGTATTCAACATACCATTGAGGGAGAATATTAATAGAAAGGAACGTAAAGAGACTGAATGAACTCCCTTCTTTCTTATGGCTCCTTCTCTGCTTCTCTTCTTCTTCACAGTAGAAATGAATGATAGAAATAAGGAAAGCATAAAGTGGGGAGAACTATGGTTGACATCATTCAACGATATGAGGATATGAATAATAACTTATGAGAGAAGCCCAGTGATTGAAAAAAGGATGTGGGAGGTCAATTTTAGAAGATCAAGAGGATGAAATAGAAGAGAAAAAGTACCTATTAATATTAAGTTTGTATGATTGCCGACACCAAGGAAAGGTAGACAGTACTGAGTATATAATTTAAGTTAAGGTAAATTTCTGGATTGAACTTGAAGAAAATTAACAAAGGTGGATGAAATACGTGGAACGGCGATGTAGTAGTTAAAACAAATCTTTCCTTTTAAGGAATGAATGTGAACTATACTTGGAAAACTACTAAACAATGACAAACGTCGATATACAAGAGAAAAAAAGGATAAAAGGACGCCTGGACTGTACTAGAGAATTCATTGCTAGTAATATAAGTGGGGAAAGCGAAGGGGGACAAAATATACCACCAATGAATACTTAGATTAGATCCTTAGTACCTTTTAATATCAAGTTTGTATTATTCCCGACATCAAAAAAAGGAAGGCAGTACCGTAAATATATAATTTAAGTCGGTAAATTCCGAAATGAACCCTAAGAGAATTAACAAAGTTGGATGAAATACGTGGAAAGACTATGTGGTAGTTGCAACAAGCCTTTCCTCTTAAGGTATCTATGTGTACTAAATTTAGTATACTATGAGGTAGTTACCCTTGCCGAACTTGGATAGACAAGAGGAAAAAGAAGTAGAAAAGGATACCTGGACTTTACTAGAGAATTCATTGCTAGTAATATAAGTGGGTAAAGTGATGGGGATTCAAAATATACCAACATGGTTACTTCGATTTCTCAGTGATGTCCTCATATTTTGCTAATCCACAATATGTATAAGTATATTATCTTTCCGAAGTATAAGATTTAATTATTAACATCCCAACTTCCCTCATTAACCATTTTCACTGATTTTCTCAGCAATGAAAAGGCATTTCAAACTGATTCTGAGTTTCATAATTTTAATTAATCCACCCTTAATATCTGATTTGCGTTCTTTTCAAACTACCTTTATTCTGGAAGTGGCAAGGAATTTTTTATTATTAAATTGGTCTGCATTCATCGGCACATCTATTTACTGCAGGCTAACGGTTTTGCTTCACCATTTCATATTTCTGAGAGTAATTCATTCATTGTATAATTGCGCAACCATCTCTATCAGCATTAATTACGATAGCTGTCGGTTGTCTTCGTCCAATAATAATCCAATAAACTTCATCCTCTTGATTTTTCAAAGTATCAGTCTAAACCCGGCAACGTGCGTGATTAGGCTCTCCTACAATATTTGACAACATCTGTATTTCATTTTCTTAGGCAGTAATGATATTATCTATTTTTACAAACTTCACCAGCCACATTTTTACTTCATACGTGATAAAAATCAGTCATTGACCTTTCTTTATCCTCATTTTCCCATGCTCTGGAAATACTTTTGGGATAGTGAAAAAGAAAGTCCTTAGTTAATTCCGCGATTTATTTTGAATTACTCGACCGGTTACAGGCCATCATCAGGTCACTCTATTTCTTTTTCACTATGTCTAAATTCCACCAAGTAAACTTGCCGACCATCGATTATATACTTTTGGGATATTGATATTTTCATTGCTTTTCTCATCTCCATGCTTCCTCAGTATCGCAATGCAATATTTATGTACCCAGTGGTTTATTTGTCTGTGTAAACTACGTGCTCTATATCCAATCGTCCGTATCTTATACTTCCTCTTAATGTTTTTCTCAACTAGTTTGACTCTGTTGTTGGCTCGTCCATAAATTTATCTACATTTTTTATGGAAAATACGAATGTTTTCCTCATCATGCCCACAAATATTCTTTCTCTGTACTTTCCTATTTGATGAAATTGCCCTCCTCATGCTAACGTCACTCTGTTCGAACATTCTAATAACAGCGTAGCAAAAAGCAGGCAAATGAACTTACGACCTCTATTTTCGTAAATGACCTAGCGATATTTCGCAGTTCTATGAAACCTTCTGCAGCAGAGGCATAGTCAAATGACTCTCCGCAGCTGGTCGCATGTTTTAATTTTATTTTCAAACCGCAATTAAATGAGTTTTTGCCTATGGTTATTGAAGTCTATTTCAATTACCACAAGTAACTAGAAAATCTAAATCTATTCGACGATGACAAAGACAATTTCCAAGTGAACGCCACCTACAACGTCTTGTTTACGGATGTTATTTTCTCGGCCAGTGTCCTTAATCGGAATATTGTCTCACTAGCTCCGAGGCTTTCCCTGAATCCGACTTGGTTTTCCGAAAGGTTCCCTTAAATCTTACCATCCATTCCTTATCTAACTATCCGAGTAAGTATTTTCTATGTGTGTGATACCAGGCTGAATGTTATAAGTTCTTCGCATTTCTCTATCCTTGGTTTCTTCGGAATTGTGATCGTGTCCCTTTTTTTAAAAGTCCTCTGGTATTCTCCCACTGCCGTTACTATCTTTGATTATTCCAAAGAGTATTCCTTTGCCTTGACTCCCAAGCACCTGGATGATTTCATTTGTGTTAACCCCTCCTGGCCACTTGTCGTTTTTCAAGTCTTTAACGGATCTATCGAATTCGCTTCTCAGTATCTTGGGGCCCCGTTCGTCTTCTTCTACCTTGATTTTTTGAGTGTTTTGAGCGCGTGATAGGGCTCTTCGATGTTTTATTTCTATCTCTTCCCTATGTTTTCTTGCAGTGGGTTTTTACATCGATGAATATTGCCTCCAATCCTCACGTTTTTCCACACATGTGAATATTTTACACTAAAGTTTTCTTTTCTTCTATTATAATTCTAATTGGCATTAAACTTGTAAAGCGTATATTTTTAATAGGTTAATTTTTCAATATACTACGTTTTTATTGCAATAATGATATTTATTGTATTTTGTTTCCTAACATGGATGTATATTTTTATATGTTAGATTGACGACGGGTTAGGTGGAAAAGGGGAATTTACAGTCACAACCTCGCTCGAATAAAGACACTTATAAGCCAAGACATAAGACATTATCATCATCATTGGTCAACAATCCTAGGAATGGTTTGACGAAGCTTTCCACTCCATTCTTCTATCGGCCAACCTATTCATTGTGACGTAATTCTTCTCTTTTACATCCTTCACAACCTGTTCGAATTATCTCATACGATGCATGCCTTTTCCAATTTCCCGTTCACTTATCCCTCAACGATAGTCTTCATCAGGCCACCATGTCTCAAGATATGGCCGATTAAGTTGTTCCTTCTTCTTTTTAGAGTTTTCAGCAGACTTCTCTTTTCTCCTACTCTTCTTAGGACTTCCTCGTTACTTACTTGGTCGATCCATTTAATCTTCAGCATTCTTCTGTAGCACCACATTTCGAATGCTTCTACCCTTTTCTTCTCCGCTGCTCTCATCGTCCATGCCTCACTGCCGCAAAGAAACATGCTCCAGATGTTATGATATGAACATTTTCCTTACTTCTACGCTTGTATTTCCAGCTGTAATTAGATTCTTCTTTTGATAAAATTCCCTCTTTGCCTGGCCTATTCTACTAACTATTTCTTTCTTGCTTCGTCCGTCGTTGGTTACTCTGCTTCCCAGGTAACAGAACTCCTTCACCTCTTCAAGTTTTTGTTTTCCTAGTTTGACATTGGTTTTGGCCTCTTCTGTCTTGCTGCACACCAATATCTTAGTCTTCTTCTTATTTATCTTCAGCTGATATCTGGCCATTGTCCTTTCCAAGGTAACTAGAATCTTGTTCAGCTCCTTCTCTGTCTCTGCTATGAGTGCTATGTCATCAGCGAATCGCAGCATGCTTATTTTTTCTCCGTGGATAGTCACTCCAGAAGACTTCTCTTTGATTTCATTGATGGCTCTCTCGATGTAAACATTAAAAATTACTAAAAACAGTGCACAGCGTTGTCTCCCTTCTTTCCTTATTGTTGCCTCTTCACAGCTGGGTCCAGATTTAATCACAGCTACTTGATTTTTGTGCAGGCTGTGTATAATTCTTCGGTCATTGTAGAACACCAATTCCTTTCAGAATTCCAAGCATTGAATCCCAATCCACGTTGTCAAAACTCTTCTCTAAATCCACAAATGCAATGAACGTGGGCTTGTTCTTCTCTATTCTCTCCTCTATAAGCAGTCTAAGGGCCAATATTGCTTCCCTTGTACCCTTACTTTTCCTGAATCCGAATTGATCTTCATCCAGGAACTCCTCAGCTTTTCGTTCTATTCTTTTGTAGATGGTCCTTGTCAGTATCTTCGATGCATGTGTCGTCAGACTTATAGTCCTAAAATGTTCGCATTTCTCAGCTCTCTTCTTCTTGGGAATAGGAATGATGATGTTTTCCTCGAAGTCCTTTGAAATTTCTCCTTTTGAGTACATGTCGAAGATGGTTTTGTAAAGATGAGTTTATGTCTTCTCTCCTGAATTTTTAATTAGGTAGTTCTGCAGGGACATCATCAATACCAGAAGCCTTACTTTCATTATTATGTCTTCCTGATTTATAAATATCTTTCTACACGATTCTTTATGTTCAGAGATCTCGTTTTCCTTTTCCCTAATTGTGCCTTCTCTAGTTTTTGAGCCATATCGGATTTTCCTTTCATTCTGCTGTCATTTATATCTTCGCAGCGTCGCACTCACGAGCTGCTCATATGCTTCTTCTGTACTTATCATATTTATATCATCTCATCTTCCTATAATGCTAGTCACCTTCACTTCCAATTTCGCAACGATGATTGAAGTGAAACTTTCTCTTACTTCCTATTCCTCCAGTGTCTTTGTGTTCCGTCTTTGTTCCTTCGTCATCCTCTTCATCTTCTTGTATCGCAGGCGGCTGACCATAATCGTTAGATTATGGCCAGACGGGGCAGCTCCTTCACTGTTACATTCGGTTACAGTCTCGCTCTGACAAGTATGTGTTCAATCACGTATCTTGCTTTGCCTCACGGGATCTTCAATGCCTATCTTTCGTCTGAGGTTGCTCGAATAGGGTGTTTGATGTTAGCATGTTTTTCTCTTTACAAAACTCTACCAACCTTTCTCTGGCTTGATTTCTTTTTCCAAAACTGACCTCACAGACGCTACTTCCTTCTCTGCCCTCTCCAACCACCGCCTTCCAGGCCTACGAGGGCCTCGTAGAAAATATTAGGTATCCCATTTTAAGTAACAAAGGGATGATATCCGCAGGTCCATATTACAACCCACCAGATACCAACGCCAGCTCCTTAAGGGAGCTAGAGTCAGAGATAGTCACACTGCTTTCTCAGAACAAGGATAGGGGTATAGTAACGGGCGGAGATTTTATTCAACCTTCATTAAACAGGAAAATGTATCATTTTAAATAAGAATAAGGGACTCTGTAAATCACTTTTGAACCCATTTACGTCACATTTTCTCTGCCAGTTAGTAACATCACCAACCAGAGGATACATTATTCTAGATAACGTCGGCGGATTCTTGAAGCCTACTATGGGCTAAATATAAACTTTTACAGGGGACACTAAAACTGTTAAAAAGTGTTAAACAATGTTTTTTATATTATAAATATTATTTTAACAATTTTTAACAGTTTTTTGTGTTTCCTGTAAAATTTTATAATTAGCACATAGCAGGTTTCAAGAATCCGCCGCCGATAAATATGTACCCGAACAAATTGAATATATAGTTTTAGGTGTTGGAATTAATGGCAATAAATATTTTACTTGCTAAATTTATCCAAGGCGTTGAAAAGCATTTTAAACCAAAGAGGAGGACTCGTTTGGCAAAGAAAATTCCGATTGTACGAAAGAGGAGTTCAAGGCGTTCATTTTAAAAATTTTGTGAGCAAAGCAAACATTAGATACAGAAGAGTTATCTAAATTTCAGAGTTTCACGCGCTAATTGGTTCACAATATATACCAAGTAAATTGATAATGGATAATGCAGAACAAAGTTGGTAAAACACGAAGGTTAGGATATTATGTAAGTGACAAATAGTATGCCACGCACACATGCATGCAGTTGCGTTAAGGCACAACTGTGTCCAAAGCTTATTCAAGTATATTAAAAATACCTGCGTCCCAAGGCAGGATATATTGTAAAAATAAGTTAGAGAGACGGATGGGAGCACGTCGGTTCAAAGATTCATTTTCTTCGAACACAATTTGGGCAGTAATAGAATATATCGCAGATAAATGTGGAAATTAGAATAGATATTGCGACTTTAATATAGGAGGGTCTGAATTGATTTAAGAAGTTCATGTTTTAACTTCACCATCTCAGGCATGCTTCGGAAAATGTTAACTAAATCATTCAGTAACATAAATTCCGGATTAACATTACTTTTCATATAATAAAACTTCACCAACACGTGTCTCATGGAACCATATGTAATGTATACTACAAAGTAATAGCACTATATATCTCTGCTAAATATAGGTAGTTTGTGCGGACTAGTATTTTAACATGTCTGATGCATTCGAGTGTATAATACTTTCTGACTAGAAACTAATGCCAGGCAGAGATCTCGCATGTCACTGACTCTCGCGGTTTCATACAGAGAGTTATGTATTTTATTTATTTTCATTACTAATGCAGCATCCACCTCTTATTATTCGGCGAGCCTCGAGTGACGTTGCCGACATAATGGTCGGAAATTCTAGAGGGTTTTTTCATTTTGGATAACCAAGATCGTCTATGATATTACCAATCCGTAGTATCTTGCGCTTGAAGCAGGAGGAGGGACGCTAAAACGACGATAGCCTCTTGGATTACATTTACATGAGCATTAGCTCGCGTTCTCCACGCTATGTTTCTCTTGATGTTCTCAGACAGTGCCCCTCTCAATTACACTTTTAATTACATTTCCGTATTGCACTTATTCTATTGTATTTAGTAGAGAGTTGCGACAATTTCAAGATTTCTTACGGATGATACTGATGCATCATTTCACTTGACCATCACAAAATTTTACGCGAAATTGGCAATTTTAATTACATTTACGTTAAATGATTGAAAGTAACATTAGCCACGCCAATGATTTAATTGAATCTTTTAATGCGTGAGGACGAAGAGACAAATATTATTCAAAGAGAACTGGATTAAGAGCGAGTAAATATTCATTTCTTGACCAAAGTGTAAGCATTTAAAAAAATTTCCTTGAAGAAATTATTCAAATGCCTTGTTTACTTATTGACTAAAAATTATAACAATCAACAGGTTGTTTTTCCATTCCCAGTTCGATTTCACTTGGCACTGGTAATTCAGTCGCTCAAATTCAACAATGATCGGTGAGTCGATGACGTGGTCAAGCGAAACAAAAGCCATCCGAAAAACAATTGCAAAAAAACTGAAGCACAAAATAACTTAAAACATGCTATGGGAGTCCAAACGACACATTATTAACATAAAAACCATCTCAGAAGCGCCAACGACTCCTACAGAAATGGTTTCCCTACGAATGTTCAAGCACGAATACGTTAAATGAAAATTAAAGGCATAAAATGCATTGCAACAACGAGTAGTTCTCTAATTCCATAACTTTTGTGTATTTATTTCGTCGTCAATAACAACCAGGCGTAAATAAACATTACCTTGATATCTGTGAATATTGGAATGGTGGTCCAGTCCCAAGGAATACATATGTTATTAATCCTATACATTAATCCTATTTTGTAAAATTTGTGGAGGAATACTAAATGATTAGTGAAAACGTTCTAGTGTAGTGATTGATAGAAGATTGGTGATTGACAAGAAGACGCGGTGCGCTGCTGGAAAAATAGCGGACTACGATGATACCTAGTGTCGGTGGTGGACCCTGATTAAAGCAAGACTCGTCGGAAGATAAATGACTGAAAATGTCCATAAATACTTCGGACCGCAAAATTATTTGTAATCGTAATGTGTATGAGAGTGGTTTCTTTAATAAATTCCATGAACCGCATGTATTCAAATGATTATTTAACCTACCACGAATACGTGTTAATTTATATTGGTGAACTGATTGGACTGCATAAAATTAATAGCGCGAGATGTTTTGGATAGTGAAATGGAATCCACGTAGCGGGTAAGACGTCTTTTTTGTGTAGCAGTGACATTATTTAATTATTCATGCAATGGAGCATAAATTACGGAATGAATGCGTCTGCCTTGACTAGGCCAAGTAACTTTCAACGACGACAAATGTCTTTATTTCTTACTGTGCACGCTCGGAGTTTCATTCTGTAAGCTTGCCGTTGAAACTATATCATATGAGAAAGAGTAATGGACTGAAAATAAACTATAAAGTGAGAAAAATGAATTTTCTAACTTGTTACGGCACGACACTTCGCGGCAATATCATAGGCGTAATCAGAGTTTTAAGCAATCGCACGCATTTTCCGATATTTATTTTGCATAATAAAAGTGGTAGGGCCCTAATTATAGTGCAACCTTGATCCTATGCGTCATTATTAATCGTTACCGATCATTTTTTTTTGAGGACCCTGACATTAAAATCCGCCATTTTTACATATCGTGTATTACCGTTACCTTAGCACAAATTTACTCTACCACACAGTTAGTGCCAACATAGTTGGTGGATTCAAACCTTGGCCGCTAGTGGCGCGGAGGAGGTTGCCCACAGACTTTTGCAAATGACTGTACATAAAATACCACAATTATGTATGTACTGAATAATACCTTTGGAACAATGATGCCATTCTCCTAAACCACGTAGCAGTTTTTTCCAAAACACTTGATATTCCAAAGTGAGGAAACTTTGAATGAATCAAGATGTAGCCATAAAATCTCCATTCATTTGATAACATAGCCAATGATTGTCCCAACTCCAATTCAAACTTTTCACGTAGAAGTGATCTGGATATATAAATGCATCCTGCCCTAGAGTAATGAAATTCAGAGATGGATATCAGATGTGAGCTGAAATGAGTATAATTAATATACTCATATGTTAAAGCATTTGCTGAATAAAGTATTCATTCAGAAGGTAATCATAACATGCAATAATATTGAATTAATTAAAAAAATAAGCCTCTCTAAACCCTCTTTGACACGTTACAATTTATTGGCAAACAAATTGGCACAATATAGGGTGATAAAGTGCACAGTAAGTTCAGCATGATAGTCACCAATATTGGTCATAACAAGGTTGATATATTCCACATAAGTTCCATAAATATCTAAATTATAATCATATTTAGGTTGTGTTATTCAAATTGCGATGAGGGTGGTAAGTGTATAATAGGTAAGCGATGTAATATTATTAGTGGAATAAAAACCATATCATGTTACCACACTAAATGAGTCAACGCATTCAAAACACATCTCTCATTTCTCCGCACTATGTGTTCTCGCCGAATCACTCTCGTGATGTCATAGAAGTGAGTGTTAGGCCTGTATATCAAGACAGCCTTGCCACATCATATTAGAAATTAAAATTAGAAGATGCTGGTTTATTATATACCAGATAAAAGATGTTCATAAAAGTTTTATTTATTATCATAAGCATTGAAAGAGCCTGTAAAAAAATTAGAAGTTTTAATCTGCTTAGATATTACTGCCGAATAAGCAGTATTAATATGTGCTGTTGTTTTCCTCACTAGGATATGGCAAAGCAAACCTCTATTTGAATTGTGGTTGACAGAAAATGGAGCATGTTCTACAATACAAAATTGGGTAAGAAATGGTGACTAAGATTGGGTGGGGAATAGGTATATGTCATGCAGCACACAATTCAATTTCCTATGGATTGGCCAATAAATTAGATCGTGTCAAACAGGCTTAAGTATAAAATTACCGATATGCCAAAAGTACACTGCTACAGATAAACAACACTGGCAACCACAATTATGATTTAAAATGATTCTTTCAACAAAAAAATTAAAATTAACGCACATGGAAACACTAATTTCAACATATTCACAGCCAGTTACCCATGGAACAGAGCTCCAATAGTAATGGAACCCACCCTGGCTTTCTCAGCATCACATACATAAACCAGTCGGTACCTACACAATTAGCAGACAATAATAGATTTCCTGCACCAATAGAAAAGGGCAGCCTTGATGCCCACTGCATTGCAGACAAGGCTGGAGGCTCAACAAAAAACCACAACCCAATTGGAAAAACAACAAGTGGTTGTTCACACAACATGAATGGCAACAACCTTGGCGTCCACAGCATTGCAAATAAAGCAGAGTGCACAAAAAGCACACACACATAATATCCCCAACACCAAAATGTAAATAAGAGGGGTGTTCAACGCACAATGAATGGCAAAAATCTCCGCGTTCAAATCATTGTATTGAAGGCAAGATGCATCACAAACACACATAAAATACCCAACACCCAAAGGAAAAGATGAAGTGTTACACTTCGATTGCCTGATAACATGCGCGGGATAAACAGCAATGAACATGAACAACACTAAACTTCGTCTCACTTCATATACTACACTGCAATATGGTTGTTTAAATGCATGAAACTCCTCACTTACCATAGCAAATTCGGGCTGGAAAAAGTTCTCTTCAAGGCGGAGAAACGAACGACATGCCTCGTCTTGATGATCTCCCAATTCCTTCATAATTTCGTCACAGGTTTAATCTTTCAATCACTCACTCAGCTCTACTTAATTACGATGCAAGAATTACATGACTTCAAGAAATATGCACATGCTTAATTGCAGTGCCGTCTGAATATACCAGCTGCAGCAAAGATCGCGGTTTCGCTCATCTCTCGTGTCAACGGTCGGCAATCATCAGACGCTAGATGAAAAGACTGCCGGGCTGAACCAAGGCCTCGTAGTGTTTCTTTACACGGACAGAGGCACTGTTGCAACGGCAAACGGCCGCCTATTCCGCTTGATCCCCGTGGTGAAGATAATCAGTGAACTTTAATAATTTGCTGTTACACTCTTTCTAAGAGTAATGTTAATATATTGATTTTATGTGCTCATAAACTGTATTTTCATTGTATTACTGCTTTATATAACCATTTTGATTTCCTGTGCTAATGCTAGTTGGTAATTTGTAGAAGACTTTCTACTGAAGGCTGTTATTTACGCCATTTATGTTACTAGGAAATAATGCTCAACTTTTAATTTTGTGTAACAATGCACAGAATGGAAGAAATGTCTTATTTACGAATGGTTAAGTTAATTTTCAGGGTGATCATACTGCTCATCATAATTACAAATTGTAACTAATGAGTGCATGGTAGCCAAGTGGGTAGAGCGTTCAGGTACAGATTCAATTCCGGACGAGGCACCTTGGCATGATCTCGCGGTATGAATTTCAGTATCAGAGCTTTGTTGTGTAAGTCGGAAAACTGGCCTCTTTACCCTGAATGTGTGAATTTCACTCGCCTTCCGCCTTAGTACGGCGGAGCTCAACTTTGTCAAACCAGTCATTGGGTTTATAATTGAGGGAATTATTGTAAATATGGTGAATTACCTGCGAAGAAAAAAGTTTTTTTCACTAATAATCTCAATTTAAAATGGCGTGTTAATAAATGAGGAGCATTGACCATTAATACCATTTAGTCCATTTCGTTTCTGGTGTGTATAAAAGCGTATTCAATTTAACCGTAAAATCATATAGATAAACGAAAAACGTAAATTCACAACGTTCATTCACGAAATTTTTTGTAGCCTCCGCCATTGATATTCAAGAAAAAGTACTCTGGTAACTATTAGTGGAAAATCCGTGAGCGCTTTGGCCCTGTAAATCGTAGGTAACTGTAGAGAAATAACATTGAACTTTCACATTAATGAAAGACAAGAGTCGGCATTAGTCGCATATGTTAGGGGAAAGACGATATTAGAGCTTAATTAAATAAGCTCATTAAAAATGCTAACAATTACTTTACGAGGGCAACGTGCATGTAAAATAAATCATGGAGGACTAATTCAATAACTGCAGTCCATAACATTTGACAACCACTAAAAGCTGAACTATAAATCCCAAGGCAACGCTGACAATCCCAGAACCCTTTAGGTGTTTTCAATTTTAGGTAATTGCTGACCTTTCTTACTTTCGACTACAATTAGGACGATGAAAACATTTCACACTCGGCTCCGGAAAGAGAGCTCTCGACTTTATCTGTGTTTTGAGTAACTTGATTGTCTTGCCGATTTCGTAAGCTCTCAAGTCGCCGCCCTCGAAAAATCCCAGCTGCGACACATCAGGCCCCTCCCCTCAACTCCCCATTCCACTTTCCACGGTGGCGACACTGATGGCAACTCACAAGAACTACTAGAGCCTTGAGATCATGGTGAGATGAGAAACCGTTAAATCGGACGATTCAAAATGCATTGAACACCCTTAAGGAAACGCGAACATATTTCAACAGTAGACTTCCTGTAAAGAGGAGATAACTCGAAATATTTCAGAGAACACCTTCATAAATCAACACTCCACAAAGGCTGATGAGAAAATAGCTACTCGATGCTCTTAAACTCATTGTTAAACCATAATACCATAGGTTTAACTTTCTCTTGACTAAATCTACCTGGTTTAAGGTCGGTCAGTACTAAAACGGCACTATGAATACGGGTTTAACGAAATCACCGTACGAACTTCCTTAAACCTATCTTAGTCGTAGACTAACGAATCTATGAATACGGCTGCGAGTCACCAGTTCTGTACAAGTCACGTGAGAGTGTCACATTTTGTGACCCAGCCCTAGTTGCTAGTCATCCTAATGTTAGTATTAGTAGGTTGTGCAATACTGTCAAGTTATTGCCCATCATGGAGTCATCCAGGCCAGGCTAACACTACACAGCGGAATTCCTGGCCATAAAGATGGCTCTGGACGGGATGGGAAGTTCTGGTGGCTCCTATGCCGTATGTACTGACTCCATGAGCTCCCTGGATTCCATTTCCTGTATTTTCTCCATGCACCGTGTAGTACAGGACATACAGTCTTCCCTCTTATCTCTTGAGAGGAAGGGAATTAATATCACGTTCGTTTGGGTTCCTGGGCATGTGGGAATCGCCGGAAATGAGTGGGCAGACATATTGGCAAAAGATGCCTTGCTCATCCCAGAGCAAGCGCATAACCTGGTACCATACGAAGACCTCCGATGCATGTTTAGCAAAGTAGTGAAGGGGCAATGGTACAATGCGTGGGTAAACACATCCAATAATTAATTGCGGTGCATAAAACCGGTTGCATCTGCATGGCCATCTTCCGTCAGAGGTAGTCGGAGGGAGGAAGTCATCATCACCCGCTTGCGGATAGGGCACTGCGCCCTGACCCACTCCCCTCTCTTCACGGAAGGGAAAATTCCACTGCGATGTGAGGATTGCGACTCTCCTCTCACTGTCCAACACCTCCTGACGGAGTGCGTCAAGCATCGGGATGTTCGTAGTAAGTTACAGGGTTGGGTCAGTAGAATATTCTGTGTAGAAAATGCGTATTCTACGTGTATATTCTACCGTAGAATATGTAATGTAGAATATTGCTAATAGTTACATATTGTACGTGTAGAAAATTAATTTCACATATACTGCTAAAGAAGTAATTACAATTATTGGAAAATTTTATTTTAACAATAAACTAATACATTTTAATCATTAAACCTATATTTAGTGTAATTTCAACTTAAATAGCCTATTACAAGTCTACCATTGCTAGGCCTGCCAAGAAATCAATAATTATCCAAGACTGAACGGTCTAAATGCTAAATTATCCATGAGTCAAAGCAATATTTTCTAGATTGATTGGTGTAGGCCTGAGTCATTTCTAACCACTTTATATCATTTTTAAAAATTTTTATGGCAAGTACTTGCATTAAGTTATGTATGCAGTAGGCTAGATTAAGAATTATATTAGATGAAATAATGAGAGCTTCTAATTTGGCTTAATTGAAAATGTCCGAAGACTAGAAAATCCAAATGCCAAATTAATTATGGAAAACGATATCTCCGAAACCGGTTTTTCGATTGTCAAGGCAATCATCAACGGGGAGAGCAAGGCGAAACAGGTCAGAACCTGTCGGAAGCCAAGCGGACGTTTTCCATAATTAATTTGGCATTTGGATTTTCTAGTCTTCAGACATTTTCAAGGATTATATTAACTGGTATTTTAATTGAAGTGAAATTATGTCCATTGCCACTAAGTGAAACATTATAGGAAGTATATTACTGCACCTCTAATAAGGTCAAGAGAAAGTTACCATCAAAAAACAACTTAAGAGCTCTTTGTTTACTTGTTGTTCCAGGGCTTACTGCTCTCTTTATTGCTGGTCATTTCTCTTTCAGACAGAGGAAGTTGCTCTATTGTTTTAAAACTGCAATTATGATTTATTTTTGGAAGTTCTACGGAATGATTACAACATGATACAGTTAGAAAATTTCAAGAATAAGACTACAATAAAGCCACATGGAGATAAGAGTAGTCTCTAAGTTGTAAGATTAAAACAATAAAACTATAATTTTTGGTTGTGTTAAGTCTCATCTTTGACAAGTTGGCATTTAGTATTTTTTTATAGAATTAAATTTGGAGATGTCGCACAGGACAGTGTAAGCCTACTTAGTTTTTAATGACTATCTTGAGTTATGTGGGATGGATTCAGCTTGAAACACTAGGGCCATGCATATATATGTTCCTTGAGTAGGCTTAAATATGTTCACTTCTAATTCTATGAACATAAATGATTGACACTCACTCCCTTTTGAGGTGTAGGCCTACCTATCTGAAATCTCATCTAAATTAACAAAGTAAAAGATGTTTTTGAGCATATTGTTAAATACCAGCTGTTAGTAGAATAATAATGAAAAATACTGGTAAGTAGGGATTAGATATACTCCCCTAATCAATTAACAGAATTTACTGTTTATTAATGTTTTTATTTTCCAGTGGCTAATATTCAAATTTGACATCTTCGAGTTTAAGTGTATGGTAAACATGTAGTAACCTTTTAGATCTTTCAAATGTAAGCCTGTTCCTTAATGGGCAATGTATGTATGACCAATTGCTAAACACTCTTTCAAGTTGTGCAGAAGATGCAGGGATATTAAGTAATTTATTTGCAAGATTGCATAAACCTGGATGCTTGTATTTGGCAAGCTCCCAAAAGATTGATGGACTTATGATGCCCTGATTTCTCAGCACACGAAAAACAGTCTTTGCTATCTCTGATGAATTTCGCTAGGTCTTCCAACCCATCTCCATCGCCCGGGACCCTCCGGCAGGGTTGGGTCAGTAGAATATTCTGTGTAGAAAATGCGTAATCTACGTGTATTTTCTACCGTAGAATATGTAATGTAGAATATTGCTAATAGTTAAATATTCTACGGGTAGAAAATTAATTTTTTATATACTGCTAAAGAAGTGATTATGATTATTGGAAAATTTTATTTTGGCATTATACCAACACATTTTAACAATTAAACCTATATTTAGTGCAGTTTCAACTTAAATAGCCTATTACAAGCCTACCATTGCTAGGCCTGCCAGGAAATCAATAATTATCCAAGACTGAACTGTCCAAATGCTCAATTATCCACGAGTCAAAGCAATATTTTCTAGATTTATTGGTGTAGGCCTGAGTCATTTGTAACCACTTCATATCATTTTTTAAATTTTCTATGGCAAGTACTTGCATTTAGTTTGCATGCAGTAGGCTAGATTAAGGATTATATTAACTGGTATTTTAATTGAAGTGAAATTGTCAGTAAGTGAAACATTATAGGAAGTATATTACTGCACCTCTATCAAGATCAAGAGAAAGTTACCATAAAAAAACAGAGCTCTTAAGTTGTTTTTCGATGGTAACTTTCTTTTGAAGCCGTTAGGCTGTTCTGTAAAGGTTCTACATGTACAGGGCATTGTATATATGACCAATTACAGGGTGGCGATCATCAGGGAAAACCTGGAATTGTCAGGGAAAATTGGAAATCTGGAAAAGTCAGGGAATTCTCGTAAGGGAGAAGCTGGGTTAGGAAATTCTCGTTATTTTTCTACCATTACATTTATCTGGCAGTCTTTCCCACCATTTATTTTAACAAAACATTTCATCAACTAAAACGAATGTCCGTCGGCGAAGTGCATAGAATAAGGCCCATCAACTTGAGTCATTGATCGTTTAACATTCAGTTGTGAATCTTAGTTATTTAGCTGTGAATCAGTCGTACGATGTATCCCTTTTATATATCTGTAATGCGATATTTGCCTAGTAGCGTTATAATTCATGATCACCATGTATTCTGCTCATCACAAGGAATCCAAGGCTATGTTGTTCGGAGGATTTTAAAACATTTTTTTTAACTTCCGAGACTCAGGTCAAGAGGTAGTTGCAGCACACTAGCTTTGGTAAATACGTGCTTGCAGTTCTAAAAATATGAGACGATGATTATGAGAATGGTTATACAAGTACGATCACACATGTAAACAAAATCTTACGTAAGTTCATCTTTGATTCCCATACCCCACTTCGTGAGACAGCAAGAAGTGTCCTCCTCCCCACCCCTCCTTTCATGCTCGACGTTATTATTGAATGGCCCCTTATCTCTGTTTCAAAGCAATTTGGTCTGGTCACAAACCACCTCAAATATGATAATCCTGAATATGATGCTGCTGATGCTAATTGCCTCCTGTTTTCGCTCGCAGTGGCACAATTACGTTTTGTTTGTTTATACAAATATTTTTACATTTTTGGTTCCCTCTTACAATCAAGGGGTTATAACCACGTTAATCAAATTGTTATTCGCTTCTAAACGTCACTCGTGCCATCTGATTTTGATCCAGTCTAACAACTTGGGCTTGGTTTGTATTTTTCGCGCAACCTGTGCCGGAGTCTGCCAGTAAATTCACCATTAACTTTCCCTTCGATGCCTTTTCAGTAATCTTAAACTTCCCAGAACCACCACGACACCCCACCTCTTCCTTGAAGAATTAGACATTGTCAATTCGTAATTTTACCGAAGGAAACATACACGGCCACGGAAATACGATACGCGGCCGCGTACCCGTGGCCGTGAAAAATGTATTAAAAGTGTGTATAATTTGTGTGAGGGCTTAACTTGTGAAGGTTTAATGTTTTTTTTATTCTTATAGCTTTTAATGTATTGATTTCAGCTTTTAACATTTTCTGACTTTTGACGAAAATTTAATTCAGCAGAAATGAAATATTCCAATAATAGCAGACCTTTTGACGATCGGTCAGGGAAATTGGTAAGGCCATCAGGGAGTCAGGGAATAGTCAGGAAATTTGAAAATTGGATATCAGTAGCCACCCTGAATTACTAAACACTCTTTCAAGCAGAAGATGGAGGGGCATTAAGTAAATTAGTTCCAAGATTGCTTAAACCTGGATGCCTTATTGCCTGGATTGCTTAAATCTTGCATTTAGTAAGCTCCCAAAAGGTTGATGGACTTTTGATGCCCTTGTTTCTCAGCTCACGAAAAACACTGTCTTTGCTATGACTCATGAATTTCGCTTGGTCTGCCAACTCATCTCCATCACCCGGGACACTCCGGTCAGTAGCTGAGCACTCTACTCACTACCCTTAGAAAAAAATACTATGGAACTATATATAGTGATTATATATAGTTTTCTATAATCACTATGGCTATAGTCCTATAGTTATTTGGAACATAGTGATTATAGGACTATATATAGTGATTATAGGACTATATATAGTTTTCTATAATCACTATGGCTAAGGTATTTGGAACATACCCATGTAGCACAGACGGCTGGGCCAACGTTTGGTCATGAGGATTCCTATATTATTACTATTCTAGGTGCAGCGGTTGGCCAACCATTATTCGTATCCGTTTTGCCAACTGTTCCCCAAAGGAACAAAATTGAAAAAAAAGGAAAATGAAGGATAGTGATTCTCACTTACTGAATGATTTTATCTTTATCTCACATACTACTTATACACCTACCTTACAACCTACAATTAACTACTTTGAATACTATCATCCTTTGACACACGGCCTGACACATTTTCCAATTATGGGAATGAGACAGGGAGGCCATATATATACAGCTGCTGGCTGGCGTTAAGTCGTTTGTGATTATTAACTTTACTCTAAGATTGACACGGATAATTTGCACCGTTAAAGCATTTCCCTAATAACCATTTTGTGGTTAAAAATAAGCATGACCATTATAAATATACGTCTCTGATATTCTTTGAACTCTAGGAGAGATAAATAAGAGTTTCCTCCATAATGCTGAGAACCTGTTTTCCGGCGAGCGCACCAGATTTTTCTCTAAGTCCGATACCGTCTACGAGGGACTGAGGAAAATCATCCAATCATGGATATCCATTTGAATGGATATAAGATGAATGTGACATTTGAATCCATATGAGATGAATAAAAAATAAAATTTTCAGAATGTTTTGCTTTTAAGATACATAATTTGAAACCTCTCTCTTATAGACAGCATGGTCCAGGAGAATGTCTGTATATGACAGGTCTATGTAAGTTATGTATGTATAAACTATAGAACTGTATCCTATAGTGATTATATGAATATACCCTATAGTGATTATAGGACTATAGAACTATACCCCATAGTGATTATAGGACTATAGAACTATACCCCATAGTGATTATAGGACTATAGAACTATACCCCATAGTGATTATAGAACTATAGAACTATACCCCATAGTGATTATAGAAATTTCTATAGTGATTATAGAAATTTCTATAGTGATTATAGAATTCCTATAATCACTATATATAGTTCTATAGTATTTTTTTCTTAGGGTAGGCCACCACAACACCTAATCAATGTAGTACTTTACTTTATTTTTTTAATTGCAATTTTCTACATTTTATTAAACATAAAACATTATTTTACTAACAAAAAAATAATCAACGTAATATTCTACATAATCTACGCAATATTCTACATTATCTACACTATTTTCTATGTGTATGTAGAAAAATAATATTCTACGTGTAATGACCCAACCCTGCCCTCCGGTCATTAGCTCAGGACTCTACCCACTAGGCCACCACAACACCTTATTGAATTTTTCCTTCCTAATACTGTACTTTATTTTTTTAATTGTAATTTTCTACATTTTATTAAACGTAAAACATTATTTTAGAGACACAAAAATAATCAACATAATATTCTACGTAATCTACGCAATATTCTACATAATCTACACTAGTGTAGCTATTTTCTACGTGTATGTAGAAAAATAATATTCTACACGTAATGACCCAACCCTGGTAAGTTATAGGGAGGCCTAGAATACGTTCTCGGTGATGACCGTGATCGCCTAAGCCGAGTTATTTTTTTTCAAAGACGTAGGCTTTTTAACCAAAATTTAATTTTACTAGTTCCTTTACAGTTAATACATATATGGTTGAATACATACATAATTAATAAAAATTCGTTAATATGCTTACGATTAGTGTTTATTTATAACTCTACTGTGTTTATATTAGGTTGTGTATGGTGCGAATGACCACGGCCGTCGACACACCTTAAAAACCTAACTCTACTACTACTACTCGAGTTATTCCACGCGAAAAACTGACTTTCTGCAGAAGTGTGTGATCGCATTATTACGGAGTTTCGAACCTTCATATCCAAAACTGAAGCGATTGAAGCCTGCAAAGCCTATGGCAGAAGTGTGCTGAGAATTGATCACTTTTGGAGAGGCCTGCTTGAAGGTGTGGAGAGCTTCCAAAACTTGTACGCCCTAATCAAGAAGGTGCTAACCTTGAGCCACCCTTTGTGGAGAGGGGTTTCTCCGTCAACAAAGAGCTTGGAGTGGAGAACCAATTGGAACGTTCCCTGATTGCTCAAAGACGTATTTACAATGCTGTCAAGGCAGTTGGTGGGCTTTAGAATATGACCATTGACAAAAAGATGATACTGTCATTCAGAAATGCATGGTCGCGTTATGAAGACGCCCTGAATCAGAAGTGGCGAGAGGAAGAAGCAAATAAATGTCGTTCGGTTACCAAGAGGAGTCTCCTTCAACAGATTGAGGAATTGGGAGCCAAGCGAACCAAATTAGTGTCAGAGAAAATCACTGAATTTCTTGCGATTGACGACAAAATCTTAAATCTGGTATGAAAGTTGAACAAATTTTCTTTTTATTTTGTGTAGGTACCCAAAGATTGTAGCAATTGAATTTGAATTGCATTTGAAAAAGCATTTGAATTGTTATGCAAAACTGGCAAAACTTCCAGTTTAATTGCTAATGACGATAATTTTTGTGGTTGTCTTAAAGTTGTTGATCTCTTATTACTGTTTGTTGCTGCGACAGATTCAACCGCGTGACGACCCGTGACTCATTGCCATTACACAGATGGATCGGTGATATTTGATCATCGTGATGGTGAAAAAGTGTGATGTGATCAGGCATCAACGTCTGTTTTCGGTGTAGTTTTACCTTCCCGCGTTAGTCGACGCGTAGTTATAATCTGCTCCATATATGACGCCTGTCGTTCATTACAGTAAAAAAAGAAGTAGACATCCGTGTAAGTCGAAACACCACAACTTAACTCTCCATTTTTGAACCATTTGCGGTGCCGCTTTCACGGCGACATTTACAGAAAACGCCATCTTGTGAGAGGCCTTAAAGTTAACATAATACGACAAAGCCCGAGAGTAACACAAATCCAATCTTTCTTTCACTGGATATTTAAATCTAAAATAAGTATGATTACCCAAAACTTCGTTTTTTGCTGCGATGCACAACAGGCGTCATCTGAGGAGTAGATTATTAACTACGCGTCGACTTACGCGGGAAGGTCAAACCACACCGAAAAAAGACGTTGATGCCTTTTTAAATCAGACTTTTTCACCATCATCATGTTCAAATATCACCTATAGAATTATGTAATGTCTTAAACTAGAATTGGCGTTCCGAACACCCGTATTTTGGCATCAAGTCTTGTGAGTTTGGCAATGAGTCGCGGGTTGTCACGCGGTTCAAGATGTCGCGGCAACAGAAACGCGGAGAAACGCATGTATTTAACAGGCCTAACTGGACATCCGCGTAGCTACGGATCCGTGTAAGTCGAGGACTTACTTAAGCTCTCCGTCACTAATACAATGAATCCGCACGACTGGTATTCAACTCTTTAATCCATTTATTTTAATCGAAACTTTGGATTAGTTCGAATCTTTAATCTTGGATTCGATCGAATCTCGAATTCATGGATTCGGTAGGATTCGACCGAATCTTCCCTGCTCCAACCGTACTTGAAAGTAACAGAAAAAGACGAATACTTGAAATAATGGAAGTATCGGGAAAATGGTCGATACCCTCTATCCAGGGTGTCTACCAGTCGGGAAACGTTGGGAATCCGGGAAAAAGTCGGGAATTTGTTAACGTCGGGAAAAAATCTGGAAAAGGTCGGGAATTCGCTGAAAAATAATAAAAAATCGGGAAAAATGGTTGCTTGCAAATCGTCAGGATAAAAATTGGAACGGCAGGCATAGCATTACGAAATGAGATAATGTTTCCCTTTTTCGTTATTTGTCATTATCAAAGAGGTGTTATTTTAAACCTCTCTGGTCAGTATTTGTGAGTTCGTGACTTTCGTCGTTCGATTGCACTAGACATGGGCACCGTTTCCTGCATGCCGCCGCGTGACACATCGGCTTGATCGGTTGCAGGTTGAAGATCGTATACTTCCCTCCTGCCCATGAATGCTATTTCGAAAGAATGACCTTCATTATGGTTATTACAACGCTCCCAAAGATTCAGGCGATCCATAGATCGTACTATAGTACGATTGTGACATTTTGCGTTTTGGCCTCTGAGGGTGTAACTCGATTAAATTCCACTAGAAATATTATATTTAAACCATCGCATCCTAAGTTTCTATGCTGCGCATCATCATAATCGGGTGGGATTAATTAACTTTACTGTGGAATTGGAATGTTTTCTTTCTCTCATTCATTCAGTGAAGCTTACCGTTTGCCATTTTGTTATTAGCATTTCCCATTGAATTGTGTTGGTTTTATACGCAAGCATAACGTCTTCGTGAAAGAACCGAGATTAGTCCCTGGAAAGTACAAACATTATATTACGTTTTGGTGTTTTCCCGGCGGATTAGATGAGTGAAAGTTTCTCGGGTCTTCCACCGGGTCAAAGGCTCCATCTCTGCCGACGTTTCCGAAAACGACTCGTTTTCTATCTTCAGGGCTGTGAAGATGTCCCTGGCTCACAGCCCTGAAGATGGAAAACGAGTCGCTTCCCGAAACGTCGGCAGAGATGGAGCCTTTGACCCGGTGGAAGACCCGAGAAACTTTCACTCATTATATTACGTTGTCGCCGACGACGCCATACGTGCCGTCGCCGACGAATATGTCGTTGGCTCCTGGATGATATACTGGAGAACCGTAGACGTAGGCTACGGGAGAACTCGCCATTTGCCAGCTAGTACGGTGGATTGTCTTTGTTATTCATCTGATGGCGAGCTCGCTAGCTCGAAAGCCGCCGGAAAGTCTAGTTCATCTGTCGGCATGTGCGAGTTTGCAACAAAATCGTTCGTTTTTACTGGAGAACTCGGCATTCGCCAGCTCGAGTTGAGTTGGTTCGTTAGTCTTCGAGCTGGTGTGTGCTGAAGAGGTGCCTTTGGTTGGACTGGCAACGGACATCATTTCATTCAAAGGCTCCTTTCACACGGAACGGCGCGAACCCGACCGCCGTGTACGGCGCACAGTGGTGCAGGATCCCTAATACATGGTATTTATGAGTGTAGAAAAACTTTCTATATAGGGTTATTGTGCATATACGTTGGATGCACCTATTGATGAATTCAAAACCATCTTAAGTAAGGACATATCGCTGTTGCTACTCCTCTAGTAGATAAGATAAAATGTTGCACTGGTAACAAGTGCATCATTTGAAAAGGAGCAGGCACAGCTTCACCTTCAATTCTCTCTAATATAACGTGTATTGCCTCGATTCTTGTTCTGAAAAATAGGTTTTGAAACTTAAGGTGAGTGCTAATTTACTGTATATTAATATATTGCAAATATAATTTGCAAAATTATTTTTTACATGATTTCTTGTTCAAAAATATAGAACATTTTTTTGAAAATTCACTTTTATATTTTTGCAAAATAATTAATTTGTGAAAATACTAGCATCGAATTCATGTTCAGAGATCGCGAAAACCTTTGTGCTATAATTTTTAATGAAATGAGAATTTTGAGTTTGTGTAAATCCAAGTAATAATAATATTGCAAATACTTTTGTGAAAAAAGTAATTAGCGAAAATGTGAACATCAACTTAGCATTCAGCTACTGAGGAAACGTATATTTGTTCACATTAATCGTGATGCTTAAAATAAGAGTTAATTTAAGTAAAAAAATTGCAAAATGTTTTGCAAAAAAATTAGTTTACAAAAGCTGAAGTAGTACGAATCTAAATTCATATGCAGCGACCTCGACAACCTACATAGACCAAATTTCATATAAATTGAACATTTTTAAATCCAAAATACCAATTATTAGGGATCCTGCTCCGCTGTGTGGCATGCCATCTTGCATTCCTCAAAAACAGCTGTGAATGTCACGGTACAGTCCATTTCGAGTATATGGCATTTTAATTTCTAGTAGGAGTTTAATCATGAATGAAGTAGATAAGGTGCTGTGCTTGTACTTTTAATAATGAGGATATAATATGATGGCCAATTCCATGTGTAAAATTGGACAGGACTGGGCATTGAACTAATGACCGTCACGATTTTGGTCTGGAATTTTAAATTTTTGTCTTGAAAAGTCTTGAAAAAGTCTTGAATTTCTTTTTCATATATTAGTAGACACCATGGGTATCGGCCCAAGTCTAGATGTGAGGAACCGTTTCATTAGAGCATGCATCTGCAGCATGCTTCACACTCAATGTGGTGTGCGGCACATGACATGCTCCACACTCAATGTGGTGTGCGGCACATGACATGCTCCACACTCAATGTGCGGCATTGAAGGCATGCCGCACTGCCCTGCAGTAGGGATGGAAGGCATCCACATTGAGTGTGTTGAAGCAGTGCAGTAAGGTGGGTGAAGGCAGTGAAGCATGGACGATAACAGCAACAGAGAAGTCATGGCCTAAAGCATTCGAAATGTGGTGCTACCGAAGAATGATAAAGGTAAAATGGATCGACCGAGTGACAAACGAAGAAGTTCTGGGAAGAGTGGGTGAAAAGAGAAGACTGCTGATAACTTGGAAAAGACAATGGGACAACTTTATCAGCCATATTATCAGATGTCCGAAGACCATTATATCCAAATGCCAAATTAAATTTCAATATCTCCGAAATAGACAATCTTTCGATTGTCTAGGCAATCATCTACGGGGAGAGAATCAGGCAAAACATTTCACAACCTGTTGAGAGCAAGGCAGAAAGTGGTCTTCTGGTCTTCGGACATTTTCAATGAAAAGCCAAATTTAAGGCTCACCTTATTTCATATGGCCATATTATAGATTATCATTGAGGGACCAGTCAACGGGAGGAATAGATACATAGAGCAAGTTGTGAAGGGTGTAAAAGAGATGAATTACTTACTCCTATTCCTTTCCTACTGATATATGTATCAGCATTTATTGCATATTCCAGTGACTGAACAATATGAAGAGGTTAGATAAGGGGAAAGGTGTGACAAACAACATAGGTTAGGATTGTTGACTCAACATGATGATCATGTGCCACTGACTTCAGAGTATTAACCCTTTTACTGCCAGTGGGCCGCTATATCGGCCCTCTATGGTTGTGCGAAAACTGCCAAGGGCCGATATATCGGCCCACCTACAATACATCATCACGTCTTTGTAATGGTTACAATCCCTTTAAATCAGAAACAGCATGAATAATTTTTTCATCCTCTTAAAAGGTGAAATATATGATCAAAATTGAGAAAATAAAAATTCATATATTAAAATTAAGTGCTTCAAATATATCATTTAATGAGCTTGCCCATTGGCTGGGCTTAATGGGCTTGGCAATTTTCGCACAGTCTACTTTAAAGGGGCTGGCAGTAAAAGGGTTAATTTATTGTACTTTTGATGAGTATTCAGTGTTAAGTGCTTTTTAGAAGGTGACTGCAGTAAGTTCTGTTTGTCATTAATACCACAATGCTGTCTGTATTATTCATATAGTTTTGTTTATCTTTTTTGCAGAGTTGCAAGAAATATGAAGAATCCAAAGCCAAGTAAGAGGCAGCAATCAACTATACAGACATTACTGAAAAATTGTCTTGCATTATTGGCTAAAGAAAAATATCCCAGAGTAAGTCATCAGTTCTTGTGTTTGTCCCGTTCATGCACCCTAGAATAACCCTCGTGGATAGTAATAATAATAATAATGTGTCAAAAATGGGTTACTAGCCTCTTCGTGGGCTTCTTGGTAATGGCTTTGGCATGCTAATGGTGGCCGTCTGCTTTTGGGGTTAACCGCCCCACTCTCGGCACTACTGGATTCCAAAGAATTTGGGAAACGCCACCCCTAACCACCCTTCTTGGGCCCTAGTAAAGTTGGGAGTGGCAAACCTACGAAAACTAAAATCGAGCTTGCATGGAGTGGACCCTGAGAGGAGACCTTGTAGCTTGCTGTCAGGAGCCAAGTCCCAGAGGGTACATGGCGAGGATGCACTCTTTGAGATGTTATAACACCACTGGCCTAGGCTCCATCTCCTACAGATGACCCTCCTCCCACTGCCTGCAAGGATGCACTCTTTGTGGTGTGAGATGTTATACACCACTGGCCTAGGCTCCATCTCCTACCCTCTTCCCACTGCCTGCAAAAGACCTGGCAGAAGCCACTCCCGCCATTCTCTCAGTGAAAAGGGAGGTGAGCCAAAGGTTGACTGATCTATTCAAGCGGGTGGAAAGAAAAATAAATTAGGATGAGGCAGGCAGACCAGGCAGATCATAATATTTCTCTTGAGGAACCAAAGGCTCCTAGTTGGATGACGTTTTAGATATTGCCTGGACAGAAACGTCCAGCCTATTGGGAATTGACTGCGTGATATATACTTAGGTCGAACAGTTGGCCCAATCCCAAGTGTCTGCCACTTGAGAGAAGAAAGCAGCAAATAGGTTTAAAAAGCTAGGAGCCAAAATCAGGCTGGTCGGACACCAGGTGTTGAGATTTCAGTGTGTGATGGACTACCTTTCCTTCGGTCTGGCCTATGCAGTGAAGGTCAATCTCAATGCTGGTGCTATCTGGAAAGACCATCACATACTGAGCAAAAGAGTGCTGCTTATTCTCAAGCAGCACAAAGTGGGTAGAGTGGAGGCACTTACAACGACGAGAAAGAAGCTGCTCAAGAGAACCAATGCCAGGAAGGAGAACTACCATCTTCTCCTTTCAGCCATCCTGTCATTTTGAACCCCTGCACTTGCTGTCCAAACAATACCATCTGTCCCGGAGGTGGAACGTTTCTGGAAGGACATCTACGAGACCATGAAGCCATTCAACCAAGGCACTCCAGCCAAAAAGAGTTTAGTGACCATCACCTAGTGGATGTGAATTGTCCCATCTCAGTCAATGAAAGTGATGTGAAGAAGGCCTTCTCTGGCAAGTAGAACTCCACTGCTCCACGAATGGATGGATCGAATAGCTTGTGGAGGAAAAGGATTACTTCCACGCACAAAAATCATGCCAGAATCTTCACTTCCTCCCCATCAGGATCAGAACCAATTCCATCCTGGTCCTGATGGATGGGCGAATGGTTTTAATAACGAAAAAGGGAGACTTGTCTGATCCAAAAAACTACCACCCTATTACCTGCCTCGGCACTGCATATACACTTGGACTTCGGCTCCACCCTGAACGACCTTATCCTCCGGGACGTCCAACCAGTGTGGGAGGGCATGTATGAGCAGAAGGGTTGAAGAAAGGCATCGCGAGGTCCAAGAACAACCTGCTAATTGATGGGTGTGTGAGCCAGGATGCTTGTCTACACTAGCCTGGCCTGGGTGGACTACAGGAATACTTTAGGTACCACCTCGCATGAGCTTATTATGGCCATGCTAAGGTACCTACATGAATGTCCATCCAGCTGTTGTCTTGCATCGAATGTCTGTTACCACTGTGGAAGATGCGCTTTGCCATATAATTTGAAAAGAAGACTCTCTACATGGATTTGGTAACATACCACTTGTTGCTTTTCAAGGAGATAGCCTTAGCCAGTAGCATTGCACTAGCGAACAGGGCATTTTACCAGAAGAAGATTCTGCCTACAGCTGCAAATACTAGCATGGAAGTGAGGTAACATTTCATTAGAACATACATCTGGAGCATTCTACTATATGGCAGCGAAGCATGGACAATAACAGCAGCAGAGAAGTCCAGGCTGGAATCATTTGAAATGTGGTGCTAACGAAGAATGATGAAGATAAATGGATCCATTGATTGACAAACAAACAATTCTTAAGAAGAGTGGGAGAGAAGAGATGTCTACTGAAAACCTTAAAAAGAAGAAGGGACAACTTAATATGTCACATATTAAGATACGATGTCCTGATGAAGACAATCGTCGAGGGAAAAGTGAACGGGAAGAATGGAAAAGGCAGGCCTTGTATGAGATACATGGAACAGGTAGTGAAGGACGTATAAGAGAGAAGCTATGTCAATATGAAGAGGTTGGCTGATAGAAGAATGGAGTGGAGGGCTGCGACCTTAGGATTGTTGACCCTTGATGATGATGAGCCTTAGCCCCCTCCTAGTTGGTTTATCCCTGCTTCCACTGTCCATTCAGTTGAGATGAGGTGGGGGATAGTCAAATCTGAAGCATAAGGTCACCTGTCTTTTC
Source organism: Platycnemis pennipes (assembly GCA_933228895.1). Lineage (NCBI taxonomy): Eukaryota > Metazoa > Arthropoda > Insecta > Odonata > Platycnemididae > Platycnemis > Platycnemis pennipes. The sequence continues at coordinate 149,020,499 of OW121850.1, forward strand.
TACATTATAATAATAATTACATATTTCATGATTGCTTTGTCCTGTGTGCCTGAACATCAGTCTGGTTTCATTCACAGTTTAGTTTCCGAAAACCACTGATTATCTTTAATTTATGTTCAATATTGATTTCCTGAGAGCATCAAGTGTTGTCTTAACCTGATAACATGTTTTTACTGGAGATGGGTTGAATAGCACAATTATCAAATTTGAATTTAGAATCATGAGTTAAGTTGAGATGAGTTGAATAGCACAATTATCAAATTTGAATTTAGAATCATGAGTTAAGTTGAGATGAGGTAGGGGATATATGTGGGGTGTCCCGTCAAATGGGAAGCATAAGGTTGCCCATCTATTCTACATGGACGATCCGAAGCTATATGCTTCAAGCACAAAAGACCTGCGCTTGGCGTTGGACACCGTACGTAGATACAGTGAGGATATAGGGATGGAATTTGGATTGGACAATTGCGCGACCATCCATCTGGCAAAAGGAAAGATTTTGGAAGACCAGGAAGACGTGCAGCTCGTTTGTCTTTCAGCGTTCAGCTGGTCTCAATTCCGAAACCGAGGGATTCATGCTCATGTGCCCAGATGTAGCTTTCAACTATTTTGCTGCATGTAGGAAAAGAATTGACTGATAATTTTGTTTTACATCTTTGGTAAATATTGAAATAAAGTCATGGTATTTATGGGCAATTAAGGGAACGGATCTACATGATGATATCAGTTTCCACCCCAAAATGTTATCTTCCAAGGTTCAGCATCATCTTGATTTTCTAGGTTTTCAGGGAAAATTGAAGGAGGATGATATTTGCAAGAGTTGATCGATGCACATTGTTAATGTGTGATACGTGGAACAAATGGCATGTGAAACCAAATGCACCATTCAATGGAGAATGCGAAGTTTCAAAGCCCGGGCTGAAAAAAAAAACACTCTTGGACTTAAGGCCAGCTTTTTTTTTATTTTAGCCTTCCACTGTGTCTCACCTCATCTTGGGGGCAAACGTGAGATGCAGAGCGAGCCAGCCAGAGACTCTAGGTCTTCTACTCTCCGGCTGCACCTTGTATGTGAAGAACTCTTATATAAACTGGCACAACTCAGCTCTGCGGGTGTTGTATTACCACCTCAGACACCATTACGGTATAGACGCGAATCCGGTGCTGCCTTATGTCCCTGGAGACATCAAGTCCGTCGTGGAGAACGATAAGTGTAAGATCTGGTGGAATTATTCCTTCTCTACCTTCAGGCAATTGGAGGCGATGAAGCCTGATATCGTTCTCCTCGACAATCTCTCTCATGCCATGTTCGTGGTCGAGTTTTCAGCACCGGCCGAAACGAACATGGCAGCGAGAGAGATTGAAAAAAGGACTAAATATCAAGATCTGCTGTGTGAACTCCGACAAATGTACGCGGGCTACTCTGTGAAACTGATTGTCCTCATCGTGGGCGTGCTTGGTGGTGTCAAGAACTCACTGGCCGAAAATCTCAAGTGCATTCCGGCGTGCAGGGCGCGAGCAGATGCACTTGCAAGTGCAGTGCAGAAGGCTGTCCTTCTCGGGTCTCTCCGCCTGCTTCGTGTGCATGACCCTAATGCCGGGTGGCCACCTATCTGACGGTGGCGGACGTGGCTACCCTTAGGCGCGACCCCTCTCGAGTCTCCGGCAATTATGATGGCAACGAAACCTGATGCTCGCCGGAGACTCAGAGGTGAAAGTTACAGATAGTAACAATACAATAATAACAATACAATAATAACAATACAATAAATGCAGTCTTTACATCCATTTGTTCAATATCATGGCTCATTTGACAACAATATGATAATATAATTTTTAAAGTTTGCATTTTAACTACAAGTGAATATACATTGTTAATACTATCAGTTTGCTGAAAGCATCTCACCACTTATCTAGCCTTATAAGTATCATCAGATTTTTTTGGATGCACCCATTTTACATTCAAGATTTTATTGTTATTAACATTTTTCACTAATCGCCAAGTTTTGTTTTTCTTTAAACAATCAATTTCTTTATCCATTCATTATCCCATAATTTACTTTCATTTGATTCCATTGCCTCCTCAAATGTGTTAGGAATATCTGTTCTACACATATTTACAAAAATGCTACTACGGTTGAGCACCCTTAATCCGGGAACCCCTTTTATCGGGAACTGCCATAATCTGGCAATTTTGCCATGACATACTACCTGGTACTTAGTGGAAAATGCCGAAACATTTTTAACCGGAACATTGCTTCCTAACCTGCTGAGATGATATTATTACATTAATACTGAGATACCTTTCTTAATGCTAATTTTCCCATTTCGAGAATCAGAATAATTTAAACATATGAATTTCTCGTACTTCGTGTACACTGGAATTATTCTGGAACTTGAAGTAAACATAATTTGAAGACATCGCCGAGACGGACTACGACCTATTTATCTATTTATAGATCGGCCACTTTCAACGGCGCTCGCATTTTTGATTGACCACTAGACGTAATTTCATAAAAATTATTTGTTATCTGCTTATGTTTCACCCAAAACATGTCTCATCCATACAGTTGTGGCAACAGCAATAAACATTAACCATCGCAGAAAAAGTGCAAGTTGTGAAAAAGCTTGATGCCGTTGCAATAGTAAAGCGTTTGACTGAAACATTATGCGTGGGATCTTCAACAATATAATACATTAAGAAGCTGAAAGAGAAAAATCATCTAAATTTTACTGTTAAAGTGACACGAAGAAGTAGATAACAGAGAGAAAAACTATGAAAGAAGATTTAAGTGCTAATTTAGATAGCCTGGTTTTGATTGCATCGAAGTGAAGGGCTTAATATTTCTGGCCAAATGCTAATGGAGCAGGATAAACTATTTCAGAAATGGACGTGATCAATCCAAAATCGTGATGTGGGAAATTTCACGTGCAGGCAATAGCATTTCACCGTCCGTTCTAAAACACGCGTGGTTTAAATTGTGGACTGCTTTAAGGTGTGATATAGATGAAATAAGTGAGGATTTAAAAAAATTCATGTTTCTGAGGATAAAATATGATGATGGAGTTTGCAAACATCGTCCATAACCCTGAATTAAAGGAATTGGAATTGTTAAATTTAGACGAAAAGATAGTTAGCAGCCAAGATATTCTCACCACACAACATATCATAGATGATGAAATCATTGAAATGGTAATTAATGACAATAAACTCGAGTGGGAATGAAGATGATAAGCCTGAAATTGTTGAAGGAAGACTACTATTGATGATGGTCTTTAACAAATAATCCAGTCTGGTCGCCCGCGGTGACGTAGTGATGGGCGGCCGTACACACGACACCCACGCATTGACATCGCACTGAATCAGCTGATAACAAATCAAGCGCGGTAGGAAATTGTGTTACGCAAAGCACAGCATAAGTAATATCAAATTTTATACCCTTTTCCAATAATATTATGAAACTTTTACATGTGCAGCTATATGCACAATGCTTAAATTCCATTATTTTCACTCACTGCGTAGCTTCGATAATTTAAAATAATAACTTTGTGAATTAAGAAATCATTTCTTTCTGATTATTCTCAGTAACTCTTTTTAAAATATGTTCATTAAATGGTAAATGAATATATTTTATTATAAATAATTGACTCATTTCAATGAAAACATCCCGGACGTCAGAAATAGACCAGTTGCCATGCATCATGACCCATAGTGCGACAAAATCCCTAATCCGGAATCACCTAGGTCCCGACTGTGCTGGATTAAAGATGCTCATCTGTATTATATATGCATGGTATTCATTGAATCACTTAGGAGGATTTGTAATTCTTTGAGGTCTACGAATTTCAATTTCGTTTTGAGGTTCAGATCTTTTAATACTCTCACTCACATTTCCATCAGTTCTTTCAAAGCTTTCATCCAAAGAGTCATTATCGGAATCTCCTTTGTCTTCATTATTCTCATTATCACCTTCACTTAAACCAATACAATTTTCACTCTCTTCAATAATATCGTGTCTAGCAACTATGACTCTATTATTCAAAAGTACTTTGTAGCCAATGTCACTGTGACCGATTAAGATTCCCATATCAGCCGTTTTGTCCCATTTTGGAGAAACTCTTTTCTTATGGTTTTCATACAAAAACTTTACTGCTGTATAAATGCAAATTAGAAACATCCGGTTTCTTTCCAAAAAATATTTGTTAAGGCGTTTCTCTTTCTACAGTATTAGCTAAGGGACGATTTTTTAAATAAGTTGCCACACAGACTATTTCAGGCCAATGTCTTTTATGTACATTTGCTTCCGCTTATAAACAACGTGACATTTATTATAATTCTATTAAAATGTTCTACAGTTCCATTCAATTCATGTACATAAGCCGAGGAATTGTTAATAATAATACCTCTTTCTTTAGCAAACCTATAAATATTACCATTCAAATATTCTCTACCATTATCACATCTTAGAAATTTGGCCTTATTTCCAGTTAAATTTTCACATTCATTTACATATTGAACAATGCAATCAAAAACTTCTGCTTTGGATTTCATAATATACACTTTAGTAATTTTACTGTAATCATCAATACATACATGAAAATAATTTAATAATTTCAATTTTTAATGAAACAAAATACTACCTGTAGAACCAGTTGTTTGAAAAGGTCCACAAACATTGGTATGAACAATTTCAAAAGTATCTTTAGCCTTTTCTCTGTTATTTGCAAAAGGTATATTATGCATCTTATTTTCAATACACGGTTTACATTTCATAAGTTCTGATTCAAGCTTTTTTGGAATGCCCTTCAATAATTGTTCTCAACACAAAGTATCTAAATATGTTAAAATTTACATGACCCAACAAACGATGCCACTTTTCTTTTTGACTCATATTTCAAGTGCTTATATTAGCACTACTTATAAAATATTCAGCAAAATTTAATTCATAATATATAAACCATTATCTTTCCAAGCTACTGCTGTTGCATTACCATAATTATCAAGAAATTTTGTCATCTTGCCTTTTGAAACAATTGTATTATTTTCAGTTATTTTACAATAATTAATTAAATTTGATTGCATATCTTTAACATAAAATACGGTTTTCATATCAACAAACTTTTCTTTCCAAAAGCATCAAAGTAACTAATGACATTACCAATATTTGTCACTTTTACAACTCTTTTATCACCCACATAAACACTTACAGGCTCTTTAAGTAACTTTCAATTGTCAAAATATTCTTCATCATTAATTATGTGGTCTGTACAACCACTATCCAAAAGCCACTTTATTCCATTATAACCACCATTACTTAGTATTATTAATATTTGCAGCATGATGAGCAACCGTCGTAACCTATGCGCTCTTTTCTGCACTCTTCTGTCCTTGTTGGTGGGCGACACAATGCGTGATCAGCTGACTGCGGTAGTTCCCACGCCCTCTGACGTGATTTCCCCTTCCAGCTCCTTGTCAGGCTCGTGATGATCGCCATGTGCCTCTTATACCGCTTGTCGATGGTCCGCCATATCTGCAATCTCTCCGTATATGACCAACTTCAACAATGAAAGCACATTCGGTCCTGTTTGCTTTTGTCCACCATCGCACCATCGCATTTCCTTCCAAAAGATTCCTCTTTTTGATGCTTCAACTCAACCATTTGAATCTTACTCTTAATTTAGTCTGTAGTTTGACCTTCCTCTTTTAACATATCCATTAAATCACCAATGTAACTGTAAGATTCCAGCAACGTATTTAACATGTAATTTAACTTCTCTTTTTCGGACACACTCACACCCGCAATTTTCAGCTCATTGACTGTCTTTTCGAAATCGCTGAAAAATGTTGTAGAGTCACTGTAATCCTTTAGCCTCAGTTTTTCTAACTTGTTTTGGTACATAATTTGTAAGGCTGTTGACTGTTTTAGGTATTAACTATCAAACGTCTTGATTATCTCATACGCAGTTGATATATATATATATATATATATATATATATATATATATATATATATATATATATACTCACTCGGGTGTACTCACTCGGGGCCGATACTGCCGCGCCGAAAGAAAAATAGGACGGGAGGCAGGCTTACACGAGCCGGGTACTTGGTTAGAACAAAAAAGGAATAAACCGGGACGAAAACAGTGGGAGAGCAAAAATAATAATTACGGGAGAGAGGGATAGGACAAGGGATTTGGGCGCTTACCTTGGTCCGGTCTATCATCGCCCATTCCGGGCGAGAGAACGTCAATTCAGACAGGAACCGACCCACGACTCCGATGACGGCCGACGACTTCCTCGTGCCGAAGCCGATTCCACACACACACTTCTGCCCCCTCTCGAGTCCAGCAGGACATTCTCCAGCAGACGAAAACTCGACAATCGAATCGAATGTCGAGTGGAAAACAAATGAAGGCCGGAAAGCGCCCAAGGAGAGAGGGTGGGAAATTTAAAATGGGGAAGGTAGGGAAACTAGTGACCTACCTCCCGAGGTGCCAACATCCCGCCCACCGGTGAATTGCCTCCAATTCACCCGAAAACAAACAAAAAAAAAATAAACCCAACTAGGTGAAAACTGAACAAAATCTCCCCAAAAAAAAATAAAAATAACTGTAGATAACCCTTAGCCCGAAGTTGGCAAGGGTACCAATTTAACGACTGGCCGAGTTAACATTCCAGAAGCCGTTTTTAACTCGACCACTCTAACAACCCCCTCAGAAACGGGGAACAGCTTGACAACGCGTCCCATTCTCCATTTTGCAGGAGGAATGTTACCTTCCCGAATAAGGAGTAGGTCGCCAATACTAATGTTAGGAGAGCCCTCGAACCACTTGGCGCGCTGTTGCAACGTATGCAAATATTCTTTCGACCAACGCCGCCAAAAATTCAAATTAATTTGCTCGATGAGCTTCCAACGAGTAGGGAGAGGAATGTTGTCGTTACTAATGGTTTCTGGCAATCCTATTAAGGGCCGGCCAATTAAGAAATGACCCGGAGTTAAAAAATCTACTTCCGATGGGTCAGCCGACCGGCACGAATTCAGAATTGCCTCAATTCTACAACACAACGAATGAAGTTCTTCATAATTTAAAATTTGACCCTGGACCACCCTACGAAGGTGGTACTTCACCGATTTTATCCCAGCTTCCCACAAGCCCCCAAAATGAGGGGCAGAAGGGGGGTTAAATTTCCAAATGATCCCTGATTCTGGAGAAAGATAAGATAATGCCTTCTTATGCGAATCGGACCTAATATGACGATATAATTCTGACAGAAATTTATCCGCTCCAACGAAGTTGGTGCCACAGTCAGAATATATAACTGAAGGAATGCCCCGACGGGAAATAAATCGCTGAAAAGCAGAGAGAAATGCTGGAGTGGATAGGGAAGTCACTATTTCTAAATGAACTGCTTTGGTACAGAAGCAAATAAACAAACACAAATATGCTTTCGCACACGAAGCATTTCGCCTATTACTGAATCTATATAAAACCGGCCCGCAGTAATCCACACCAACAGAAGAAAATGATGGTTGGGGAGTAACCCGATGTTGAGGCAAATTGGCCATTATCGGCTGTAAAGTGTTACCTCGATAACGAGCACAAACTGAGCATTTAGCAATTTGGGAACGAATAAGACTTCTAAGAGAAATTATCCAAAACTGTCGCGCAACCACTGCTTCCACGGCTCTTGGGCCACCATGAAGAGTGACCAAATGATAGTGTTTAACTATTAACCTTGATAAGTGGTCATCCTTTGGAAGCAGTAAAGGTTGTTGAGCGGCAAGTGGAAGTAAGGAGTATTTGAGTCGGCCTCCTACCCTTATAAGTCCTTGATGGTCAAGGAAAGGGTTTAGTTTATTAATACCTGCCGAGATTTTTCCACCTTTTTTGATATTAATTGCCAATGCGCTAAAGTGGTAGGATTGAACCAACTTTACCACCTGAAAAAGACTACGGGTCCACTCTGAAACATCCACGGGAGCACAAGACACTCCACGTTTGGCCTGAATCGCGTCAATGAATTTTTGGATGTATCCCATCACTCGGACCAGCCTGATGTATGAAGAAAATGGTTGCATCCATGCTAATGGATGCTCCTCCTCCTGCATAAAACCAGTAGTTGGTTGCAGCTGCTTGATTTCTGGGAGAGAAGACGCTTCCAAACGTACATGTTCTGAGGGCCAAAGGTTAATAGGAAGTGTGAGAAATGATGGTCCTGACCAATATAATTCAGCACGAACTAGTTGCTGCGGAAGAAGGCCGTGAGAAGCACAATCAGCCGGGTTCTGATAAGAGTCAATATGACGCCATGAGGACACTGGAAGATAATTATTTATCGTTGTCACGCGATTGGCTACGAATATTTTAAGTAAATGAGGAGGAGTAGCCAACCATGAAAGAACAATGGTTGAATCTGAAAAGGCATAAGTGTGAGAAATAGAAATCCTATCTTTCAAAGTAAGATAAATACGATTCAAGAGTCGTGACAACAAAAACGCCGCTAATAGTTCCAATTTAGGTATGGTAATTGTCTTGAGGGGAGCTACCTTTGTCCTAGCGGCCAAAAAATTAACCTTGAGTCCCTCACCTCTGACAGAACGTAGGTAAACTACAGCACCATACCCAAGCTCAGAAGCGTCACAAAATCCTACTAATTGGCACTCCGGACGGTTAGGAAGTGCGACGAACCGGGGAATGTGAATTTCCGACAAAATAGGAGCTTGGGATATGAATTCCTCCCATTTAAGGAGATATTCTTTAGGAAGAGGGTCATCCCAACCCAATTTTAATGTCCAGAGAGACTGCATTAAGCATTTAGCCCAAAAAACAACGGGAGATAAAGCCCCAATTGGATCGAAGATTCTTGCAATATTAGAGAGAAGCATTCTTTTGGACGAGATATCAGAATCAAAATGAACATAATAGGAGAAAATATCAGATTTGGGTGACCAAAACATACCCAAGACCTTCAAGGAAGGAACTTCGTCCCCCTCAAAATACGATGCAACCTCACGCTCATCTTCCGGGAGATTACGCAATAACTCTATAGAGTTGCTAGCCCATTTTCCTAAAGGGAAACTGCCTGAATTTAATAATTTAATGAGCTGAGTTTGCAAAGCTAAGGTGTCTGATATGGAATCAGCGCCTGTGACAATGTCATCGACATACGTATCTCTTAACAGGGCTTCAGCGGCCAACGGGAAAGAACTTCCCTCATCATAAGCTAGTTGATGGAGAACGCGAATAGGCAAAAATGGAGAAGAGACCACCCCATAAGTGACTGTATTTAGTTCAAATTCCCTTATGGAATCACTGGAATTTTCTCGCCACAAAATATGTTGAAACTTCCGATGATCGGGGTTTATTTGAATTTGGCGATACATCTTTACAATATCCGCTGTGAATGCGATTTGGTGGATTCTGAAAGTAATTAAGATGTCGAAGATATCTCTTTGAAGTTTAGGGCCCGCGAGGAGCACATCATTTAACGATGTACCCGTGGAAGAACGCGCAGAGGCGTCAAATACAACCCTTAATTTCGAAGCCCCAGGCGTTGATTTAATTACAGAATGATGGGGAATATAGTAAGCGCCAGAATTGATTTCAGCTGGGGACATGTGCGAAAGGCATTCGTATTCTGACAGAAATCTACTATATTCATCTTTTAACTGAGGCTTCCGACGTAGTTTTGCCTCCATACTAAGCCACCTTCTCTGCGCTTGGGAGTACGAGTCACCTAAAAGAGGAGGGAAATTTCTGAAAGGTAACGACACAGTATATCTGCCCGAAACATCCCTGTTATGGGTTTGCAAGAAGAATTCTTCACACACTCGATCCTCTGGATTTTGACATGGTTCATTTAACGTTTCTTCTAATTCCCAAAAACGCTTTATCTGATTCTCAAGAGGAATTGCCTCACACGTAGTACATGATACTTGGAAGGAGGGAAGTGAGGATGTCGCTGATACACTACCCATTAAAACCCATCCAAAAATGGTATTCAAGGCGGTTAAATCACAGTCAGCGAATGTCTTCCGCCCACCAAGAAAAGCCTTTGGGAGAAGATCACCTCCCAAAATTAAGTCAACCGGTGAAGGCGAGTCGAAAAACCTATCCGCAAGGAACAGATGAGAAAAACGTTCTCGTAACGAATGTGGTAACGGTACCGGAGGAAGATCTTTCGTCAATTGAGGAAGAATGACGGCTTTAGTCTTCAAGACTGGGGACGAAGCGTGTCTGGGTAATAGACTGATGCAGACAGACCCTTTAGGCTGTTTTAAGGGAGTATGCGATAACCCATACAAGGACCCGCTGTAACCTGATACGGGCAATCTCAGCCGTTTAACCGCGGCGGATGAAATCGCAGTGACCTGCGATCCACAGTCCAAAAGAACCCTAATTTGCTCCAGCTGACCTATGGCATTCCAAATGCGCACTACTGCTGTACCGAGGACAACCATCTGCGAAGGTTCACATTCGACGCAGGAGGTGAGAGAGGTATCTGGAGTGCCCGATGACCTTGAGTCCGACAGTGGAAGGGTGGCTCTGGGAACGACAGGCTCCGTGGAAGGACGAACAACTTGTCTCTTAGCAGAAGAATTGGAAGAATGAAGTGTCGAATGATGAAATCGTCTACAAGTCACACAGCGCATCCTTTTGTTAAAACATCTTGGGGCCCAATGTCCTGAATTTAAACAATTAAGGCACAATTTTTTCGAACGCACAAACTCCGTTCGCTGGTTGATCTCCATCGCCAAATACTTGGGACATTGATGAAGCTGGTGATTAGAGTTGCACAAAATGCAACGTTCAGCGTGACATGAATTACCCTCAATGTTAGGAGGATTATCGCGAACAGAAACAGGCATCACCACACGAGAAGACCGTGAAGTGACACGCGAAGAAACAGCACCGACAGGCCCGGCCGATGTCAGCATTACCTTAATACGTTTTTTAGCGAAGTTGAGGAATTGAAGGACAGAAGGGAAGGGATCATCGTTCAACGTCTCTTCAAAACGGGCCATGGTTTCTAAATCAACTACGCGAACAGCCAGCCTAAACAGAATAAATTCACCTAAATTGGGAATGTCGAGAGTATTTAAGGCCGCGTAAGTTTCCGAAAACGTATTAACAAATTGCTGTAGAGATGACAAGGACCCAGACTTAATTGGAGAAAACTCCAAAATCTTATCTAAATAATTAAATCCTAGGATTCTTGGATTATCATAGTGATCACAAAGTTCTTTCCACGCTGACGCATAGTGAGCCTCACCGAATGGAACTGCAGCAATTAATGCGGCTGCTTTACCATGAAGGGCAGTCTTTAAATAAGAAAACTTCTCCACATTTGAAATATCCTCTCTCTCGTGGACAACAGATAGAAAAAGATCGCGAAAAGATTCCCACTCCGAAAATACACCAGAAAAATGCGGAACTTCAATCATGGGAAGCCGGGATAGCCTACTGGTGACCGGAGAATTAGACTCCGCAACAGACTTATTCGATGCGAATGAACTTGATTTCTCTAAAAGAGAGAGAATGAAATAAAAGTTGTCCTCGACGTCTTCTGAAAGACTAGAATCCAAAGAAAAGACCTCCGGTTTGTTGGAATTGAGGCAATACTCGAAAATGGTATGTTGAGCACTCTGAAATTTGGCATAGACATCCTGAATGTGAGCCGCACGAGCGCGAAACATATCTAATTTGGGATGAATGGAGATTTCCGCTCCCGAATGGTTTAACTCCTTGGCAGAATTTTCTGCCATCAAATCCCTCCGCAATAACCTTAACATTGTTATCACCACAGCAGACAAGGGCTCCACTGTTGTAATCCTTAATAAATCAGACTACCTAAAAGAAGCCTCAAGACAACTGTCTGACTCCTCCTCTTACACCATGCTCTCAGAAGACCCTAACCCGAACTTCCACCTTGACATCACCTCCTTTCTCAAAGACAGAGGCCCTACAGAAGGCCTGACTAATGAAGACATTTCTCTTCTCTCTCCCCCACATCCTCGCACCCCTCACTTTTACCTCCTTCCTAAAATTCACAAGGAGAACAATCCTGGCCGCCCAATTGTTTCCTCGTGCAACTCGCCCACGGAACGCATTTCTGCCTTCGTGGACTACTATCTCCAACCTCATGTCCAGTCCCTACCCTCATATGTCCGTGACACCTATTATTTTCTCTCCATATTGAACTCCATCACCCTTCCCCCCAACCAACCCATTATCATGGCTACCATAGATGTTACCTCTCTCTACACCTCCATCCCACATGATGAAGGCCTTTCCGCTCTCCGCCACTACCTATCACAACGTCCTACGCCCCACGTCCCTAGCACTGAATTCCTACTCGACCTATCCTACTTCATTATCACCCACAACGCCTTCTCGTTCAACAATCAACACTATCTTCAAACCAAAGGTTGTGCCATGGGAAGTAGGTTCAGCCCCTCGTACGCCAATCTTTATCTCGGCTTCCTTGAAAAGAGCTTTCTTCCCCACTACCCACTTAAACCCCTACTATGGGTGAGATACATTGATGACATTTTCCTCCTCTGGCCGCATGACATTGATTCCCTCAACACTTTCATTTCTTCACTTGATGACTCTTCGTCTCTTTCTTTCACTTCAACCACCTCTACCACCAACATCTCTTTCCTCGATGTCACCATTTCCCTCTCAGACAATAAATTCAAAACCGCAGTCCACATAAAGCCAACTAATAAACTTCAATATCTACACTATAGCAGCTGCCATCCCTCCCACACTAAACGCTCTATTCCCTTCTCTCTCTCCATCCGCGGCCACCGCATTTGTAATAACCCGGACTCCCTACATGAATTCCTTTCGACCCTTCATAAGTCTCTTCTCTGCCGTGGCTACCCAGAATCCCTTCTAAACAAAAAAATCCTTAAAACTCCGTATCAACCTAAACCTCCTCTTCCGAATCGCCACAACATCCCCTCCATCTGCACTACCTATTTCCCTGGCTCACATTCCCTCAAACTTATACTTAAGGAACTCTTCCCCATCCTTTCCAACAGCAGCTCCACCTCCAAAATATTCCCTGTCTGCCCTTCAGTTACCTACAGACGCCCAGCCAACCTTAGTAGTATTTTCAAAAGTACTAATCCTCTCCTCAAAGACTCCCACAGCCTTAAAGCCACCCCGACTCCATGCAATCGCGCGAGATGCAAGACATGCCCTATTTTCACCGCACCACCCACATCTCTCTCTCATCTTCTTAACTCTCTCCCTCACTTTCCATCTTCCTCCTGTATTTCCAGTAATGTTATTTACCACCTTCAATGTAGTCTCTGCCCCGCTTTCTATATTGGCCAATGCACCACACCCCTTAATATTCGCATGAATAATCACCGCGCTTCTTGCAATCCCTCCTCTCCGCACTTCTCTCTCCCTGTCCCCAAACATGTCTCTGAACATGATTCTTCGTTCAACTCGTGTTTCAAAGTTTCAATTCTTTCCTCTCTCCCTCCTACAGATCCACCCGTTAAATTGTACACTATTGAGCTAACATGCATCTATCTTTTAGATGCATGTAAATATCCTGGAATCAATGCGATGCATTAACCCTCCCCCACCCTCTCCCCCATCCTCTCCCCTACCCTCACGAGCACCCTCTCCCCCAAGCCATCCTTTTCCCTCTCTCCTTCCAACCGTCCGTCTCCTCACTTGTATTCCTCTTCTTGTTGAGGAAGGTGTCTGTGACCACCGAAATATTCAACTATACGTGTGAGTGTTCCTTTTCTGTGTCTCTATGTTTTATTTTCACACCTGTGATATTGTTTATATATATATATATATATATATATATATATATATATAGCAATTTCAGGAAGCACGTGACATGTAACACATGTATAATAGTCACTAGTTGCGACGACATAAAATTTGACTGTGTTTTTTTAAATTAACTAAAATTTTCTGTGTTTTTTTTCTGTGTTTTTTATGTCGTCGCAACTAGTGACTATTATATATATATATATATATATATATATATATATAGCAATTTCAGAAAGCACGTGACGTGTAACACATGTATAATAGTCACTAGTTGCGACGACATAAAAAACACAGAAAACACAAAAAAGGGGACACTCACAAACGAATAAAACAGGAGCTTTCGAACAGCGTTGCTGTCTTTCTCAACCAGAAAGGAATACTGAGAGGATATGGGGGAAAGGGTGTTTAGGAGTGGAAGGGGAATGGAGGGGAAAACGGAGAGTCGGGGAGGGGAAGAAGGAGAAACGGGGAGGGGAAGTGGTGGGGACACATTGTAGTCACAATGAGTACAAGTGTCGGTTAAAAGGACACATTGAGCCCAGGGGGGGTGCATGCCCTGAGGAGGAGTATGCAAGTTTGTTCAAGTGTGTGCAGGTTGACGACGGAATCTGAGGGGGGGAGGGAGGCAATAACGGAAACATTGAAACATTGATTGAAGGGCATGTCATGAGTAGACGCGTGTTTAGGTACTGGTAGTGATGAGTGCGGGGATGACGGAATACAGGAAGCACGGTGATTATTGACTCTTATGTTAAGAGGGGTGGTGCATTGTCCTACATAGAAGGCAGGACAGAAGTTGCATTGGAGGAGGTAGATGATGTTGGTGGAAACACAAGTAGATGAAGGAAAAATTGGCAGAGACCTGAGTGTGGGAAGGAAAGAGGCAGGAGGAGAAGAGAATATAGGGCAAGTCTTGCATCTCGGACGTTTGCATGGAGAGGGGGGGACGTGAGTGTGTGGTACGGATTTGAGAAGCGGGCGGGTAGTTTTGAAAATATTGCTCAAATTAGGCGGTCTTTTGTATGTAATGCGGGGACATTTTGGGAAAAGTTTTGAAGTGGAATTGTGGTCTGAAAGAATAGGGAAAAGATCTTGTAGGACTCGTTGTAAGGAATGTGCGCCAGGGAAGTAGGTGGTGAGTAGAGAAGGGGAATTGCGTTGTTTGCTGTGAGATGGTTGTGGGGTGTAAGGTTTTTTTAAAATTCTTTTTTGGAGAAGGTTTTCTGGGTACCCACGACGGAGAAGGGAGGTGTGTAGATTAGAAAGGTAAAGGTGTAGGTCGTCGGGATTGTTGCAGATCCTGTGTCCGCGGATGGAAAGAGAATAGGGGATGGAGCGTTTGGTGTGGGGTGGGTGGCAGCTACTGTGGTGAAGGTATTGTTGCTTGTTGGTGGCTTTAATGTGTACCGAGGTTTTGAATTTGCTGTCAGAAAGGGAGATGTCTACGTCCAAGAAAGTGATGTTAGAACTGGAAAAGGAAGAAGTGAAAGAGATAGAGGCTGAAGAATTCAAAGAGGAAACAAAAGTGTTAAGGGAGTTGGTGTCATGGGTCCAGAGGAGGAAAATATCATCAATGTATCTGAGCCAAAGGAGGGGTTTGAGAGGGTAGTTAGTCAAGAATTTATCTTCGAAGAGGCCTAGAAAAAGGTTGGCGTAGGAGGGACTAAACCTGCTTCCCATGGCACAGCCGGTCTCCTGGAGATAATATTTATTGTCAAAAGAAAAGGCATTGTGTGTGAGGATAAAACGGCTGAGATCCAGAAGAAATTCAGTGCTAGGCGTTTGTGGTGTGGGACGCTGGGAAAGGTAATGGCGCAGAGCAGCAAGACCCTCTGAGTGCGGAATGGATGTGTAGAGCGAAGTGACGTCTATGGTGGCCATGATGATGGGTTGATCGGGTGTGGTTATTAATCAAAAGTCCAGTCCTTCTTTTAACTATAACTTATGCTTATGTATTAAGCACAAGACTTACATGTATGTGTACAACATGTTCTCAGAGAGTGGTACGGTGAGGCCGCTCATCAGCTCTCACCTACTAACCTTACATGATTTATGTGCGCATGTGCACCATAACCATCCTACTACAACATTAAATGTATGCACAGCACAGCAACTGCAGTGTAATCTTGTTTTGGTACATCCCAGTGTCCCCCTTCATTTCAAGTGAGAATTTTGGTTTTCATAAAAGAGTATTTGTTACAGTTATATTTCCAGTTATTAACTTGTCTTTCAATGAAGACATTTGTTGGGCAAAATCAAGAAGTATGGAGCTCTTCTTTCAGGTATAACTTTCATGAAAGTATGCATACCCTCAATTTACACCTTCCCATGATTTACACTTTTTTCTCAAGATCCCCTCAAAAGTGTAAAAGAGGGATTTTACTGTAGTTGAATATTTTTGAATTTAATATTTTATATCACCAGATGTACTGTGTATTGCATTGTTTGCAACCTTGTGAAAGAATCCACTATTTGGCACTGTATCCTAATAACACCAAAAAGTGCTACAAGCCACTTAAGCCACCAGCTATATTTTGTGGTTTCAAACCATGTGAGTTACTTAGGTGTATGGTAGTTTCTAATGTCAGACATGTAGAAGATTATTGTTGTAAAGCACAATGACGCTAGTAAGGCATCTTGTAAACTTTTCTTCTAAAATCTTGTCATATATATGTCTCGTGGTAGGAAAAATTCTCAGTTGTCCACAACAGCAAACTTGAGAATTCATTTAATAAGTAATCATCGGATCAAGCTCTGTGAACTGGAAAATAATCTGGTATACTGGATGACCAGATCAAAATATCAGGTATGTGTCAGGAATTGGAAAAATAAGGTCAGGTCACTCCTAAAATGATCATAAATGAATCATAAATTATAGCAGTCTGTGCATTTACTCTTATTTTTAAATATTTTTACAGATTCACATTTAGTGTGAACAAAATGCTGATATTGGTTCATAGTCAATTATGGTTGTGATTAGTCACGTTGTAAACGACGGGTTAAACACCACGGGTTGGCAGCACTCGTGGCGTAAATAGCAATGAGTTATTAGTCAAACACGGGGAGTTTGGCATTACGCCCGGCGTAATAATGGGTTACAAAGCAAAAGTAAGGAGGGGCAACAATTAAACAAACAGTGTCTGTAGTTACGCGGCGAGAAAAAAAAGGAAAGGTCATAGTGAGAAAGACGAGAGGAGAACGTAAAAACAAGGATCCAGAGAGATTAAAAGATAAGGTGTACGCATCAGCAGAGCAGTCCCGGGGCCCGTGAAAAGGCAGATATCGGCAGGAGAGACAGATAATTCCAGCGGACGCCCGAAAAAAGAGAGAGTCGAGGAGAGAGCAGGAACGAGGGGTCATCGTGGGAAATCCTACGGGAAGGCGGTCCAGCGGATCACGGGAACCAGTGGCCACGATAAGTGGAGAGTCTATGAACATTGGAATAATTATTTGAAAAGAAACAGCCCACTATAAAGTTACTTATAAAGATTGCATTAAGATTAATAATTAGATTAAAAATTGATATGAAATTGTAAATTGGGCCCAATTAAAGTTAAAAGAAACTGAATATAGAGATATTGTGCATGAAAATATAAATGTTTTCCTTGTCTAGTTTCCTTGATCCAATAATAAATTAAGGGTATTGATATATACATATGTGTGATATATTTAACTGTATAAGGGTGTGTGTGGGAGGAATCTAATGAGCTAGCCGGAAGACAGAAAGCGAAGGTAAGGTACCCAAAGGGTGAAGAGGGGTAGGGGTACAACGTCTTATTGGTATCATCTCGATGTGGTAATGTGTAGATTAGGTCATCAGAAGGGATGAAGGGAAGGGGTTTGTAGGACTCCGTTTTGCCTGCATCACTGAAATCATCATTTTGGCCGATATAAGGA
Source organism: Platycnemis pennipes (assembly GCA_933228895.1). Taxonomy (NCBI): domain Eukaryota; kingdom Metazoa; phylum Arthropoda; class Insecta; order Odonata; family Platycnemididae; genus Platycnemis; species Platycnemis pennipes. Next base: position 149,038,208 of record OW121850.1, read on the forward strand.
AGGAAGGTTTCAGTGGACATAACTTCAGCAAGGAGATGCCGTCCATTGTTGTAACAGTCATAATCAGACCACTATCCCAAGTGTTCCATTATTTTCATTCGTGTAGCTAGGGAGTTAATAACATTGGGAAATGTTGATGACCTGTGGATATCTATCATATCCACATCCTCATTGTGTGCACACTCTTCAGAGCCTTGGGAAACAGAAATTACCTGTCTGCGTGGCATTACAATAAACTCATTTCGTATTCCAATGCTTTCCTTTGAAGTGGTTTACAGCACTATTTACTTAATGACAACCCCAAGTTCATAGTGTGCATTAATTTCAGATTTTTGAATTGATGCATTTTTTATCAAAACTTTTCTAATAAAAGAAAATTCTTATTAAACTTCAGATTGTGGCTTCAACTCATTATATGCTGTCGGACTTGTATGTTCCTACAAAGATGGATCCAGTTTCTCCAAACTCAGCCCATATAAATGTTGAAAAAGATGATGAAGCTGTTCCCAGCAGTCAGTCGGAAGCTGAAGCTGTTAAGAGTGAAGAAATGGATGAAAAAGATGGAATATTGCAAAGTGAGTTTGTAAAAAGTGTGGCCTCAAGTGGATATGTAGCGGAGTAATTCATCTGAGATTATCATGCGCATTCATATTGTTGAAGTCAGTTAAAATTTTATCAAGTGAAGCAATTTTTTTTGGGAGATGGGTCTATTTGAGGAGTCCATGAAACACATCAAAGGATTTTCATCTGGCTCTTACCAGCAAATGAAATTAGCCAAGAAGAGAGTCATCAACGTGCAACACTTTCATGCTGATGATTGGGTGCACTCTTGGGCTAAAGCAGATGCACTGTAATATGTGGCCGTATTGTAGCTGAATAATCATAATTTAATTAATCATATGCATAAATAGATATCAGAATATGATAATGTATTGTTTTGCTAACCTTATCCAAAATTTTTAAACAGTGACATGTAATGGCTAAAATGTTGCAGTTTCTGTAATTATTGTAATGAAACCACCTCAAGTGGTGAAAAGGTTTCTATTTGGTTGCTCCGCATTCCACCACCAATGGTTGCCCCCCCCCCCCCCCCTGTTGTATGTATTTATGGGGGTTTGGGTAGATGGGGTGAAGGGTGTGGTTATTTCTCTCGAACCTTCTGGATTTTGAAAACTGGAAGCCATGGATTGCTTATCCTCTGTTGTAAGTGTTGTTCCTTTCTTGAATCTCTATCCGCTCTCGAATGATGTGAATTTCAAAGTGTTTATCTCAGGATATGACCACCTTCACGCCAGGGATATCTATGGTGTGCCCATCGGCGGCGTGTTCGGCACCTGCAGAGCGCTGAAAGTTCTGGATGGCAGTGAGATTCTCCTTACACCTGGTTTTGAGGTGTCTTACCAATCTATACGTTTTCACATTCAATTTCGTGGACCCCCTCCGTCTACAATTAATTGCATCCTTTAACGTTGCATATAATATTACGAGTTGGCTTTTGGGCTTGAATATAGTTTTTATAATGTATTTGGCCAAAATTCTTGCAATCCGGTCCGTCCGGATGTATGGCTGGAAAGCTTTTCTCACTGGTTCGATTTCTTCCAGAGACGACGACTTCGCCCTCTTGTGTTTCTTTCCTCCGAATGGCGCTGTCAATATCACTCTTTCTGTAACTATTTAAAGTAAAATCTTTCTCAATGTTCCTAGTTCACTTGATTGGTGCTCTGGGTGACGGAATTTTTTTTTTAAGTTTTCAACAGATTTGGATATGTAAAGTTTGCCTTGATATCGATGATTGCAGATAACATACGGGAAATATTTTTCTTAAATTTTTTTTTTCATGACCTCTTAAGATGCCATCCGTCACGGAGGAACAATGTACGTGTGCAACCAGCACTACACCTCTTCCCGAAAATATTATTATTCTAATTGCTACAAACCCTTGCGTTCATTTAAATTTAATTTGCTAACATTGAAGAATAACTAATACTGAATACAATTTACACTTTTTAACTGTAGGAATTAATGAAATATCTTGTCTTTTATGCGCATCGAACACAAAACAAATAAATATACATACTGGAAAGATCTGGTCTGTTGGGTTCTCTTCAGCGAACTTCCATTTTTTGTCCAAATAAATGATAGTTTTCCGTAGAGGACCCGAATGACCGTGTCTCTCCAAAGAGATACTCCGCGAAAGCCTTAACAAGGAAGTAAACATATTAATCGGAGAGGAAGAATAAACATTTTTCTTTAATTTTTTGATTCAAATAATTTGCTGTAAACTTTCTCTGCATGAAAAATACAATTCTTTTATGAAAATAAACCATTACAATTGTTTCATTTTTAATGTTTTATTTCAGTTTAAGATATAATGCAATGTTGCAAAAATTAATAAATATAATATTGAGCAAATTACAGTAAAAAATATGCAAAAGACTAACTCTTGCACTTCCATTTCAAAATACCAATTTATTATTTCTTAAGCTTCTTCCTATGGTATTGAATAAAGCAGGAACGAAGACATAATCCCGGCTCATCCAGACAATTTGGGAAGAAGGTGGTGATGGTCTTCCTGATTCCTTATCTATGGCAAACACGGCACCGCTTTTGTTTCTGTCTATTCCCGCCTTTGATGGGAAGGAAATCGGGAAAATGAGGTTCGGGGGGCTTCGGTGTAGATGGACGTGAGGTAGGACCTGTTTGTGCTCCAAGTAGGGAGCGTATTAGCTCTATGCAGAACTCGTACAGTGTTTTCTTGTGTCTGCTGTATTTTTGATATGGTAACTGAAAACAACAATCAACTGAAACATGTGGATTGCTAGTTCTTATACCACCTGACCGATTTATGCTCACAGGGGTAATATGCTAGCATTTGATCACCGTGATCAATGCCTCTCATATATTTATTGTATGTAGCAACCGGTTTCAGTTTCAATTTCATGATCCCTTATCTGTTTGGGACCTCGAGCAACTGGCTGCCAAACTCAGAGGTGATGACCAAAACGTCCTCTTTGTCTCTCCATTTCAAGACACAGATGCCATCATGTCCAACGATATAGAATTTCACCCTTTTTAATTCTTTGGGATACCATTTCATTGGGATTCCCTCTGTTTGCCCGTAATGTCCCTGTGCAATATGGTTTTTTCTAGGAGTTCTCTAGCCATTGCACCCTTGGTAATAATTGTCTAAATAAACAGAATGGCGAAGACCCTCTTGGCCCTCAAGTAGTTTATGCACTACATATGCACTACATTTCGTGCCCCTGCCCACCTACTTCCTTATCTGCAGACCCAGAGTAAATCAGCATTCACATTACTATTCTGTATGATTCTGTAAAACAATACATTTTAATGCCCCATTTATGGCGTTTTCATCTCACCTGCTGACGGAAAACCAGACGACCTCTTCATAAAACTATTGCTTCATCCAATGATAGTTCATTTGCAGGGGAATAAATGGCATATGCATTCTATCTTGAAAATGGTTTATCAATGGCCTTATTTTGAACAATTTGACCTCTAGCCGAGGCTCATTTTACGCAGGATTTTTTTTGCGAAATGAAGCGTTTGCAAAATTCCATTAAACCTATCCTGAGGCATGTACTGTGAAAAGCAGGTTAAATTGAATAAATCATCCTTTTTGCAATAATCCTGGATTCTATTCAGCCTAATTGTTCCCATATGGAACAATAAACCAAGGAACTTTTCAAATTCTTCTTTCGACACGTTTCCAGTCGGCGATTCTGGCATGAGGCGAAACATTTGCCGATAGATGGCTCTCGGCCTGCCTATTTTTCTCTAACTCTGAGAGGTCGTAAAATGCCTCGTTGGCTATCAGGTTAAAATAATTGCGTGGGTGATCCCCAGCTGGGAATACCTTCAACCTGGGATACCAAGTGAATGGTATGCATGTGATAGCAGGTTGCACATTACTCCACATTTCAGGAAGCCTATCGGTATCTGAGGGGTTTGGTGCCATGGTTTCAATGGTGGTATAAATTGTAGAAATAATGGTCCTGTCACGTTCAGAACCTCCAAGAAACTCATCCTCGCTCTCTTCTTCGCTGTCACTATGTTCAGCATGGAAATCTTCAGGGCTATCCACCCATGACTCGTCATCTTTCCCCGAAGAATCCGTATCAAAAGCAGCCTCCTCAGGTCGTCCTCGGTCATTCTATGAGGTTGGGCTCGCGAAGGACCATTCTTTCAATGTCCTAGTTACTGTCAGAAAAAAATGATCTTATTATTGAATAAAATTATAACAAGTTTAAAATGAAATAAGTCTTCCAAACTACTCCTGCAGATATTGAAACTCACCGGAGACAGATATTTCTGCTTCCATTTCAGTTTTCTAGTTATTATTTTCATCTTCTTCCACCTTCCTCTTTTTCTTATTCCCAGTTCTTTAGTATACGAATATAAATACAATGTTTAGATATTTATCGTAATTGAATATGAACGAATGTGTGGTGAGTACCTACCAGAAGTGAATATGGTGGTGGTGGTATCTTCTGTATGGGAAGTATATTTCTTTATGTGCATTTCGAATGTATACAGTTCTAAACACAAGACATTACAGAGGCACGCATGTCAGCTGAACTCTGAGCTTGTCTGATCTCTGAGCTGAAGTAATGAATCGGAATGTGGCATGGTAGAACAGAGCACCATTAGCGAGTAACATTTGAGTAATTTTCCGTAATATTGAACTGCATGCCAACGGAGAAGGGAGGATAATATAGTAATTTTGGAACAAGAAAAAAACTCACTTTGAAACTAATATTGACCAGGTGAAACACCTATGAATGCCACCCTGCCAGTGGCAATATATTAATACAAAAATCACATAATATAAACAACAAAAAAAAGGCAATTATTACATACAGTGCCCCAGAGAACAACGCAAAACATTGAAAAACTGTGCAAAAATAACCTAAGGAAAAAGATTATGGATATAAGAAAAAAATCGTTGAATTCAGGAATGGCTGTGGTCAATAGAAAGAACGGATTACAATTTACTAAGGTGCGTCGAAATAAGGCACTCTGGCTCAATACCAGGGGAGAAAAAAATAAATGTAATGTTATACCACTGATGACATCTTAAGATGTTACCTGCATGGAACGTGTTAAAATAAAAGAACCGTGGACCATAGTCTTCAGCACGCCATTTATTTGTGTGAGCTGGCGTGGAGGTCGTCTTGGTGTTTGTGGGTTTTCGGTTGTATCTGCCCTCATTCCTCATAATGAGCACATCCAAGCCTCCCTTCTTCGACCTCTTTCGTGAATTTGATGTTGTTGTGTCTCTGGTTTAGGTGATTGAAGAACTGTTCTAATGTCTCCCTGCTGTGAGTCCACACCAGAAATGTGTCATCCATGTAGCATAACCAATGCAAAGGTTTGTGAAAGGTGGCATTTAAGGCTGTGGTCTCTTAGCATTAAAATCCAGAATGTTCAAGAGAAATAACCCCACCTACCCGAACCCACATAAATACCCGGGAAATTTGCATTCTACCCTGAAGAGGCCTCCAGCAGCAGCAGAGAGGGGGGGGTGGACAGTCATGACAAATCGGAGCAACCCAATAAAACACCATATCGCCATGGACATGGACGGCGATGGTTTTTCTCAATGGACTGAAGTCCAAGTGAGTGAAGTGAGATGGGGGAGTCAGCCAGGTGGGGTTGAAACTCAGATGAATCTGAGCATGTGAGTGTTGGCATGATGCCATCTTGTTAGAGTTCACATTTGGCTGTGGTTGAAGATGGAACCCGTCTGGACTAGCCAACTTGTTGTGCTCTGCGCATGGTTCATGTACAACTCCCTTCAGAATCAATTACCCAAGTGTCCCCTTGGCTAAATCTGCCAATCCTTTCCTGTCTCCATGAACTTGAGAAGCACTTGCCTTCCTTCCAACTGGACAATACTATAAACACTCTCAGAGTGTGCCTCTAGTGTTGATGTGAGAAAAGCCCAAATATGTGAATCTCCTGTCCTCAAGTTTTCCCACTGACCCCGAACTTTGGCCATCCTCAATTTTTTCTTTTCATAGTTTAATGTTTGTCCTGCTGCATACTTATATCTTAATTTTCTTCTTCTTATTCTACAAGGACATTCGTGACTCTTTCCCCACAAAAGTTAATCGATGTGGTACTCCATACAAGGACATTGGTGACTCTCCACACCAGGACATTAGCGACTCTCGTCATTACAAGGACATTCTTGACTGTCTCCCTACAAGGCCATTCGCAGTTGTATTCCCTAGAAGAACATTCATGACTGTCTACATACCAGGCCATAGGTGACTGTTCTCACTACAGGGACATTTGTGACTCTCTCCCTACAAGGCCATTCGCAGTAATACTCCCTACAAGGACATTCATTACCGTGTGCTTACCAGTACATTTGTGACAGTCCTTACTGCAAGAGCATTCGTGATTGTGTCCCTACGATGTCATTCACAGCTGTACTCTCTAAAAGGACATTCGTGACTGTCTCTGTACCAGGCTATTTGAGACTCCCCTCCCTTAAGGGCATTCGTAACTGTGTACCTACGAGGCCATTCGCAGTTGTACTCCGCACTAAGATATTCGAGACTGTCTCCATACAAGTCCATTTGCTTCTGTCCTCCCTAGGAGGACATTTGTGACCATCTTCCAACTACGCCATTCGAAGCTGCTCTGGTTACTAGGACATTCGTGACTGTCTACACATCAGGCCATTTGCAGCTATACTCCCTACAAGGACATTCGTGACTGTTTCCCTACAAAAGTTATTCGCTGTTGTACTCCATACAAGGCCATTTAAGACTATCCTCACTACAAGGACTATCGTGACCGTCTTCATACCAGGACGTATGCGACTGTCCTCCGTACAAGGACTTTCGTGACAATCTCCATACCAGGCCATTTGAGACTATTCGCACTACAAGGACATTCGTGACTATCTCCCTCCTGGGCGATTTGCAATTGTGTTCTGTAACGTGTCATTTCTAGCCATGTCATGCATGGGATTTAAGGAGCCACCATGTTGGGTTTTGTCAAGAAAGTTTATACAGTGTCATAGGGAAAAATGGTGTCGGGCTCAACAATGGCTAATTTAGCAATGAGCATGGTGATCCGGGGCATTCGCGAGTGGCAGTCCCCAATAATAGAAATTGTATCTGTGGCTATTGTTGAACTCGTGGCATGCTACGCAGGGAAAGTAATTGATGGCCGAGCGTAAACAATGAGGGAGTTTTACTATATAAAGAGGGACATAGAGCGAGATGAGGCAGCTAGTCTAACAATACTCCCGATCGGAGGAGAACCCTCGTTGGGTTTTGTATGATATAAAGGAGGTATAATCCAAGAATACTCCCGATCGGAGGTGAACCCAGGTTGGGTGTGACATAGGAAAAGCCATTGAGGTCTAGGAATTGGCCCGTGGGAAGCTGAGTCCATGTCGGGGAACCATCTGGTGGGATTGGACCTAATGGGAGACAGGCGACGGATCTTCAGCCAAGACGGAGAAGTCAGGGTGCCGGATAAGGCAGGGATCGCATATTGGAGGACACAGCCGGGAACTCCATAGTGTACTAGAGGGATAAAGCGGTCCACTCCCCACTACTTTGTATGTACATAATCTTAAGAGGGTACTTGATAATTTGTATGTGCAAAGTGAAAAGTGAAGTGGCTCGTAATCATTTGTGAAGTGATTTATGGCCTGTCAATTTGAGCCTGAAGAAAGAAGGTGAAAGTGAATGTGATATTGTTAATGAATAGGAGGGTAATTTATTATATTGTTTATATTTATTTGTGTTGTGAGTCAGTATTTATGTGATCAACAACAGTTAAGGAAGTGATAACAAATAAAGATTGTTTATGACAAAGAAAAAAAAAATAAAAAAATAAATTAAAATAATTACATTAATGGCGACCAACGTGTAGGCACGATAAAATATTAGACGTACGGGGTTGAGTGATAGGCTACGTTTAATAGATACCACGAGAAGAACCTGAGAGGTGCAGAGAAGGAAGTGTTCACGTTAGCGAACGTGAGAGAATTAGACATCGGGAAAATTTACTACAGATTAAGTGTTAGTAGTAACGGTGTAATTGTATAAGATGTTTCGAGTAAGGAAAAGTCTGTTCGAGTTGAAGAAGGCCGAGGTGCAGGAGGAATTGAAGAAACTAGGGTTAGGCACCGAAGGAGTTAAAAATGAATTGGTCGGTAGGCTTAGATCTGCTCTCGAGGAACAGGGAGTAGACATTGAATCTCACAAATTCGAGGTCGAGGACAGGACTCCAGCAACGACGGATTTATGGGCTTGGTTGAAGGAAGAGAAAATCAAGGAGAAAAGGGAACTTGAAGAGAAGGAATTGCAGAGAGAGGAACGAGAGAGGGAAAAGGAAAGGGTGCGAGAAGAAGAGAAAATCCAGGAGAAGAGGGAACGAGAAGAGAAGGAATTGCAGAGAGAGGAATGAGAGAGGGAAAAGGAAAGGGAACGAGAAGAAGAGAGAAGACGGAGAGAAGAAAGAAGACAGAAGGAGCAGGCGGAGCTGTTAAGGACAATCTTGAGGGAGCAGGCGGAACAGCTGAAAGGAGCGGAAGTTAGGATGAATACGCAGATAGAAGAGGAAAAAGCAGAAAGGCGCGCAAAGATAGAGGCTGTCCGCGAGGAGGCGAATAATAATGTCCAAAGTATAGTGGCGGAAACACGGAAGGATTTTTATAATGTCAAGGAAAGGCTGAAGGATTATGAAAGCTTGGCGATAGAAACGCGTGAGGAATATCACAGAAAGGATGAAGGAGAATGAAGATAGGATGCAGCTGCTGACCGCAGAAAAATTGAAGGAAGAGTTGGAACTGCCAGGAAAAGTACGGATGATAGTGCAGAGTGAAACGGAAAAGATAGGGCTGCAGTGTTCGCGAAGCTCAACCGCAATTCAATCACCAGGAGTGATGATGAAGATTCCATATTTTGATGGTAGGAGAGGAGCTAGGCCTATGCGATACATCAGTGAGCTGGAGGAATACCAAGCCGTGTACCAATTATCCTCCAACGAAATGCTGAAAATCGTAAGACAAGGTCTGACGGGATCTGCAGGCAAATGGTTTACTGCTATTTCACGTCTACTAGAAGAAGTAAAGCAGTTCACACAGCTGTTTATGATGCAGTATTGGAGGCGTGAGCAGCAGATGGAGGTTCGGAGGACGCTAGATTCCGGCCGGTACGTTGAACGAGGGAATATCAGCCGAGTGGAGTATGCAGCATCCCGAATAAGTTCTGCAAAGGAACTAAGGCCACCGATGGAGGACGAGGAAATAATATATAGGTTGGAGCATCATTTTGGTCCGGAGGTCAACACGGCAATCATATCGCAGCAAATAAAAACCATTCCTAGATTGTTGTCATTGCTCAGCCGATATGACAGGGTCATGCCGCAGCCGATACAGGAGACGTAGGAAGAGAGCCAAAGAAGATGGACAGGAACTGAGGGAAGGAGAAATTATTTTAGAGGACGTGGATACAATCCACCACCTCAGAATCATGGTAGTAACGGATATCAACATAATCCATCCGGCAAGCAGAGGCAGACATCTCCGGTGAGACGGTACAGCAGCCGAGAACAAATGGATAGGCGGAGTTACGAAGAAAGACCACCCAGGGAGAATGCAAACATCCGCACGATGATTGTGAAAAACTCCGGGAGTAGTGAAGAAAGGCCTGAAGAGCAGGGAAACGCGAAGGGGCAAGTCGTGAAAGCAGTCCCGACATGACATTAGCCAGAGAAATGGGGACCGAAGAAAGCAATCGAGGAGACAGGAGCAAATACAACAAGGAGGTCAGAAATATATTATGCATACCCGAAGATTTGACCGAAGAAGAAAAGGAACACGGATCGCATGAAGAAAACAAGTGTCCGGAAATTGTAGTGGAGATAGGGGACGGAAGTTTAAGGCACTAGTGGACACCGGTTCAGAAATCACATGTCTGAATGAGAACACGTTTACAGAGAATCCAGAGGTTTTCAAAGGTGTATTAGAGGTACCAATACGGGGAATTCAGGTGATCGGAGCAATAGGTAGGAGGAGCAGGAGAATTAGTAAACAAATCTTTCCCACAATAAACATAGGAAAGGTTGACGTAGTAATTAATTGCACCATCATACCTAATCTAGTGAAGCCGTTAATATTGGGCACGGATACATTAGAGATGCTGAAAGCGGAGATTAATTATAATGAAAGCACCATAATCCTGAGGAAAGGGCGGAAGATGGAAGAAAGAAGATTCGGAATGCCTACGGAGTCGTCACAGAAGCTAATAATGGCAATTAAACAGGGGCAACATGAGGAGAGAGAAGATACAGTTTCTATGGAGGAAATCCACAACAGCATGAGAAGCATCAGCGATTTGCAGGAGAAGGAGTTTAGAGAATTAGCGGGTATTATTTATAAGGAGAAGGAGATTTACATAAATATGCCCGGAAAAATAAAGGGGTATTATTATAAGGTGGAGGTAAAAGGTGACGAGGAGTTCCACGGGAAAAGATACAATGTACCGCTACGTTACTGTGCGAAGGCACGCCACGCTATTAATCAGCTGTTGGAGCAGGGACTCATATAAAAGAGTACACCTGTCCACAATAAAATGTTACCACCTCGGAGGCTGAATTTTTCTAAGTCCCGAGTTGAAGGAGATTTGACAACACTGTCTCTTGGCGCATAGTTTAAATGCCCAGAGCTCTCGCTGCTCTCCCCATTTATTGGGGGTACCCTTCCCTCGAGAACAATTCCCTTTTTGCACTTTCTCAAGTGAACAGCAGACCACCTTGACCCACGACCACGATATTTGTTAGAAGACCAGTCTCCCGAGACACACAGAACGGGAGAAGGGGCACGAGATGAGTTCCAATCACTTTTCACGACATTTCTAGTAGAAACATGATAGAAAATGATACTCGCTTTATAACCTCTTTCGAAAATACCTATCATTTATTCCGAGACCACTTTGGAGTCCTATGACAACTGGACGATTTTCCGAGGGTAATGATTAACGTGCTAAATGGTCGTTGCGCTTCCACGGGTATTATAAGACTGTAAAATATGCAATGTTCTGGTTGAAATTTTGTCCTTTAAACTTAACACTTCAAAACACCTACATTTATTGATCACTAAGTCACCAATTAACTCAGATTCATCCAACGTTCATGTCGCAGAGCGTAGGTTTGAAGAAAGTCTTAGGAAGGTGTAAACAGAAAGCCGTAGGTTTATTATTCCGTAGTTTTTTGCACATGATCACTGCTTCAATTGCTCATGTATTACGTCTAAATGAAATTAGATCAGCTGCTAATATGATCTTTAGTATTTTTGTAACGCTTGAACTCCTGGAATTTTATTCAAAAGCCATTAGTTTATGGTAATCAATAGCTATCGGCTTATATGGGACGAGCTTCTTATAAAGGAGAAATCTCTAAGTGTCCAGCCTCATTACATAATTCTCTCTAAAAGAGAGTTGCATAGAACGGCATAATCAGAGAAGCCTTTGAGCCCTTAGCCGATACCCTACTTTCGGAAATGATTCCAATACGTTCAGAAGTCGGTCGGTATATTTTCCACTCTCAGAAACATTCCCGACACGTTTTATGATACCCACATCCCCAAACAGTAAGCAGGTGGTGAAAATAGAATCAAGCCAGATCACAACAAAAAAAACTCATCCGGGAAATTAACCACAGATCTACAAATGTGCTGTTATGCGCGCTATTCCAAGCAAGGTTTGAATTTGGGCAGGCTCTCCATTTCTTGAGATTTCCACCTTCCGCTATCTAAATAGTGTATTAGAGAAAAAGGGGTATAGCAGCATTGATGACAGAAGGAAAATTGTATTGGCAAGATAAGCTTTCAGTCGTAGACGTGAACTGTTGACAGGGGCGTTAAGCAGGGAAGTAAAGAAAATATTAGTGAAGAGTTTGATATGGAGCGTGGCACTATATGACGCTTGAACATAGGCTTAATGGAATGAAGATGGAAATATACTCAGAGCTTTTAAGATGTGAGTACGTAGAAGGATGGAGAAATTAAAGTGGGTCAAAAGGAGGACAAATGATGAAGTATTAGAAATGGTAGGAGTGGAAAGAATTTTGATTGATGAATAGGGAAGATAAAAAGGGCGAGGGTGAATTGAAATATGTGATTGAGTGAAGGATATTGGTTAAACGGGGTAGAGTGAGGCGAAGAACAGGTAGCTTGGATAAAATGATGGGAGGTATGAGGGGCTGAAGAGGGACAGTGTGTGGAACCAAAACTAATGATAATAATGAGTCTCATCACTGCAATCACATCACGTGTTTAATTCCCTTGGAAAATATGAATTGATCCTCACCTAGAAATTCATTGCTCTCTTTTCCATACATCGATTGATGATTCTAAGCACCAACGTAGCAGCATGAGAGATTCAGCAGTTTTCGCATTCCCTTGTTAGAATTGAAAAGAAGAATGAACTTTGTAATTTTCCACTTTGTAAGAAGAATGAACTTTGTAATTTTACAAAGTTCATTCTTCTTTTCAATCATGGAAAAATTCCACAATGTGACGGCCGAAGTTGTTTCATCGATTCCCTTGTTACTCTTTTTTACGTTTTAGATGGCAATACAGTTTCTTCGAATACTCCGACAGTATATTCTCCTTGCATATCCTACAAGCGAGCCCATAAAAATCCTTCGACCTCTCTGCGCAGTAGTTCAGTAATTCCAAGTATTCCCTATAATTACGTTGAATTTGTTCTGGTCACATTGCAGAATTACAAGTCCTGTCCTTTTTTTATATTTCAAGTAGCATATACTGCGATATAAATTGCCGAGTATTCATTCTAAGAAATAACCTGGCGAGTATGCGAGAGTGCGAGGATTGTGTGTAATTTGAAAGAAATTCTAAATATATCCGCGATAATTTTTCCTAATTTATCACCCAATTAAGCCTGGAACTTAATACTTATATGCTGTAAAGACGTTCAGTACGTCTTATCTATTGTTATCAAAATCTGCCTGTAACAGTTGTAGCATTATTATTTTTACATTTACTATACAAGCGCATTTTTCGAGCTCTTATCTCGAATATTTTATGATCTCATTATTTCCTACGACGAAATAAAGGCAAAAACGGAGTATTTGGGAATATTTTTGGAACGATTTTGACTAAGACATATCGACGGTGTTAATGACAACTCTTGCTTCGAGCTCTTTAGATTTGGGTCGTCACTCTTTCAGCAGTCAGGAAACGTATGCGATCATCTTCGAGGGAGGCCCTTGGAGCAGCAATCGAAAAGAAGGCTGCGTTTCGGGAGGCCTCACTCCTCGCAGCCGATTGTCGCAGGGCACCCTTGCGGTCCACCCCCCCACTGCAAAAATCCCTGTCCACCTTTGTCAGTCCTAAGAGAGGAAAAACCGGCCATGCTTTACCTGCTCCTTAAATACCCATTGTGCTTGGGCCCTGAATGAGATTTGAACCGGTAGGAAGAAGACCCGCGGTATCGTGGATGGAGTGGTGGGTGTCATAAAACGTGTTGGGGATGATTCTTTAGGTGAAAAAATTTCGCATCCAGACCCATTTCCCGTCTCGGCATTATTTAAGGATAGGGCCTCAGCGAAGTTGTCTGTGGTCACTTATCGCCCATATCTGGGCATGTAGTTTTCTTGGAGAGGGAGAGAGGGGAAGGAGAAATTTTTTCTGCAGGTAATTCAGATTTTGTCAACGGAAAGCAGTTTTTCAATCAGCATCACTGGAATGAGTGGAAATGATTAGAATATAATCAGAATATATCTGAGTGTATTGTTAATTTCAAAAATATTTTCGACAGAGTGAAGTGGAAAGGGTAAATGGAACTATTGCGTAAAACAGGAATAAATTGGAAGAACAGAAGACTGAGCCAAAGTTCATGCATTAGCGAGAAAGTGCTGGTGAGAGAAGCGGACGGGGAATTAGATGAGGTGGTATTAGGGAGAGTGGTTGCATAAGGCTGTGCGTAGTCACCGGCACTTTTTAATTCATATTCGGAGGGAATGGTGGGGGGGTTCGATACAGGTGTATAGGTAGGGGAAAGTCTATAAGGTTTGCGGGCGATCAAGCCCTGTTCAACTAGTCACCCAAGGACTTAAATCATAAGAAGATTCAAGTAATGAAATTTTGCATGCATGAAGGGTGATTTTAATTTAGAAGGGAGGGGTTAGATCATGGAGCAGGGGGAGTAATTTAGTATCCCGGTTGGTATGGAAAAGGAGTATTCTGCCAACATTGAAGTCCGAAGGAGAATTACGTTGGTTAAAGAGACGTTTCGTCACAGAGGGGTATAAATGAGAGGCTTGGTTGACTCGTCCTCTAGCAGATATCGCGGACAAGGCGGCTTCATTCATTTATTGCTCTCTTTTCTATACCTCAGTTGATGATTTTAAGCATAAGCTTAGCAGCTTTAGAGATTCAGTAGTCTTCGCATTCCCTTGTTACTCTTTTCCGTTTTAGATGTCAATACAGTTTCTACGAAATCCTCCGACAGTATATTCTCCTCGAATATCCCACGGGCGAGTCCATAAAAATCTTCTAGGCCTTTTTGCACAGTCGTTCAGTAATTCCACGTATTCCTTCTAATTACGTTGCATGTGTTCTGGTCACGTTGTAAAATTACCCGTCCTATCCTTAATACACATTTCCGTTTAACAATACGAGAAAACGTTAAAACCTTTGAGTAGAGGTAGTAGTACTCCAGTACACGCAGTACTCAAATACGGCCTGCTGGGTTTCGAACAGGGACCTTCGAATACGAAAACACAGTTTTGATCAATGCATCTAAGAGACGCTCAATCTGTTCCTTATAATCTCGTTAATACTTCTTTATTAAGTGAGTTTTTTTAATTTTTGAAATAGCATATACTACTATATGAATTGCCGATGAGTATTCATTCTAAGAATTAACCAGATGAGTATGCGAGAGTGCGAGGATTGTGTGTAATTTGAAAGAAATTCTAAATATATCCGCGATAATTTTTCCTCATTTATTACGCAATTAAGCTTGGAACTTAACACTTATATTGTGTAAAGATGTCCAATAAGTCTTCTCTTTTCTTGTTGAAATCTGTCTGTGTCAGTTGTAGCGTAAGTATTTTTGCCATTTACTATACAAGCACAGTTTTCGAGCTCATCGCTCAGTCAAATAAAATTCACCGATAATTTAAAAACAACACCGATCATTAACAGATATATAAATGCTGATAACAATATTCATCTATGTTATTCATGTTATAAAATCAACAGTTTCTACGACGAAAAAAAGGCAAAAATTGAGTATTTTGGAACGTTTCGGAAATGACATATATCGACGGTGTTAATGACAACTCTTGCTTCGAGCTGTATTTACGTGTGGGTAGTCACTCTCTCAAGAGCCGTAGTCGCGGAAACCGACTAATTGTCACAAGGCACCCTTGCGGCCCTCCCTCTGCAACACAAAAATCTCTCTCCAGGTCATTCAGGAAGGGTCTCACCACAAACCATGGCAAGGGGAGGAAGAGGACCGTGCCTCGGTCTTGCTGTGCTGCTCGGGGCATTTAAAGGGACAGAGCTGCACTGTTGTCAAATCTCCTTCAACTCGGGACGTTGAAAAATTCGGCCTCTGAGGTGGTAACTTTTTATTGTGGACGGGTGTACATCACGATATGTATCACCCCTGATATGTTTACCGAAGCAGGATGGCTCAATAAGGCTATGTCTGGATGCAAGGGCGGTGAATAAGATGATGAAGCTGGATTACGCTACTTCAAGAACGCCTCAAGAAATGTTTCAAGATTGTGCTAACGTAAAATACATGACATCTTTAGATCTCACGCAAAGCTTCTACCAAATTCAACTACATCGAGATTCTTGGAAGAATTGTGCATTTTCCTTTGAAGGATTCATATACCAATTTACAAGGGTGCCGTTTGGCTGTGCAATTAGCAGTAGCGCATTAGTCAGAGCACTTGACTACGTACTTGGAGACGAAGTAAAGAAGTGTTATCTCAATTTTGAAGAGGACTTACCTTGTCTGATGGCAGACAGCACCCAAGAAAAGGAAGATATTCCAGGGTTAGTTGAAAGATTCCGGCGTAGGATCATCACAAAGGGGCAGAAAGGAAGAGTGCTACACTCAAGTAAAACACCACAGAGAGGGAATAACTTCGAGATAGGAGATCGGGTTCCATTATGCACAAACGGAAGGATGAAAATTCCATGTATCCAACTTGAAACCATACGTAGAAATCACTGCACTCACAACAACACGCACAAGAAACCAGCGTCACAAGAACATCACGCGATCACAGAGGAAGGCATACTGAGAACGTAAGAAAATAAGAGCCGAGTCATGCGATTTACTAGTTACATTGTGAGCAAGCGTCGGCAGACACAGATTTACCGCGCCATTTGTACACATTTTATCGCAAGGTTGCAGAGATGAAACAAAGTAAGGGCTTGCGATTAAAACTTTGTATTTGTGTTGTGAGGGAGTGGATCTACGGTTACTAAATTGGTGTTTAAGTGAAATCAGCCAGGTGAATGAGCATTTTGGACTCAATATGATGAGGCTGACAGTTATAATGTAAAACTTTAAAGGTGAAGGAGATTTTGTGTGTGATGTGTAGCAAAGTGTGATTCCTTTGATTACCTGAAACAATTCTATTGATGGTTATGCACTTACATGTTTTAAATAGGTACATTTGAAAATTACATATGACCAAATGTTTTATGGAAATTGTATAACTTATTTTAAAGATGTTAAATTTGAAGAGGGCATATGACATTTGTTTTGAATATTTGTATGTTATATTTTAAAGGTAATGTGGATATTTTCAAGAAGGGTATAATTGAATTTAATGTATTTTCTGAGTGTATGTAAACCCAGTGGATGTGGACCAATTTCAGGGGTAGAACGATCTTTAGAGGCGCCGGCGCGAAGCTATATTTTAATTAGAGGCTTCGAAAATAAATCTTATAGGATATAATATTTGCTTTCGACGGGGCTGATGTAACGTGTCATTTCTAGCCATGTCATGCATGGGATTTAAGGAGCCACCATGTTGGGTTTTGTCAAGAAAGTTTATACAGAGTCATAGGGAAAAATGGCATCGGGCTCGACAATGGCTAATTTAGCAATGAACATGGTGATCCGGGGCATTCACGAGTGGCAGTCCCCAATAATAGAAATTGTATCTGTGGCTATTGTTGAACTCACGGCATGCTACGCAGGGAAAGTAATTGATGGCCGAGCGTAAACAATGAGGGAGTTTTACTATATAAAGAGGGACATAGAGCGAGATGAGGCAGCTAGTCTAACAATACTCCCGATTGGAGGAGAACCCTCGTTGGGTTTTGTATGATATAAAGGAGGTATAATCCAAGAATACTCCCGATCGGAGGTGAACCCAGGTTAGGTGTGACATAGGAAAAGCCATTGAGGTCTAGGAATTGGCCCATGGGAAGCTGAGTCCACGTCGGGGAACCATCTGGCGGGATTGGACCTAATTGGAGACAGGCGACGGATCTTCAGCCAAGACGGAGAAGTCAGGGTGCCGGATAAGGCAGGGATCGCATATTGGAGGACACAGCCGGGAACTCCATAGCGTACTAGAGAGATAAAGCGGTCCACTCCCCACTACTTACTATGTACATAATCTTAAGAGGGTACTTGATAATTTGTATGTGCAAAGTGAAAAGTGAAGTGGCTCGTAATCATTTGTGAAGTGATTTATGGCCTGTCAATTTGAGCCTGAAGAAAGAAAGTGAAAGTGAATGTGATATTGTTTACGAATAGGAGGGTAATTTAATGTTGTTTATATTTATTTGTATTGTGAGTCAATATTAGTGTGGTCAACAACAGATAGGCAAGTGGCATAACAAATAAAAAGTGTTATAAAAGTAAATAATATATTACATTAAAGTAAAATAAATATATTACAGTTCCCTAGAGGAAATTTGTTACTGCTCCCATACAAGGCCATTTTAGAATGTCCTCCCTACGAGGTTACTGTGTCCCTACAAGGTCATGCGCAGTTGTACTCCCTGCAAGGACATTGGTTACTGTCTCCATACCAGGTGATTTTCGACACTCCACACAACATGGACATTCGTGACTGTATCCCTAAAGTATAATTCTCAGTTTTACTCGCTAGAAGGACATTCGTGACTCTCCATACCAGGCCGTTTGTGACTGTCCTCAGTACAGTAGGACATTCGTGATTGCATCACTACAAGGGCATTCGGAGTAGTACTCCATACAAGGACATTCGCGACTGTCTCCATACCAGGCCATTGGCGACTGTCCTGAATACAAGGAAATTCGTGACTCCTCTTACAGGGCCATTAGCAGTTATACTTCCCACAAGGACATTCGTGACTGTATCCGTACGAGGGCATTTGCAGTTGTACTTGCTACAAGGACATTCGTAATTTTGTCCTTACCATGTCATTGGCTGTTTTACTCCGTGCAAGGGAATTCGTGACTGTCTTCATACCTGGCCATAGGTGACTGTCCTTCCCACAAATACATTCGTGACTGTGTACCTACAAGGCCATTCCCAGTTGTACTCCATAGAAGGCTATTTGTGACTGTGCTCCCTACCTAGATATTTGCATTAGTCCTCCCTTCATTGAAATGTGCATCCATTCATCGAAATATGCATCCATCTTCTGTGCAGGGCCATTCTCATATGTTGACCCAACTTTCCCGCTCCCGACTGCCCTCCCCAAATGTTCATTTTCTTATGTCCTCCTTACATACTCGTACGTGTCTGTCCTGTCCTACCAACTGACGTTGACACTTGCTTCGGTCCTCTCTACGTAGGCATTTGTTTCTGTCCTCTCTGCATAGCCAATCTGGTCTGTGCTCCTTACTTTGACCGTGATTATTTGGTAGCACGATATCATTCAACACACTGTGGCATAATGATTAGTGGCACATAATTATGCCACAGTGTGGTGAACCGCTTCGCACTGCCAAATAAATCTGTGGAGGAAGTCTAAGGGGATATTTCAGAAATATAAAGCAAAGAATTAAAATACCAGTCAAGTAAATATGGCGGGCATTAGGTCACATCCCAAGATAGGCAACTCGTGGAACATCCAAGTATCATGACTGGGGATATACAGACACGTCAATGGAACTGGTACCAATTTTAACAAAATATGTTGTAAATATAGAATTTAAAATATTTAAACAAATTTTAGGACATTTTATCATCCCATGCGAAGAAAGAACTAATAATCTAATCCGACTCTAGGGACATCCGTAAATAACAACGTGCATTGAATGTGTTGATTAGAATGTGTGAATGTAATGAAAAAAATACCCATTTTTCAGTCACTCTTGGGGTATTATAAGTAGGAAAAAATGGATTTATACTTTTTTGAATTTAGAGCTGTAAAAAATTGTGTTAAGAAGTCCCTTTTAAGGTACACAAGTATGAAGTGCGTTACTTAAGCTTTCCAATGACACGTTTTATTCATCTGTACCAAGTAAAGCAAGAGATTGTGGTAAAAGGTCGAGAAAAGATTAATTTTCAGGTGCTCACCAATCCCTGCCCTAATTGCCTGCCTCTCCCTTTTCCCATTTGAGTTTTTTGTCCAACCAAGGTCAAACTCTACTTGTTTTGCAATTGGTCGTGTGATTCTTCCCCAGGTTCTGCTTCTGCACTGCAGAATGATTGTGCGGAGCGTAAGGTGGCCGTGCAGTCCCTGTGCGTGTCCAAGAGGAGGTCGAGCAGGAGGGAGCGTCTGACGCACAGCACGGCACCCTTCAGCGATGGATCCACGAGGGATCGCTGCCTCTTGGCACTGGACCACATTGTGGCTGGCCTCTCTTGTCTGCAGTACCTGGAGCACGGCGCTCCATCCCCCGACGATGCCAAAGAGTGCGGTGCATCAGACGGGAGTGCCAAGGAGCCCAAGATGGCCGACCCCTTCCATGCCATTCCCATGCCGTGGGACTCGAGTCCCAAGAAGGAGCGGCAGCGGGAGGAAAGGCACCCTGAGAGGGAAGGGAAGGGGAGAGGGGGGGAGGAGGAGGCGTGGGGGGGGATCCTGAAGGGCCTGCTGTACGAGAAGGCCGCTCTTGTGTTTGTGATGCTGGGCGAGGTGGAGGGCCAGGTGGGCCACTGTGGCACTTCCCTCAGGATGGTGAGCCGTGCCCTCAGTTGCTGTAGGATCCTGGAGGAGCTGAGGGGGGGGGAGGGGGGGTGGAGGAGGGGGAGTGGCAAGAAGAAGGGGGGGGGAATGAGGGGGAGGAGGTGGGAGGACGTGGACGGGACGAGAGCCAGGGCACTGGGAGTGGCGGGAGACGCAGCCTTCATGGTCGTCAAGCAGTGGAGGGAACTGGACAAGGCGTGGGCTGAATTTGAGGGCACGCAATGCGAGTCGGAGTCGGAGATGAGTGCTTACGTGATGAGGGACCTTCCCCCTTCCACTGCAGCAGCCAGCACTCCCCTGCTCTTGAGGGAAGATTGGAAGAACAACACAACAAGTGAGTAGCGTGGGCTTTGGCTAGCTGACGGTTGCCACTGAAATTCAGTGCGAGGGAGAGAAATGTAAATACTGTCGGAAATTAGAAAGAAAATAATTTTTTTGAAATTTCCATGAAGGAACTAAGCCAATCTTGTGCTTTGCACCTATCGCTGGCTCAAATTCTATTTTTCAATTGTAAATTTAATGTATGCCAGTGTAAAATAACTCCATTAATTGAACCCCCGCAAGCAGTAAGCCAGAAAAAATGATTGGTTCATCTTCCTCTGCACGTGTATTCCCCAGTTTCGCATTCCCGTTATACAGTTTTCAAATATCCATTCAATAGCAATTTCTTCTGATAAGTCACCTCATCCTGTTATCATCCATTCATCATTATTTTTGCTTCTTTCTTCATCCTGTATTTTTTTCCTTTCTTCTTTTCTTATTCCAGTTATCAGTTTTGTCTTTATTTTTCAGTGTATTTTCAATAAAAAAAATTTTTTTCTTAGTAGTCGTAAATTTTTATGCATGTGTAAAATTGCATATTTTGCTACAATTATGTGTGTAACAGTTCACCTTACCTGGAAGGACCCCCCCCCCCACCAATACTTTAATAATGAGAGGGACACGGGTATTCCGCACAGTGCCGCATCACCTCCCTACGACCGCCCTACTAGAAAAACATACACCCTACTAGAAAAACAACTAAAGTAAAATACAACAGGTTCGGATAAAGAAGCAGCTCCTTCCTTGATGGGAGTAAAATGCAGCCAAAGGCTTACAGAATACCCGCACAGCCTTTGCTCAAGGCCTCCTTCTTAACACGGTGTGCACTCCAGGACGACACCAGGGCAATGGAATGATCACCTTTTAACCACGGGACTACGCAATTTGAATTCACAAATAAAAAATATCTTATCCTCTCAATAACCCACTTTAATAAACCATTTACAAAATCGTACCCTGATGAGGTGAAAGATGAAATGGAATGTACGATGAAAAATGAGATGACATGAACAAGGATGAGGAATCATGATTACACTTGATAACCAACAAGAAATAACAGGAGTGATCAACTGTGGCCACATGATTTACACAATTTTTGAATATGAGTCAGCGTAAAGTTCACAAGAACACAAGAATATGAGGACCAGTTATGACAACTACATTTATGGATTCAAAAGTTCCTTCTAGACAATTACAGGTGCAATTCGTGAATCAAGATATTTAATCTGAAGGATTGGCGTCACTGTGCACATGGCGATTTACTCTGCCCGTGGAAGAACAGGACGAGTTTGAGAGACTACAGGATGCAGTTCCATTCCACGGAGGACATGTCTCCGTTATTAACGACGCAAGCAACAGGCGCGGGCACTCGCAGGCACACTGCTTCACAAGAAGCTGACCGGTTCTGAATTTTCTTCGGGGCTTCTGTGAGCTTAGCAGTCTGGCGAGGCGTTGTGGACAAACTCATCACACACCGCATGCGGTGGTTCTTATTCGACCCATTTGGGCTGCCACACCTTTAAATGTCGACTGCCCCTGGCCCACCACTCTCCCCCCAAGGGCCCCTCTCCCATGGGCCGATCTCAAGTTTCCTGTTCTGATCACGTCTCGTCAAGGCAAGGTCGTCTGCCCTCTCACTTTCTCTCTCCGCCCCCGTAGGCACACACTCTCTGCAACCCCCCTCATATGCCCCATAGTCCACACGACTAGCTTTTTACGATGCTAAGGCTTGCCATGGTTGGAAATTGGCCGTGTGAACGCAAGTTGCCGCTAACCCTGGTAAACTTTCTACCACGATTGAGTTACTATGGTTGGCAATAGTTACTGGTATTTTAAGGGCGTGTGAACGCAAGTAATGGTAGAAAGAAGGTTTGTTTTGAAAATGGAAGTGGAAATGGACGTAGAGTGTTTGAAGACGAAGAGACCGGATCGCACTATATGGATTGCAAATGATTCTTAGTTACAATGATATTTATTTAATCACACAGTAATATATTTTAGTAGTTGTATTACCACGTTCCACTGATTTGGTTGTTCAATAATGGTTTTAAGTAGTTTGCTTTACCCCTGAATCCTGAGTACGTACGCTTATATATTTATTTTGTGTGTTTACCTTGCCGTGCAGAAAATTTACGTACAGAAATTAAATAACTAAGAATTTGCAAACATTTGCAGGAAATTCGACTAGTGTTATTTTTTACGTATTGGCTCCTTAGGACGGCGTTAAAAGTATTTTCAGCATTATTCCCTTAAAATGCTCTTTACGCAAACAGCAGACAATGGTAAGCTTGGGATATTGGATTTTAAAATACTGAATTTTGATAAGAGCAAAAAATTCATAATGGTTCCTTGTATGTATTGTATTTGAATGCATGAACTTGTCTATGAAATGGGTTAACATGAGCGATAACTTATGGAGAGGTGAACAATTAATCATTTCATAGCATGGCGTCCCATGGTTGACTGCATTTCTTGGTGCGTGATGCCCGTATATAAGCTAAACGGATAAAAATACAGGTAAGGAAACATTAATAATTTTAAAGTGTAGAGGTGTCAGTTGAAATATGTGAGTAAAAAGAGGTAAAGGTGGAATGTCTTAAATATCTGGAAATTAAAGTCACAGAGGGCGTTCATCGTTGTACAAACTGCACATATTTTTTAACGTATTACTTTGGAGCTATTCAAAGCAAATGGCAACTGTATTCAATTTTATATTTAAAATCTTAATTAACTTATTAAAAATATTTTAATAAGTCTTGGGAGAAGCCACAATCGTGGAAAATAAACAAAGTTCACAGGTGTGAAAATTAAACAAAGTTCATAGGTGTGAAAATTAAACAGAAAAATAAAACACAGAATCAAAAACACAGACACAAAATAAATAAAGGACACTCACAATTGCTTGGAACTGTTTCGGCACGTCAAGCGCCTTCTTCGGCCAGGAGACAAGTGATGGTTTTGAGGCGTGCTGTGGAAGCGGTCAAGAGTGGGGTGGGGAGAGGGGTAAAGGAAAATGGTGGAGGGCTGGTGAGAAATGTTGATTCCAGGGGGTCTGAATGCTTTTAAAGCCCATATGTGCGCAATTTCTCTAGTTTTAACCTCTAGGGAAGAAGCAGTTTCAGGGAGGGTTTCAAGGATGGTGAGTGAGAAGCAGGTGTCAAAAGAAAGATTGTGATTTGCTGAGTGGATGGAGACAGGAAAGTTACATCTGGATTTTGTGGAAGAGTGGTGATTATTAATTCGGATTGAGAGCGGAGTAGTGCAGTGTCCTACATAGAAGGACGGGCAGTGATTACAAGTAAGGGTTGGAAGGGGTGAGGGTAAAGGAATGACTTGGAGGAGAGGGTGCTGGTGAGGGTAGGGGAGAGGGTGGGGAAGAGGGTTAATGCATCACATTGATTCCAGGATATTTCTGGATATGCTTCTAAAAGCCAAATGCAAGTTAACTCAACCGTGTGTAATTTAACGGGTGGATCTGTAGGAGGGAGAGAAGAAAGGATAGAAACTTTGAAACAAGAGTTGAACGAAGAATCATGAACAGAGACATGTTTGGGGACAGGGAGAGAGAAGTGCGGAGAGGAAGGGTTGCAGGAAGCGCGGTGATTGTTCATTACGGGGATATTGAGGGGTGTGGTGCATTGGCCAATTTAGAAAGCGGGGCAGAGATTGCATTAGCACTTCTGCTGCATTAGCACTGCAATCCTTAGCATTGCAGAGGATTAGTACTTTTGAAAATACTACCTAGGTTGGCTGGCCGTCTGTAGGTTACAGAAGGGCAGACAGGGAATATTTTGGAGGTGGTGGTGTTGTGGAATTCAATACTATTGTTGCTAACAATTAAACATCATCAACATACAGTATCAGATAGATTTTTAAATCACCAATTGAAAGAATATAGTCACATCTGTCAGCCTTGCATTGCTTGAACCCAAGTGATTTAGCAAATGCATCAAATCTATTCCATTTTATTGGAGCCTGTTATAAACCATACAGGGTTTTTCTCAGTTTACGAACCTTCTCAAAATCATCAGTTGACAGTCCTTCAGGAGGTTACATGTAAATTTCTTCTTTCAACACACCATGTAGTAAACATTCTTAGCATCCAGCTGGCTTATAGATTTTGATGATGTATCAAACACAAGGAGGCACAGACAGTAGCAAGACGAGCAACTGGAGCTTATGTTTCCTCAATGCCCTTCCTCTGACAGAGCATCCCTTCACTACCAACCTTGCTCTTATCTCTCTCATTGTTCCCGCCTTCCTTTATAGTGAAAACCCAATTACTCTTTATAGCTTGTCTTCATTTAGGGATAGGGGAATTAACTCCCATGTATCATTTTCATGTCATACAATTACAACAAATTGCAAAGCGGCCTTAAATGCTGTTTTACCCAGTACATTTTCGTGTACAATTTCTTGTACAAACACTTTTATGAGAAAATTGTATTGTGTAAAGTGACCTTGTGCACTACAGTCATCCAACCAGAGCCTGGAAGGAGGGGAGGGAGGGGAAGGCATTATTTATGGTGCGAATGGCCGAGGGGGGGGGGGAAGGTTAGGGATGTACCAGTTGAGATGTGGATGTTTGATTGGGGGTAAACACAGCAGCTGGCCATAAGCAAATGTTCTACATAAATAGCTTGGTAACACTTTAGAGTAACTTAAACTCAAGAAAGCGATACCAAAACGACAATGACTTTGAAATAGGCACTAACGTACTATCGACGCTCTGTGGGCTGAAATGGAAAAAATCTGGTCAAAAATCATATCTTTACTATTTTTATAGATAGAATGACAAAATCTTCTCAAATATTTTTGTTTAGGCTTCTAAATATAAATATTACGATGTTTACCAAAAAAATTATCCGGGGAATTTTTTAAACAAATTAGTGGGGACTGAAAAAATCCAAAAATCGACTTGGCTTAGTGCTCCAGTATAGAGGGATTATTTTATTTTAATAAATGGTTTTCAATGGAAACGTAAGCAGTTTTAAACGTATTTTCATTGTTTTAAACCAAACATTATATATTAAATACATAAAATGATTTTTATAAACAATATTAATGTAATAATTGATTAACAAAAGACATCAGGGTCATCATTTGTATTGTCGTTACATACACTAGAAATAACTTCAGAAATGTTTTCAATCTTGAAATCTTAATATAAAAATTGAAACAACAATATTTATAACAAGTGATTCGACCCGAAAAATTAATTCATCAACCCATTAAAATTTCTCATTAGATTCCAAATCATCTCTGTCCTCATCCAAAGTTGGCTCCTCCATCTCGAGGAAATGTCATGCTCCTTTCGAAACATTTCTTCTTAAATTTTTTTAAATAAAACTTCCAGATATTAGAGGATCCGAAATTAGGGAAAAGATCCTCCATTTCAGCCAAACAGGAAAATGTTCTCGTATGGTGTGCTCGGTCGGAAATCTAACCCTTTCATAACTAGGGTAAAGCCACATTTTTAGGCAGTCTTTCTTTGTATTTTATATTGCAATTTTGTTAAACTGCAATCAACAATTTACGAAAGAGCTTCCTCTGGGGTCAACTCATTTTGAGGTGTAGCCATTGACCTTCATTTTTTTAATATTCACTTTCCTCGGGTGGGGGGGTTGTTGTAGTCATTTCAGTTATTATTTTCGCGTCATTCCCTTTGGAGCGCAATGTCATGGATGTGGCTATCGATAGCTATGATGCTGACGCTCTCTCTCTCTTAAATCTGCTACTTTTCTTCTTTCAGTTCTATCATTAGACCTCTCAAAGTCTTTTTTCGGCCTTCCTTTGCCGCTTAACTCAGAAGAACCCGAAACTTGATTGCAATAGCAACACTAAAGTGCCTTGGAGTAAAATATGTTAACCAATGGAAATATGTTAACCAATGCTTAGTACCAACCTGAGCTTCGATTTCAGCTAAGCAGATATTTATTCATGCCTGCTGGGAACGGTACACCCTTCTCTAACCAAAAGCGAAATTTTTTGTTTAAACCTGTCTTTAGTACTATTACATTCATCCCATTTTTTGAAGCATGAATTGACAACATTTGCGTTCATGACATTCGTCCAAATTTCTATGTCTTTTCCAAGGTTTAACTTACTGTGAATATATTGCAAGGTTAATTTTCTTTTGGAATACACCGAATTTCCACTTTCGTTGAAAATCACGTCATGCATTTCTTGTCGGGTTTCTTTCGTGGGGTCCATTTTTTTCTAATCCGGAGTGTCAGTAATCTGAATCACTGCCCAGTGAGAACAGGTTGGTGGATTCCACGCGGGTTCCACGTGGAAATGTGCGTGGAAATTCTAGGTGGAATCCACGTGAATATGGTCACCAGATCCACAAAATTTCCACCAAGATGCCAAATTTCCACGTGGGATCTACATTGATTCCACGTGGATTCCGCATGAAATCCACGTGGATTCCACCATAATCCTTGAACCTAATAATTTCCACGTGGATCCCGCATAATATCCACGTGAGTCCCACATAATTTCCATGTGGGTCCCACATAATTTCCACGTGGGTCACATGCTATTGCAACGTGGAATCCACCTCTACTCAACACATTTCCACATGGGATTCACATATATCATACATACTTCACAAGACCGATACTAATGTAACATTATTGAAGTTTATGGACACTTAACAGCACATTCAAATGTTTACATAGTAGTTACTTATTACCTCACTACTCTTGAGTGGTGTGTAATAAAAAAAATGGCAAACTGGAATAAAGGGGAAATTATTCAAGGGAGGATGAATATAAATATGGACTTGAAATTTAACCCTCTCCGTCATAAACCGCCCAAAACCGCCCGGCGGAGAAGTCTCCGCTACGAACGAAATTTAAATACCCTCTTTCCCCAGTGATAGACCTATTTTTTTGCGAGATGAGAGGCATGCGGACATTGCTTCATTTAACTTTGAATAACTATGTATGTAATTGAGTACTTTGTTTCAAATTTTGAAAATATTTTAATCAAATCTAAATACTGTGAAAATAAATCGTCTTACCTTTCTGTGTATTTAATTTCCTACTTCCACTCCCTTTTCTTGGTGATATTGGAGAAAACATCCCACTCTGCATAGTGGTAAATCGCAGCTGTTGCACTTAAAGGTTGTTTCTATTCTCCGCCCAGCAGTGGTTCTTCTTTTGTTTGAGCTGCAGTAAGCGCACACCTTCTTTCTTCCGTCAATCTTGGCTAAACAATGTAGCGCTCTATGTGGACTAGCGGCCACGGGTAAATTTCGTTTACGGCCTGTCACTTTGCGGGAGGTGAAATTACTGATCATCTGCCTATAGAGGGCTAAACGGAAGTCCTTTTGCGTTACCCCGTGCTTAGTTTTTGGCGGAGAATTAGTTTCTTTAAACAGAATAAAGCTGTTAACTATGGCCGTATTAACCACAAAGGCAAATAGGTACTTCCACCACTTTTTCGTTTTCCTCCCCAAGTCGTAGTAGCACCTTCTCTGATCAGCTCTGTCAACGCCACCCATATATTTAGTATATAAAGCAATTGACTCAGGACAGGAGACCGTAATTTGCTTGTTCCCTATCCCTGTTTTTCTTGGGACATTCATGTACCTTCTTGGGTCGGAATTCGTTTGCAGAATACATATATCACGATTATCGTGCCAAACTGTTGCTGTCACCTTACCACATTGTAAGCTTTTACTTTCACCTCTTTTGAGTTTAAGTTTCTTTGGATTTTTCAACTCTGCGGGCCATTCCCTACGATACGGTCTAGTTGTAGCGCATGCGTAAGTGTTATTCACTAGTAACAAATTCATGAGTGTAACACTTGAAAAAAAACTATCGAAGTACACGTGATGTTTTTTACCTAAATAGTTTCCTAGCAAATTCATAACTACTTGCGTTCCAAGTAACATTTCACAGTTTCTTTTATCCTTTTTTCCTAAGTATACATTTCCACGAAGGACATAACCATGGGAGCTCGCCAACACCCAAATTTTAAAACCCCACTTCGTTGGCTTTCCTCGGATATATTGTTTTATGAAATGACGTCCTTTAAAAGCAACCATTGCCTCGTCAACACTTAGCTCTCGTCCTGGTCGATACTTTGTATGGAATGTATCCATTACATCAAGAGCCATTCTTATTTTCTGCAGCACATCAAAACCCTCTTCTCCCTGCTTTTTCTCCTGCGTTATGTCACTTATGTGAAAATATTTCGATATTTTTGAATACCTTCCAAATGTCATGCAATTGCGAACTATTGAGCAATCGATATCTTGACTATGCCAATAATCCCTACTTTCAGGTAAATCAAAAATACCCATGTATATGAGCACTCCGATGTATGCTACAACTTCGCTATAGGTAACATCTACCCAGTCTTTATCGACCTTCCCTGTGGAAAGTTGGATATATTCTGCGTATTTATTTGTATTCTCGACAATACGATCAAAAAAACTTTCACCTCCTAGCATGTATTTTAGGAAGGAAAATTCGTCGTCGCCTACCGCCAGGTTATGTATAGGTCCACTATCTTCTTTGAAATCCTCTGGTGCTGAATAAATTAGCGTATCCCTCCATGTGTCTTGCAACGGTGAAGTAGCTGGGATATTACTTGCAGATGGAGCAATTTCATCTTCTAAACCGAATTCACTCAAATTATCACTATCACTTTCTTCTCCTTCTGCACTTATGGAACTAGAGCTATCTGAATCACTAGACAAATCTCTGATCACTTCCTCTGCTATGGCATCCTCACTCAAAGAAGTCATGGTTAGAACTGGGCGGCGTATGGGAAAATATTTTTCTTTTTCGCTTGGGCTCTGACTCAGCTTCTCACAATGTGGGATAAGATATGTTGTATCAGCTAGTGCCCGTGACCACACAAGGAGAAATATTATTTTGTGATACTGAAGCCAACCCTAAACGAGCGAAAAAGACGTCTGGAGATTTCAGCTCTCAGTTGCGTCCTGCGGAGGGCGAAGACTATAATATGCCTCATTCATCGCCTATCTTCGAACATGGGCCACCCTAAAAGGACCCTCGGCCAGAGACTATTCTTTCATCACTTCCCCAAGGATGACATGCCGTCCGAGAGGCCCAAGCTAGACCATTCGACCCTTCGAGCAATTAGGCGTATTGTGACAGATTTATGGGGTTCTGTTTCATCTGCGTGAGAGAGAAGATAAGAAAATGTGTGCGTTAGCGAGGATAAACACCCTCAAGATGAAGCAGATGCCTATAAGGCTCAAAAGATCCCTCGGAACACAGCTCCGCAGGTCGGGCGGTTTCGGGCGGGTTATGCAGGAGGGCGTTTAAAACGGACGGGCGGTTCTGGGCGGCTTGTGACGGAGCGCAGAATGAGGCATTTAAACTTCGATAGGGAGAGGGTTAAACCCTAAATTGAAACACTTAAAATTTGACCATTTCAACTGAATCGCTTAGGTCAATTAGGCCAATAAATACTTTTAAAATGTTGTACTGATTGTGAAATGAATATTACCTCTTTGATGTTAAAAATAACATTTTATTGGCCAATAAAATATTTGAAGAAAGAGCAATCAGGAAAATATAAGAGACATCAATTTACACTCGCACATTCCATTTATAGCCATTTTCTTGCCCATGTATGCACCGCTGCTCCATTTAGTCTTTTTCCAAGTCTTGAAAAGGCACGCCTTCCCACAAATAATGCCAAGAACATCTGTAGAAATAAAAAAAGTATCTGATATTCATGGTACAGAAAGCACTTAGGTAAAACCTATTAAATCTTTTTATCTTGGGGTATAAGCATTTATGGCAATTATAGACTTATGTAATGCTTTTGCCTGGGTTATACTACTTTAATAGAAATTTGTATTATATAAGTAGATACTATATGTTATAAAGGTCCGAGGATCTACAAACATTGCATTTCATGAGTAATCTCAAGATTTTCCTTAGTATTGTCGTATTTATAAATCACAAAATTAGGCCAACAAGTCCAAAACTTCTTAGATTTCAGGAATAACTACTTACCCACAATGATATCCACTCAACAAGAATGTGATATGTATAGGTTCGTCCATAAATACCCACTTGAGTGCGATTACAATAGTTTATTTTTGTGATGTCACTCAGTTCACTGCAACATGTTGTTTTCTTTCGCGCTGAAAAGCATATAACTTATGTTGACAAGTAGATCAAAATAACATTCATGTAAATAACAAATGTTGCGAACTTAAACAGTTTCTGACTAATTGAAGAATTACTCAGGAATCAAACCGATTCAAAGGGTTGCTTGCCTCAAAAGGCTCTATTGCAATTGACCCGAATGGAAAAACAAAGCCTCTTAATTATATGCACCGGGAAAAAATCAACTCTTACTTCTTACTGATTGGCTTGTACATATTCACGATTATATACAGTAACGTAATATCGTGCACTGTTTTAAAAGTTTGACTACCAAATGCAACACGTCGCGAATACTTGAAAATATCATTTTAAGCGTAAAAGGAGTTCAGTAAGCACATTTATTAAAAAGAGAATGAATGAAACTTACCAATTGATGCTCCGATAATAGCGGTGCGGTGTATATATCACTGATTGACGATTCAACCGATGACTTCCATCAGAGTAAAATACTAATAATACTATTATAATTAATAATACAATTATCACCAACCACACGACCGTCTCACGCCGTTCAATGTGAAATAATGCGTCAATTGATGTTTCGTTGTTTCCCAGCATTCAACTCTAACCTACGTGCTTCGAATTTCAAAAGCAGAAAAGGGTTGCATTTATCGGAAAATCTTTAACATGGCATTAGTATACTTCACAGCAATGTTTTTAATACCAGGAAATGGAGAAAAATTACTGCGGTGGAGTAAATATTTCTTAAGGCCGCTTTACAAGGTACAATTTTTTGAACAATTTCTTGTGCAAACATTTGTATAAACTGAACGAAATTGTATGTTTTTCTGAATGGAATTAGAACAGGTCCTATTTTCCATTCAGACATTCGCACAAGCGGTCACACAATTTGCCGCTTTACAGGGTACAATTTCCTCATACAAGCATTTGTACAAAAAATTGTTTCGTGTAAAACAACCTTTAAATGCATTGTATTGCGATGAACACCACAGATCGTTATGGTGGTCAAACACAAGTCAAGGTATTTACCAAGTCAATAATTATTCTCATTTGACAAAAACACAGTTCCTTCAATGATTACTGAAAGTATAATGAATCTCGTGGTATTTCAACGGAATAGTAAACAATGAACATAATTTCCTGAAATCTAGTAAACTTTAAAGATATACTATATATAAACAGTATGAAAATAAGCTAGGTTTGGTTTTTATTTAACGATATGCAACATGGGATATTTAAATTCCGGGCCATAGTAATTTTTTAAGTTCACAAATTTTCACTTGTAAGTCATCCATTGGATTATTTAACTATTAACATAATATCCATTTAAACTTTCCCCCGAAACAGCCAGGATCTCTCTGGCACAGTTCCCCTTATTCCCAGAGAGAACCTCCCAACAGAGTGTATGCATTATTTATCATAATATTCATTCGCTATGTATAGACATTGAAGAAATACTTTTTTTTGTAGACTATGAAGAATTAGAATGCAAGAGAAGGTCAAAAGGACTTGACAACATTGTACTCGGTATTATTATGTCATGTGACAAAAAATTCAAGAAAACCAGGGATGATTTCCAAAATATTTATTTGAAGAGTGATCTTTACCCCTAAGCACACTATTGGAGATGGATATTCAAATAAAAAGTGAGATGTTTACACAGTTAGGGGACTTTCTATTTCCACATAATAACCACTGAATTTCCACGGTGGGTAATAGGTGGAAATAGAGAAAATTTCCACCTCCACCAAATATCCACAAACTCAGGTGGAATCCACGTGGATCCACGAACCTGTTCTCACTGGGTGGAGAAGCAAACCAAAATTAGAACAGAAATTTCATGCGTAATACACACACAGTCACTGAGACATTTGTCTAGGGAAACTTATACTCGATCCGTAGTATTCTCTAGTTCGGCCTCTACTCTGAGATTTCACGCTCTGGGGAAATTGAACTTCAGGGAACTCTTGGTTTTTTGTTCTTGGCTTCCGTTTAACAAGCATGCTGAGGTCCTTTCGCAATCACGACGAAAATCTGACTAATTCGCTCAGTAAAATCGTGAAGAAGAGAAATTTTCAACTAATTGCAAACAAGCATTTGTAGAAAAACCCATGGGAGCTACTTTGTAGAATTCGTCCATGCACGCGTCTAAGAGAAGCGATCCGCAAAAGTGCAAAAACCCCTTTTCCAGGACGAGGC
Source organism: Platycnemis pennipes (assembly GCA_933228895.1). Lineage (NCBI taxonomy): Eukaryota > Metazoa > Arthropoda > Insecta > Odonata > Platycnemididae > Platycnemis > Platycnemis pennipes. The sequence goes on from OW121850.1 coordinate 149,071,031, forward strand.
AATAAAGCAAAAAGCGACATTTCCACAAACGATAGCAAAGCATCGAATGTCATCTCCACCAACACTCAGCCGTGCAGGGATTAAAGCTCTCAAACGCTAGATACAAATGAAAAGACTGAGGTAGGGTTACAATCGGCGTACGCGAAGGGGATTATCTCGGTTAGTGGCCACTGCTACACCCTTTCCTTATTCGAAGGTTTGAGCGGCTGATAGTTAAAAGGCTCAGGAATGTGTGGAAAGCAAAAATGTGAGTGCATAATGGTAAAAATTGGGTTTCCCAAAGATGAGAAAATATTCCCCTGCAGCCGCTCGCTTCATGAGACAAGCTTCCGACTTGCGTTGAATCTTGCAAATTTTATCTTTCTAATAAAAATCGTAATGTGCTCATTTAAAAAAATGGAACAGTAAGGCTTACATAGAGTGGTAAATGTAAACTGGCGTGGAAAACACGAGTGCTGTCTCATTTTTATTGAGTAATTCTTAACTGTAACAAATTCTGAACGAATTCCCGCATTTCAGCTCCGTGCCGCGTGGTTGGACCTCTCTCTGTGTACACAACTTGATCGGAGTGGTGGGGGGGGGGACAAAGTGAGGCAGGATTTTTCTGGTGAACATTCAAGTTGACACTTTGCTTTGCAATTTTGCATAAATATTGTTCTCGCTAAAGCTCGCTAAGACAATGTTTCTTTCTACTTTATGGTAAAAATACGTGAAATATAGCATATTTTAATTGTTTGATAAAATTACAAAAATATATAAACAAAATATAATTTTTCACGGAAGGTGATTTACAAAATACACCTTATTATGTTGGTATGCTTAAATATTACGTGTCTTACATTAAAACGCAACAGTAGCAAAATTCTTCCGTCAGTTTTCACAAAAGAAGGGAGAATAATTTTTCGATAATTTTTTATGAACTTCACAGACGTCTGCTAATCCAAAAAAACCCTTAGAAATAAAATTCTTTCAGTATTTAGAACAATGATTAATGCATATTCAGAAAATATAACAGTTTTTCCGGAAATAAAAAGTGAAAAAAAAAAACATTTTTGTCCAGACTTTGTCACGTCGCGTCGCGATTGAAGCACGCGTCACGTCGCGACGTGTGCTGAAATTGGCGAATCGTTTCGAAATAAACTGCATTGGGCGTCATGGGACGAAATTCGACTTCGAGTTATATATAAAGCGTAATTCGAAGTATCCGAACCATCGAGTATGCGAGCCGCAACATTACAGCAGTCACCTCGTAAGTAGGGCTTGGGAAAACTGACCCATATTAACGAAGTTCGGTTATTACTAATGAAGGACGGATCCAGGTTTTTTGTCGGATCCGGATCCTTGCCTGGGTTTCGGATCTTTATCTCGGTTTCGGATCCTTAGTATAAGATACTAGATTCTGAATTTCATTCCTCATCTAATCCTAGATTTTTAATAAAGGTACACAAAAACAGCAACAATAGAATTACCAAAAAAAACAAGTACATTTATTGTAGAAAAAATCAACTTCCTATCATCTATGTGGAATATATTTTCCTGGATCAAGATTTACGGATGCAATACGTATATCTTATTACTTCTAATATAAAGATCACTTTCAGGGTGGCGATCGTCAGGGAAAACCGGGAAAACCTGGAATTTTCAGGGAATTTTGGAAATCTGGAAAAGTCAGGGAATTCTCGTAACAGTTCGGAAGAAACTGGGATAGGAAATTCTCGTTATTTTATTACCATTACAGGGCAGTCTTTCCCGCCCTTTATTTCACCAACTAAAACTAATGTCCGTCATCGAAGTGCATAGAATAAGCCCCGTCAATTCGTTAAACATTCAGTTGTGAATCTTAGTTATTTAGTTGTGAATCAGTCGTACAGTTTTTGTATATATCCTTAATGCAATATTTGCAAGGTAGTGTTAAAATTCACGATCACCGTGTTTTCTGCTCATCACAAGGAATCCGAGGCTATGTTTGTCGGAAGATTTAACCTCGCGTTTTTTTAACTTCCGAGACTCAGGTCGAGAGGTAGTTGTAGCACACTAACTTGTAGTAAATACGCGCTTGAAGTTCTAAAAATACAAGACGATGATTATTAAAACGGTAATACAAGTACGATCACACGTGTAAACAAAGTCTTACGTGAGATCATCTTCGATTCCCTAACCCCCGTTCGCGAGACAGTAAGAAGAGTCCTCCCCACCTTTCACGCTCGATTGAACGCCCCCTCCCTTAGCTCCCTCTCGAAGCAATTTAGTCTGGTCACAAACCACCTCAAATATGACATTCCTAAATATGACGCTGCCGTTGCTAATTGCCTCCTGTATTCGCTTGCAGTGGCGCGATAACGTTTTGTTTTTTTTTTGGTTCCCTCTTACAATCAAGGGGTTATGACCACGTTAATCAAGTTGTTATTCGCTTTTAAAACTCGTGACATCCGAGTTTGATCCAGTCCAAGAACTTGGCTTTGGTTTGTATTTTTCGTGTAGCTTAGTGATACCTGTGCCGGAGTCCGCCAGTAAATTGGCCATTAACTTTCCCTTCAATGCCTTTGCAGTAATCTTCAACTTCCCAGAACTACCACGACACGCCAGTAGGGTCAATTTGTTCATTCTGAGACAAGGTCGCCCTTGAAATTCCATTTGCCTTTCACTTCCGGATACCTCCAACCCACTTTCACTTTTTGCGCACGGAGACGTCTGCCCCCGACTTACACATTTCGCGCCCGCGACTCGGAGACACCTGACCCACTTTCACTTTTCGCACACGTGTAGAGGAGACGTGTACCACCCTTCCACTATTGCTTGCAACCTTGCGATCGTTCTTTACGTCCTCCTCCCCTCCCATCTTCTCACATCAGACAGTATAAAAGCGCGTTAAATCGAAGCGAGAACATGGGCTATCAGCCAATCAGAGCTCAGAATACACTCCAGACCTACCCAACGGATCCCGCAGCTGATGAACTCTTCTCAGATACCGCTCAGATACCCAGGTTGGACTACTGTCAGATCTCGATGTTCAAGACTGCTCCCAGATCCTGCGCCTGACTGGACGGTGGCGTTAGGGGTAAGTAGGAACCGCTAACCCAGTGGACATTCGGCTATTTTATTTCTAGACTAACAAACATAAGCATAACTCGGAAACTATCAGCAGGAACAGGTCAAACTTTTCTGAATTTTCCGTTTCACATACTGTTCTACCTTTGTGCCAAATTAAAAAAAAATCCTTTAGAATACAAAAAAGTTTCTTTTTTCTGTTAAAAACATCGCGAATCTCATTAAATCATAAACTACAAAATGTTTCTAACCTATATTATACAAAACAGATTCGTAGCACATCCTACACCTAAATACCGAATTTCATTTAAAATAATTGATAAACAAAAAAGTACTATCAGAAATTTTATTCTTTAATAACTTTGAAACTATTTAATCTATCCGGTCCATATTTTACCAAAACCTTTAAGGGTTTCCCACACCTTAGGTAACTGAAAAATTATGGGAACTGGTAATTGCTAACAATTGCGTTAAATTTAACCTTGTTCTAATTTGTAAATTTCGCAAAAGTGAGGAAGAGGAATTGAATGCATCTTTCAAGACGAACAATAGACGTCTATTATTTGTGGATGAAATGGGGGAAGTAATAAACTAGGCTTATTCAAAATTGCTCAAGGAAAAGGAAGAGTTTCAAGCCAAGGGATCCAATTGGACCTTATCCGAAGTTATAGGTTTAGAATTGCGCATAAACAAATACGTACCTTTTCGGGGATCGTCGTATATAGAGCTTCCAGGTAAAAAGACACCAAAGCTGTAATTAACGTAATAAATAACGATGTATACTGCTTCAAGTACGCTGTAAGGGCAAAGAATGTAGATATTCATCCCGAGGGAGTTTCCAAGTACAAAAAAGAACAATTCGTCTCTAGGTATAATTGGTCATGCATCAAATACCCAGCAGATTTAAAAGATATTTCAAAATTTGAACAAATAAACATTATTTCAATCAATGTTTTTGGTCTAACAAATAAGAATGAGGTTTACCCGATGAAAATTGTTGATCACAAGCTAGATGATCATCGAGATCTTCTGTACATTACAAATAACGAAACTGCACACTTTTGCTGGGTTAAAACTTCAATAGATTAACTCACTTGCAAATTACTAACCACCATAATAAGGTATTCATCTGCAAACGCTGCCTCACACACTACCACGATGAGACAAAACAAAAATAACAAGGAATTATGCAGAGGGGTGGGAGCACCAACTAAAATTATAATGCCTAACGAGAGTGATAATATTTTAAAATTTACACACCTTAATCATTCCTACCGAGTACCTTATGTATTATATGCGGACTTTGAGTGTCTCCTTGAAAACATTAGCACTTGTGAACCCTCTTCACATACGTCCTACACGAACTTGATACCAAAACACACAACTTTTAGCTTCTGCTATATGGTAATCACGCCTGATGGCTGTCAATACCCTCAGTTATATCGGGGGCCGAACGCGGTCCGTGTGTTTATGGAACGCGTCAAAGCCGAGGCGGATAAAATACGCGCTTTGTGTAGAAATACCGTTCCTATGGCTCCCCTCACTTTGGAAGAGGAGAACTTGTTTCAGGAGATCGCTGATTGTCACATTTGCGGGAAACCACTTAACGAGGACCGATTGAGGGATCATGACCACCTAACTGGCAAGTATAGAGGACCTCTGCACTCTGTAGTCTGGACTCTGTAGAGAGCACTCTGTAACATGCAATACAAAATGCCGAATTTTCTTCCGGTTTTCATTCACAACCTTTCTTCATACGACGGTCATTTTATTCTTCGTGAGCTAGATTACGACGATAGGAGAATATTTGTCATACCAAATTCCGAGGAAAAGTATATTACATTTGCAAAGTCTGTCGATGACAACTTTAGCATTCGGTTTATTAACACTTGTCGCTTCATGCAAGCTTCTCTGGCCTCTTTGGTTTCAAATTTGGACACGTTTTAATATACTAGTGGTATTTTCGGTCAACAGACAAATCTAATCACACGCAAAGGCATCTATCCATACGATTAAACAAAAAACCTTGAAACGCTAGAGGAAACTTATCTTCCAGAGAAAGAAATGTTTTACAACCAACTATCTGATGGGCACATTTCAGACTCAGATTTTTTACATGCCAAAACCGTTTGGAACTCTTTCCAATGTAAGACATTAGGAGAATATAGTGATGTCTATCTTAAAAGTGATGTCACACTTCTAGCTGACGTTTTTGAAAACTTTCGAGACGTTTGTTTTGACGCATACAAGCGAGATCCCGCGTGGTATTATATTGCTCCAGGGTTAGCGTTTGATGCTGAAGCATACAGAAATTGAGTTGAAACTTTTAACAGACTATGACATGCTCCTAATGTTTGAGGCAGGTATGCGCGGTGGTATTTCACAATGCTGTAAAAGATATTGTCAGGCAAACAAATATAGGGAAAATTATCAGCCCTAGTCGGAGTCTAAGTTCATTACCTATTTTGACGTAATTAACCTCTATGGTTGGGCGCTCTCTCAGCCACTTCCATATGCTAATTTTTGATGGCTCACTGGTGATGAAATTTCAAATTTGGATGTCAATAACATATCAAATGAAAACAAAAAGGGATATATTTTGGAAGTTAATCTTGAGTATCCGCAGTCTCTCCACGATAGTCATTCTGATTTACCCCTATGTCCGGAAAACCGAGTTCTACCCGGTGGAAAACAAAAAGTTAATTACAACGTTGGAGGGTCGGGCTAAATATGTTATTCACTATGTCAACCTCAAGCAGGCTTTTTCATTAGGCATGAATCTCAAAAAGGTACACAGAATTATCGAATATAGTCGATCACCTTGGTTAAAGACATAATTTGACTTCAACACTAATCGAAGGCAATTAGCCACTAATGACTTCCAAAAAGACTTCTACAAGCTCATGAATAATTCCGTGTTTGGAAAGACAATGGAGAATGTACGCAAAAGAATTAACATGCAATTAGTGACTGACGAAAAAAAATTGCAAAAGTTAATCAATAAATCGACATTTTTGGACAGAACGATTTTCAATGAGTCTAGTGGCCGTTCACATGCGAAAGGCGACTATCAAAATGAACAAACCGATATACATAGGTTTCAGTGTGTTAGAGCTCAGCAAGACTCTAATGTATGACTTTCACTATCATACAATGTTACCAAAATATGGTTAGAACATCTACCTTGCGTACACTGACACAGTTAAACCATTGTACACCCGTCCACAATAAAATTTTACCACCTCGGAGGCCGAATTTTTCTAAGTGCCGAGTTGAAGGAGATTTGACAACACTGTCCCTTGGCGCAGAGTTTAAATGCCCAGAGCTCTCGCCATTTATTGGGGGTACCCTTCCCCCGAGAACAATTCCCTTTGGACCTTTGGACCACTTTGGAGTCCTATGACAACCGGACGATTTTCCGAGGGTAATGATTAACGTGCTAAATGGTCGTAGCGCTTTCACGGGTATTATAAGACCGTAAAATATGCAATCTTCTGGTTGAAGTTTTGTCCTCTAAACTTACCACTTCAAAACGCCTACATTTATTGATCACAAAGTCATCAATTAACTCAGATTCATCCAACGTTAATGTCGCAGAGCGTAGGTTTGAAGAAAGTCTTAGAAGGTGTAAACAGAAAGTCTTAGGTTTATTATTCCATAGTTTTTTTTTCAATTGATCGCTACTTCAACTGCTCATGTGTTACGTCTACATGAAATTAGATCAGTTGCTAATATGATCTTCAGTATTTTTGTAACGCTTGAACTCCTGGAACTTTATTCAAAAGTCATTAATTTCTGAAAATCAATAGCTATTGGCTTACGTGGGCCGAGATTCTTACAAAGTAGAAGTCTCTAAGTTTTTCCAGCCTCATTACCTAATTCTCTCTGAAAGACAATTGCATAAAACGGCTTAATCTGAGAAGCCTTTGAGCGCTTAGCCGATATACCCTATCTTTGGAAATAATTCCGATACGTTCAGAAGTCGGTCGGTATATTTTTTCACCCTCAGAAACATTCCCAACACGTTTTATGATACCCACAACCCCAAACAGTAAGCAGGTGGTGAAAATAGAATCAAGCCAGATCACAACAAACAAAAACTCATCCGGGAAATGAACCACAGATCTACAAATGTGCTGTTATACGCGCTATTCCAAACAAGGTTTGAATTTGGGCAGGCTCTCCATTTCTTCACATTTCCACCTTCCGCTATTTAAGTAGTGTATTGGAGAAAAAGGGGTATAACAGCATTGATGACAGAAGGAAAATTGTATCAGCAAGATAAGCTTTTAGTCGTAGATGTGAACTGTTGACAGGTGCGTTAAGTAGGGAAGTAAAGAAAATACTAGTGAAAAGTTTGATATGGAGCGTGGCACTATATGACGCTCAAACATAGACTTCATAGAACGAAGATGGAGATATACTCAGAGCTTTTACGATGTATGGAGAAGGATGGAGAAATTAAAGTGGGTCAAAAGGAGGACAAATGATGAAGTATTAGAAATGGTAGGAGAGGAAAAAATTTTGATTGATGAATAGAGAAGATAAAAAGGGCGAGGGTGAATTGAAATATGTGATTGAGTGAAGAATATTGGTTAAACGGGGTAGAGTGAGGCGAAGAACGGGTACCTTGGATAAAATGATGGGAGGTATGAGGGGCTGAATAGGAACATTGTGTGGAACCAAAACTAATGGTAATAATGATTATCATCACTGCAATCACATCACGTGTTAAATTCCCTTGGAAAATATGAATTGATCCTCACCTAGAAATTCATTGCTCTCTTTTCCATACATCGATTGATGATTCTAAGCACCAACGTAGCGGAATGAGAGATTCAGTAGTCTTCGCATTCCCTTGTTGCTCTCATTTTCGTTTTAAATGGCAATACAGTTTCTTCAAATACTCCGACAGTATATTCTCCTTGCATATCCTACAAGCGAGCCCATAAAAATCCTCTGAATTCTCTGCAGAGTAGTTCAATAATTCCAAGTATTCCCTATAATTACGTTGAATGTGTTCTGGTCATATTGCAGAATTACACGTCCTGTCCTTTTGTTATATTTCAAGTAGCATATACTGCGATATGAATTGCCGATGAGTATTCATTCTAAGAAATAACCAGGCGAGTATGTGATAGTGCGAGGATTGTGTGTAATTTGAAAGAAATTCTAAATATATCCGCGATAATTTTTCCCAATTTATTACCCAATTAAGCTTGGAACTTAATACTTATATGCCGTAAAGATGTTCAGTACGTCTTATCTATTGTTATCGAAATCTGCCTGTAACAGTTATAGCATTATTATTTTTACCATTTATTATACAAGCGCAATTTTCGAGCTCTTATCTCGAATATTTTAAGATCTCATTATTTCCTATAATGAAATAAAGGCAAAAACGGAGTTTTTGGGAATATTTTTGGAACGCTTTTGACTAAGACTTATCGACGGTGTTAATGACAACTCTTGCTTCGAGCTGCAATCATATTTGGGTCGTAACTCTCTCAGCAGTCGCGAAACCTACACGATCATCTTCGAGGGAGGCCCTCGGAGCTGCAATCGAAAAGAAATCTGCGTTTCGATAGGCCTCACTCCTCGGAGCCGATTGTCACAGGGCACCCTGCGGTCCTTTCCCCCACTGCAAAAATCCCTGTCCACCTTTGTCAGTCCAAAGAGGAAAAACCCGCCATGCTTTACCTGCTCCTTAAATACCCATTGTTATTGGGCCCTGAAAGAGACTTGAACCGGTAGGAAGAAGACACGAGGTGTCGTGGATGGAGTGGTGGGTGTCATAAAACGTGTTGGGGATGATTCTTTAGGTGAAAAAATCTACGCATCCATACCCATTACCCGTCTCAGCGTTATTTAAGAATAGGGCCTCAGCGAAGTTGTCCGTTGGCACTTATCGCCCATATCTGGGCATGTAGTTTTCTTGGAGAGGGAGAGAGGGGAAGGAGAAATTTTTTCTGTAGGAAAATTTATATATTGTCATCGGAAAGCAGTTTTTCAATCAACATCATTGGAATGAGTGGAGAGGATTAGAATGTAATCAGAATGTATCTGCGTGTACTGTTAATTTCAAAAATATTTTCGGCAGAGTGAAGAGGAAAGGGTTAATGGAACTATTGCGTAAAACAGGAATAAATTGGAAGAACAGAAGACTGAGCCAAAGTTCATGCATTAGCGAGAAAGTGCTGGTGAGAGAAGCGGACGGGGAATTAGATGAGGTGGTATTAGGGAGAGTGGTTGCATAAGGCTGTGCGTAGTCACCGGCACTTTTTAATTCACATTTGGAGGGTATGGTGGGGGGCTCGATACAGGATACAGGTGTATAGGTAGGGGAAAGTTGATAAGGTTTGCGGGTGATCAAGCCCTTGTCAACTAGTCACCCAAGGACTTAAATCATAAGAAGACTCAAGTAATGAAATTTTGCATGCATGAAGGGTGATTTTAATTTAGAAGGGAGGGGTTAGATCATGGAGCAGGGGGAGTAATTTAGTATCCCGGTTAGTATGGAAAAGGAGTATTCTGCCAAAATTGAAGTCCAAAGGAGAATTACGTTGGTTAAAGAGACGTTTCGTCACAGAGGGGGATAAATGACAGGCATGGTTGACTCGTCCTCGGGCAGATATCGCGGACAAGGCGGCCTCATTCATTTATTGCTCTCTTTTCCATACCTCGGTTGATGATTTTAAGCATAAGCATAGCAGCTTGAGATATTCAGTTGCCATCGCATTTCCTTGTTACTCTCGTTTCCGTTTTAGATGTCAGTACAGTTTCTACGAAATCCTCCGGCAATATATTCTCCTCGCATATCTAATGGACGAGTCCATAAAAATCTTCTAGGCCTTTTTGCACAGTCGGTCAGTAATTCCACGTATTCCTTCTAATTACGTTGCATGTGTTCTGGTCACATTGTAAAATTACCCGTCCTGTCCTTAATACACATTTCCGTTTAACGATACGAGTAAATGTTATAACCTTTGAGTAGAGGTAGTAGTACTCCAGTACACGCAGTACTCAAGTACGGACTGCTGGGTTTCGCACAGGGACCTTCGAATAGGAAAACACATACGGCCGTATTCATAGATTCGTTAGTCTACGACTAAGATAGGTTTAAGGAAGTTTGTCCGGCGATTTCGTTAAACCCGTATTCATAGTGACGTTTTAGAACTGACCGACCTTAATCCAGGTAGATTTAGTCCAGAGAAAGTTAAACCTATGGAATCATGGTTTAACAATGAGTTTAAGTGCATCGAGCAGCTATTTTCTCATCAGCTTTTGTGGAGTGTTGATTTACGAAGGTGTTCTCTGAAATATTTCGATTTATCTCCTCTGTACAGGAAGTCTACTGTTGAAATATGTTCGCGTTTACTTAAAAGAACGAAATTTCGAGAGGCGGGGTAAAAATAATACAGTAAAAGAAGATCAAATTGGTGGAGAGAACCGTTGCGAAATACTGCTTCTACTAGACTAACTCATTTTTACAGGGTGAGAACATCTCGTTGCATCAAAATAATAAACAAAACAATGAGCAACAAAATAAAGTAGGCATAAGCCGACAGGCAGACAGTTGCCTTATAATTGGACCAAGAACATTGTATATGCATCTGTTCTTGAATTGGACATACAATTTTTTTTCTTCCTCCAACACCTACGTGAAAGTATTATTAGTTAGTTGTATCTGTAGTATCACGCCGGATATCGTTAGCTTAATAGTTTAGATTTATATTCCAATGTTAATACTTTTAGATTTACTGCAGTAGATTAATAAAGCAGTTTTGTTCTCATGTTAGGCAATTAGTTAATCTAGTTTTTTGTTATTTTCATTTGCGAGAACAGGTTAATAAGCAGGCGCTATACTTAAGTGTTTATATTTTTTGAATCAGATATTATAGTTCACTTTTATTCTATTTTTGATCACTTATGAAGGTCTAAATATTAAAAAGTAGGTATACTTGTTTACAGCATGATCTAACAAGGGGAGACTACGAACCTTGCTACGCCTTTTTGAATGACATATTTTTTATGATCTTCGGAATGCCAAAGGCTGCTAGGAACACGTCGTAGTTTAGTTGAATAGACTTTAGTTTGACTGCAATAAATTAATTAAAATTCATTATTTTCAGCGCGCTAATCATAACCTTAAGGCAACGTGCACTCTTCAACGATCCCAGTTGGCCTAGTGGTTACGATCGCCGGCTCCAGTGTCGGAGGTCGTAAGATCCAGTCGTGATGTTGGAAGTTTTATTTTCGTCTCTATTTCATTAGCTTTCATTTTTTCTATTATTTTCAAAGATGGAACTTCTATTTTTGGCGCGCCTAGTGGCAACACTGTTAAAATTGGAAATCAACGTTCTTTATACAGTGTTCTTGCTTAAAATTATTACGGGAGTAAAGAAGCTCTTTTCTGTAGAAGAAAAGCTTTAATTCAATTGTGAGCATATCCATCTATTATAATACAGCAATTTTATTTGTTGCTTTAATTATTAGTGCACAAACAGCCTTTCACATTAATTAATATCAATTTTGATTGAAAAGAAACTTGTATAAAAATTTAGGAGAAGTTTATCGTGACTAATATACTGGTGAATACATAATTATCATATTTATTAACGGGAGGTAAAGTACTTATGTGTGCTAGATTAACTATCCATGAATAACTCAAAAGATTGCATGATCTTAATGTCTAGCATGCACATTGTATAGCCTTTATAACAAATACCTATAATGTATAATAGCACCAATGGACATAATGATAAACTGGTTATAATTAGGGATATTCATGAGTTCCCCGGGTATCAAATTACCAAACATTTATTGCATATATAGTGTAGATACAAAAAAAGCGGACTTTCAGCACTTTAAAGAAGTTGGGAATTCTCTGAAAGTCACAACATTATTTCACTATTAGTTCATCATTAAATTCATAAGATAAGAGCAATGTGATGTATTTTTAGTAAGCATTCAATGAAACTGCCTCAATTTTCTTTTGCAATGAGATTATGATATTTAAATTAATTGCTGATAAAAGCTGCTGATAAAAATTGCTAATATCATCTGAGGATCAATAAGAATAAAACTAAGATATCGGTGTGCAGCAAGAGAGAAGAGGCCAAAACTCACATTAAACTAGGGAAGCAAAAACTGGAAGTGGTGAAAGAGTTCTGCTGCCTAGGAAGCCGAGTAACCAACGAACATAAATATATGGTGGAGTTGGCTAAGGAGAAGATGAAACTGCTTGAAGAGGAGGAGGAAAGAAAGAGAGTGGCGTTTGAGGTTGAGGAGAGGAGAAAAGGGGATCTCCATAGGCTTCAAATGACAATATTACAAAAGCAACTTAACTTAAAATGTAACAATTTTCAGAGATAATAATTGATTAAATTGAAACAACCTAGTTTTATTAACTATTGTAAAAGTTGCCTCATTTACAACCCTATAGTGAAAAATGATTTGAATAAACTACTGCCCAATAACATTTCCACATGATTTTGATTTTAGATGGGTAATGGCTGGTGGTTTTGGGCTGCATTGGGCACAGGTACTGTGTTTGATTCGTCATCCATTACATTTCATAGATCTTGATAGTGTGACCCAATATTGTGCAGTACAATTACAAATACAGTACAAGCAACAAACTTGTGTTGTCCTCATATTTGTTACAAGTTTTCTTCGAAGACACTGGAACTTTTGTTTCAGAACTCCATTTCAATGATATTCCTTGTCCTTCTGTTGGCTAAATTGCACCTTTAAAATAAGTTTTTTTGTTATCAAAGAGCGTTTTTGTCTTTCGAGAATTAAAGCTACATCTTATATAGTGGAATACCACATGCATTTGAGCTGCACTCTGTTTATTTTTCCTAACTCTCAAGAAAGTTAGCCACATATTTACTAAAAAATGATTAGTATGTGGTGAGACATTTCACTTTATCTTCTTATGGTAATTACTATAAAATTGATACATTTTTATAGGTGCATTTCCAAATAATTAACCTATAATTTATAATAAAGTAATGAACGATTATAGGTTCGGTTTAATTTTCTTTGCAATTATTTCTAATTCTCATTGCTTATTAATGTTTAAGACTGTTTTTACTCTAGCCAATGTGCAAATCCCAGATAATTTGTAAATTACTAATTACACCAATGTATTAAATATCGGCAGTGTTCTCACATTATAATATTAATGCAGGGTAATTGTGAATATTTGGACATACCTACTGTGAACTTACTACCAATGCCAGGAGAGACAAGCAGAAATGTTGCAACATAAAGTTTTCCTGCTTCACGAACAAAGTATTGCCACAGTATTGCACTCAATAAATTCACTTTCTATTGGTTAATAGAATTTAATTGTATAGGTATTTCTATTTATTTTACCTGTCATGGGTATATAGTAAATTCATATAATGCCAAATATCTTCAATCACTCGTTAATAACTATCTTTCTACTGTATTTTTTGCATAATTTATGAATGCTGACTCATTGCCGATGCAATTACTTCAATTTGTGATATTGGCATTGGCTGTGTATGTTGTATGAAATCATATTTTTCATTCCGTACATTGACTACAAACACAAAACTTAAAAGTCAATTGTGGGAAAATTATCAATATTGGCATCGGAATAGCGCTAATATATAATGTTAAACAGACAGCATAAATATATTTATACACACCTGCAGAAAGTCTACAGGAGCATAAAATCTTAGAGCAACTAGCAGTTGCAGCATTTCTGGAACTGGAATATCCCTGTTTCACTGGCCCTCTTCGATGTCCACAATTGAATAAATACCATTTCAAACAGTGTCTTCAGAAAATAGGCGCCGTCTGTAAAATTCGTCATCCTGATAATATTACATGGGTTCTCATTGTCCCTAATATATCGCTTCGTTACTCTCTTCATCTTCGTCCAAAAATTCCATCAATTTCCTAAATCATGGTACAAAACACCGACCATTACCCGTCTAAAATTTAAGATCACTTCACCAAGAATCAAATTCGAGGATTTCAGAGTCAGAAAATATTGCGTTAATTTCGTAATCAAAAAACGACAGGGCGTGCGGACGTATTTCCGCCACGTACTAATTACATAAGGTAAATAACGTAAATAACTATAATACGTTCTAATTACGAAATTTGCTAATATTACGTAATTTGTATGTAAAATAGTTAAAATGCATCCCGGGTAAACAGATTAAAAATATGTAAAACCAGGGACAGTCGTACAACGAAACTGCGATGAAAAAAAAATTAGTGACGGAGAGTCTTGAACCAGGGACGTCGACTTTGTAAAGCGAGTACTTTACCCCTAACCCAAACTGTACTGTTTAAACGTGGCTAATTATTAGCTTTATATATGCAACACAATATTTCAAACTCGTTTTTTGACGAAGTTACTGGATATATAACCCTATATGGGGGGTGATTCGCAAATAACTAATCAAGGACTACCTACCTAGCAAATTTCGTCAAAATCCCTGACCCGGAACTCTGACACTCCCCTTGTAAGAGACGTTCAAGCTGTTCCTAATAATCTCCTTAATACCTTTATTTATTGAGTTTTTTTTTATTTTTGAAATAGCATATACTACGATATGAATTGGCGATGAGTATTCATCCTAAGAATTAACCAGATGAGTATGCGAGAGTGCGAGGATTGTGTGTAATTTGAAATAAATTCTAAATATATCCACGATAATTTTTCTTCATTTATTACGCAATTAAAGTCGGAACTTTACACGTAAAGACGTCCAATAAGTCTTCTCTTTTCTTGTTGAAATCTGTATGTGCCAGTTGTAGCGTAAGTATTTTTGCCATTTACTATACAAGCGCAGTTTTCGAGCTCATTGCGCAGTCAAATAAAATTCACCAATAATTTAAAAATCAATCCTCCTCACGTAGTTATCATTTCTCAATGCCATTTCCTTAATATTAAAAGGAAGGGTTGTTCAATAAATCAAACATAGCAATTAGGTTTGACAGATTTATTTTATTTTTTTAACATATTTTATTTTGCGTACACCCATCTGCTACCTTATAACAATTTTTTCTTGCACATTGCAGATTATTTTGAGAATGTGACTTAATTAAATAGTCTTCATTTGTTGCTAATTTCTTAAGTGAAGGACAGCCGTACATTTCCAAGTTACCCACACATATTCCTTTGGGAAGGAGACTGGTCAAGAAGGATGCCTTTTGAGCACCTTTTGTGAATAAAAACTGATATTCCTTTGTATATTCAAATAATATACTCTCCAGTTCCGAATAATCTACATACCCAGAGTATTCATTCAATCCATGACAGTTGTTTCTCAACCAAGACGAGTCTCTCGCGTACAGCAATCTTGCAGGTGATTTGAAAAGCCACGTATTGCCACATCTCGAATTCATATTAAAGATGGCCAATTTCTTGACTATATATTCACCATAAGTTGTGGTGAATCCCTGAAATTCGATAATGACACTCATGGTGTAATCTCTCAAACTTACAAGGTTTATACACCCAATGCCAGAGGTTCAAGAGATTACAAGAGCTTCTGACTTGCAGAATTTTACCTTGTGCCAGAGGTCAGAAACCCTTTGCAAACACACGTAATCAAAGTACAACCAAGTTATACCTTTTGATTACAAGACACATCATTCAGCATGAGTATAAAATCAAATTCCAACCTTTCCAGATCATATTCAGTGATATCGTTAGATATCCTGCTAGCGAGAAATTGTCTAACCTTATCGCGATTGTCCGAAAGTCTCCGGAGGAATAGATTTATCAGATTGGAGATTTTTAACAGGGCTTCCCATTCACCAGCATTAACGTTAAATGAGCTCTTTGATAAAATATTTTTAATAGACAAATGTCGCTTCCCAAAGTAATTAGCATAGGATAAGCAATTTGAAGAGAGCTGATCTTTTAAACCAATATATAAATAATTACTCACTGATTTTTCTAAATTTATGACATTAGTCCATTCACTATGTGAAACAATAACACTTTTCTTAATTGTCTGATTAATATGTACTACTGGTTTAAAGTCTCTGCTTGGGTCGTAACCCACACAAACACTTTTTGATTTTACACCATTGAGATAATACACAGTCTGAAGCAGTAAGTTATTACTGTTAGAAAATGACGGGGCGACGGGAGGATGTTCAACAGGTCTCTTCCTTTTCACTGGCGGAAACACCCTCATCGATGATGACTGCATAACAACTGATGATCGGCAGGATATTATTCTTCTTAAGAGGGATTAGGTGGAGGAGGGGTGGGGGAACAGTCGCCGGAGCAAGGCTTAACTTCTGCTTTGAGGCGGTTATATTGCACCCATTGAGCGAGGGAATGCGCATCACGGAGTGCGCACGTACTGCTACGTAACTTATGACATGGGTTTAGACAGGAAAAGCTGGGGAAGGAGCATTTTTCAGGTGCGGGACAATGGAGTTCTTTCTTCAGGGAAATGAAGGTACGGTCTGTGAGGTCGGAGGGGAACTCACACTCGGCTTCACTATATGCATACAAAGAGGTTGCTCCTTCAATGTTGGCTTCCAGGGTGGGTAGGAGCTCCACATGTGAGATGAATCCATGATCGAAGGGGGTCTCCTCACAGTTTATCGGATCATGTAACCGCAGTTTCTTCCCACCAGCGATAAGCTTTCCATGCTTCTGAAAACTCCCCCAGAACAAACGATTTGAGTCGACATCCACAGCTGCTAGCTCAATGATGCCACCCTTGGCGAAGCATACTGACGCAACGATCTGCATTTCGGAAAGTCTCTCTCGTCAATGACGTTTCTTCACCCGAAGCATATTTATTCTCGAGCAGCACCGTTGAGCTTTGGGATGACACTTGCTTTCACTCCTCAACTCGTTGAAAGTCAGGTGGAACAGCTCCAGAGCGCGACAGTCGTTGAGATGAGGGATTGTGTGATGGAATTGTGTGAGGAATTTGTGTAATGTGTACCCTAACGACTTACTAGCTGCGTAAAGACTGCAGTATTCTCCGCAAATATCAGAATGGAAACTTTGAATCCGAACACTATTGTGAGTGTAAGCGAAAGGTTTCAAATATGTATAATACCCGGAACGCAAGGAGCTAATCCACAAGAGTCAAAATACTCTCCTATTCCATTGAAAATATATACCGCGACCCAATGAGAGCCGGGTAAGTATGAAGGATCTAAATTCACTACGTATACATCATTTCTAGGAGATTGAGGTAATTTATCAGAAGCGAAGACTCCGCGGAATATTTTAAACGGATTCAATAACCTATCAATCCGTACACTACCCATTGCAAGACTAATAATTTGTGATGATGTTCCTGTTTTTATTGATTTCTAGAGAGGCATCGTATTCTGAGAATACCAAGCACGTCACGGTGTTTGTCAATTCTTTCTCGAATTTCGCCTCTATTCGCACCACACTCCGATCTCCGAGACTTACATAATCTTCGTTTCCTGAATCGTCCGGGGTGAGATGGAACACCAGCATGAAATATCCATGCCCAAACATGTCATACGTAATTTGATTACCTCTATCATAATGCTTTATTCCACTGCCTGAGAATATGGTATCGTATGCTCGTGCCCAATACTTTTTACTGTAGAAATTACACTCCAACCCCTCGGAAGGAAACTGAACACCGTTTACAAAGAGTGAAAAATTTTCCAGGGAATAGTGAGAGAGAGCAAATGGATTCTTGTCAACCTTACCAGCGTACGAGTCATTATCAACTGTAGCAAATATTATAGTATTGGGTATTTGACCTACGATCGCATTATCAATGCTAAGAGTTAGTTCACCAGCAGGAACCGTGAAAGATTTCATTTCGGTACGTTTGTAGTGATATCTAGCATTATTTTTTCCAGCATCTTATTGTGTGCTAATAATATGGAAGTGTTGATGTCGAAATGTTGAACGTAAAGAGTCGCATCTAGTATTTTCATTATTCCCCCCTGCACTCCCATCAGATTAAACGCAGGGTTTGAAAGCATCAACCTGATACCTATATCACCCCGATCTAGTAGCAATTGTGTCTGATTAAACACATCCACATGTAATTTAACATATAGCTCAACCTCGGCACTATTCTCGAACCAAGACTTTCGCTTCCCGCGTAACCCACGTTACTCGCGTCAGTTTTATTAATATCCTCCCCCGTATCCACTTCCCACCCGACATTCCTCAAATGTGTTCTACTTGCATCCCCACCATAATTCAACACATTTTCAATATAGCTCCCATAATGATAATTATCTTCTGATGGGGTCACTAATGTCCCATTGAAATAAAGGTTGCATTGTTCGAAGAGGGAGTGGAGAATATTGTTCACAACATCCGGTGGATTCCCATCGCTAGACGTATAATCTACCAAGCTCGTCTTACAAACCTTCACTCTCAGCTTGAGAAATATACTATTCAAATCCTTGTAAGCATCACCAGAATCTTTGATCAGGAATTCAATCACCGATCTATTATCCAGCGATGATATAGGTTTGTAGGAAACTAGCCGCTTTGATGAAATGTTAGTCTGAATGGGTGGATTGGGGACTATTCAAATCCTTGTAAGCATCACCAGAATCTTTGATCAGGAATTCAATCACCGATCTATTATCCAGCGATGATATAGGTTTGTAGGAAACTAGACGCTTTGATGAAATGTTAGTCTGAATGGGTGGATTGGGGACTATTCAAATCCTTGTAAGCATCACCAGAATCTTTGATCAGGAATTCAATCACCGATCTATTATCCAGCGATGATATAGGTTTGTAGGAAACTAGCCGCTTTGATGAAATGTTAGTCTGAATGGGTGGATTGGGGACTATTCAAATCCTTGTAAGCATCACCAGAATCTTTGATCAGGAATTCAATCACCGATCTATTATCCAGCGATGATATAGGTTTGTAGGAAACTAGACGCTTTGATGAAATGTTAGTCTGAATGGGTGGATTGGGGACTATTCAAATCCTTGTAAGCATCACCAGAATCTTTGATCAGGAATTCAATCACCGATCTATTATCCAGCGATGATATAGGTTTGTAGGAAACTAGCCGCTTTGATGAAATGTTAGTCTGAATGGGTGGATTGGGGACTATTCAAATCCTTGTAAGCATCACCAGAATCTTTGATCAGGAATTCAATCACCGATCTATTATCCAGCGATGATATAGGTTTGTAGGAAACTAGACGCTTTGATGAAATGTTAGTCTGAATGGGTGGATTGGGGACTATTCAAATCCTTGTAAGCATCACCAGAATCTTTGATCAGGAATTCAATCACCGATCTATTATCCAGCGATGATATAGGTTTGTAGGAAACTAGCCGCTTTGATGAAATGTTAGTCTGAATGGGTGGATTGGGGACTATTCAAATCCTTGTAAGCATCACCAGAATCTTTGATCAGGAATTCAATCACCGATCTATTATCCAGCGATGATATAGGTTTGTAGGAAACTAGACGCTTTGATGAAATGTTAGTCTGAATGGGTGGATTGGGGACTATTCAAATCCTTGTAAGCATCACCAGAATCTTTGATCAGGAATTCAATCACCGATCTATTATCCAGCGATGATATAGGTTTGTAGGAAACTAGACGCTTTGATGAAATGTTAGTCTGAATGGGTGGATTGGGGACTATTCAAATCCTTGTAAGCATCACCAGAATCTTTGATCAGGAATTCAATCACCGATCTATTATCCAGCGATGATATAGGTTTGTAGGAAACTAGACGCTTTGATGAAATGTTAGTCTGAATGGGTGGATTGGGGACTATTCAAATCCTTGTAAGCATCACCAGAATCTTTGATCAGGAATTCAATCACCGATCTATTATCCAGCGATGATATAGGTTTGTAGGAAACTAGACGCTTTGATGAAATGTTAGTCTGAATGGGTGGATTGGGGACTATTCAAATCCTTGTAAGCATCACCAGAATCTTTGATCAGGAATTCAATCACCGATCTATTATCCAGCGATGATATAGGTTTGTAGGAAACTAGACGCTTTGATGAAATGTTAGTCTGAATGGGTGGATTGGGGACTATTCAAATCCTTGTAAGCATCACCAGAATCTTTGATCAGGAATTCAATCACCGATCTATTATCCAGCGATGATATAGGTTTGTAGGAAACTAGACGCTTTGATGAAATGTTAGTCTGAATGGGTGGATTGGGGACTATTCAAATCCTTGTAAGCATCACCAGAATCTTTGATCAGGAATTCAATCACCGATCTATTATCCAGCGATGATATAGGTTTGTAGGAAACTAGACGCTTTGATGAAATGTTAGTCTGAATGGGTGGATTGGGGACTATTCAAATCCTTGTAAGCATCACCAGAATCTTTGATCAGGAATTCAATCACCGATCTATTATCCAGCGATGATATAGGTTTGTAGGAAACTAGACGCTTTGATGAAATGTTAGTCTGAATGGGTGGATTGGGGACTATTCAAATCCTTGTAAGCATCACCAGAATCTTTGATCAGGAATTCAATCACCGATCTATTATCCAGCGATGATATAGGTTTGTAGGAAACTAGACGCTTTGATGAAATGTTAGTCTGAATGGGTGGATTGGGGACTATTCAAATCCTTGTAAGCATCACCAGAATCTTTGATCAGGAATTCAATCACCGATCTATTATCCAGCGATGATATAGGTTTGTAGGAAACTAGACGCTTTGATGAAATGTTAGTCTGAATGGGTGGATTGGGGACTATTCAAATCCTTGTAAGCATCACCAGAATCTTTGATCAGGAATTCAATCACCGATCTATTATCCAGCGATGATATAGGTTTGTAGGAAACTAGACGCTTTGATGAAATGTTAGTCTGAATGGGTGGATTGGGGACTATTCAAATCCTTGTAAGCATCACCAGAATCTTTGATCAGGAATTCAATCACCGATCTATTATCCAGCGATGATATAGGTTTGTAGGAAACTAGACGCTTTGATGAAATGTTAGTCTGAATGGGTGGATTGGGGACTATTCAAATCCTTGTAAGCATCACCAGAATCTTTGATCAGGAATTCAATCACCGATCTATTATCCAGCGATGATATAGGTTTGTAGGAAACTAGACGCTTTGATGAAATGTTAGTCTGAATGGGTGGATTGGGGACTATTCAAATCCTTGTAAGCATCACCAGAATCTTTGATCAGGAATTCAATCACCGATCTATTATCCAGCGATGATATAGGTTTGTAGGAAACTAGACGCTTTGATGAAATGTTAGTCTGAATGGGTGGATTGGGGACTATTCAAATCCTTGTAAGCATCACCAGAATCTTTGATCAGGAATTCAATCACCGATCTATTATCCAGCGATGATATAGGTTTGTAGGAAACTAGACGCTTTGATGAAATGTTAGTCTGAATGGGTGGATTGGGGACTATTCAAATCCTTGTAAGCATCACCAGAATCTTTGATCAGGAATTCAATCACCGATCTATTATCCAGCGATGATATAGGTTTGTAGGAAACTAGACGCTTTGATGAAATGTTAGTCTGAATGGGTGGATTGGGGACTATTCAAATCCTTGTAAGCATCACCAGAATCTTTGATCAGGAATTCAATCACCGATCTATTATCCAGCGATGATATAGGTTTGTAGGAAACTAGACGCTTTGATGAAATGTTAGTCTGAATGGGTGGATTGGGGACTATTCAAATCCTTGTAAGCATCACCAGAATCTTTGATCAGGAATTCAATCACCGATCTATTATCCAGCGATGATATAGGTTTGTAGGAAACTAGCCGCTTTGATGAAATGTTAGTCTGAATGGGTGGATTGGGGACTATTCAAATCCTTGTAAGCATCACCAGAATCTTTGATCAGGAATTCAATCACCGATCTATTATCCAGCGATGATATAGGTTTGTAGGAAACTAGACGCTTTGATGAAATGTTAGTCTGAATGGGTGGATTGGGGACTATTCAAATCCTTGTAAGCATCACCAGAATCTTTGATCAGGAATTCAATCACCGATCTATTATCCAGCGATGATATAGGTTTGTAGGAAACTAGACGCTTTGATGAAATGTTAGTCTGAATGGGTGGATTGGGGACTATTCAAATCCTTGTAAGCATCACCAGAATCTTTGATCAGGAATTCAATCACCGATCTATTATCCAGCGATGATATAGGTTTGTAGGAAACTAGACGCTTTGATGAAATGTTAGTCTGAATGGGTGGATTGGGGACTATTCAAATCCTTGTAAGCATCACCAGAATCTTTGATCAGGAATTCAATCACCGATCTATTATCCAGCGATGATATAGGTTTGTAGGAAACTAGCCGCTTTGATGAAATGTTAGTCTGAATGGGTGGATTGGGGACTATTCAAATCCTTGTAAGCATCACCAGAATCTTTGATCAGGAATTCAATCACCGATCTATTATCCAGCGATGATATAGGTTTGTAGGAAACTAGACGCTTTGATGAAATGTTAGTCTGAATGGGTGGATTGGGGACTATTCAAATCCTTGTAAGCATCACCAGAATCTTTGATCAGGAATTCAATCACCGATCTATTATCCAGCGATGATATAGGTTTGTAGGAAACTAGACGCTTTGATGAAATGTTAGTCTGAATGGGTGGATTGGGGACTATTCAAATCCTTGTAAGCATCACCAGAATCTTTGATCAGGAATTCAATCACCGATCTATTATCCAGCGATGATATAGGTTTGTAGGAAACTAGACGCTTTGATGAAATGTTAGTCTGAATGGGTGGATTGGGGACTATTCAAATCCTTGTAAGCATCACCAGAATCTTTGATCAGGAATTCAATCACCGATCTATTATCCAGCGATGATATAGGTTTGTAGGAAACTAGACGCTTTGATGAAATGTTAGTCTGAATGGGTGGATTGGGGACTATTCAAATCCTTGTAAGCATCACCAGAATCTTTGATCAGGAATTCAATCACCGATCTATTATCCAGCGATGATATAGGTTTGTAGGAAACTAGACGCTTTGATGAAATGTTAGTCTGAATGGGTGGATTGGGGACTATTCAAATCCTTGTAAGCATCACCAGAATCTTTGATCAGGAATTCAATCACCGATCTATTATCCAGCGATGATATAGGTTTGTAGGAAACTAGACGCTTTGATGAAATGTTAGTCTGAATGGGTGGATTGGGGACTATTCAAATCCTTGTAAGCATCACCAGAATCTTTGATCAGGAATTCAATCACCGATCTATTATCCAGCGATGATATAGGTTTGTAGGAAACTAGACGCTTTGATGAAATGTTAGTCTGAATGGGTGGATTGGGGACTATTCAAATCCTTGTAAGCATCACCAGAATCTTTGATCAGGAATTCAATCACCGATCTATTATCCAGCGATGATATAGGTTTGTAGGAAACTAGACGCTTTGATGAAATGTTAGTCTGAATGGGTGGATTGGGGACTATTCAAATCCTTGTAAGCATCACCAGAATCTTTGATCAGGAATTCAATCACCGATCTATTATCCAGCGATGATATAGGTTTGTAGGAAACTAGACGCTTTGATGAAATGTTAGTCTGAATGGGTGGATTGGGGACTATTCAAATCCTTGTAAGCATCACCAGAATCTTTGATCAGGAATTCAATCACCGATCTATTATCCAGCGATGATATAGGTTTGTAGGAAACTAGACGCTTTGATGAAATGTTAGTCTGAATGGGTGGATTGGGGACTATTCAAATCCTTGTAAGCATCACCAGAATCTTTGATCAGGAATTCAATCACCGATCTATTATCCAGCGATGATATAGGTTTGTAGGAAACTAGACGCTTTGATGAAATGTTAGTCTGAATGGGTGGATTGGGGACTATTCAAATCCTTGTAAGCATCACCAGAATCTTTGATCAGGAATTCAATCACCGATCTATTATCCAGCGATGATATAGGTTTGTAGGAAACTAGACGCTTTGATGAAATGTTAGTCTGAATGGGTGGATTGGGGACTATTCAAATCCTTGTAAGCATCACCAGAATCTTTGATCAGGAATTCAATCACCGATCTATTATCCAGCGATGATATAGGTTTGTAGGAAACTAGACGCTTTGATGAAATGTTAGTCTGAATGGGTGGATTGGGGACTATTCAAATCCTTGTAAGCATCACCAGAATCTTTGATCAGGAATTCAATCACCGATCTATTATCCAGCGATGATATAGGTTTGTAGGAAACTAGACGCTTTGATGAAATGTTAGTCTGAATGGGTGGATTGGGGACTATTCAAATCCTTGTAAGCATCACCAGAATCTTTGATCAGGAATTCAATCACCGATCTATTATCCAGCGATGATATAGGTTTGTAGGAAACTAGACGCTTTGATGAAATGTTAGTCTGAATGGGTGGATTGGGGACTATTCAAATCCTTGTAAGCATCACCAGAATCTTTGATCAGGAATTCAATCACCGATCTATTATCCAGCGATGATATAGGTTTGTAGGAAACTAGACGCTTTGATGAAATGTTAGTCTGAATGGGTGGATTGGGTTGGGATAAGTCCAACGAGCTCAGCATATGCTCACCCGTTATTTAGTTGGAAAAAATTTCTCTGTGCACGACCTTCTTCCCTCTTCGCCTTCTCTGCGAATGTCCTTTCTTTTTCCCAGCACTAGTTTTTATTTTATTCAATCGTGGACGCTTAACCAGTCTTACCCCACCCCCACTCATATTTTTTATTTTCTCCTCCGCTTTCCGTTTCAAGTTCTGCCCCGCCTCGTTTAATCTACTACGCAATATATCCTTAACTGGCTTAGTCCCCAGATCGCTCAAGGCCGCCGCTCCGGCAGTAACCGTCTTCAACCCGCTGTAAAAAGAGGTCTGGCAAAACGCCACAAACCAGCAAGAAAACTTCCTATACCCCGCCCCTTTTGCACACGATACGATGTTCGATATATTGGTCCAATCTCCCCACCTGACTGCTTTAGGTAGTAAGATAAATAACGATCCGTCACCGGAGCCATCTCGACGCTCAATGATCAACCAACTCATATCACATCTTTTTTATAAAATGCAATACGATGATGGAAGATTGTCCCCCACAGCGAAATGGTATGGACTCACCGAGTTTGTCAGTCAACAGAATGTCAATGCTCTCAATGTTGTTCTTTTCAACTGTGTGATAGAAAATGGGGTTGAATGTCCGGTGTAAGACTTGAGTGTTTAATATACGTAAGCATCGACTAAGCGAATCACCTACCAGTTGAGGTTTGATTATATCCACGTAAACGTAAATGTTAGAGGAATATACACTATTTCTCTTTGATACTTTCTTAGTCCTATCATCGACTATACCTGAAGTGAATCCCTTACCAGCCTCCCCCAGCCATTAATCTATAATATACATCTTGCAAATCTTGCTGTATTTTTCTTTGACTGGACATATTGAATGCAGAAAACGTTTGAACGAACAAATCCTTAAAGGAGCCATACTCACCCGGAAGTAAAGTATACGTCACGTTTTTACCTACGATTAACAAGAGATTAACGGTGATTGACGTTCACTTAATCCTGAAGGATTATCAGTTAACCTGATTCCGTACGGTGAATCACGTATGAATTCATGTCTAATTTTTCTCTGCCTGTCCTCATCCTGTTTTAGATATGGTTTAATAAAAGCTTCATATAAAGATTCATAAGCCCCGTTCGATATAACGAAAAAGGAGCCATCCTCCAATCTAACCTTAACTTCATCAATCTCATCCTTAGGTCCCGCCACTTCTCAAGGAACCACTCCCTCCTCATTTCGAGTCCTATTATCTTTTACTTGTGAGCCGGAAGATAACGCTTCTTCTTCCGCTAGAATTCCCGGAGTCGCGGTTTCTTCTCTAACCTCCTGCAAGAGAATAATCTCATCTATGGGAGGAATAGAAATCTCAGCTAAACCTACCATCCATTCATCATTTTCCAAATCGACACGGTGTGATAATCTCGTACGGAAATGTTATATTGTGTTGTGAGGAAAATATGTTTTGGAACTATCACTAGGTAACGTAATGTAAAAATCGTTCATATTTCACGCACCGAAGAAGCGAGGATCCAAGTTTTAAATGATTTTGGGTATCCTTCCCACTTTACAAAATATTATAAATCGTCAGCCCGCCCCCTACGCTTCAAAATTTTCTTAATCTTATATAATCCGTCCCGGGGGAAAGGTTAACCTTCACTAACTCTTGCTCATTGAAACTACCCTTTATATCCTCACCGTTCAGATCTTTCTATTCGTACATGGGTATCTCCCTCGATTGATTCACACCCTCGACTTGAAATATTTCACTGGTGTAATTAGGTGTATATCCTTTTGCAAATGGGAGTCGTTCTTTTTGATAACAAGAGGTTTCCTTGAGCGACTAGCGATTGAGAATACATTTTTCTCATTCACCGCGACAGGTTTAACACCTAAGCTGGAATGCACGCTATTATTATAACTATTCACCAATTTGGCTAATATATCCACATAATTGTACGTTGAATATCTCGTGAAATACGTATGCATTTTAGATTTTAGAGTACGATTGAAACGTGGAGAAGTTTACTTTTGAGAGGAGAAACCTTGAACACGATTTCGCGTACACTTACAGACCTTAATATTTCTATATCACCATGATTTTAGACGTGTAGAGGCGATAGAGATCGATAGCAAGGCACACATATTAAAAAAGGCGAGTAAGAAGCGTTATGTTCCTTATGGCTTGAAAAAACTTACCTCACGTTATTTCCAGCTCCCGGCGCGTGTCTCAAGCTCTGGACGCGCGTACGAAAAATCAAATGTAATTTTTGGCGACGAAAACTAATTTTCAATGTTTTTTTCAGTTCTATCTTTAAAAAGCATCAACAATTGATGCATGTTTTTTTCGGGTGTATTCCGCGTTCTATACCAGGTGTGACCCTGACGTTTCGTGGCCGTTGCTGGTCACTTTATCCAAGGGAATGAGGTGTCTGTCGAGATGGAGGAGTTTATATAGGGGATTCAGGGAGAAAATAAGGAAATGCCAGCAAAATTATGATAGGGACGTTGGCCTCCAAGTCAGCCACACGTGGGACCCAGCTTTGAACCGAAATAAAAATACAATGACTACTCCTTCCACGCCTCCCCTTCCCATCCTTTTCCCTCCCTGAATCCCCTATATAAACTCCTCCATCTCTATAGACACCTCATTCCCTTGGATCAAGTGACCAGCAACGGCCACGAAACGTCAGGTGGGATACACCCGAAAAAAAACATACATCTATAATGACCCGCGAGAGTTTTAATCAAGAATCATCAACAATTGATTTAATATGAGTCACTTGACAGGCACTTAACATGCCAGATATTTACTACTTAAAATGAATTTTTGCGTGAAAATAGCGTCCGCCAATCTGTTACATAATATCACCTACATTTAGGAAAAAAACTCCCAAAGTTAAGCACAGTAAAGTAAAAGTGTGGTTTTAACAGACCTAATAGTTTTTTATCCGATCAAATTCCTCCCACAGCATCACCCTCAACTTTAATAGGAAGATTTTCGTAGAAAACTGAATTCGGGTGTAATTTTGGAATTTTGGCTATGTTTGAGCCCCTGCATCTCGGTAACGGCGACAGAACATGATCAACGAGATGCCATTCCATGGTTGCCAATCAATTATGAGTATTTGTACCAAGTTTCATGATTCTATCTCCAAAAAAGCCATTTTGGAATTTTATCAAATTTTTCTTGATTTCAGCGTACTGTGCATCAGTTCAAAATTTCATTCCTCTCCTTTCTATTAATAAAAACCATAAAATCATGACAGTGCGTGCATGGGCCTTGAACTTATTGAAGTAAAACAAGGAAACATATTTAGAAAAATTTCAGGATAAATTATACATCATGTTTAAGAATTAATAACTTTCTGAAATATGTATTGTAATGGTTCGACCATTACGCAATGCTCCCTGAGCCGACCGCATTCCCCCCCCCCCCACCCCCCTCGTACCCTAACCCCACCCCCTCTAGACTCGACCCGTGGAGGAAGGTGAGACTGAGTGCAAGCGGGAGTGAATGAGTCAGTGTACGAACAAGTGAAGTGATATGGGCCTGTGGCCTGACCCACACCTCAAATCCCCTCCCTCAACATCGAGAACCCCCCCCTCCACATCGAGAACCCCCCCCCCCCACCCCATCGTCATCCCCGGGGTATATAAAGCAGGCAGCAACAATGCCTCAAGGAGATTCCAAAAAGAAAGCGAGCAACGGGCGGAGCTTATGCCCGTCGCCAAGCCGGACAAGTTGGGAGGAGATTCGGAAAGGAAAGCGATCCGCGGGTGGAGCCTATGCCATCGCCAAGCCGGACAGATTGGAGAGATTGTTTCGCGGACGACAAGGGAAAAAATGTCCTGAAGGAGACTCCCATGCATCGAGTGCCAGACGCCGCTCCAGTCCTGACACGAAGGAGCCTGCGGTCGGAGAAGCAAAAGCAGGGAGATCTCCAGGACGTGGTTGTCGCCGTGAGGCCAAGTAAGGTTGTCGACGCCCAACCAGCTTTCAATATAAACCCCCCCACTGTGTTCAGCTGCTGCACTAGCTTCCCCATGAACTCCTTTGAAGCGGTGTACTAAACTTTATTGAAGTGGAACGAGTGCTCAAAGAAAGAAAGAGGGAAGGACTCAGAATTACCTCCAGAAGGCTGAAATTGCTAAAATTTGTGTCGTTGCCCACCGCCTAAGACGGTGTCATTTTTTTTTGTTTTGTAAAATTATTTTCACTTTTCCTGTCATCATCCATGTTCATAAAATCATTTTATTCATTCATCCCTCATTAACTTTAGAAAAAGAGTATATTATCCTTTGTCAAATGTATCAATTTTTCGTTTTGGAATAATAATGTGTGTTATATGAATGGGAAAGTGTGTGTGCGTCGTCTTTTTCCGCGGGTCGGGAGGCGAGGCTCCTTATCACCCCCACCACATTCCATTCCTACCCTCCACACGTTTCGCCCCGGCGGTAAAGCCAGGGAGCGTGTGAAAATTGCACAAGGTCGGGGGACCCCCCACCCGCTTGCCCTCTCTCAAAGAGGTGTATGTCTATTTTTTCTCGTACCAGGTGACGCAGTTTGGCTCCGGAGACCTAGCGCGGGAAAGGTTCGCGAAGATTTTTTTATTTTCTTTGTACGTGTTCCTTTCGGCCCAAAAGTTTCATCCGGGCGTTGGACCACTACAGTATATATTCACAAAATTTTAGATATAAAATATTGTTTTGCTTCCCTTTTTTATTTTACCCCGGGAGTTAAGGATTGCAATCCCGGAATATCGGATGAAATGAAAACCCAAAATCCCGGGATTTAGTATATACGAATTCCGGGATTGACGTACACCTTTTCGTTAACAGGCAGCGCTAATAAGTAAGTTTTGTTGGACATGAAATGCAACACGTTAGACGTCTGAGTCCATTGACAAATACATTTTATTGGAATAAGCAATTTGTCATCATTTGTCATGTCATAAGATAAACGGAAATGAGCTTACGGTGTGCGTGTTAAAGACACAGTGATCGCCAGCATTAAACAAGATGGACTAAATTCCAGAAAATGTTGTCTAACTTTTGATGATGATCCCGTAATCCCGGGATTGAAAAATCTCTCTGGGATTACAATCCTTACTGGGGGGCTAGGTGGGAGGGGGGCCGCGTTCCCTCCCTTCCCCGTGTATGGCGCTCATGTACACAAAACCAATGACACAACACTAGAATGTGTAGCTTGGTACTGCTAATCTGTAACTTTGACTGTAGAATAAACAATTATTTACAGTCCACTAACAAGTAAACAGTTGACTTTAGACGGGGGATGGGGTTTCTTGTTGTTCAGATTACAATATGTCACTGAGTGGCGAATTTTCGCGGCAAAGGGAGGGGAGATGAGTCACGGCACCCGTGCTTCTCGCTCTATCGTCCCCATCACCCCAAAACCCTCGATGACCTCAACAACAATGCTAATGTCATACTTCTCTATTGCACACTGACACACGCTCTACCTTCATTTGTTTTTTTTTCACTTTTTAATCAACAAAATTTTGTATTCTTTTTGGCATTTAAATTTATTCATACATTAAATTTTTATTTTCAATTAATCTCTTTTGGCCCGGGCCCCCTGATGGCCCGGGCCCTTGGGCATTTGCCCCCTTTGCCCCCCCCTTGTCGCCGGCCCTCATCGGGTGTTACTGATTTCTATTTCCCGATGCCCTGGAAAGTTCTCTTGACGATGGCTCTTACCTAAAGTATATACAATCATTATCTAATGCTTAATAGTTTCACTCGTCATGGGTCCGTACAGGCAGAGGAAATAAATTGTGATAATAACGCATAGTAAGGGCCATAAGCGTCTGATATGTGCCTCTACGTTGACTGTAGCGTCGCCCGTGGTCAACGATGGAACTTCTATTTTTGGCGCGCCCAGTGGCAACACTGTTAAAATTGGAAATCCTTTATACAGTGTTCTTGGTCCTGACGCGCGTTCAGACTACTCCTGAAATACCCCGTTTCCACTACTAGCGTAAGTACGTGCGTCCATACGCGTGTGACCAAAAAACCGTGGGAACGCACGTAAGGACCATCGTATTTCGTAGTTCCGAACCATGCCATTTTTCACTGGTTAGGCGCTGGCGGCAGGACAGAAACTAGGGAAAATGAATCACGATATTCTATAAAGTTGGACAAAATGGATATTTGTCGGCTGTACATTGATGAACAAGTGAGAATGAATGTCTCATAATTTTTAAAACTGCAAAAACATGAAGAATGTGCTGGAGTTATGAATGTATTTGTAAACTACTTATACCAGCAACTTGTTCAGTCAGATGCCAAGGGAGGGCAGCACTGAGTTACACGAGTGTCGTGGGAACGCATCGCTGGTTGGTACGTGCGTACATACGCTAGTAGTGGAAACGGGGTATTACAGCGTAACTTCAGTGCTGCCCTCATGCCGCTAATGGCTGAAGTTTACGAGAAACAAGTCACTACTGTCGACCAAAATATTATGTGCACTCGAGTTTGATGGGCATTTATGAAATAACCTAAAGATCTATGGAAAATTTAATTACATTATTTTTTTTCTCGTTTGATAATACGTTAATTGTTGTACACATAAAATTATTGAATCATATTGTTGTATTTTTTACTAGAGTTAAATGGAAAAATAGACTTTTTTTCAACAATTATGCCGACTTAAAAAATTTATTACTCAAAAATCCATCGCCAATATATTGCAAATTACAACACAATGTACACAAGAATCTTTTCTCAGGCGTTTTTCCTGGCTCTTAATGGCAGTTTAATCCTTGGATATTCACATGTTTTAATACATCGTCTTTAAGGACGTGATGTAATCAACCTTTCTATATCAAATTATATTGTATGATTAGCGGGCCAGCAGCTATATGTTGCGGCAAGTCGCGCAGCTTTCCCAGCAACAAATAGCCGCGCTGATATCAATCTAATTATAACACAATACTTAAAAGAATGTTTTATATTTTTTCTGTAAATCTCAGGCATATGTGCGCAAAAATGCTGCTGACACTTTTATCATAAGCGTTTTCTGGCGTCTGGGTGGTATTGAAATGTTATTCTCATTGCGTTTTAATCCTTAAGGCCGTTTTACACGATACATTTTTTGTACAATTTCCTTTACAAACGCTTGTATGAGAAAATTGTACCATGTAAAGCGGCAAATTTTGTGAACGCTTGTGCGAATGTCTGAATCGTAAATAGAACCTGATTCAGACAAGCATGCAATTTCGTTCAGTTTCATGCATTCATTTATACAATAAACTGTACTGTGTAAAACGGCCTTTAGATGTCCAAATGTTATATAATACACTGTCGTAAAGAACATAATTTAACCAACTTTTTTTAATCAATGTATATTTATATGGGTCATCCATTTCTTGCGAATAAAATACGAAGTTTCGATATGAGATGGGTCAGCGGCTAATTGTTGCTTGGAAAGCCGTACGTCGTACCCGCCAAATTATTCGAGGAAAAATGATAATTAAATTTTCTGTAGGTCTTCTGGTTATTTCATAAATTCGAGTTTGAAGAGTACTCTTCACAACTCGAGTGCACATAGCATTTTGGTCGGCAGTGGCAACTTGCGCCCTGGAAAGTAAACTGAAACCACCTCTGGTTCCTATTATATTCACTAATTTTCAATTTACTGTATTTATTCCGGGGATATTTTGAATGGATGATTCCGCAGTTGAAGGTCTATAGTGGCGCTATCGGGAGTAGCTGTAACTATCGGGACAAACAAACTGTGTTAGATGCGTATGTTAGGCGTACGTTAGGCGTATGTTTACAGGATTTGATTCCCGCATGAATAATTCGTGGTGATTTTTAAGATATCTTAAAATGGTAAAAAGGTGTGCGTATAGTTTGTGTCGAAGCGACACAAGATATCGGCAAAAGCCATATATGGAGGGAGTGGAGTTTATTTTATTCCCGAAACCCACAGAGAATCTGAATAAGTGTAAGATTTGGGCTAATGCATGTGGACGAAAAGACTTCACTCATGCCAATGTCACGCTGAATACTTACTTATGTACGAAACATTTCGTTGGCGGAAGAGGACCAACCAGAGAAAATCCTCATCTCATTCCTCTATCCCACGTAAGTGAATGTTTTGGAATGTAAAGTAATGTTTTCATCTCGAACCTAAAAATTATTAGTTTAAAGATAACAGGCCAGTTTCCTGAGCTTACGAGTACCCTTCTAATAGCTGATATATAATGTAAATCTTATTGTAGGAAAATCATTGCAGTAGGAAGAGGAAAGCCCCTTCTGCTCGGTATCGTCCTGCGAAAAAAGTTTCCTCTTCGGAACTTGTTCCTTGAGGGGAACAGGACACTGAGGTTAATCGCGAAGAGAATCCTGGGCAAGAGAAATCCGCGTTGAAAGATGCAGCCGTTTCCGTGACTCCAGAAGTGTCGTGCAAAAGCATTCAAACCCTCAACAGAGATTATGTGCGACAACTATTCTCCAAGATAAATGTCCAGCGATCTGTTGGTGTGAAAACGTCGTTTTCTTACGACGGTTACAGAAGTGATACTGGTAATTTTAAATATTTGACTGGTTTATCAGTTGAATCATTTAATTCAGTTTGATTTTCTTGGCCCAGAAAATATGCGTTATTTAAAGTACAAATCATGTAAAAATACGCCGAAAAAATCCGGGAGTATAGAGAGCAAAATCACATTCAAAGATAGACTGTTTCTTACTCAGGTAAAATTTCGGAGAGGATTTACACTTAGGGATCTATCGTGTTTTGTAAATGTTAGTGTCACTACTATGTCTTCCATAATTTATACGTGGACTCAGTTCCTGTATTTTGAGCTCAAGGACCTGAGGTCAGCCATGTTCATGGGCAGGGAAAGGCAGCAACGGAAGCCGAAGTGTTTTAGGAAATTCAAAAATCTCAGGGTCATTATTGACTGCACGGAAGTGAAAATACAGAGGCCAAGAAATTTTCAGGAGCAAGGGAATACTTTATCCCAATACAAACACTCCAACACAGTGAAATTCCTCGTGGGCATATCTGTCTATGGTGCCATTATGAATGTCAGTGAGGGCTACGAGGGCTCAATTTCGGACCAAGAATTATTTCTCAAATGTGGAATCCTCGATCAACTAACAGCAGGTGACGGAATTATGGTTGACCGAGGTTTTCATATCCAACATATTTTGGATCCCTATCGAGTGAGGTGCATAATTCCTCCTTTCTTAATGGCCGCACCTGCTTAACAGCAGAAGAGGAGTCACTCACAAAAACTATTGCAAAATCAAGGATTCATGTTGAAAGATTAATTGGGAAGATGAAAGATTTTTGAATTCTTCAACGTGTTTTTCCGAATACTCTGTTGCCAGTGATTTCAAATATGGTGTACATAATTTGTTGCTTGGTAAATTATGAGACACCTTCGCTGGTTTTGAACCTTGATTAAATAATTGATAAAAATGTTATTTGTGCCTTTTACTTTTTTATCCCATGCCTGTTACATCACATGATATATTACATTCTTAATTTCTTGACCTTAAAAGAGTAATTGGGGTAATGGAAAGAAGGAACAAATAAACAAGTTTTCAGGCCAAAGAAGGATAAGGTGGGAGAAAATCATTGTGTAAAAATTAGTATTGTTTTCAACAATATAATTTACTCTAGGAAAAGGAACAGAAATCATTTCTAAGTAAATGCATTGAACATAGCCCAACGTGTCAATCGTTAACATACATGAGCAGGAGGCAAATTTCTGGGACATTTCTGCAGGAAATATTCTGGGGCAACAACATTTTTCTGAAAAGCAATCAACTTCTGACTCACATTAGTGGAAAACATTTCATCATAATCTATTTCTATGACACAAAATCCTTCTTTGGACCATGCTAGAAGGTGGCAAAACACAGTCCTAGTTATCATCATGCTAACTTGTACTTGGTAGATATAGGAATGGCTAGCCCTGATACGCAGTTCTCCATACTCATTCCGAACCATGAAGAATGTTTTCAACTGATCAGCTGCAAGAGTAGTGTCAAACATTTCAGGATGACAATCCTTTAGCAAAAAAGGGCACTTAATTTCAAGTAATCCTTTCCCCCTCCTAGTCCAGATGAAACCATCTGGACCACACCCAAGACCAGGAAAATTTCTATTTATCCATAGACCAGTAGTGTTCACTTCATCAGTTCCATGGACACTGAATAAATAGAGCAGGCCATACTCTTCCCGAGCCCTACCTTCAAAATGCCTCCCATAATTCATTTCCTTTGAATGCGGTGGATCAAAACCCCACACATGCTGCCGAATGAAGGTTTTCTCAGCCTCGGGTGATTTAAGAGAATACACTCTTTTTGCATTGGATGCAGTTACTAGAATAGACCTCCAAAGAAACCATGACTCTGTTCCACTCTGCCCTTCAGTCCCATCAATCACAGAGCAAATTTCCACACCTTGGTTTATTGCATTCCTTCTAAGTCCGTCACATTGCTTCTTAATGACTTCCATTTCACTGTCATCTAAAATGAAATCCTCATATTTGTATTGAAGAAGAGTTTGCCACAGACTTGGTCCATTATTCCTGGCCTCCAATGTACGGAGGAATCGATTGACTTTATCCTCCTCGCTCTCATGCTCCACTAAGGAAGGGCATGGATCACACATGGCACTCCTTCGGGATGTTGAACTGTAGTCCAATACAGAAACCCGGAGAAATGATTAATGGTTAATTGACGCCAATAATGAAGGTTTTTTTACATGGTAAAATAGGATGCTTACCTTATCAGGGTTCTTATTTTTACATCCAAGACCCCACATTCTGGGTCTACTGGGGGTAGCTGGGGTATAGCTCTATAGCCATTAGACTGAACATGCTCGAGCATCATCAGTAAAACTGCCATGATGTGACTGCAACGCCCTAAAGCAGATTGCTTGCATTTGCAAGTTGCAGAGAGTATGTGCGACGATTTCTTGGATAGCATGCATTGAACAGAATAATTAGAACAGAATTATTTTGTCTGACAGATGACTTAACAACACCTTTTAAGAAATATATATCCTCAGATTCACAGTCCATTAGTTTAGTCACGTAGCCACTCTCACAATACTGCTTTCCTCTCCTGAATGGTTTTTCGGTTGTGGCTGTATCACCTTCATCTGAATCTGAAGATGCAGGAGCCAAGGCACTTTCCACAAAGTAGAAATAGATATGCCCTCTATTGAAATATTCCGGGATGTTGACAGAGGGAAAATCTCTGAACATTCGCCCTGACCCTGACGGCATGTCAGTGATTCTCCCTGTTGAATCTCTTGTCATACCAATGACCTCCATCGACGCTGACATCAATTTCTTGACCTCGACCAGCATTTATACAAAGAATACACCTTTAAAGAATAGTTGTCAAGATTAATTCTTGTAGAGTTTCTAACACCATTGTAACACAATATGAAGTAGGTATTTTCAAAATGGGGTCACTATTTATACTTCCTAATCAAAATTAATTTCAACTGCTACATTCTCAATTCCTATGAAAATTTGCAATTTTATTAAGGAATCAATGATGATT
Organism: Platycnemis pennipes; assembly: GCA_933228895.1. Taxonomy (NCBI): domain Eukaryota; kingdom Metazoa; phylum Arthropoda; class Insecta; order Odonata; family Platycnemididae; genus Platycnemis; species Platycnemis pennipes. The sequence continues at coordinate 149,107,189 of OW121850.1, forward strand.
TCATAAAAAATATTAATCATAACCTCAAAAATATCATCAATTCTCAAAACACTTTAGTTTCACAGGAATTAACGAAATTTCTAGCGAAAACATGGTTTTATAAAACATTAATTATCTACCAACTTACCTTCGTTTAGCATATTTCACATTTTTAATAGGAAGCACACAAAATAACGAGACTTTCATTTTATGAGGTCGTGGGAAATATCTTCATTATATAAAATCTCTCACCTTTCCACCAGTTCCTTTTTTAGGCCGGTTTTCTTCAGACCCCGGCACTCAAGCCACCGACGCAACTGCTGCACAGAATGGTCTTCTACTCTTTGAAAAACGAACTTCGCACCTGGAATGTCTTCCTCGGTCAAGGACATACTCTAAACTCCGATTTGAGACTGGGAAACACCTTAAAGTCGATTCAATAAGCAAAAAAGTAACTTTTCACCTATAGTTTAAACCCTCTAAATGCTGAGAACGCGGCTGTTGTTTGTCCCGATAGTACCAATTTCTCCCGTGTGCACTTGTGGCGCGTGACGTCACAACCAAAATTGTCCATTAGGTGTGCGTGTAGTGTCTTTTCGTCCGTCTCTTCTTATTTCCTGTTTCCGGTTTTCACTGCGACTGCAGCGCCGATCGTTGTAATCTGGCAGCGTTCGGAACTACGAACGGAATTGAACGGGGCTGTCTGTCTCTCCGGCTACGGGGAAACCCTCGCCCCGTGAAGAAGAGTGGAATTTGCGGTGCATTGGTTCGGGGTCACTGCGTTGTTGTTATAAACAGTATGCAAAAACATGATGGTCCCACCTGGAGATGAAGGATTCCCGCTTTTAAAGAGTGTCGTAATGAGTCATTATTTTCTGAATTCAACGTCATGCAAGCCATGACAATCAGCTTATTTCCGCCAAAATTTGCGTTTTTCTGAGGTAAACAGAATTATGAGAAAAGAAACGAGTGAAAAATTACTAAACTTTATTAATGGATCAATCCTTATTCTCGGAGTTTGCGCAGAAAACTTGTGATTAAGTAGCGAAGCAGAGTCTTCAAGTAAAGAGGCGCAGACGTCTGCGGAAGCGTTATTGGCCATGGTATCCGGGGGCCTTGACCTGATCATTCATTGAGGGTGTGTGCATGGTAATATGTTTTTCAGGTGCGTCCAGAAAATACTAAGACCAAATTTCTTTCAAGTGCAACCAATGGGTTGCACCACATGCCAATATGGATGCCAGTATTATATACAAGAATTGTAAATGGTATTTTCTCCTTAATTAAAGCATGTTATGACTTAGAAAGCAAAGAATGTCATCCTTACTATTGATAGTTTTTTTCAGGTCAGTATTCGAAATTAAGGTGAAAGTTATATTTAAAGTTTTGCGTATCTTGGAGTCAATGTGGCACTGTGACATTTGTTAGTCATAATAGTATGCTATTTTTTTGTTTTGTATGTAGAAGAAAATCTGTTGATGTGCAAAATGTATCTCATGTATGTACCTTGAAGGTGCTTGTTAAGAAGTATTGAATAACCAAAAAATCAAATCGGTAATATGCATTCTTTTACACTATCACTCATAGAAATCACTAATACGGACATGAATATAAAGTTTCACACCAATGTGTACATAGACAAAAATTGCTTCAGCCACCTTAAGTAACTCTATTTAAAGTCGAGATCCTACAGTTTGTGTATTTTGATTAATTAATTTTAATGCATTTCTCTTTTCACTGTGCAGCATGTTGGAAGAATTGTATCATATAGTATAATGCTTCATTTTCTAGGTGAAGAGGACTTGATATTGTTCATAAGTAAGGCTTTTAGTGGTAGCATTGAGGAAATGCTACTCATAAGTTGTTGCTGTTACCAGCATGCCTTTTCGTTGACTAAGTCATCAACGCACGGTAAATGCACGTGGAAGAGTGATCATCAGTTGGCTGCGGACGCGCAAAGGGACAAGCTGTTGCGGAGGCTTGGGAACATTCACAACGAATTGGGAGTGTTGTACAATGGAAAATTTGAAGGTATGTTGATCATGGGTTTCAGTGCTTACTCTTTCGTAGTGTGTTTGATTATAAGTCGGTCTCTGACCTGTTAATTGTACGTATACGAGGGACGGGACATACGAATCCCTCAAGTAATGCCTCTTTCCTCGAATCCGTCGAGTTTCTCCTCTCGAATCCTAAAAAGCATTCAATAAGAGTTGCATCCCCAGCAGACGAAAATCCCTGTGTTCTTTCAATTTGACTTCACCGCCCGTGATCGTAATCGAAAGCATGGATAGAATCGATTCTTCAAGAGTCCTGTTTGCCCAGTGGCGCACGTAAGGGCACTCTAGTGTCAGGTCACGCCATGCTGTGTTGTGCCGGCTGAGTTTTTCAATGCCAATAAAATTGTCACAGGGAGTCTCGTGGGATAAGAGCTTTGATCTGCTTGCTTTCCTCAGTAAGCTTGCTGTCGCTTTTGCACGTGCATAACCATTTGTAAGTAGAGACTGCGGCTTTATAGCAAGAGGGAATAGTCAGGGAGAGGGTTGAGGTTGTTGTAATAAGAGTACATAGTTGAGTATTTGGCGAGAATTCCTTCTAGACGTGGGACAATTACATTATTGTCTACTGTTGCCGTTAAAATCTTGTACTCTCAACCATGAATAATGCATAACATTGCCATGGAAAATAATTCCCTTTCAAACGACTTGAAGTTCCCGCAGGGTAATTCGCCGTAGCGACAGCAAACTGTTCTGCACCTCGTAAGTTGGCAAAAACAAAACTTCGCAACGTGCGTGATCGGGGGAAAATCGATGTGTCGTCATCAATTTCTTTGGCATCACTGCCATCTAAGGCCGCACACACATTAATTGCAGAAGAGCCTCTACTCGCTACGTGGGACGGGGGGTGATCAGAATCGAGAAGAACTTCAAAGGTGCATTAAACGACGGGGCATTGGACCATCATATGTGCGCACGGAGAAGACTCTGTCGTCCACCACAAAGTCCTCCAAGGCACCAATGGTCTTCGATCAATATTTCGATTGAAGGCTTTAAAAGAAATATTTTTGCTGCCCAATAAATCTTTCTTTTAATGGGGCTAGTGTAAACCGATGGGTTAAGCGCCACGGGTTGGTAGCACCCGCGGCGAAAATAATGATGAATGATTATATAAGCACGGGGAGTTGGCATCACGCGCGGCGTAACAATGGGTTAAAACAAAAAAAAAAAGTAAGAAGGCAACAATCAGAAACAAAGTCGGTAGTTACGTGGCGAGAAAAGAAGGAGGTGAAAGTGAGAAATAGGAAAGGATAGGAAGAAAAACGAGGACCCAGAGGGAGATAACAGAAAAAGAAAAAGGAGGATAAGGTGCACGCGTCAGCGAGGCAGTCACGGGCCCGTGATAAGGCAGGCATCGGCGGGAGACAGAAATCACAAGAGCCGGCGGTCACGATAAGTCTGTAGACGTTGGAGTAACTAGTTGAAAGGAAAAGCCCACTATAGTGTTAACAATAAGTATTGAATCAAAATCATTGATTAAAGTATATTTAATATGAAATTGTAAATTGGGCCCAATTAACGTTAAACAAATAGCAATACAGAAATGATGTGCATGAAATTATAACTGTTCCTTGTATGATTTCTTGACCCTAATATCCAATTAACGGTATTAACGTATACAAAGTGTGGATTATTTAATTGTATAAGGGTGTGTGTGGAACCTACGAGCTAGCCGGAAGAAAGAAAAGAAAGCAAAGGTAGGTACCCGAAGGATTGAAAAAGGGTAGGGGTACATTTTGGCGCCACAACGTGCGAGCACGACTACTCTTGGAGAGAGACCACGAGTAACTTGAGTGAAGGACGGTCTGGGAATAGATCCACAAAATGGCGGGGGTAACAAAGAGATTGTACGAGTTGAAGAAATCGGAGCTGCAGAATTGCTTAAAGGAACGACAAATGCCAGTGCAAGGGGCAAAGTTCGAGTTACAGGAACGATTAAAAATAGCATTGGAAAAGGAGGGAGTAGACGTAGAACGTTACGAGGTCGAAATTGAGACGGAGAAGCACGTTGAAGGTGGCATCGAAGCCATTTTGAGGGAAATGAAAGAAGAACAGAAGAAGAGGGACGAGGGACAGAAACAGAGGGATGAGGAAATGAAAGAAGAACAGAAGAAGAGGGACGAAGAACAGAAACAGAGGGATGAGGAAATGAAAGAACAACTGAAGAAGAGGGACGAGGAAATGAAAGAAGAACTGAAGAAGAGGGACGAGGAGCTAAGGACGGAGATGATAGAAAATCAGAAGAAGCAAGTAGAGGAGAGTGCCAAGAAATTATTGGAGGTTCTACAGATCTTCCGACAAGAATGCCATGGGAAACTAACGGCGCAAGAAAAGAGAATAGAAGAGACCCAGAATTGGGTAAGAGGGGAGATTACGGAGCTGGAGACGAGGGCAGAAGTAAGCGACCAGAAAATTGAACTGCTGCGTAAGAACCAAGAGAGCGTGAGGAACTATGCGCAGAGGAATAAGGAGGAGATAGAGAAAATGAATAGTAAGATAGAGGAGAACGGCAATACAATAGAGCAATTATCGACGATCGTGACGCAACAGTCGCAGAGCAAAGGAGCGGAACTCGATGAAGAAACATTGAAGGAGATAGTAGGAAGGCTGAAGGAAGACCATATCCGAACACCCGCGCAGGTACCGGCGGTACATTTGAAGACGCCGAATTTCGATGGACGGAATGGGTCGAGACCTATGAGGTTTATTTTTGACCTAGAGGAATATCAAGATATGTACAAGCTGTCAAGGGCGGAGATGTTACGCGTTGCTAGGCAGGGGATGGTTGGCAAGGCAGGAGAATGGTTGAACGCCACGTCACACCTACACCGGGACTTTGAGTCATTCAAAGAATCGTTCAGGGAGCAATACTGGAGCGATGAGCGGCAAATGGAAATAAGGAGAGCCTTGGACACCGGAAGTTACCAACAAAACGGGAGTCAAACGAGGGTGGAGTACGCTACCGCTAAGATAGGGTCAGCGAAGGAATTAATACCACCGATCGCGGATGAGAATTTGGTGTACCTCCTTAGACAACATTTTGAAGCGGAAGTGAAGACGGGAATGATCTCTCACAACGTTAAGACGCTCCCGCAATTCCTAGCGTTGTTAGGACGATACGACAGAATCGCGGAGGAGGAGCGGCGGTCGGAAATAATGGGACAGCGTAGGTGGAGGAACCAGGGCCCTCAAGAGAGCGAAAGACGCGCATGGCCGAGGAGACCGGATGAGAGGCAACCCGAAACATCAGGACAAAGAAGGTAGGAAAATACGCCGACCCAAAGGTACGAGAGGAGAACACCAAGGAGACCGGACGAGAGAGGACCAAATGAGGAACGCGGATACTATCCGAGAAGAGAAAGAGAAAATGAGGGGGACGAACGCCAGGGAGGCCGACAACCAGGACGCAGCGATCCAAGGGGAGGAGTTAGATCCGAACATAAATTCCCAGTTCATTCGCTGACGGTGGAGAACTCGAGGGCAGATTCGGAAAACTAAGGGCGGCTAGGCACATGCGTAGTCCCGTCGTGCCAAAGGCCGAAGGTGGCGAGAGTAGGGACGCTAATAAAGATCAACGAGTAGACGAAAGAACGGTGCTCAATGTATTTGAATCACCGAGGGACTTTTTAATGGAGGGAGAGACGGATGTTCCGGAGGAGACTAAATGCCCGGAAATAGAAATCGAAATTGAAGGCTTGAAAACAAATGCGTTGATAGACACGGGGTCGGAATTAACGTGCATGAGCGAGGAATTCTATAGAGACAATGCCCAATTATTTAAGAATACCCTCGAATTGCCGGTGAAGGGGATGAAGATAATAGGAGCAATCGGGAAGAAAAGCGGACGGATAACGAAACAGATTTGTCCCAAAGTGGCAATAGGCAAAATACAATTGAATATAACCTGTACGATAGTGCCCAAGCTAGTGAAAACGATTATAATAGGCACTGATACGTTGGCGTTACTGTCGGCGAAGATAGATTATAACCATCGGATGATAACGATGAAGCAAGGGATGAAAGAAGCTATATGCACCTTCAAAAAGACGAACGTGGGATCGCAGCGGATCGTCCTATGCATCGACGGAGACGAGGAGCGGGAAGAAGGAAGAAAGGAAGGAGAAGAGGAAAATTGCACGCCAAAGCAAGAAGCCAAGGAAAGAACCGCGGAGACAGATGACCTATCTGAAGAAGAGAAGCAGAAATTAAATACAGTCGCATTAAGACGTATAAAATTATTTAATGATTCGCCCGAGAAAATGAGAGGGTATGAATTTAGTAAAGGTATAAGGGAGGAAGAATTCTGCAGTCAAGGATATGGTGTCCCGTTGAGTTTCCGGAGGCAGGCAAATGAGGCGATTGGGCCAACGATGGCTGAGGGAGTAATTGAAAGTAGTTCATCGATATATATATCACCGATAGTGTGTGTAGTCAAGAAAGACGAATCGATCCGATTATGCATTGATGCCGGAGTGGTCAACAAGCTGATAAAACCTATTTTACACAACATCTCCAAAAAGGCGAGACAAAGGATAGAGAGAGAACATAGGAAGCACGTAAGAAAGAGAATTGAGTACCAAGTAGGGGACAAGGTATTAATACGTACGTGCGGGATGTCCGACAAGGGGAGAGGAATATTCCATGATTTCCTCCCGGTATATGAAGGACCATACACAATCGTAGAGTTTAAGGGTCCAGCCACCTGTACTGTTGAGAATCCATATTCCGCGGAAATACGAGGGACATTCCACGTGTCGAATTTTAGGCCATACTACAACGCGACGCGAAGCGGACAACCGAGAGGCGAGATATAATTATCTAGGAGGGGAGAGAGAAAGTAGGCCACACACACTTGGTTACAATATAAGTAGTGTTGACTGGAGGGAGCAATTGTGTAGTTTATGTTTAAGAGATACAATGTCAGGGTTATTTCATGTATGTGTATATGAGCGGTGTGATCCCCGAGAAAGATAAAAGGAAAAAGTGTAATCGGAAGGAGAGACGGTGCTACTGAAACACACCAACCTGTGAAAAGGGGGCGTGGCCGATAAACAAAGTGCAACACAGAAGGTGCGAATGTGAATGTGTGTACGTAGCGACGTGGAAACAATCAGCTGTGAGAACAGTATTTATTTATTTTTCAAAATGTTATTGTTTGTTTATGTTTAGGAATGTTCGAGTGATTCTTTTTTTTTGTGTGACAACAGGTGTCATATGATGTGCCCAGCTATAGAGCTGATGAGACGCCTGCCTTGATTGTATGTAATTTTAAGCGTTCTTTGTTAATTTTAAGGGTATTATTGTAAGAAGAGAGAGGGTTAAAGGTCTGAAGGCGTTGGGGCTTAGAGCGAGAGCGATAGGTATGGATAAAACTTGTAATATTTCGATTGAAGGCTTTAAAAGAAATATTTTTGCTGCCCAATAAATCTTTCTTTTAATGGGGCTAGTGTAAACCGACGGGTTAAGCGCCACGGGTTGGTAGCACCCGCGGCGAAAATAATGATGAATGATTATATAAGCACGGGGAGTTGGCATCACGCGCGGCGTAACAATGGGTTAAAACAAAAAAAAAAGTAAGAAGGCAACAATCAGAAACAAAGTCGGTAGTTACGTGGCGAGAAAAGAAGGAGGTGAAAGTGAGAAATAGGAAAGGATAGGAAGAAAAACGAGGACCCAGAGGGAGATAACAGAAAAAGAAAAAGGAGGATAAGGTGCACGCGTCAGCGAGGCAGTCACGGGCCCGTGATAAGGCAGGCATCGGCGGGAGACAGAAATCACAAGAGCCGGCGGTCACGATAAGTCTGTAGACGTTGGAGTAACTAGTTGAAAGGAAAAGCCCACTATAGTGTTAACAATAAGTATTGAATCAAAATCATTGATTAAAGTATATTTAATATGAAATTGTAAATTGGGCCCAATTAACGTTAAACAAATAGCAATACAGAAATGATGTGCATGAAATTATAACTGTTCCTTGTATGATTTCTTGACCCTAATATCCAATTAACGGTATTAACGTATACAAAGTGTGGATTATTTAATTGTATAAGGGTGTGTGTGGAACCTACGAGCTAGCCGGAAGAAAGAAAAGAAAGCAAAGGTAGGTACCCGAAGGATTGAAAAAGGGTAGGGGTACAATCTGCTGTGCATATTCTAACTCGGAGTTTCATGAGTTTAGACAAAGATGAATTTCATAATGGGCGTAAAATATAGACGAGCTAGCAAAAATCTAGAGATATCTGGGTTTGATTCCCGATAAAGGCGAACGATATTTCCTCTGCGCCATCGTCGCGCTTCTACCTTGCTGTTGTCGCTTTATGGGTAATACCGCGGTTAGTTAGTGGCAATCTCAAATAAATTCAACCAGACGGGGGCATAGGTACCTACAAGATTTTAGGTTATCTGCTAGAACGACAATGGCTGCATAAAATTCATAACGGCCACGCCTGCTGCTAAGGAAAGCGAATGTGTATTCTCCAAGGGGTTGAAACCCCCCCCCCCCCCTTCTTCCTCTTTCCCCTCTCTTCTTCCGATTCCAAGCGTTCCGGCTTGTGCCCTGCGAGAACCCATAAATAGGGACTTTCACTTGCCAATTGGGGAGGGAGGGGGTCTAAACAAAACATCATTGCAAGTTCAAGTCGGGAGGAATAATTCTTCCATTATCAAAAGTGAAAACGATGCCCAGAAACTGTACTGGAAGATTTGAGACCCCGTCATCAGGTCAGAAATAAGAAAAGGTCGGGTTGAGACATCTGGGTTGACCGAGGGGGAGATAACAAACCACTTAGAGGGAGGCGAGCGATGCTCGGCAAGCTATCATGTTACATCTAGAGGAGGGGGAGAAGGGGGGGGAGAGGGCCTTCCCTTTCCACTTTTTAATCCCACCACCTAGGCGGGGAATCGTAGAACTACAATAGAAAAGCCGTTACATATGAGAGTGGCCTCAGCTAGGCAGCCCCCTTAAGGCACGTACGAATTATATAAGAGGCCATAGAAAAGGAAGCGTTTTATGTCAAGAAGAAGGGAATTAATCCTTCCCATTCTGGCTTCATTTTCAGAGATTACTAAGTAAGTTCTATGATCCGTAGGCTAGCATGCCCCCACCTGTACATTTTAACTCACTTGGTTTCGCATAGTCTGAAAGTTTCCGAAAACTATCCTTGGTTTTGTGAAGTCCTGGATTAATTTACTGAAAATACTCATGTGCTTACATTGTCTTAAATTAGATGCATAATTGTAAATTAGAAATTGAGTTAATGATAGCTGCAGTGCACAAGAGTGGCATCGACCCTTTATCGAAATTTTTAAAAATACCGTCCGTATTTAAAACTTTTTCCCTCCTATTGAATGTCAACGGGCACCTTCAGATAAAAAATCTACAGAACTGACTCACTCACTGATAAAAATTCCTAATTATTTCTAATAGATTTATAGGTATGAAATTTCAGGTGAATTTGCTATTCGTTCGATGAGCCAGGGAACAGGAAAACTGAGATTTTTTCGCCTGCGTTCAAGCCCAGAGAGGATTACATATTTTAAATGGGATTAGACGGTGAACACAAAAATTTTCGTGCATAATATCTATATTTTCCCTCATTAAAATATGAAGTGATTGAGCTGCAAATGTAAATTTTGGACCGATATCAAGGAGAAGCATACAATATTTTAGCCTATTCATTCGCTTTTCTTTATCAATCGATGAACTGAACAAAGAAAATTTAATCATTTTGAGGGTTTTTTTGCTTTCGTTGCCTTACGTAGATCATAATTTTGCAATACACTGAAGCTAGTACTCTCATATCAAAGGACAGTCAACTTACAGGACATATATTTTCAAGACCTTAAAAATACATGATGTCTTCACCCTTTATGTTTTGAATTCTCATAAATGATTACCCGTGCCACTTTCAAATTATAAGTGATATTTAAATGTTTTAGTGGAATATTGAACACACGAAGTATAAAGATACGAATCATTCCAGTTCCTATGTAAAACGCAAGCGTCATATATCCTTACGTCGAAATGCTAGAAGGATGCATATTTTTGGATACCACTGTTGGTAATTACACAATATTTAAATCATGTCTTAAGTGAAATTTAATTCAATGAGACGCATTAAATTACTTATAATATGTGAAGGAGATGTATATCGGAGACACCATTTTAAATAACGCTTCACCAGACTCTAGTTCAAGTGTTGGAGTATGGGTATTTGGTTATAACTATGAACTGACTGATTAATTCCAAAGCGAAAATTGGTTTGTATTCATAAAATTTAAGCAACAAGAAGAAGCATATGAAATTTTCATTCAACGGATTGTGTATTTGAATGCAATGGAGAGAAAAAATTATTGTATACCTGACAAATATAATAATCCCTTATAACTCCATTACTCTTATTAGATTTCCTTAGTAATAATTTTCATTGCCGCAAACTAATAGCACTCATTAAATTGTTCTAGGTACTCTTGAAACCAACCTACTACAAAAACATATCCCAAATTATTACCAAGCAAAACTGCATACAGGTAAAACCAAGATATTTTTGCAATAAGATGATCGTTTAAAACATTGCCCACCACTCGCATAAAGCATCTATGCCCTTCCTCCGAAAATCAGACTCGACAAGCATTTTGAAAGGATGTTATTTATTCGAAAACGACCATTAGCCTTTTCTTTCATTTATGGAAATATGAAAGTGAAATTTGCAATGAAAGTTAGCCCCTCGAAAGTAGAGGGATGCTTTTGTTTTAAGGTCCTAGATAGAAGTAACTGCGAGTACACAAGGGCTTCAGCTAACATTAGTTCTCATTCCTTCGAGCGTATTACGAGGCTAGTTCTCTCTCGGATCTCATTAGGGTATTTTCTAGCTGTCTCCATCCAAAACTGATAAGGTGTGAAGGCAACTTATGTTAAAGAAGTTTAATTCGGAATTAGTGTGCTTTTAGCAAGGGAACTTCTTCAGTTCTTTGATAAAATCTTATCTCTGCCCAAACTACAAGTTATCCTAAATTGTGCAAAAGACCTCAGCGGTCGGTTCCCTCTCTCGATTAAGTACTAATACTGCAAGGAAAACTAATGTCATCAATGACTATTTGAATTCTGGAATATTAAGAAAGACCACATTAATCAGAAAAATAGCACTATGTCCATCAATATATTCCTGAGAAGAACATATTTTACGAGGAGGATGAATTATTTCTTTAACTCGAAGGTGTTCATGCTGATTTTGATGCCTGGAGCGAAGAGAAATGAATGGTATTCATTTAAACCAGTAGCCATCAATAAGTACTAGATTTAAGTTGACCAGAATATGCATCTTCAAAGGTAGGCGCGACTTTACCATGCTGCTCTGGCTCTGCATCATCTAGGGTTCTGTTGCCGGAATTGATCTCAGGTTGAAAATTACGAATTTGATGGAGATAAATACACACTTATCCATCAATGAAGAAATACTATCTATCAGAATACTTTTTTTTTGCATCCGGATGGTTCTGTTGGTCCATATACCCCTGGGATCCCGATAGGCATTTGCCTGCCATCAGGTTTCCCAGGGGCTGAACCAACAGAGCTTGACAATGACACCCGGGTGGAGAGTAACCCACCCACTCGAACCCACGACTCTTGTAGGCGAGGACTTTACCACGCCGGCCTTTACCTGGGCCGCCATCTGGTAAGGAAATGAAAAAATTCACCCGGAGGAGTCTTGATTCTACGACCTTCACGCTACCACCATGCACGTCTAAACACTGAGTTATTCAGCTTCTATAACTGCGTGCTGGAACGAAAACCTCGAGACGAGTCCGAAAGAAAAGCCTCAGGTCGAGAGCGTGAATTCCTTCAGTGCATTCCTTCCGCTGGGGCTTCCTGTGGTTGATTTGACTCCAGTTTCGCCAGCCTTGTCGCTTCCACTTCCGACCTTCTCGGCTCTCCGCTGCGTAAAACTATTCCCGCAAAGGCCATAGCCAGAACTATCTAGAGCTTTTAAGGATTGTGCCAAACCTTAAAAGTTTTCCCAACTCGCCCCCATTCAATGAAATAATGGGGCATGTGGGTGTAGAGATACTTTTGCAAATGATAGCAAATAAAATATCTTCACTTCCAATAAAATGTTACCACTTCAGAGCCGGCATTTTTCCAAGTCGCGAGTTGACGGTGACTGGACAACGCTGCGTCTCATCTTCCCTCTGGCGGAGGCTCGGGAAGCTCTAAATGAAAACAAACCCCCCCTCCCCCTCTTTCGCAGAAGGGGCGAAGGGATTGCTGAACGGTCGGTCCTCTTCTTATGCCCTTTAAAAGGGGGTGGGCTCTCCGTTGTTGTTTCCTCTGGCACCTGAACATATCTCTACGCTCACCACCGTCATAACTGAAAAAAATCATCGTTCACTTAGAAGAGGAAATCACAAATCATCATTGCTCATTATCACCCTCCAATTTGTATGTGTCCCTTAAACAATTAATTTTTTGGTTTATTGGTGCTGTTTCACGTTCGTGCCATTTCAGAGCGAGTTCATTGGCATTTTTAATTCTCACCTCGATGTGGCCAGAATATGCAATCCCTATGTTTTAAAGTAGGCCCAAAAGAAGGAAATGATTACGTTTTTGCTGTATTGACGCAGTGAAATGCTCGATTTTCAGGATGAAGTAAGTAACATTCCAAATTGTCGTATCATTTCCACGAGTTATCCTTAGGATTTCTGGTAAAGTCTCGTAATTTGAATAATAATAATACCCATGAGATTATTGCTTGTATTGTTGTAATTTGTGTTTTTCTTATGAATTTTATTTTCTTTACATTTCGTACAGTCACGTTCACGATACAAGAACTCAGTCAAACCACCGCACATTTTTAAATACCACTGGCAAATTTCCACAAAGAAATCTTTACTTCGACCGGTTTCGATGTGATACGTCATCATCAGGTGGCCAAATCTCAACAAAGTCCAGTATATATACAAATGAGGGGAGGGACCAGGGGAAAAAAAGGAGTGAGGAAAGAGGAGGGGAAGAGGGGTTAAACCAAGGGTAACAACGGAAAGAGGGGGGAAGAGGAGGGAGAAATGGTGCTAGGGGTGGGAGTTGGAAAAACCACACATAGAAATGGGAAACCCTGGCCGTTGAGGAGTAACCAAGGCAGATCGTTCGCCTTCAAGTTCAAGAGAGGCCATATGTGGGGGGGGGGGGGGGGGGGGGAGGAAAAGGGCACCGTCCTGCGGCGGGCAGGATGAGAGGCGGCCGTCTTTCGGCCTTGCCCGACGAAGGCACAGTGGCAAATTGGGGGGAGGGGGATTAACACAGTAGGCCGCTCCTGGTCTTCGAGCCCACAGATAAGAAGGCGGTGAAAACACTGGCCGCTAAGGGGTGTCCCGCGACAATGCATCAAACGCCAGGTCCGTGGAAGGGGCTGAGACGCTCGGGGCGAGTGTCCACATGGGCGTGGTGGGGGGGGGGGGGGGGGCACAGGGGGGCACTTTGTTAAGGTAGCACAATGAAAACTCACGTGGGCCAGGGAAAACCAGTGAGTAGAGGTGAGGGAGCCCTTGTCTAAAAACACTCAAGAGGGGATAAGTGATTGAGAGGAGTGGGGAGGGGGATGAATAAAATTGCACATCGTTGAGGGGATTCCTATCCCTTCGTTGAATAATTTCAACCTCCTCCATGGCGTCTAATTTCTTGCCTTTGTCTAAAGTGTGGAGCACTTGAACCAGCCAACTCCTCCACTACTTTTAAGCCAACTCTCTGGCTTCAAACCCAAATATGTTATTGAAAACTTGGTTGCCTTATCTGCACGTCTTCTCCCCATCACCTTGCCATCCAACGCTAAACTGGTGTCCTTTGATGTGTGCAATCTTTTTACCTCCATTCCGACGCATGATGCGTTAGCCTACGCTGATAATATATTATTCAAAGCCGATGTGAACCAACATCTCTTCAATGAATTAAGTTCGCTACTTAAAATCTGTGTCGACCAAAATTATTTCTCCTTTTGTGGCTCCTATAAACAAAAGGACGGACTTGCTATGGGATCACCCCTTTCCCCACTCCTCGCAGAAATTTTCATGGATGAATTTGAAAGCAAGATCTTCAGTGCTAACAAATTCTCTAAGAATATTCTATATTGGTTCAGATATGTGGATGATGTGCTGTGTTGCTGGACAGGTAGTGAAAGAGAGTTGGACCACTTCTTAGAATTCCTTAACTCCATCCACAAATCCATAATCTTCACCATGGAACCAAGCGTAAATGGCAAAATTAACTTCCTGGACCTCACCATAGAGATAAGTGACCAAAAACACGTTTTCTCCATCTTCCGGAAACCCACTTACACCGATCAAGTGATACCTTCAATTCCTGCCATCCCATCACCCATAAATTAGCCGGTTTCAACAGCATGATCCACCGACTAATCAGTATTCCCCTGTCGGCTTCTAACTTTGAAAGTGAACTGAAGAACATAAAATACATAGCCCTGAAGAACGGTTACAGTTTGGACACCATCGAAAAATTACTCCGCAATAAACGGAAAAAGCAGGCAGTGAATTTACACGCCTCCCTCCTACTAGGTCCCAGCGCTTCAGACAGAAAGTGGTGCAAAATCCCTTTCCACCATAAATTATCTTACAAGATAGCCAGCACTTTTCCTAAAGATAAGTTGCGTGTTTCCTTCTATACTCCCTTGACCCTATCTAAAGCCCTCTGCTCCAACAAAGACCCCATAGACCATGTCAATAAGTGCAGAGTTATGAAATTAAATGCGATTGTGGAGCCATCTACATTGGCCAGACTGGGAGGAATTTTTCCACACGCATCAATGAACACAAAAAGTGCTACATTTTAGGCAACAATAAATCTATTTTCGCCAAACACCTGTTACAATCCCAACACACATGTAATTTTGATTTTAAAGTGCTCCACACTTTAGACAAAGGCAAGAAATTAGACGCCATGGAGCAGGTTGAAATTATTCAACGAAGGGATAGGAATCCCCTCAACGATGTGCAATTTTATTCATCCCCCTCCCCACTCCTCTCAATCACTTATCCCCTCTTGAGTGTTTTTAGACAAGGGCTCCCTCACCTCTACTCACTGGTTTTCACTGGCCCACGTGAGTTTTCATTGTGCTACCTTAACAAAGTGCCCCCCTGTGCCCCCCCCCCCCCCCCCCACCACGCCCATGTGGACACTCGCCCCGAGCGTCTCAGCCCCTTCCACGGACCTGGCGTTTGATGCATTGTCGCGGGACACCCCTTAGCGGCCAGTGTTTTCACCGCCTTCTTATCTGTGGGCTCGAAGACCAGGAGCGGCCTACTGTGTTAATCCCCCTCCCCCCAATTTGCCACTGTGCCTTCGTCGGGCAAGGCCGAAAGACGGCCGCCTCTCATCCCGCCCGCCGCAGGACGGTGCCCTTTTCCTCCCCCCCCCCCCCCCACATATGGCCTCTCTTGAACTTGAAGGCGAACGATCTGCCTTGGTTACTCCTCAACGGCCAGGGTTTCCCATTTCTATGTGTGGTTTTTCCAACTCCCACCCCTAGCACCATTTCTCCCTCCTCTTCCCCCCTCTTTCCGTTGTTACCCTTGGTTTAACCCCTCTTCCCCTCCTCTTTCCTCACTCCTTTTTTTCCCCTGGTCCCTCCCCTCATTTGTATATATACTGGACTTTGTTGAGATTTGGCCACCTGATCATGACGTATCACATCGTAACCGGTCAAAGTAAAGATTTCTTCGTGGAAAATTGCCAATCGTATTTAATTATGTTATTCCACCTCATCTTGCCTGAAACGACTCTTTTTATTCACCACACATTTATTTTTACCTCACCGTAACTTGGCTACCTATAATGTGTGTGTGCGGCCTTAGATGGCAGTGACGCCAAAGAAATTGATGACGACACATCGATTTTCCCCCGATCACGCACGTTGCAAAGTTTTGTTTTTGCCAACTTACGAGGTGCAGAACAGTTTGCTGTCGCTACGGCGAATTACCCTGCGGGAACTTCAAGTCGTTTGAAAGGGAATTATTTTCCATGGCAATGTTATGCATTATTCATGGTTGAGAGCACAAGATTTTAACAGCAACGGTAGACAATAATGTAATTGTCCCACGTCTAGAAGGAATTCTCGCCAAATACTCAACTATGTACTCTTATTACAACAACCTCAACCCTCTCCCTGACTATTCCCTCTTGCTATAAAGCCGCAGTCTCTACTTACAAATGGTTATGCACGTGCAAAAGCGACAGCAAGCTTACTGAGGAAAGCAAGCAGATCAAAGCTCTTATCCCACGAGACTCCCTGTGACAATTTTATTGGCATTGAAAAACTGGCTTGAGGAAGTTAACACTGAAGAACACACTAATACTGGGTTCAAACTTTGATCCCTATGTTTCTGCCCTTAGGAAAATTTACTTTAGACAACTTTAAAAATAAAACTTACCTATTTACTATAAGTTAACGTAAAGTGAAATAAAACAATACTCTAAAGTAAACTTCAAAAATACTTTCGTAAAATTTAGGATAACTTTTAGCAAACTTTAGGATAAGTTTTAGTAAACTTGTAGATAACTTTTACTAAATTCGTGGATCTCTCCATTTTCCGGGTTTGTGCCGCGTTGCAACGCGGCGCAAACCGTCAGCCGCATACGGTTGAAACTTTTGAAACTTCAAGCATAGGGCCCATGAAGGTTAACACTGGCCGCATCACCTCGCACACACCTGTAAACTAGTCCATGGGCCCTATGCTCGAAGTTTCAAAAGTTTCAACCGTATGCGGCTGATGATTTCGAGCGGCTCAGTCGCACGGCTAGCAGATTTTGGTATGCTCGAACCGTAAAAGAGAAAGTTGCACGACAGAATCATACGACTGGGGAGTCGCAGGACGGAGGGCGGGTGAGATCCTTAACCGTATGCGACTAGTCTCATTAAAATGGCGGCTGCAATGCATCGATTAGAAGTTCTCCAAAAGCTTTACAGGCTGAAGAAAGGCCAAGAAGGGCAATGCGGGTTCGAAAATCACAGTTTAATTTGGAGGAGAAGAAGTTTATCAGACTCTACCGCGTCACAAAGGATGTAGGTAGAGAACTAGTTGAAAACTTGACACCGTTTCTCGGCGAGGCAACCAGATCGTCTGCGCTGACTGCAGAAACTAAGGTAATTTTAAAGAACTATAATATATGTAAGTAATTAATAGTGTCAGAGATATAAGTGAAATTATGTAAAATGACTTTACTCATTTTTTGTTCGTAGCTATGTATCTTTTAATGAACGAATGATGACAAACTTCGATTGTCACATTATAAAAGATGCACGTATCATCTCATTTTTTATGCTTAATAATTAATTTAATTTTCAAATATCGTGCAATAAAAGGTAAGTATATTTTTTCGATCCCAAATACCACTATTACAATTGTGTGTAATGCATACAGCCATGATATGGAAGTCACGGGAGATACTTAGAAAATAAGTTCTTCATATGCGGAATGGCTTAGTTAATTTTCTTTTCTGTACCTGAATAATTAAAAAAGTAATCATTTCAACAAGATGCAATGGCGAAAGTAAAACACTAAGTGCTTATGTAGACATGGGCATCCATCACCTACCACCTGTGCACCAGCAGGATAATCGTTTGGGTCGGACAACAAGGAAGCAAATTATCAGGCGATATTTCACGGATGAAATATTTTAATAATATTTAAAACCACATTAAAAATTTAATAGCCTGTAGGTTTTGATTCAAATAAATGAACTTATTTATTTTTTCTAAAATTCTTTTAAAGACATTTAAAATCTTCCCCTGTCCCTCTAACTTCGTCTCCTCCAATGCCAGCCTCCTCTCCTCTATCTCCAGCTTCTTCCTTTTCAATGCTATCTCCTCTTCCTTCAACTTGCGTATTTTCTCCTTCTCCTCCAACTTCCTACGCTCAATCTTGAGCAGCCTCTCCGAGGCTGGCTCAGCTTCTGTGACCCCTTAAAAAAATAAGAAGTTTGTTAAATAAATCTTCTCTGTTATTTAAAAGAATAACAATTTACAAAGTCATCACAATGGCAGTAAAGACTTACGCCTTGATATCTTTGTATTACACATATATTTAAAAAAGAATTATAAAAAGAAAAAATATTATAAAATATATTATAAAAAGAAAATAATTATGTTGATTGTGTTATAATTTTCAGAGAGTGCCTCACAAAGATGTCTTCATTTTGTTTGCTATTGTGGAAAAAAGAAGTTATCAAATTTTCACCCTTATGGGAGTGTGTTCTTATTTACCAATAAGATATATTGTTATTTACAGATTAGATATGTTGTTGTGTAGTTAAGTGTGAGCACTGTCTTGAGAACGTTATCTGTAAACACATATTTTTCAAAGAATACAAATGAACAACACTTAACAACTCTTTTCAAAAAATATACATTCAGCGATTAATAAGAGAGTATTTCTTTTAAAACATCAAGATAGTTAATAACTAGAAGAAAGGAAACATCCATCAACATAATAAATGACAAGTAAGGATAACGAAGAATTGAGTTTTAAACAAAAGTAACGCAATCACTTTTTAATTAGGCGATGATGTTACAAATGACATTAATATGTGCTGCACCTCTTGTCCATAACTTCTGCTATTTACCATATGGCAGTCACAATGGTTGAGAACCTTGGCTATCTAAAACCATGTTCAGTGATGGGTAATAAATATTCAGATGCTAAGTAAATCGTCCATATTTCTTTTGTCAATTGCAGAAGTAAAACACTCTTGTGAGTTCACAACCAACAAATAATATAGAAATCTGCTATTCAAAAGTAACTTAAATATTTCAAATTCCAAACCACGGCATTTCGATATATTTGAAAGGTGGTATCAATTACAAACAACAAGTATGGCAGATAACCAAATAGAGTATATGTATTCAATTTTAAAAATAATTCTAAAATCAACGAAAGCAGCAAAACTATAATTGGTTTAAAAAAATCTGTAATGGCTTAAGGCACACACGGAACATGTTTAAAAACGCCGTTAATTTTAAAGAGATTAGAAAACATTTACTACAATAATTTACACATAAGGTTGGCCATCAATTTTCTCCCATAGATAATATGTAATCCGAGATAAACCTTATAAAGTATTTTTACTTACGTTCCTCCACTCCTTCCACGACTTCGACGCCCCACCGCACGCATTTAGCCTAATGGCAGCGTCGTGCCACAGTGCGGCAGTGTCTTTCGCCCTAAAATTTGGACGTAAATCTGCCTTTGGCAATATCTTCATTTGCTGTAAAATCAGTAATATCGTTAATGTAGGAAAATGAAGGTTCTGATAAAACATGAAGCGTATTTCGTCAGCGAAAAATTTCCAATGCTTACTAACGTTCTACAAACTCCAGCAATAGCTGCTTCTGCTCCGTGCTTAGCTTCGCCATCGCGACAGCTCAAGCAAAAATGCATTACCTGCGCATTTAGGTGGCGATCCGGTGATTACTGCACTGCACTACATTGTAAATTTCGCGGAAAAGCTTGAATCACAGCTGAAGTAGGCTGTGATTGGCTGAGCGATCCTGCATAGCAACTGGCCGCAACGTTGCCAAGTTGTGCCATGCGGAATCCCTTCCTGCCCGTATGGTCAACGTCGCATGCGACGGTAGCTGTTTCGAGCATAACAAAATAAGGGTCACCCGTAAACCGTGCGGGTTCAGCAATCGGTCATTTGTGCCGTGCGACACTAAGCCGCATTGTTTCGAGCATAGGGCCCCATGTCTCTTTTTGAAACCATCGATCCTACCGTTGGAGGCATCGAAATGTTCAATGCCCATTTTCGCAGTGAATGCCCATTGCCATATGCAATGCCTTTTCTAAGACGATGGAACCATTGAACCACGGCACGTCTGTTCTTCGTGCTCGTTTTCCATTCCCAATTTAAGAACTCACCACCAATGCACTTTCGCTTTTTGTCACCAAGACATCTGATTTTTTCACGATTGCTTACAATCGTGCTTAAAGTGGATGCAGGAATATTCTAGTTGCATGAGACCCTTTAGTTGCTTGCTTGCATGTTAGTAGTGCGTGCTTGGTGACCTTCACCCCCTGCCACACACCCTAGCGGTGGCTTGCAGGGTATCGTGTAGATGTAGATGTAGATGAATATTTAATATTCGCGCTGATTCGACTCGTTTCATGTGTGGATTTCGGTCCAATTCTTCTAGAATTTCAATCTTTTCTGCAGTTGTAATCTGCGTCACCACTCGTTTTATTTCCATGCCAAACGAAATTAAACTGCCCTTGGAATCGTAACACGTGCAGTACGAATAAATGTCTGCTCACGAACTATGCGCATAGTGCTGCACAGGGCAACACCAACGTGACGGGCTCGGGGTGGGGGATAATGATGATCGAAACCATGTGGCTTAGTGCCGCACGGTACAAATGACCGATTGCTGAACCCGCACGGTTTACTGGTGACCGTTATTTTGGTATGATCAAAACAGCTACCGTCACATGTGACGTAGACCATGCGGGCGGGAAGGGATTCCGCATGGCACATTTGGCAACGTTGCGGCAAGTTGTTATGTAGGATCACTCAGCCAATCACAGCCTACTTCAGCTGTTATTCAAGAATGGAAATCCGACTCAACGTTATAATTCTTTACCCGGGGGTACTGTTTATCTACTACACTTATAGATGGTGCTGGTGGCGTTATTACAGAAAGCCCGCTAAATTTGAATTCAACGTGTCGTCGTATTATATATTTCGCCATATTCTTTACTCTTTTATCGTTTTTCTGGTTTAAATTTAGAGATATAGAACTTACTCCAAATATGCAGGGTCAACATTCATCTTCAATCTGCAAAAGAAGTGGACTTGGGCGTCACAGATAATAAAAACAATTTTTCCAGGCATGGAAATTGATGACCTTTATTGATAAAAAAAATGTTACACATCCATTGCCATAACCCAACATGTTGCATATTTTAGGACAATAAATAATGGCACATTAAACATTTATACAAATATAAAGTAATTATTAATATAAAAGAGGATTCTTACATTGAAGAACCCTGGAAGAAAGAAGGAAATAATGACAAAAGCTGCCAATCTCATGCGAGATTTAGAATGCCACTTAATGGAGGCCAATCATCACCAGGAATGAGAGTGGAGACTGGATTCTTACTGGAGTTTGTTTTCATTTCCTAAGCGCAATTGTTTTGTGTTGATCGTTAAGCTGGCTGATATTATTTGTTCAAAAAACTATTGTAATGCGACTAATTGTAATACGACTAATAATGTGCTACAACGTTAACAGTCACACTGGGAAAGAGGACTTAAAAATAATCAGATTCTCATTAAATCTTCAAATTACGACAAGTTAGTGGAGAACTACTAAACTAACACTTTCACCTAACTTAAGCATACTTTCATAAAAATACTTGGAAACTGTGATGAAATGAAGTATGCAACCCAATAAATCTATGGATAATTATAACATCTGCATAACAAATATCAATATCAACTACAACCATGAAAGAAGCCTGAATGAATGAGGAAGATTGAATACCCAAATGTGAGTGCCCACACTTACGAGCTGGTTGGCCATGCAGTCTCATTACATTAAGGTTAAGTTCATCTAGGGAGCTACAAGGGTGTTTTTTTTAGTATTTACACAGACAATTAGTTTAGATACAGGAAGGAAATCTATTGCAGACACTTCCATTAGAGTATATCCAAATTCAAAGTTCCTGACAGATCAACACATACAGCAAGGCTGCACAATACAGCATATTCTCATCTAAGTAACTACCAAATGGACCAAAAACAACACAAGAAGCTACTTCGTGATCAGATTCCCATCGTCATCAGTGCGTGCTCAAGTGCGATAGGCAATAATAACGATAGTAACAATTGTCTTAAGGCACTCGAGGGTTACTCACTGATATTGACGCCACCAAGCAGCACGAAAAAGCATATGCGTGACCAAATTCCGATGGTAGAAATGGCTTGAAAATATTTAATGCCAACACAATGCTAACATATAGTAACACAACCTATATGAAGAGATAAATTCATCGTAAAACTTTAATGCCTTACCAAGTGTCCGTTCGTGGAATTGAAATATACTAAATTTCTGGATTAACAGCTGCTGACAGCGCAGAATTACACATTTAGAGGCTTTACGTCGAATTTCAACGCAATTATATCACTTCTTATGCAGCCAAACTCAGGATAAATGGTCTTAATCACTGTTATTGCAAACGAAAACAACAATTTCTCAACCGACTTTCAGCTTAAATGTAGAGGACGTACAGGCGGACTGCGATCTTCGTTTATCAAAGGTTTCGATGTCGGTGTAGTAAAATTGATATTACGCTTCTAGTAATCTAGATGCAACGCTTTGTATCTAAACTTTAAATTTTAAGAAGAGCTGAGTAAATATATTAATTTATAATATACGAAAACGTTTCATTAATAACCTACTACACTTATAGATGGCGTTACTGCAGGCGGTACCACATGTGCAATGCCAATTGGACCCCTATGGATTCAAGCTTTTCCGCGAAAGCCAATGAGAAAAACAATCCTAGGTGATACCCCATGCTTGAATTTTGCTTTGTGGAGGGTTGAGTACTCTGTCCGTCGGGTGGGATGTTAAGCTGTGTTCCCCTTGGCACCTTACATTAAGATAAGCAGTGCAATGCTGACACTAGGTTTCTCTCCACCCTTCCTTAAGAGATTCCTCACCATTTGGGTTGGTTTTTGCTGTGTTTATCCTGTGTAATCAAGTGCCCATGATGATTTTATGATGACATTAGCCAATAATATTTTTCTTTGTGTTGGTGGTTCTATTTTTCAGCCAATCTGTTGGAGGAGGAAAGGAGTGTGGAGGAGGTGGATGGCAGTGGCATGCCACTGTCTTTCCTCACCGCAAAGGATTTGGTTCGCTTAAGCGGTGAACATTTTGAAGCTGGCATCAAGGCCTTTAGTTTCGTACAGGATAAGCAGAACATATCTCTGTTGCATTCAAATCTTGGTAGATTAATGCAACTGCAGGCTCATCGTGCCGGTGTGGCAGCCGCCAGACCAGGGATGCCACCAGAGAGGAGGACCAGTCTGTTGAGACAGGGAAAGGGCTTTTACAGGAAGGTGGGTGGGGAGAGCTTTAAAAGGAAACATTATTCTCTTCCACTCGTTGTTTAATGAATGGGGATAATGAAAGATGAGTTGCAATAACTGGCATTTGAACTGTAAATGTTTGGTTTGCTAGCTGGTTATGCTAACTGGTCAATTAAAACTAACTATTTTTTTGTTGGAGAGGGTATATGCAAAATAGGGTAATTGTTCACTAGACCAACAGTGTGGCATGGAAATTAAATTGCCAGTTAGAATATAGGCTCATTGTTAAACTCAAATATAGCATTTTAAAATGTATAGCTTGACCAGATTATCATAATACTATGTGGATGCATTTTGTTGTGCATGCACATTACAAGATTATCTCAGTTTACATTAACCATAAATTCAAACAAAAATTTTTTGCCGTTCTTTAAGAGTTTGGGCCCAAAGAAAATCCCTCGCGCTCTCTCAAATAGGCATCCTCTCCCCCTGATATTAAAACTACCTCCAGGCTCTCCAAGATTGAGAATTTGCATGAAGCATCCACTCCTTCCCTGAACGGATACACTGGTAAGACAACTATCTTCAGCTTGTAGTGATGTCTCTCCCCTTGTAAGATTCTCCTCTTGATCTTCCACCCTCAAGTGACTGACTCCCTCCACACCTCAATGAGGACCCTTCCAAACATCCAGCTTCACTTCATCCACTTTGTCATGCACCCAGCAGAGATAGTGCTAATTGCATACACGTTCGTATTCAACATTTCCTTCAGCACTGCCAATGTCCAGCACCCATACAACTCTCCATCCAACGCTAATATTTTCCTGGGCCACTTTGAAAACACTTCTCTAGGTACTGCAACAGCACCTTTTTAGCCGAGCACCCCATAATCCAGCATCTCTCGGTCCATCACATTTTGACTCTGTGGCTCTATGAGCTGTGCTGTGTTGCCAATGAATGGAATCTCCATATGCCATCTCACCACACCACATCATAAGGGGGGGGGGGGTGGGGGGGAGGCTTCTCTGGAAGGTTCTATGTCTTCATCTTGACCCTCCATGGAGAGGTGCCCTTTGCCCAAATTGCCCACTGTTGTGTTGCTTGCCTGATCCTCAGAGAGTATCTTCAAGTGGTCGGGCTGTGTAATCTTCACCGACATCCTCCACACTTCAATCGTGTGCATTTGAGAACTTGTGCCAAGTGTTATATCTATGACTTGCCTCCATTATTCCATCTGCATACTTGGGATGTGATCCTATGTTGAGTTTGTGCGATTCCATAGACATAGGAACTTCCAGAGAAGCCTCTCCCCCCCATGATGTGGTGTGGTGAGATGGCATGGAGATTCCATTGATTGGCCTTACTCACCGACATCTCCTCTATGTCTGGCGATTCCTATGATAGTTTGGAGGACCCTCCTCCCCTTGTACTCTGCCTAGGGTCAGCATGACTGCTGTCTGATCCCTAGTGTCAAATTCTGTTAGCTGCAAAGCACTTATGCTGTTTACAAAGGTACATACGTTTATCAAGAGTTGCACTGTAAAATATTGTCCCCAAACTCTTCTCCAGAGAGCCCAGGATTCCTGAATGAAGACTATTTTGACCTTGCCTACTATGAGTGCTGCCCTCCTGTGGCCATTGCTCACCAGAGACTACGTTTCCCCCTTCTCTCCAGCATACTCATTTATTCTGGGTGATGAAGGAGATGAGGAATTCATTTGCTAGTGACAACAGTGACAAGATAGTGCATGGGTTCATAACTAGCTTGATGACAAACAGGAACGAGTGACATACTGGAATGTACGTGCCTGTCCCAAAGTCCATATGGGCTTAAAAAACTGTCATATTAGTTTATGCATCTCTTTTTTGCCTCCACCACCTCTGCTTATTCCCTCCTCTTTTCCCTTTGAAACTGCAACGTAAGCAGGCATCTGAAGAAAATGTTTAAAACAACTTTGGTGTAGACCATTTTATACTTTTGGTACCACTTTGTGAAACTGAGGGTCAGGTTCTCAAATTGACCTGAGCAGGCCTCCTCTGTAATACTTTCAATCAAGGCATAAAATATAAGCACAGAGAGATAATATTTAATTCAAACTTAAAAACCTCATTTTATGAAAAGTCATGGAATGCCATTCCATTACGCAAAAATTTCTAATCACTGTGACAAGTCAAAAATTAGTTAATGTCAAATTGACCCATATGAACCTTTGCATGTTAGAAATATTACATGCAAGTCAAATGAGTGCAAGAGAATAAATTACGTTAAAAGATTTAACATGGTATTTTCCCACTATTTCAGGTTATATTGTTCATAGAATATATTATATGTACAAATACCCTTGGTTGTCTTTTTCTATTTAAGTATGGATACAAGACACCATGAAAGATGTAGAAAGCCCTGGATAAGGCAATGGGTTGGTGTGCAGAAACAGGGCTGACTGTAAATCCGGAGAAAACTAAGCTTGTATTGTTTACCAATAGAAGGAAAATGGAGGGCTTTAGACCTCCCTCCCTGCAGGGAAAGGTTTTATATCCCTCACCATCGGTCAAGTATCTTGGGGTTATTCTGGACTCCAAGCTTAACTGGGGAGAGCATTTGGAGACCAAGACAAAGAAAGCATGTGCCTCCTTATGGATGTGCAGGAGGACCCTTGGTAAAACATGGGGACTTCAGCCAAAAGCCATTAGATGGATTTATACGGCAGTCATTAAACCTAGTTTCTTATACTGCTCTATAGTTTGGTGGAAGAGAGTCCGGCTCAAAACTGCTGGGAACAAACCGAACCACCTTCAATAAATGGCCTGTATGGGCATTTCAGTGGCTATGAAAACAACCCCAACTCTGGCGCTGGAAATGCTGCTGAACCTTGCTCCACTCCATGGGGAAGCTGAGGTGCAGGCAAGGATGGCGGCTTATCATCTCAAATGTATGGGAAAGTGGTATGACGAAGGAAGTTCCTATGGTCACAGACAAGTTTGGACAGAGCTCATGAAGTCGAGTCCCATCCTCGGGATGGGCAGTGTTGGAATGATAGCCAAATTCAACCAATCACCCCTCTACTACAAAACCCGCTTCCTGGATAGGGAACAGTGGGCTAGAGGAAAGGGGAAAGAACTTCATTCTGGGGCCAAGGTATGGCATAAGGATGGCTCCAGAAAAGAAGAAAGAGCGGGAGCAGGGGTCTACAACTGTAGCACACCAAGGAAGCTCTCAATCCCTCTGGAAAAATATGCGAAGGTGTTCCAGGCAGAGGTGTATGCACTTCTGACCTGCGCATATGCCATTAATGAGATCAGGATGTTCAAGAGACCGATACATATATGCACGGATAGTCAGGCAGCTCTAAAGGCACTGACATCACCATGGCGCAAATCACAGCTGCTGCAGGGGTGTCTCGAGGCACTCAATGATATAGGTAGATGTGGCAAGGTGGAAATTTTCTGGGTGCCTGGTCATGCAGGCATATCCAGAAATGAGGTGGCTGATGAGCTGGCAAGGGCCGGTTCCAGCCGAAATCAGATTGGACCAGAGCCAATCATACCTACTGCTACGTCAATAGGGATAGCAGAAATTAGAATGTGGGGCTTAGCCCGGTATTCTGAGATCTGGTGAACTACACCAAGTCTTAGACAGGCCAAACTACACGGAGGAGAACCTAGGCCTGGGCTTGCCAAAAGACTCTAGTCACTGACCAGGGGTCAATTATGAACGGTAGTGGGACTCCTCACGGGGCACTACCAGGTGATGAGGCACCTGCACCTCCTGGGAATTGTAGATTCACCTAGATACAGGTGGTGCAAAGAAAGGGATGAAACCACATCCCACATATTATGCGAGTGCCCTGTTGTGATGAGGACTCGAAAGAGGTACCTGGGGTCTCCATTTTTGGAACCCAGGGAGGTAAGGGAAATCCCCATAGGGGACCTGTTAGCCTTTAGCAAGGCGATCGGCCTTTATGGGTGACTTCCTTAGAAGGGTGGTTGGCACAATGGGCCAATAGGTCTGAGTGCCTCAGGGCCTCCTTGGAGGAACTCCACCGCAAGACTAATCTATCTATCTATATATATGCACTAAGTATGCTGCTTGCCCGTTTCTTACGACATACTTACGTAAGAAATAGGTAAGGAGCCTACCATGAAGTAAGGCGCTTATGTAAGGAGTTGCTCAGACTCAGGTAAGACTGGGGTAAGAAACGTCGTCATATGTCCTCATACTATGTAAGCTTCTTACACACAGTAGCGCAGCGCGTGGCAGAATGCTGTACTATCATGTAAACCAGCGCGAAGTGTGCCGGTGGTGCCATCTGTTGGCAATATACAATACTACGTCGCTTCCCAAACAACCCCCCCCCCCATCCCCCCCAGGTCCCTGCTACTTATGGAATAGGAATAAGTTTTATTTATGCTCTGGGTACACCCATCCACAATAAAAAGTTCCCACCTCGGAGGCCGAATTTTTCAAAGTCCCGAGTTGAAGGAGATTTGACAACAGTGCAGCTCTGTCCCTTTAAATGCCCTGAGCACCACCAGCAAGACCGAGGCACGGTCCTCCTTCCCTTGCCATGGTTTGTGGTGAGACCCTTCCTCAATGACCTGGAGAGGGATTTTTGCGTTGGAGAGGGAGGGCCACAAGGGTGCCTTGTGACAATTAGTCGGCCCCAAGGAGTGAGGCCTCCCGAAAAAAGCCTTCTTTTAGATTGCTGCTCGGAGTTACTCCCTTGAAGATGGGTCACTTAGGTTTCCACGACTACGGCTCTTGAGAGAGTGACTACCCAAATGTAAATGCAGCTCGAAGCAAGAGTGGGCATTAACACCGTCGATATTTCTTAGTCTATGTCATTTCGACTACGTTCCAAAATACTCAATTTTTGCCTTTATTTCATCGTAGAAAATTTTGATTTTATAACATGAATAACATAGATGTATATTGTTATCAGCATTTATATATCTGTTAACGATCGGTGTTATTTTTAAATTATCGGTGAATTTTATTTGACTGTGCGATGAGCTCGAAAACTGCGCTTGTATAGTAAATGGCAAAAATACTTACGCTACAACTGGCACATACAGATTTCAACAAGAAAAGAGAAGACTTATTGGACGTCTTTACGTGTAAAGTTCCAACCTTAATTGCGTAATAAATGAAGAAAAATTATCGTGGATATATTTAGAATTTATTTCAAATTACACACAATCCTCGCACTCTCGCATACTCATCTGGTTAATTCTTAGAATGAATACTCATCGCCAATTCATATCGTAGTATATGCTATTTCAAAAATAAAAAAAAACTCAATAAATAAAGGTATTAAGGAGATTATTAGGAACAGCTTGAACGTCTCTTAGATGCATTGGTCAAAACTCTAAGTGTTTTCCTATTCGAAGGTCCCTGTTCGAAACCCAGCAGGCCGTATTTGAGTACTGCGTGTACTGGAGTACTACTACCTCTACTCAAAGGTTATAACGTTTTCTCGCATTGTTAAATGGAAATGTGTATTAAGGACAGGACGGGTAATTTTACAATGTGACCAGAACACATGCAACGTAATTAGAAGGAATACGTGGAATTACTGACCGACTGTGCAAAAAGGCCTAGAAGATTTTTATGGACTCGTCCATTAGATATGCGAGGAGAATATATTGCCGGAGGATTTCGTAGAAACTGTACTGACATCTAAAACGGAAACGAGAGTAACAAGGAAATGCGATGGCAACTGAATATCTCAAGCTGCTATGCTTATGCTTAAAATCATCAACCGAGGTATGGAAAAGAGAGCAATAAATGAATGAGGCCGCCTTGTCCGCGATATCTGCCCGAGGACGAGTCAACCATGCCTGTCATTTATCCCCCTCTGTGACGAAACGTCTCTTTAACCAACGTAATTCTCCTTTGGACTTCAATTTTGGCAGAATACTCCTTTTCCATACTAACCGGGATACTAAATTACTCCCCCTGCTCCATGATCTAACCCCTCCCTTCTAAATTAAAATCACCCTTCATGCATGCAAAATTTCATTACTTGAGTCTTCTTATGATTTAAGTCCTTGGGTGACTAGTTGACAAGGGCTTGATCACCCGCAAACCTTATCAACTTTCCCCTACCTATACACCTGTATCCTGTATCGAGCCCCCCACCATACCCTCCAAATGTGAATTAAAAAGTGCCGGTGACTACGCACAGCCTTATGCAACCACTCTCCCTAATACCACCTCATCTAATTCCCCGTCCGCTTCTCTCACCAGCACTTTCTCGCTAATGCATGAACTTTGGCTCAGTCTTCTGTTCTTCCAATTTATTCCTGTTTTACGCAATAGTTCCATTAACCCTTTCCTCTTCACTCTGCCGAAAATATTTTTGAAATTAACAGTACACGCAGATACATTCTGATTACATTCTAATCCTCTCCACTCATTCCAATGATGTTGATTGAAAAACTGCTTTCCGATGACAAAATATAAATTTTCCTGCAGAAAAAATTTCTCCTTCCCCTCTCTCCCTCTCCAAGAATACTACATGCCCAGATATGGGCGATAAGTGACCACGGATCACTTCGCTGAGGCCCTTTTCTTAAATAATGCCGAGACGGGAAATGGGTCTGGATGCGTAGATTTTTTCACCTTAAGAATCATCCCGGACACGTTTTATGACACCCACCACTCCATCCACGACACCGCGGGTCTTCTTCCTACCGGTTCAAGTCTCTTTCAGGCACCAAGCACAATGGGTATTTAAGGAGCAGGTAAAGCATGGCGGGTTTTTCCTCTCTTAGGACTGACAAAGGTGGACAGGGATTTTTGCAGTGGGGGGGTGGACCGCAAGGGTGCCCTGCGACAATCAGCTGCGAGGAGTGAGGCCTCCCGAAACGCAGCCTTCTTTTCGATTGCTGCTCCGAGGGCCTCCCTCGAAGATGATCGTGTAGGTTTCGCGACTGCTGAGAGAGTGACTACCCAAATATGATTGCAGCTCGAAGCAAGAGTTGTCATTAACACCGTCGATAAATCTTAGTCAAAAGCGTTCCCAAAATATTCCCAAAAACTCCGTTTTTGCCTTTATTTCATTATAGGAAATAATGAGATCTTAAAATATTCGAGATAAGAGCTCGAAAAATGCGCTTGTATAATAAATGGTAAAAATAATAATGCTATAACTGTTACAGGCAGATTTCGATAACAATAGATAAGACGTACTGAACGTCTTTACGGCATATAAGTATTAAGTTCCAAGCTTAATTGGGTAATAAAATGGGAAAAATTATCGTGGATATATTTAGAATTTCTTTCAAATTACACACAATCCTCGCACTATCACATACTCGCCTGGTTATTTCTTAGAATGAATACTCATCGGCAATTCATATCGCAGTATATGCTACTTGAAATATAACAAAAGGACAGGACGTGTAAGTCTGCAATATGACCAGAACACATTCAACGTAGTTATAGGGAATACTTGGAATTATTGAACTACTCTGCAGAGAAGTCAGAGGGTTTTTATGGGCTCGCTTGTAGGATATGCAAGGAGAATATACTGTCGGAGTATTTGAAGAAACTGTATTGCCATTTAAAACGAAAATGAGAGCAACAAGGGAATGCGAAGACTACTGAATCTCTCATTCTGCTACATTGGTGCTTAGAATCATCAATCGATGTATGGAAAAGAGAGCAATGAATTTCTAGGTGAGGATCAATTCATATTTTCCAAGGGAATTAAACACGTGATGTGATTGCAGTGATGATAATCATTATTACCATTAGTTTTGGTTCCACACAATGTTCCTATTCAGCCCCTCATACCTCCCATCATTTTATCCAAGGTACCCGTTCTTCGCCTCACTCTACCCCGTTTAACCAATATTCTTCACTCAATCACATATTTCAATTCACCCTCGCCCTTTTTATCTTCTCTATTCATCAATCAAAATTTTTTCCTCTCCTACCATTTCTAATACTTCATCATTTGTCCTCCTTTTGACCCACTTTAATTTCTCCATCCTTCTCCATACATCGTAAAAGCTCTGAGTATATCTCCATCTTCGTTCTATGAAGTCTATGTTTGAGCGTCATATAGTGCCACGCTCCATATCAAACTTTTCACTAGTATTTTCTTTACTTCCCTACTTAACGCACCTGTCAACAGTTCACATCTACGACTAAAAGCTTATCTTGCTGATACAATTTTCCTTCTGTCATCAATGCTGTTATACCCCTTTTTCTCCAATACACTACTTAAATAGCGGAAGGTGGAAATGTGAAGAAATGGAGAGCCTGCCCAAATTCAAACCTTGTTTGGAATAGCGCGTATAACAGCACATTTGTAGATCTGTGGTTCATTTCCCGGATGAGTTTTTGTTTGTTGTGATCTGGCTTGATTCTATTTTCACCACCTGCTTACTGTTTGGGGTTGTGGGTATCATAAAACGTGTTGGGAATGTTTCTGAGGGTGAAAAAATATACCGACCGACTTCTGAACGTATCGGAATTATTTCCGAAGATAGGGTATATCGGCTAAGCACTCAAAGGCTTCTCAGATTAAGCCGTTTTATGCAATTGTCTTTCAGAGAGAATTAGGTAATGAGGCTGGAAAAAATTAGAGACTTCTACTTTGTAAGAATCTCGGCCCACGTAAGCCGATAGCTTTTGATTTTCAGAAATTTATGACTTTTGAATAAAGTTCCAGGAGTTCAAGCGTTACAAAAATACTGAAGATCATATTAGCAACTGATCTAATTTCATGTAGACGTAATACATGAGCAGTTGAAGTAGTGATCAATTGAAAAAAAACTACGGAAAAACTTCTAAACCTAAGACTTTCTGTTTACACCTTCCTAATACTTTCTTCACACCTACGCTCTGCGACATGAATGTTGGATGAATCTGAGTTAATTGGTGACTTAGTGATCAATAAATGTATGAGTTTTGAAGTGTTAAGTTTAGAGGACAAAATTTCAACCAGAACATTGCATATTTTACGGTCTTATAATACCCGTGGATGTGCTACGACCATTTAGCACGTTAATCATTACCCTCGGAAAATCGTCCAGTTGTCATAGGACTCCAAAGTGGTCTCGGAATAAATGTTAGGTATTTTCGAAAGAGGTTATAAAGCGATTGTCATTTTCTATCATGTTTCTAGTAGAAATGTGGTGAAAAGTGATTGGAACTCATCTCGTGCCCCTTCTCCCGTTCTGTGCCCACGGGTACCTATGTGTCTCGGGCGACTCGTCTTCTAGCAGATATCATGGACAAGCACGACCACCGAGAAGAGTGGTATTGAGTCAAGGCAGTCTGCCCTGGTTGTTCACTTGAAAAAGTGCGAAAAGGGAATTGTTCTCGAGGGAAGGGTACCCCCAATAAATGGCGAGAGCAG
Organism: Platycnemis pennipes; assembly: GCA_933228895.1. Lineage (NCBI taxonomy): Eukaryota > Metazoa > Arthropoda > Insecta > Odonata > Platycnemididae > Platycnemis > Platycnemis pennipes. The sequence goes on from OW121850.1 coordinate 149,139,693, forward strand.
TGAGAGCTCTGGGCATTTAAACTCTGTGCCAAGGGACAGTGTTGTCAAATCTCCTTCAACTCGGGACTTAGAAAAATTCGGCCTCCGAGGTGGTAACATTTTATTGTGGACGGGTGTACAACACCCCTGAGGGCAATACAAATTTAGAAAACATATTAATATTTAAATGCATTCCCTTACACTACCCTTCTCTCAGCCCGCGAGGAAGATCTTACCTAGAACGATAACCAGTAATGTACCTTTCTTACTAGCAAGTAATGTAGAATGTTCAGGACTGTCGACTGGCTGCATACAAAGTCCAAATGCGACACTAACCTTTAATTTGCATAAAGAATGAACTGATGTACTAAAAGGTAAGGTACAAGTCAACAGGGCAGATAAAGAATAGGGTACAAAAATCGTAATGAAACCAGTCAGCGTTCTTAAGTATCAGTGAAGATGGCGTCCACGCAAGGTGAGTGAGCGGCATTGTTCATTATCTCGTGGTTTTTGCTATTCTTGTGGTTTCCGTGGTTCCGTCCGTTCCGTCTTTTGTTCCGTTCGCTCCGAAGAAGGGAATAATCGGGGACCATCTGTCCATTCCTCAATTATACTTAAGTGCCTGTATCGCCCGCAAGAGGTCATGCGATACGTGTGTAAGAAATAAGTAAGTGACTTACATTGCAAGCTGCTTACCTATTCCTGCTTCCAAACCTACCTCCATGACTTACATTGTGCCAGCTGGACATTTTTCATATAGTTTTAGTCTGTGTTGTGGGTATGTTAATTTCAGGTCACTTCTTGTACTGTGACACAATGCCTTGATAATACAGATTGAGATTTAATCTTATGTGACCAGGGTTGGGTCAGTGCACGTAGAATATTATTTTTCTACATACACGTAGAAAATAGTGTAGATAATGTAGATTATATAGGATATTATGTTGATTATTTTTTGTTTGTAAAATAATGTTTTACGTTTAATAAAATGTAGAAAATTGTAATTAAAAGATAAAGTAAAGTATCACATTGATTAGGTGCTGTGGTGGCCTAGTGGGTAGACTGCTCAGCTGGAGGGTCCCGGGTTCAAATCCCGGGTGATGGAGATGGGTTGGAAGACCTAGCAGAATTCATGAGTCATAGCAAAGACAGTGTATTCTTGAGCTGAGAAACAAGGGCATCAAAAGTCCATCAACCTTTGGGAGCTTACTAAATGCAAGCATCCAGGTTTAAGAAATCTTGGAAATAATTTACTTAATGCCCCTGCATCTTCTGCGCAGCTTGAAAGAGTGTTAAGTAATTCAGGGTGGCTACTCATATCCAATTTTCAAATGCCCAGACATTTCCCTGATGGCCTTACCAATTTCCCGGACTGATCGCCAAAAGATCTGCTATTATTGGAGTATTTTATTTCTGCTGAATTAAATTTTCGTCAAAGGTCAGAAAATGTTAAAAGCTGAAATCAATACATTAAAAGCTATAAGAATGCAAAAATACATTAAACCTTCACAAGTTATAGACACTTTTAATACATTTTTCACGGCCACGTGTATGCAGCCGCATATCGTATTTCCATGGCATGTATGTTTCCTTCAGTAAAATTACAAATTGACAATGTCTAATTCTTCAAGGAAGAGGTAGCGTGTCGAGGTAGTTCTGGGAAGTTTAAGATTACTGAAAGGGCATCGAAGGGAAAGTTAATGGCCAATTTACTGGTGGACTCCTGCACAGGTATCACTGTGTGAAAAATACAAACCAAAGCCAAGTTCTTGTACTGGATCACAATCAGATGGCACGAGTTTTAGAAGAAAATAAAAATTTTATTAACGTGGTATTGACTCCTTGATTGTAAGGGAGAATCAAATATGTAAAAATATTTGTATAAACAAACAAAACATAATCGCGCCACTTCGAGTGATAACAGGAGGCAATTAGCATCGGCAGCATCATATTCAGGAATATTATATTTGAGGTGGTTTGTGACCAGACCAAATTGCTTTAAGACGGAGCTAAGGGGGCCATTCAATAATGCCATTGAGCGTGAAAGGAGGGGAGGAGGACACTTCTTGCTGTCTCACGAAGTGGGGTATGGGAATCGAAGATGATCTTACGTAAGATTTTGTTTACACGTGTGATGGTACTTGTATTACCATTTTAATAATCTTCGTCTCATACTTTTAGAACTGCAAGCACGTATTTACTACAAGTTAGTGTGCTACAACTACCTCTCGACCTGAGTCTCAGAAGTTAAAAAAAACACGATGTAAAATCTTCCGAACAACATAGCCTCGGATTCCTTGTGATGTGCGTAATGCATGGTGATCATGAATTATAACGCTACTAGGCAAATATCACATAGGATATACAAAAGAGATACATCGTGCGACTGATTCACAGCAAAATAACCAAGATTCACAACTGAATGTTCAACGAGTTGACGGGGTTTATTCTATGCACTTCTGCGACGTACATTCGTTTTAGTTGGTGAAATGTTTTGGTGAAATAAAGGTTGGGAAAGACTGCCAGATAAATGCAATGGTAGAAAAATAGTGAGAATTACCTATTCCAGTTTCTCCCTGACTGTTACGAGAATTCCCTGACTTTTCCAGATTTCCAATTTTCCCTGACAATTCCAGGTTTTCCCGGTTTTCCCTGACGATCGCCACCCTGTCATTGTTCATATGTACACTGCCCTGTACATGTAGAACCTTTAAGGAACAGCCTTAATGATTCAAGAGAAAGTTAACATCAAAAAATAACTTAACCCTTTGAGCAGCACGAACGTTCATGTACGTCCTCGCACCACCTGGCCTTCCAAAGTACGACCGTACATTTACGTCTTCAATCTTTGCGCTAGAGCAGTGAAGGCGTGAATGCTCGCCTTTCTTTCAGAATCATTGTAGATTGTGTTGCCATCTATCCTCGAGACTGGTGAGCCCAGTGATGATGTATCTCTGAAGAGTGCTACCACCTATTCTATATCACTAGTAACTACGTTCACCCTGAGTACCTGTTACCATATGTAGCTGCCCTAGTTCTGTTGACAGAACTGATTGTATTTACTGTTTTTTATTGTTATTGTTGTTTTCTTCTGGCGAAATATTCAGGATCTTACATTGATAATTTAGGTACAATTGTTGTTGTCATATTTTTTGTAATTTCTACGAAATTTTTTGTAATTTATACATCATTCATTCGTCAAAAATTTTCAGCTCGTCATCAGGAAAGATGTCTAAACGTAAATAGTCAGGAGGGTTATCTCCGGATGATATTCATAATATCTTGACAAATGAAGAGTCTGATGATGAATATTCATCTGGCAGTGATTATGATATCAGTGGTGAACTAACAGATAGTTCATCTGATGACATGACATCTGATCCTGGGCCAGCAACAAAAAGTAAAGAGGTCTCGTTTGGAACGGGATAAACCACCTGTGCTGAGGAAGTGGATGCCTGTTGGAAAGTTTCTTCCGACAATTTCTCCTTTCTTTGATGATTCAAAGTCAGGTATTTCAGAATGTTTTTCTCAAAAACTGGAGGTCACTGATGATGACAACGGTGGCAATAGACTGGAAATATCAATTTTCAAAGAGATTGTCGATGAAGGTTTTTTGAGCAATATTGCGATTGAAATGAATAAATATCATATATTTATTCTTGAAAATAGAGACGTAAAAGAAAATTCGAAATTACACAAGTGGAAAGGAATCACTGTAGATGATTTGTATGTTTTCCTAGCTCTTGTTATGTTGATGGGGCATCTAGAATATTTTAATCCTGCCGCGTGAACAGCGGTGAAATTCACATAAATTGCCATGCGAAAAAATTCCAGGTGAATTTTTTCGCATGGCAATTGATGGGGCACATCAAAAAGAACAGACTGAAAGACTACTGGTCAAAAAATTCTTTGATTGAAACACCAATCTTTGGAAAAATTATTTCACTGGATAGCTTTCAGCTGACGCTAAGACTGTTGCACTTTTGCGACAAAAATACTCAACCCCAAGGTGATCGGCTGTTTAAAATTAGAGCAGTTGAGGACCACTTCAGATGAAAATATCAATCAGAAATTTGTGCATCGATGAAAGCATGGTGGCTTGGAAAGGGCGCCTTCAATGGAAACAGTATATTCCATCCAAACGGCATAGATTTGGAATAAAGATGTTCCTCCTTTGTGGCTGTGAAACAGGATTTGTCCTTGACCACATTGTTTATACAGGGAAGGAAACTGAGATTGAGTATGATGAAAGTGTTGGAATATCAGGTTCTGTGGTGAAGACATTACTTACACCCTACATAGGAAAAAACCATAATGTGTACCTTGACAATTGGTATACAAGTCCTAGTTTGTTTGAATATTTACATAGAAACAGAACAGGTGCTTGTGGTACCGTTAGAAAAAAAACCTAAGGGAATGCCAGAATTTCCTAAGAACATAAAAAAGGGTGAATGTGTCTCAAGACATACCACAGTCATGCTAGCTCAACGATGGCGGGACAAAAGAGAGGTCAACATGCTAACTTCAATTCATGAGGACTTGATGGTCCAAACTGGAAAAAGTGATTATACTACTGGGCAAAGTATTACCAAGCCACTAAGTGTGGTTAGGTATAATGAAAATATGGGTTTGATTGACAAAGCTGACATGCAAATAAGTTTCACAGGAAATGTAAGAAAAACTATGAAAAGGTATGTAAAACTTTTTTTTCATGAAATTGACATTGCGGTTTTGAACATGTACATCGTGTATCAGATGAAAACTGGAAGAAAACCACAGATGTATGACTTCAGACTGAAGCTCATTGATCAGCTTTTGGAAGAGTTTGTGAAAGAGAGGAAATCACCCAGAGGAGGCAGACCATCGCCAGTGGGAAATATTGCTTTGACTCGTGGATAATTTAGCATTTAGAAAGTTCAGTCTTGGATAATTATTGATTTCCTGGCAGGCCTAGCAATGGTAGGCTTGTAATAGGCTATTTAAGTTGAAACTGCACTAAATATAGGTTTAATTATTAAAATGTGTTGGTATAATGTTAAAATAAAATTTCCTAGTAATCGTAATCCCTTCTTTAGCAGGATACGTAAAAATAATTTTCTACACATAGAATATGTAATTATTAGCAATATTCTACATTACATATTCTACGGTAGAAAATACACGTAGATTACGCATTTTCTACACAGAATATTCTACTGGCCCAACCCTGAATGTGACACAGAATTTAAACATATAAAAGGAATACAATGTAAGTATTTTCAGCTTTTTAAATATCGGTCTGCAGGATTCCCGTTTTTTCAGCCCAATCATATACCTAATGATTCTTTTTTGCTGCCTAAAAACTGAGATATCATCAGCGCTATTCCCCAATAGAGTTAAACCATACTTCATAGCAGTGTAAAAACATCCATAATAAAATGTTAATTTGGTTTGATAGACAGCTATTTTAGATAGGCATGACATTTGATAACTAAGAGTGTTTAATTTATTGCTGATATGCTTGGTATGCGCTCACCACTTCATATTTGCATCAATTTTTAAACCAAGTAAATTGATATAGGGTTTCAAATGTATTTCTTGTGCTTCTATGGTGATGGAATGTATTATTTTAGAGCTCTGGAGGGGCTGAAAATTAATGAAACTGGTTTTATCTTTATTCAACCATTAGCAGTTAACCATTTATATAGTTTTCCTAAAGTTTCATAGCTGTTGTTTAGTGCCATTTGTTCATTAAGTTTTGTAACTACCTAGAACTGTCTTGTCATCAAAATATTGTAAAACATTTGAGCTCACTTTACATGATAAGTCATTTACATCATCATCATGGGTCAACAATCCTAGGATTAGTTTGACGATGATCTCCACTCGATTCTTCTATCGGCCAACCTCTTCATATTAATGTAGTTCCTCTCTTTCACGTCCTTTACGACCTGTTCTATGTAACTCATACGAGGCCTGCCTTTTCCATTCTTCCAGTTCACTCTTCCTTAGACGATTGTCTTCATCAGGCCATCGTGTCTTAAGATATGGCCGATTAGGTTGTCCCGTCTTCTTTTTATAGTTTTCAGCAAAATTCTCTTTCCTCCCACTTTTCTTAAACTTCTTCATTTGTCACTCGGTCGATCCATTTTTATCTTTATTGAAGCAAAGTAAATTTGCTAAATAATAATCGCGGATCAAATTAAAATAAATGTTTTGTTTTTCCATGGTTGTCATGGGGGAAATAGTTTGTTGATAACGAGGATTCGGGGCATAACGATATTGAACACGAAAGAGAATGGTTGTATCATTGATTTGAATAAAAACTTAATCCAACAATTTGGTAGCAGAGCGTGGTTATAAGATACACGAGTGAAATTTCCAGGAGGTCAAGAAAAGTGACAAGGGAAAATGTCAGACTTTGGAGTTTCAAGAATCGAGCCTCTAACAAACAAGAATTATGGACTTTGGAGCATGAGATTGGTTGCAGTTCTTAAGGCGAAAGGATTGTATCAAGATATCATTTTCGGTGATGAACCAGAGAAGAATGGTGCTGATGCAGCGGCTGTGGCGAAGTGGGAAGCCTGGTCAAAGAAGAACGACGAGGTCAACATGCTGATCATTATGACACTTTCGGCGGAGCAGGCGTTAGCATGTCAAGGTATTTCCAATGCAAAAGAGTTGTGGCTTTTGTTAAAGAAACGTCATGACGGTGTTGAGAAACATAGAAAGACTCAGTTAATGATTGAATTGGCTAAATTAGAAAAATTAGAGAAAGAAAGCATTGACGGTTATTTAACTAGAGCTCAAACATTAGAGACTCAACTTAAGGAAATGGGTAATAATATTGAAGATTATGAATTAATTATGTACGTAATCGAGGGTCTACCAAAGAGTTTCAGTGAAGTTGCAACAGCGATTTCTTCCAATCCAACGGTGGATTTCGAATTCATGAGAGGAGCACTTTTGCGATATGAGGAGAAAAACAAGAAATCAACCAATGAAGGAGAGGTCAAGGCTTTTAAGGCGAAGGTGCAGACTAAGAAAAAATGTTTCTGTTGTGGCAAAATTGGACATTTTGCTCGTGATTGCTGGCACAAGGACAAGGAGAATTCAATTGAGACTAAAGAAAATTCAAAGGATTTTTACAAGAATAAGAGCAAATTCAAGGGAATTTTCAAAGGAGGCAAGAATCAACATGCATTTGAAGTGAGGGAGCATCACAAGATAAATGCAGAAAATGGAGTCACTTGGATGCTTGATTCGGCGTGCACATCTCACATGACTCATCAAGAGGAGTTATTGATTAATAAGAGGAAAGACAATGTGGAGATCGTGACGGCTGAAGCAGGCAGAAAGATTCACGCTGAATTTCGAGGAGAAATTGAAGGAACCAGCTATCTTGACGATGGTGAGGTAGCATTAACTATAAAAGACGTACTTTATGTTCCAGATTTAAACAGCAACTTGATGTCAGTTCCAAGTCTGGTCAAGATGGGCAAGAAAATAGTTATTGATGAAGATGGATTTGGAATTTATGACAAGAAAACAGGAGAATTAGTTGCACAGGGGATCTTTGAAGCAGATGCTTTTATGTTTCGAATGAGCACGGACAGCGATGAACGAGAGCTGAAGAAAGAAGTTTGCTTTAGCACAAGCGAAATAAATAGTAATTTATGGCACCAGAGGCTTGGTCACATTAACAATAATTATCTTTCTAGATTGGCGAAAGAGAATCTTGTCAGAGGACTCGAAAATGTGTCGATCAAGGACGACAACTGCGAGGATTGCATTCAAGGGAAACTGACGAGAGCACCATTCAAAGAAGTCGAAATCGAAGGTGCACAGCAGATCTTGGAAAGACTGCACGCGGATTTGTGTGGTCCAATGCAACAAGAATCAATTGGAGGGAGTAGGTACATGCTGACTATTGTGGACGAGTACAGCAGAAGATATTTCGTCGATTTTTTGAAGAGTAAAAGTGAAACTGCCGATAAACTGATCGAGTTTATTGAGAGAAAAGAGAACGAGACAGGACAAAAGGTCAAGAATTTTCGCTCAGACAATGGTACGGAATTTACCAACGACACATTGCAAGAATATTTCAAGAAGAAAGGCATCAAGCACGAGAGAACGACGATCTATTCTCCACAGAGCAACGGAATTGCTGAGAGAGCCAATCGAACGTTGGTGGAAATGGCTCGAACGTTACTCATTGCAGCTGGATTAACACTGATGTTTTGGGCAGAAGCCGTGTGGACTGCGAGCTACTTGCATGATCTTTCACCTACGAAGAAGAGGGATCAAGTTCCACTTGAGATTTGGAAAAACAAGAAACCATCGGTCAGACATCTCAGAGTTTTTGGCTGCAAGGTCTTCTACAGAAATGAAGATGTTCAAAAAAAGAAGCTTGACGTGAGATCAAAGGAAGCTGTGTTCGTGGGATACTCGAAGAACAGGAGAGCCTACCGAGTATTTGACTTGAGTGACAGGAAGATTCACGAGAGTCGAGACGTAAAGTTCATTGAAGAAAAAATGGGTTTTCAGAAGAAGGAAGAAGACGTTGGTTATGACGAGACTAACTACGTTTTTATCCCAATTGAGAGGCAAGAGAATCGAGACGAACGACACGAGGAAGAAAACAATTCAGGAATTATCCATGACGTTGTTGAAGATTTTCAAGGACAATTGGACAGTGATGATGATTCATCTCATAAAAATCCGTTGGTAATTGTTCAAGCTGGAGAGAGAAGAAGAGGGAGAAAAAAAGGTGACACGAACGATGTCCTGAAACAGAGACACCAAGAAGAATTAAAAGGAATAGAAGATGAATTAAGACAACAAGGAGTAAGAAGGTCAACGAGAGAGAAGAAGGAGCCCGATTGCATTGTCAATATGGTGCAAGAAATCAATCCAAGGAACTACAAAGAAGCAATCGAGTCCAAGGACAAGATCAAATGGATTGAAGCAATGAACAAGGAATTGAAAAATATGAAAAATTATCAGACTTGGGAAATTATTAACAAGCCAAAAGAGGTAAAATTAATTCAAAGCAAATGGGTTTTCAAGAAAAAGGGAACCAAAGATGCAGAAGTATACAAGGCAAGACTGGTAGCTGATGGTTCACGACAGCGAATGGGAGTGGATTACAAAAGCTCTTACAGTCCAGTGATGAAGCAAGAGTCATTGAAGACACTGTTGGCAATTGCAGCGAAGAAAAATTACAAAGTGGAGTTCATTGACGTCGAAGCAGCGTACTTGAACGCAGAATTGGACAGGCATGTGTACATGAATCCACCAAAAGGAGTAAACATTGAAGAAGGGAAGATATTTAGACTAAAGAAGAGTTTATATGGACTTCCAGAAGCAGGAAGATGTTGGTTTAAGAAATTATCTGGAATTTTGAAGGAATTGGGATTGAAACCATGTAAAGCAGATCCATGTGTATTTGTCGAAGAGTCAAAGAAGGGATTTTTGGCAATTGGATGCTACGTGGATGACTGTATAATTGTTGGTGACAGTCAAAAGAAGATTGATCAACTGGTGGAAAAACTGAAAAAGCAATTGAAGATTAAGGTGTCAAAGGAGGATGAAGTGAAGTTCCTAGGAATAAAAATCAAAGAAGAAAAAGAAGGATTTATCATGGAACAATCAAGCTACATCGAAGAAGTTATTGAGAGATTCGGAATGGAGAATTGCAATGGAGTGAAGACACCAGCAGCAAGTGGAGTCAAACTTGACGATTACGAAGATTCGGAGAAAGCAAACAAGGATTTGTACCAAGAAATACTTGGATGTATTGGATATTTGGTGAGAGGGACGAGGCCGGACTTGGCATACACCTACAGCAAACTATCGCAGTACTCAAAAGATCCAAGGATGATTCATTACGAGGCGTTGAAGAGAGTTTTGAGATATTTGAAGGGGACCAAAGGGTATCGTTTGAAGATTGGCAGAGAAGTTGGAAGACTGGAGATTAGTTCAGATGCCAGTTGGTGTACCACTTTGGATTCGAAATCATTTGGCGGATATTCAGTGAAGATTGGAGACGCATTGATCAGTTGGAGAAGCGGAAAGCAGAAGATGGTAGCTTTATCAACTATGGAATCGGAGTTGGTGGCATTATGTGATGGAGTTTGTGAGGGCATCTGGTTGACAGAGTTGTTAGAAGAGCTGGGACAATTTGAAGTTGTTGAACGACCAATAAAAGTTCGAACTGACAGTCAATCAGCATTGAATTGGAATAACAATGAGAAGATCAACAAAGAAAACAAGCACATCAGAAGAATGTATCATTTTGTCAAGGATGAAATCAAAAATGGTGAGGTGGTTCTTCATCACGTGGGTTCAGCAGACTTGGAAACTGATGTTTTGACCAAGGACGTCAGCGAAGCATTAATGAAGAAGCACATTCCAAACTTGAGTTTAATTATTTAAAATTTGTCACGCGAAAGGAGGAATTTGAAGCAAAGTAAATTTGCTAAATAATAATCGCGGATCAAATTAAAATAAATGTTTTGTTTTTCCATGGTTGTCATGGGGGAAATAGTTTGTTGATAACGAGGATTCGGGGCATAACGATATTGAACACGAAAGAGAATGGTTGTATCATTGATTTGAATAAAAACTTAATCCAACATTTATCATCTTCAGTAGCACTGTATTTCAAATGCTTCCACCCTTTTCTTCTCTGCTGCTGTCATCGTCCATGCCTCACTGCCGTAAAGAAACATGCTCCAGATATACGTTCTAATGAATTGCTTCCTTACTTCTACGCTTGTATTTCCTGCTGTAAGTAGATTCTTCTTCTGATAGAATGCCTTCTTTGCTTGGGCTATTCTACTCACTATTTCTTTCTTGCTTCGTCCATCGCTGGTTACTCTACTTCCCAGGTAAGAGAACTCTTTCACCTCTTCCAGTTTCTGTTTTCCTAGTTTTACATTGGTTTTGGCCTCTTTTTTCTTGCTGCACACCAATATCTTAGTTTTCTTCTTATTGATCTTCAGCTGATGTATGGCCATTGTCCTTTCCATGGTTGTTAGTATCTTATTCAGATCCTTCTCTGTCTCTGCTATGAGAGCTATTTCATCAGCGAATTGTAGCGTTCTGATTGTTTCTCTGTGGATAGTCACTCCAGAACACTTTTCATTGATTTCATTGATGGCCTTCTCGATGTAAACATTAAAAATTACTGGAGACAGTGCACAGCCTTGTCTTACTCCTTTCCTTATCCTTGCTTCTAATAGCTGGTCCAGATTTTATCACAGCTACTTGGTTTTTATACAAGCTGTGGATAATTCTTCGGTCATTGTACGACACTCCAATTGCTTTCATAATTCCAAGCATTAAATTCCAATCCACGTTGTCAAAAGCCTTCTCTAAATCCACAAATGCAACGAAGGTCAGTTTGTCCTTCTCCATTCTCTTCTCTATAAGCAGCCTAAGAGCCATATTGCTTCTCTTGTACCCATATTTTTCCTGACTCTGAATTGATCTTCATCTAGGAACTCCTCTGCTTTTCGTTCTATTCTTCTGTAGATGGTTCTCGTCAATATCTTCGATGCATGCGTCGTCAGGCTTATAGTCCTAAAATTTTCACATTTCTCAGCTCTCTTCTTCTTGGGAATAGTAATGATGATGTTTTTCTCGAAGTCCCTAGGTATTTCTCCTGTTGAATACATGTCACAGATGGTCTTGTAGAGATGGGTTAATGTCTTCTCTCCTGCATTTTTTATTAATTCTGATGGGATATCATCAATTCCAGAGGCCTTATTCATCCGAAGGTCCCTTACTGCTGCGTCGAATTCGGATCTTAATATTGATGCTCCCATACCATCCTTTTCGACTTCGCTTGCCTCTTCAATCACTTTCGTGTTGAGATTGTTCCCGTTGTATAACTATTCCAGATATTCTTTCCATCTCTTCACTTTGTCTTCATTTTCAATCAAAAGTTCTCCATTCTTGCCCCTTATGGCATTGCATCTTGCGCTCCATTCCTTGAAGTGGTTCCTCACTATCCTATAGACGGATTCCACTTTTCCAAGTGCAAGGTTGTTTTGTACATCTTCGCATAGATAGATCCACATCTCTCTAGCTTTCCTTGCTTTGCAACTTATTTCGCTCCATATTCCTTTGTAGCAAAGCTGCCCTTCTTCAGTTTCGGAATTCTTGTACTTTCTTCTTTATTCAATCAGGCCTAAGACTTCTTCCGTGATCCATGCAAACTTTTCTTCTTCCAAGAGCCTCCCTTGCGGCTTCCTGTAGTCCACATTTAATGTTTTCCCGACACTCTTCCACTGATTTTTCATTAAGGTTCTCTACTATTCTTCTCTACTACAGAGAGGGATCTGAACAAGATTCTAGTAACCATGCAAAGGACAATGGCCAGATATCAGCTGAAGATAAGTAAGAGGAAGACTAAGATATTGGTGTGCGGCAATAAAGAAGAGGCCAAAATCAGTGTCAAACTAGGAAAACAAAAACTTGAAGAGGTGAAAGAGTTCTGTTACCTAGGAAGCTGAGTAACCAACGATGGACGAAGCAAGAAAGATATAGTTAGTAGAATTGCCCAGGTAAAGAGAGCATTCTATCAAAAGAAGAATCTACTTGCAGCTGGAAATACAAGTGTGGAGTAATGAAACAATTCATCAGAACATACATCTGGAGCATGTTTCTTCATGGCAGTGAGGCATGGACGACGACAGCAGCGGAGAAGAAAAAGGTAGAAGCATTCGAAATGTGGTGCTACAGAAGAATGATGAAGATTAAATGGATCGACCGAGTAAGTAACGAGGAAGTCCGAAGAAGAGTGGTAGAAAAGAGAAGTCTTCTGCATACCCTGAGAAGAAGACAGAGCAACTTAATCGGCCATATCTTGATACACGATGGCCTGATGAAGACTATCATCGAGGGAAAAGTGAACGGGAAAATTGGAAAAGGCAGGTTTCGTATGAAATTCACGGAACAGGTTGTGAAGGATGTAAAAGAGAAGAATAACGTCAGAATGAAAAGGTTGGCCGATAGAAGAATCGAGTGGAAAGCTGCGTCCAACCAATCCTAGGATTGTTGACCATTGATGATGAATATGAGGAAAGTAGTGAAACAAGAATAACGAAGCCTATACATTTTTCTTAAATTTGTGCCTTTCATTCCTAAACACCCAGATTAAAAGCGGTTAACACTTAAAAATCAGGAAAAAAATTACTTTTCCTGGAAGGTAGGCAACCGGATGTTCTGAAAGTGCGACTGCGTGGTCCAGTATGGTTCCGTGTGACAACTGACATCAAACGATTCCAATTTCTTTCAATAAATTTTTTTGTACGGTCAATAACAGAGCTCTGAAGTGCAAAAATGTGTCATTTTGGGCAAGTTCAGTATTTCAAATTTCCCGCGCCCTGCGCGACCAATAAAAATTATCGCACGGACTTCCGGTTTTGGATTTGAGATATGTATGTAAAAATGAAACTTTGGACGAGTCCACCCCTCACATTTTTACCCACTTTGTGGATATGGACCACCCTAATGTACCACGCTGCTACAGTGATTCCTGTTTCTGTTGTCAACACTGCATTTTGATGATAAAACTTCAAGATTGCAGCACAGGGTGATGGATAAATGTTCACCAATTCGTGAAATTTGAGAAGACACAGTAGAGAATTGTAAGAAATATTACACAGCCCATGAGTACCGCCAATTATCATATTCTCCACATCTTTATTTATACCAAAACTCTCTAACTTCAAGATTAATTTATCATGAGGAACTTAATGGAATGCAGGTAGTTGTTTCAGGCTTAATTTGGTGGAATATCATAGCGAAAGAAAAAATGGCAATTTTCCACAAGAATAAAGATATTTAATTTGACCAGTTTCGGTGTACAACACCATCTTCAGGTGAAAATTAAATCTCAAACATCGGTATGTATACAATTTGCAGTGAGGGGTTGGAAAGGTTGAAAGGGGGGGGGGTTAGGTGGAGGGGAAGTATGGAGGGGTTGGAGGGAACTAGGATTGGGAATTGAGAAGGGGGTGAAAGGTGGTGGGTGTTGATGGGTAAAACCAAGCAAGATGGCGACCTGGGGATGGCCCAGGTCGAAAAGGGTCTCCGGAAAGTCCGTGTGCAGAGATCCTGTGAAGTCCACTTTGGAAGGGGTGAAGCGGTCCGGGCGTTGGCATCCCCCGGAGCGTCGGTTTCTTTGGGTTAAGGGGGATTAGCTCCTTGGGGTTCCTGGTGTATTCTTCCAGATAGTATGAGGGCGTGGGGGCGGGGGGGAAGTGGGCGGCTGGGGGTCCGGTGCTTAGGGTTGCGGCAGCCCTTATGAAGAGTGTCCGACTCGTGGGAAGGTGATGGTGAGGAGGGGGGGAGGGGGAGGAAAGAAATTGGACGTCATTGAGAAGATTCTGCTTCATGTTCCTACTTTGAATAATTTCCACTTGCTCCATGGCGTCCAATTTCTTTCCTTTTTCCAATGTGTGGAGCACGTTGAATTTAAAGTCACTAAGGTGATTCGCATCCATAAGGTGCTTTGCGAATAACGAAGTTTCATTGCCAGAGACGTAGCACTTTTTGTGTTCACTGATACGGGTGGAGAAACTCCTCCCGGTCTGGCCGATGTATTTGGCTCCACAATCACACTTGATCTCATAACCCCGCCCTTTTTGGAATCTTCTATTGGATCTTTATTAACACAGAGGGCTTTTTGTAGGTTTGTGGGGGTGTAGAATGACACTTTGAACTTGTCTTTAGGGAACTTGTTGGCTATTTTGTGGGAAATTTGGTCGTGGAAGGGAATTTTGCACCATTTTCTCTCTATGAGCAATCAATAGCCTTCACTATGGAACTCGGTGTGAATAACAAAATCAATTTCTTGGACCTCACAATCGAGATAAGCGATAATAAACACATGTTCTCAATATTCCGAAAACCTACCTACACGGATCAAGTTATTCCTTCTGATTCATGCCATCCCATAGCTCAAAAACTAGCCAGCTTCAATTGTATGATCCATAGGCTAATCAACATTCCCCTTTCCAAACACTATTTTGAACGTGAGCTCAAAGAAATTGATTTTGTTATTCACACCGAGTTCCATAGTGAAGGCTATTGATTGCTCATAGAGAGAAAATGGTGCAAAATTCCCTTCCACAACCAAATTTCCCACAAAATAGCCAACAAGTTCCCTAAAGACAAGTTCAAAGTGTCATTCTACACCCCCACAAACCTACAAAAAGCCCTCTGTGTTAATAAAGATCCAATAGAAGATTCCAAAAAGGGCGGGGTTATGAGATCAAGTGTGATTGTGGAGCCAAATACATCGGCCAGACCGGGAGGAGTTTCTCCACCCGTATCAGTGAACACAAAAAGCGCTACGTCTCTGGCAATGAAACTTCGTTATTCGCAAAGCACCTTATGGATGCGAATCACCTTAGTGACTTTAAATTCAACGTGCTCCACACATTGGAAAAAGGAAAGAAATTGGACGCCATGGAGCAAGTGGAAATTATTCAAAGTAGGAACATGAAGCAGAATCTTCTCAATGACGTCCAATTTCTTTCGTCCCCCTCCCCCCTCCTCACCATCACCTTCCCACGAGTCGGACACTCTTCATAAGGGCTGCCGCAACCCTAAGCACCGGACCCCCAGCCGCCCACTTCCCCCCCGCCCCCACGCCCTCATACTATCTGGAAGAATACACCAGGAACCCCAAGGAGCTAATCCCCCTTAACCCAAAGAAACCGACGCTCCGGGGGATGCCAACGCCCGGACCGCTTCACCCCTTCCAAAGTGGACTTCACAGGATCTCTGCACACGGACTTTCCGGAGACCCTTTTCGACCTGGGCCATCCCCAGGTCGCCATCTTGCTTGGTTTTACCCATCAACACCCACCACCTTTCACCCCCTTCTCAATTCCCAATCCTAGTTCCCTCCAACCCCTCCATACTTCCCCTCCACCTACCCCCCCCCCCTTTCAACCTTTCCAACCCCTCACTGCAAATTGTATACATACCGATGTTTGAGATTTAATTTTCACCTGAAGATGGTGTTGTACACCGAAACCGGTTTGCAACTTTTTCCTTTATGTGGAGGGAGGATGTGATGGTTTGGTTGGGTTGGCAGCACTGCCTTACTTGTATATTGTGTGCAAGAACACTGGGAATGACTACACATGGGATGCACAAGGCAATATTATAATGAATGCTGTATCTCTCTCTCTCTCACTTTCCACATAAACAATGAATGTCGTGCACTAGGAATGACAAACTTCGGAACTCACAAGTCATTATTACACTCAATGCAGCCTTTCTCTCTCCGCAGATAAACAAAGAATGTTATGCACTGGGAATGACTACACATGGGATGCACAAGTTAATTACACTGAATGCAGTCTCTATCTGCAGATAGACAATGCATACTCAGACTGATCAATAATTTCGAATACAAAAAATATAATGATTTCGGTTTTGAAAAGTAACAAACAAGCGTTAACGCTTGTTCGGGGGAACGAGCGTCACCCGAGTTTACTAACCTTAGCCTTACACAAACTTGGGTTTCGTTAAACCAAGAATCCGGTTCTTCATTACTACATTAGACTGTTCTTTAGAGCACCACGCACAAAACAGCCCCGTTTACCCATTTTCAAATGAAGTCTCACCGAAATTAATTATGAGCGCAATCCATTCTTAATGCAAAGCAATGCTACAATGCCATACACATGTGCCTCGTGCACTAACACTAGTGCCACCTGTCAGCAAGTTCAGGAACCCTATTAACCCATGACTGAAATTTAAGAAAAAGACGATCGAATGCGCAACTAGATCAACGTCCTTTATACAGTGTTCTTGCTTGTGTGCTTGGATGGCGCGAATAAAATAGTCTTGCAGCAAGGTAGAAGTGGACTATAGTCATTCCTGCGACCCACTCCCACCTCCAAGGCGTTTAGGATAGGAAACGGTCCCCCTAAGAAGGATACTAAAATTGTCACTTTCATAGAGAAGCTTGCAATCTTGAATATGTGATCGCAGCCATGTTTCAGAAATGCAAATGACATCAGCAACACTATATACTGGACCAGAAAAGGCCATTGAGTTTAAGTCATTGAGTCAAATTAAAGTCATTAAGTTTCTTACCGCCAATGGAGTGTGCATTTTGATAATAAACACTGTGATTATTGGGGTGCCAAGATTTAGTTCAACATCAGGAGACATTCACAAAGAAATCAGAATGACAAAGGAAACACTTGAAGGGACAGGAAGGGAAGATAGTCATGTAAGAAGCCACGAAAAGTTCACGTAAGCGCAGTTTACAAGTACATTCTCAACTTAACGCATCCTAATCTGAAGGTGCCTCAGGCCAGCTGCAGTCACTGGTTTGGTCGCAGTCCCATATTGTTTATGTAGAATGTAAAACCTAGCCAAGTGTAAGGAATGAACTTCAATCACCAAGAATGATAAAATATTTTCTCCCCTTACGCGATGTGAAGTTCAGAGGTTTCCAGTGAAATTTTTTTGGCATTGGTAGAGAAGGCTTGTCTGAATAAATTGTACTCTCACTGCTGACTTGGGAATGAAAATACTTGTCCTCTTGACTTTACAGCACTTATTTCACTATAATGTGTGACAGACCATACAGATTCACCTTCTAATATCACTTGAAGGAGGGCAGTTATAATCTGAGGATTAAAACAAAGAAAAGTACACTGAAGTGTAATAGTACAAAAACGACACTATACATTTGGCACCTCACTGAGGTGCCCTTGAAAGGTGAGCACTCACTTGTTTGGTAGTGAGTGGCAGGAGGAGAATTGTAGGAGGAAAATCCATGGGAGTGATGTTCTGGAGTAAAAGCAATGGGGATCAAAAATGACCAATTCCCATCCCTTTAGTACAGTTGAGCATCTTTAATCCAGCACAGTCGGGACCGAAGTGATGCCGGATTAGGGATTTTGCTGCACTATGGGTCATGCGTGGCAACTGGTCTATCTATTTTTGATGTCCGGGAGGTTTTTTGGAAAGGATTTAATTATTTATAACAGATTATGTTTGTTAGTCATTTACTGAATGCGATTTCAAAGGGAGTCACTGAGAATAATCAGAAAAAAATGGTTTCTTGACTCACAAAGTTAATACTTAAAATTATCAAAGTTGCGCAGTGGTTGAAAATATCATAAGCTTAGTCTCCTGTGCATCATGTTGCTGCACATTTAAACCTGTCATATTACTGTAGGGAAAGAGAATATAAAGCTTAATATTTCTTATGCTGTGCTTTGCGCTATATATTTCCTACCCTGCTTGATTTGTTATCAGCTGATTCAGCTTATAGGTTAGACATAATTAGGGAGAAACATAAGCAGATAACAAATAATTTTATCAAATTACGTCTTTTGGTCAATCAAAAATGCGCATGCCATTATAAGTGGCCGATCTGTAAATTAGTCGTAGTCCATCTCGGAGATGTATTCAATTTTGTGTGTTCAGTTCAATATGCAGAATAATTCCAGTGTAAACGAAGTGCCAGAAATTTATACGTTTAAATTACTCTGATTCTCAGAATGGGCAAATAAACATTAGGAATGGAATGGGATAATATCTTGGCAGGTTGTGAAGCAATGTTTCGGGAAAAAAGTTTTCGGCATTTTCCATAAAGTATTGGGTAGTTGGTCATGGCAAAATTGCCAGATTATGAGTGTTCCCAGATTAAGGGTGCTCAACTGTATAATGGTGCACAGCTGGCAAATTTTCTAGAACAATTGAAAAAAATAATTGGGGAATAACGAGCAAGTGTGTAACGAGCATGAGTCCATGCCGTCCACTCTGCAGATGTTGTGGCACAGAGAACCACTATTGTGGTGGTGATGGCGTCTGTTTATTGAGCTACTATACATCCATCATATGTTGAGCAAATCTGGGGCACCTCATGGAGGATGTGGTTCTTCACTCTCATTGGGACATGCTAATTGCCATGTGATCCACACTCTGTGGAGTCTATCTGTCTTACAGACAGACTCCACAGAGATACATTTTGGATGGAAAATGCAGCTTCTTGGGTCGTAGGTATCTTTCTTTATATCCTTCAGTATGAGTGTCTATTACTGGGTGTTCAGCTGCAGATGCAAACGGGAGTGTGTCAGAAACTTGGCTCTTGGGGATAGCAATTCGGGGAGTTTCTCAGGGATTGTGGCTCTATGAATTGTTCGTATAATCTGAGCGGTGAACCAACGTGTGACAGAAATGATGAAGAGGAGAGGACGTAGGAGATCACAGCAGAGATACAGAGACTCGACTGCACTAAGCACACGATGTGCTGTGCCCACCTGCGGACAGAGTGATGAGGTGTGACTGTGCTCTCTGCATTTTGGAATCTAATGCCTACAAACGTTTAGAGCACGGTCCTTGCTATTTCCATGTCGTGAGAAGCGTTTTTGCGGGCACTTGCCAAATTTAATATAGAAAATCTTGAATGTAGATGGGAAATGCAAAAACAGGAGTTAATAATGTGGGACATGACTAGAATGCTGTTGGAAAATATGTCTTTCCTGTTTGAGGTCACCACTGGCACACGTCTCCATCCTCTCGCTTCCAGACGCTGGCCCAAATACCCGAGTAATTTGTGAACATGACATCAGCATGTCGGCATTGTGGATACATATTTTGTGGCTGAAATGCATTGGATTGTTTCATTACAACTGTGTTATATTTAGATGTCCATCTTCCATTTGCAGGTTGGTGATGCTCAGCAGGCATGCATTCTACTCGTATGTGTCCTTGGGCTTATTAGAGTGACACTGCGTGGCACACTGCATGCATAAATAGAAGGGATCACACTACTTCGGATTATACATTTATAATCTTTGTTAACAGGTCACCTGCTGTGTTTGACTCTCGAGAATTAAAAATTTTGCTCCTACAGCAGTTTGAAATTTGCTCCGAAAACGAATTTCTGTGACACTGTTGCCAGTGTAGAAAGTATATGATATCATCAAAGGGTAGCTGAACATCTATTCAGAGTGGTGTTAAGCTAATACGTATTTGCCTATTTGTATGCCCCAGACCCATTGTTTCAATTCAACAAAATGGGAATGAGGGTATTTCTGAATAACAAATCGGATTCAACGTGAATCATTGTGGATAACATAATCGATTGTGTTTTGTTTCCGCCAGGCCATAGAGTCATATGAAAGGGCGCTGAGTGTTCTGGACAGCAGGGAGGAACACCCAGAGATTTGGGATGCAGTGTCCAGCGGTCTCTCCTCAGCACTCTTCAACTATGCGACTCACCTGAGTGACGAGCGAGGAGCGAAGGTATAATGTCAATTTTGTGAATGTCTGGAATTCATCATCAGCCTGAAGTGGAGCAAACTGTGTGCTCCAAATAAGTTACATTTCCTACAAACAAACCAGGTCACTTCATTAATCCTAAGTGAAATTCTGTATTTTAAAACCTGGGGTTCAACTCAGGGTATCTACCAACCATGAAAAGCTTGAAAACCAGGATGAAGACTGGAATTTTGTAATAAGCCTTGAATTTTACAGAATTTCTTTCCAAGCTGGTAATTGGACCATTATTGATGTGTGAGTTTGTAACTTTTTGTGTATACGATTCATGTGGGGAAGCTGAGATCTCCCCAGAACTTCCCAAAAGTTGCTGCGATGAGTGGTAAATATGCATGTACATAGCACTCCCTTCCAGACTGCTGCCCAATTATCTATTATTAGAATTATCTATTCAGCGGCGTCTTTGTCCAGATTTCAGGATTTTTTTTCCTATTTTCTTATGTTTTGTCTGAAGTGACTTACTTACTTTTCATGAAGCCCCGTTTTGTAGATTTTTTGCCAAGATGAATTTTACCCAGTCTCATTCTCAATGGTAGGACATGAATAATACTGTCTTAAATTTTAATCTTGATTTTTAACTCATTTCACTGTTCCTTGTGTTATTTGTTGACACTGTTACCTTTAGATTGAAGGACTTTATGAGAATTTTTTTCTTATGTGCTGAAAATTTAATCTTAAAATTTGGTAATCAGCATTGGAAGTTTTGTCCTTAGGTTTTCAACTTTGGTAGACACCCTGACAACACTTAACGTTTCATTGTTGAGTCTCTGTGTGTGGGACATGACCTGCAAAGCATGTGTGACATTGTGTCCAGTCAGTAACCCCAAGAGCATGTGTGACATTGTGCCCAGTCAGTAACCCCAAGGGCATGTATGACATTGTGTCCAGTCAGTAATACCAAGGGCATGTGTGACATTGTGTCCAGTCAGTAACCCCAAGAGCATGTGTGACATTGTGACCAGTCAGTAACCCAAAGGGCATGTGTGACATTGTGTCCAGTCAGTAACCCCAAGGGCATGTGTAACATTGTGTCCAGTCAGTAACCCCAAGGGCATGTGTGACATTGTGTCCAGTGAGTAACCCCCGGAGCATGTGTGACATTGTGACCAGTCAGTAACCCAAAGGGCATGTGTGACATTGTGTCCAGTGAGTAACCCCAAGGGCATGTGGGGCATTGTGTCCAGTCAGTAACCCCAAGGGCATGTGTGACATTGTGTCCAGTGAGTAACCCCCGGAGCATGTGTGACATTGTGTCCAGTCTGTAACCCCAAGAGCATGTGTGACATTGTGTCCAGTCAGTAACCCCAAGGGCATTTGTGACATATTGTCCAGTCAGTAACCCCAGGAGCATGTGTGACTGTCTCGAGGACAGAAGAAGCGTTTAAAGATGGGAGGGAAAACAAAGATTTCAAGTGGAATTTCTGAAGTGATCTAATTTATCTTTATAATTACGTGAAGTAAATTACTGGGTGAAGCCTGAAACAGTTAAATCTATTAAATTATAATTTGGCATCTACCGTATTCACGCGTGTAAGCCACGCACCTTTTTTCCTGAAACGCCGGAGAAAAAATGGGGGTGTGCGGCTTACACGAATCCTCCAGATTTCGTGTTAGCCGCAAACCATTTTTCCTCAGATTCCTGTTGCTTTCTCTCCTAAGTTTCGCATGCTGTCTAGTAGTAGTGGTATACTAGTCTTCGCAGCATGGTTTAGTAGTAAATCGTACATTGTAAAGTATTCTGAAATTTTGAAGTATGCAATTAAAAATAAAAATCCACGTTTAACAAAGTCTGAGCGTACAACGGTAGAAAGAAGAACGGCTGGAAGAAATGCTAGATCAGAAACACCATTTGTCAAAGCAATAGATTTATCGTGTATAGATCGTAAGTAGGACAACACATTGTAGCACTGATATGTATTTAAATATACTGTATACTGTAAGCTGCCGCAAGGTTCTATGTTTTTTCAAAATCGTAAGCGTAGTTTGTTTCGGCATCACGTATCTGTGGCAACATTTTTACGTACTAATAGATAGCTCCTTTTGCGTACACATTAAAGCTACATTGCAAAGACACAACAAAAAATTTGTTACGTGGTGGCAATAGTCGTATGCTCAGAGAATATACCTTCTTGCTATCCGTGCTATCCACTCCAAGTGTGAGAGTAGTAAATGCGTTCGAATCGATCATTTAGCATTTTAAAATAATTTGCTATTATCACCCTAAAATGAATTCTGATGTGAAATTTCGATAGTTTCCTGTGAGTATAAAGCTACATATTATAAATGATGCCGAAAAAATAGGAAATCGAGCTCCATGAAGGAAATATGGTGCATCTGAATCTAGCAGTGACGAAAACTATGAATGAGAACTGTTATGATATGAATATTCATTAGTGATTTATGATTATATTTCCGGGAATGTGTTTTTCTTTAGTTTTATAAGAATTATAATTGTTATTACATTGAGCTTATTTTTTTCCGTCTGTTCCCAAGACTTTTCGGTGTTGTTAAATCATCCCAGTCCACAGCTACTACGCAGAGAGCAGACGAGATCACCGCTATCTGTACGGATGGCGTTTGGCTTTTATTTGTTGGTATGCCAACGATTTCCGTAATAATAGAGTAATCACGGGTTGAAATTGTATATATTTTTGAAATTATTTCAGTTGGATGTTCTTTTGAACAAATGCCGTTTTTATAGCTGGATGATGTGATCGTATGAAACTGTGATTACTGTGAGATGCTATGAGAAACAGATGCACATTAAAAGAGGCCGTGCATTGATGACGATTGTGACGATAATAACATGTAATTCAATCAATTAATGAGAAAGACGTACACGTAATTTAGGCACAGCATTTCTATTAAAGAACGTGCATTCATATTATGACAAAATGATGCAGACTCGAGGGAAAAAAATTTTTTTTTCGATAGAAATAATTTTTTCCTCACGAACCTGCCCGAAAATAGGGGTGCGCGGGATACACGAGGGCGCGGCTTGCACGAGTAAATACGGTATGTTGAAATGTTAGTGGATGGTAATTAAAATCATGTTGAAACAAATTTTAGTCAAGCTCTATGACAGGTTAAGCAGGACTCACAAAAAGCAGTGTGAAATGAGTTGCATTAAGGCAACTCTTACCCTGGAGTTGTGGCCCACGGTAACTTAAATAAGAATGTCTCTTACTTGGCAATCAACTCACCTTAGGTCAGAAACTTTAAAGTCATACTCATGAGTGGCCAGGACATTTGTTCTTGTTGACAAGTGTGAGTGATGGAGCCGACTTTTCACAGAGAAAAAAACATCACTTGAGAATGGATGCCTCTGATTTACATCCAACAACTTTCACTGAGATAAAGCCTGGTTCAAATGGTGCGTTTTTCCCGGATATGGGTTCCTTGTGTGGAGTGCTGATGCTGGTGCCGTGCTCGCTTGTTGGAAACTCTGACTGCTGCCCTGACTGCTCGCTGCCTTGATTTTGAGGTTAGGTCCGGTGCTATTTTCCTTGCGTGTTTTGCTGATGGCTATTTTGCGGCCAATTATCATTCAACTTTGTATCATGTGATCAAAATAAAGGTTCTGCCCGGTCCTTCCTTAAATAGCATTGTATGGTCGATATTGTGTTTAAAAAAGAGTGCACATCTATGGACTAGGGATCAAGTTGTGGTGCTTATCGAAGCATATAGAGACGAAACTTGTTTATATGCATTTCATAATCTGAACTATCGCAATAAACATCTTCGCGTTGAGGCTCTAAGAGAAGAGTGAGCAAGGAGGGTAGCTCCTGCTAAGTGTGAACCGACAACCAGTAGCGAAGCCAGCCTAGTGGCCACCCCCGTCACCCGCTTGGTAGCACGCACGCAATCCTGCTAGCTAGCACTCAGAGAAAATGCACCAAGTGAACTGGGCATTGTTCTTGACTGTGTTGAAGAGGATTGGATTCACAAATGAAAAAGTAACTTGGTTTCCTTCCACTGATTTCTTGTCTGGGTAAAACATATTTCGACTCATCAGTGTCATCATTGGGTAGTCAAGATTTGACAGGTTAAACAAGACTCACAAATAGCACTGTGCAATATGACTTGCACGAAAACAACACTTGCCCTCAATCACATGAGTACCCGATGACGACACCGATGTGTCGAAACATGTTTTGTGCCAAGACAATAAATCATTGGAAGAAAACTAAGTTACGTTTTCGTTTGTGAAAATCAACTTCCACATAGTTGAGCCTGAAAGCGTGGAAAGGATTGAATTCTTTAGTATCCTTTTACTTTTCCACCCTAGACTTCAAGGACTCCCATCAAAGATCATTTTAAAGCCTTGGTCTTTGATCTTTCCGATGATCAGAAGATTCGTTCTCCAGAACAGATGATGTGTTTTAAATTAGGATGATCATCCTCTCATTGTCTGCTACTGTTACCTGATGGTCAAGTGTTATCTTTTCCCATTATGCCCATCATGGAATTGTTAGCCAGTTTCAACGCACCTTGACTTGATTCATTCATTTGCATCAACATTTTTTTGTCGTTAGATTGGTGCATTGTGGGCACACTACGCGTACACAATTTTTGATGAGTAAATTTTGAAATAGGGTTTAAATAACTCATGCTTGGTGGCGATTCACTCTCTTCATTACACCCCTCTGTGCATTCATCTTTACACTCGACTGGCCATGCACTAGCATGCAATGACTACACCAATAAATGTCTGTTACTACAGTACATTTTCAATGTTGATGAAACCAGGCAGTTTGAGTTCAAACAAATCTCTCCTGGCAAATAGGCAGATTGCATGTGCTTATTAATATAGGAAATAGTTTCCAGAAAAACTTAGTGGAAATTAAGAATATTCATATTGAAAAAAATTCACTTGGTAAAAAACTACACTTTTAATTCAAAACCAATCCAGCTTTCAGCAATTCAGAGTGCCATTTTAGAAATGAAAAGAGTTGCTGAAACCTGGGTTAAATTTGTATGTCCTTTTGAAAAAGGGAAAAATGAATCTTGTTCAGAATGTTGTTGTAAAATTGTGTATTAGTGATATGTATTAAAAATAGGTAATGAATATTTTCAACTCATTGCATGGTACATAATTGTTTCATAGTGTGCCATGTCACTCAGTTTTCTGTATCTGAAACTTAAAGTTTTGCAATGGGCAATCACAATATGCCTCCATGATTTCTCAAAGAAGGCTGTTGGAAGGATTGAGTCACAAATTCAGTAACTTTTATTTCATTTGTCATTTTTCTAATTTGACTTTTTTTCCAGTCAAGTGGTGGTATTTCTCATCTCTGAAAGATGTTGCTTTCAAATAAAGTCACGGTGTTAGTTTTTCACTGTTGTTGAGAATGGAATTGTTGAATTTCGGGTGAAATATTTGGTGAATGAAAGTTATTCACTATTTCAGTTGGGAGATGACTTGGAGGAGGTGATAGAGGCGTTTAAGCGAGCATTGGAGTCGTGTGATATTGGGAGTGATGACAGTGTCCGCTCCCCATTATTTCAATATCGTGCTGCTCTCATTCATCACCAATTAGCAGTTAAATTTTCTGAAAAATTTAGGTGAGTCTTGTTTTATGTATTCTTGTTTCCCTTAGTGATTTAATCCATTTACAGATTGGCATGAAACTTTATACATGTTCCTTACTAGTGATAGCTATGTGTAAAGTGTAAAAAATTCACTTTTCCTCTTTGATTTTTTGGTAATTTGGTATTTTTCTAACAGGTAACGTATCGGTGCATTATATGCATTTCATTATAATTCGATAACACACACACACACAGATTTTCATATGCAGTAGAAGCCCGGTATAGTGAGTACGGCTTATTGAGAGGATCGCGTTATAGCGAGTGATTGTCTTTGTACCGCCAAAAGGCCTATGTTTTACATGTAAAATAGAGCGGATATAGCGAGGCCAAAAAGTTCCTTCCACGATATACGCTCGGTTTTACGACAGATATTTCTCGAGGGCGATGCATCGCCTAGCGAAAACAAACTATTGTGTTTTGTATTATCTGCTAATTAAACTAATAATACAAATGTGTGCCATATCTACAACACCTAAAGCCATTTATGTTCAAACATTAGCGATTTACGGCCTTAAGTACGCTCTGCGCGATCCCATTTTAAGTTCTTCTTTTGTTAGGCCCAGTCATCAGTGGGAGGGGAGTGGGCGGACGACGAGCAAGATGAGAGTAGGAGAGGGAGTTAGGTCTAGGCATGGGCGATATTGATAATTCAATATTGGAATATGATAATTTTAGCATATCGTAAGGTGGCGATAATGATAACTCATATCGTGATGATAAATATCGTCTTATCGTGCCCCTATATGTTATCGGGGCACAATAAGATATCGGGGTGCAATAAATATTGCTATAAATAGGTATCGCGATAAAATATCATGATATCGCATCCTGATAAAATATCACGATATCGCTCCTCGATAAAATATCACGATATTGCACCCCGATAAAATATCACGATAAATATCGCGATAAAAGATCGTGATATTGTGCTCATTCAAATATAGCGTAATCGCGCCTGATGAATTATCGTGATATTGCACCGGTTAATCATGTCAGAAAAAGACAGCCGTTGAGTTGGCCTTCGCTTAAGCTTGAAAAATATCTTCGACCCCCGAAACATGCCGTATTTCAGTATACCTTCAGGCCAATTTTCCCAACTGATGGACATACTGGTTTACATTTGAAAACTCGACAAAGCTGATATTATCGTCATGACATATTCGCAAAATTATCCAAAAACTTCCACAGTATACCTAATATTTTAATTCAGACCAGTTACGCTGTCTTTACAGCTTTATTCGGCGATCGAAAAATAGAAGAACTGGAAGAAAAAACCGAAACTAAGGGAATTAATATTTTATATGATGGAAAATGTCCTGTTTCTTTCATGAAATATGTTGACATTGTACCAGATTGTGCCTGAAATGACTCTTTTGCTGTTTACCTTCGTCAAATACCACGGAAACAAAAGAAAAACTGTAAATACGAACGACTATGAGAATTAGGTGGGTTTTTTCAACACTTTCGGATACAACGAGCGCTCGATTTAACGAGTGATTTCTGAGGGATTATGAGCACTCGTTATACCGGGATTCCGCTGTATAAACTTAATATAATAAATAGCATATGGGTCATTCCACCTCAATTCAACAAACGTTTGTCCCTTAGGGTCTCAGATTTTGATACAAATTGGTGTATGGGAACAAAATCAACTCAAACTGAATATCCTCAAACAGTTTTGTGAAAAAAATTTTTTGAGCGAATTATGCATATTTTAATTTTTTCGCATTTTTAGCAAAAATCCGTGCCTTAAATCATATTTTCACTTATATCTCCGCTTGTAATAGTCATACAGCAATGATTAATAGCTCTTTTTAAAGCTAAATCTTTATTGAATACGAATATATCAATAAAAAATTATTTTCTTCTATACCCTATTGTTGTTAATTACTAATGTTTAAAAAATTGTTAATAAACTTTTCTCAAATACTCCATCTCAGAATCGGCCAAAACTTTTTTCCCGTAATCTAAACATACCCAGCTAACTATTCCAAAAATAAAATTTAGTGGCAATTCATAAATGCATTTTTTATAAATATTTAAACATTTACAATTTTCTCTTGCCCGGCCCGTCAGCTCCCCCATTTGGAATACATGCAGTAGACACGCGATGCAAGCCTAAAAATTTCCAAATTGCTCAAGTGTCTGTATGAGATATAAATATATTATAAACTATAAATGTTAACAACAATTGTCATCTGTTCTTTCACTTTGCGAGCTAAATATTGAGTTGATCCAAATTTCTCTTGAATTTTTGCCACACTCCAGCTTTTATGCAGTGTAGACAGGACTAAAATTTTTTCACTGTAGGAATTAGCTTCAGCAATTGTTTCCTTGAGTTGACTTCGCATTTCACACCCTACTTACTTTTATGGTCTGAAGGAAGTTTTTGCTTTTCCCGATACTTTCCGGATTACTCTTCGATAAAGAGAAGTAATTTTATGAATTTTTTCTTTAGAGTGTTTTCTACTTCTCAATTTTTTCTAATTACTGGTGATATACTGATTTCGGATAAACTCAAGTTGATTTTTTCTAGCACAGCTTCACGAGGTGAATAAGGTGCACCATCTCTCCTTGTGCGTCACTGTCATTGCTGGAGTTGTTTGTAGGTAGGGTTACATGAGCCTCCGCAAATTGCAAACCAGAAGGCCCTAGTTGTGGCAGTACATCTTCTGCAGCCACAAGCTGCTCAGGAACGTTTTATTGATGACTGATGGGAGACCTTGGAGTGTCACCTTTCGCGACTCCCTTATACAGAAACACTCTGCACTGATGACACAATTTTCTGCCCTCGACCAAAGACATCGCTCTAGTGCAGAAAATTTTTGATTTGTAATTGGCAGTAATTGTATATAAATTAACACTACGGATATTGCAATGCAGCTTATATGGATTACAACACTGTTTTTTGATGCTTTCAATAGAAAGGAAGAAACGATTTTTCATGGTTAACGCACACGGTTTCCACTTTGACACCTCTTCTATCCTCGATGAGCTGCAAATTTTTTTGATACATTTAAATACACTGTCTCGCGAACACTTTTCTCCTCGCACTGGATGGAGCAAATTTTGACACAAAACATTTTTATATGCAGGTATCGATGAAATTTCCGAAATTAGTTTAAAAAAACTATGTACGAGAAAAAATAAAAGGCAGACAGCTCTCGAATAAGAAGATACACACGCGGTGACAGACACAAACAAAGTGAGACTTCTTCGGTGAATTAACACGGCTGTCAACAAAAACACGTGCAGCTAGGTGCTCTTCCTTCAAGCTTTTAGGCACATACCACAATGGGCAGAATTAGCCACCAACGGGGTCATAAAAATAGGGTTCTGAAAGGAAGTGGAAAGGTTTATCCCTCTTGCCCTAATCGGTAGGTGCCATAAAATATTTCTTTTTAGAGAGAGCTCCATTTACGGAAAACGTCTCAGTGCACGAAAAGCCACAGCTGCAGGCTCTCGACTCAAATTGAAAATGAAATGTTTTTGCATGGATAAAAAATATTTTGACACTAAAATCGGAGTCTGCAGTAAATTTGTCTATAGAGATAAAAAGTGTGAGATAGCAAAAACGATGAAATTTTTCTGCTAGAACAAATGATGCAAAATTTCCATAATTGTAATTTATTTTCATTTCATTTCATCAATTGATGATTCTTAAAAACTTGACGATTCTTAAAAAGTATTTTCATATTAATTGTCACAGATTTTTAGCTCAAATAAAAGCTAATCCGCATGGAAACTTAAGTGGGGCTCAATGGTAAATTTCTCTGCAAACATGCCTTTAACAGAACAAATAACAATTGTTGTTAACATTTATAGTTTATAATATATTTTTATCTCATATAGACACGACCTTGAGCAATTTGGAAATTTTTAGGCTCGCATCGCATGTCTGCTGCATGCATTCCAAATGGGGGAGCCGACGGGCCGGACAAGAGAAAATTGTAAATGTTTAAATATTTATAAAAAACGCATTTATGAAATGCCACTAAATTTTATTTTTGGAATAATTAGCTGGGTATGTTTAGATTACGGGAAAAAAGTTTTGGCCGATTCTGAGATGGAGAATTTGAGAAAAGTTTATTAAAAATTTTTTAAACATTAGTAATTAACAACAATAGGGTATAGAAGAAAATAATTTTTTATTGATATATTCGTATTCAATAAAGATTTAGCTTTAAAAAGAGCTATTAATCATTGCTGTATGACTATTACAAGCGGAGATATAAGTGAAAATATGATTTAAGGCACGGATTTTTGCTAAAAATGCGAAAAAACTAAAATATGCATAATTCGCTCAAAAATTTTTTTTCGCAAAACTGTTTGATTATATTCAGTTTGAGTTGATTTTGTTCCCATACACCAATTTTTATCAAAATCTGAGACCCTAAGGGACAAACGTTTGTTGAATTGAGGTGGAATGACCCATATTATAATCGTGACTTCTGACAAATATCACGGTGTCACACCGCAACTTTAATATACACAAAAAAGCATATTTTAAATTATAACTTAGACCTAGATTTCGAATCCGAAAACTATCAATGATAACATTGACATTCTTTGTTTCGTAAGTAATAAAACATGGTTTGATTAAGGCAAAGATACAGAATGCAATGCTTGTATATTTCCCAAAATGGCATCCCTGAGAGCACAAAGTTTGCAGTAGACCTAATGTAAACCAAATTAACCCTTTGAGTACCACACGATGATATATCATCGTCTATGAGGAGACCTGTGAAAACAATGTTTTTCTAATTCTTTAACTATTGTAAATTGTACAGTCACACGCAAAAGTAAATGTTCTCTGTCCGCCGCTTGGACTGCATTCGATACAAATGGAAAATATTTCATTGTTGGCAGAATGGGAGAAGATGGAGGTGGTTGTCTCTCGTGAGATGAGAAAGCAGCACTTGTGAGTTGACGAGCACAAAGGTTTAGTTGTAGTGCACGGCATGTGCAATTGAACTGCTACCTTCGGAACTATTAAACTTCGACCAAAATCTTATGCAGACAAGAGGTTGACGGAGACGGGATCCGTTTCCTCAAGATGCTATACAGCAAATCGAGGACTCTGAGACGTGGATCGAAGTACTGGGAAAAACAATTTCAAGGTCGTCGCTCAACGATATGGAGTACCATTATGAGTTTAGACATGTGGTTAATTAGTGCCACAAATTCCTTCTCTACACATGAGATACATCTTTGCGTTTTTCTAGTTTATTCATGGATGTCAATAAAAAGATTTATGTGAGTGATAGGAGATGACATTTATGCAATGTGGTCTAAGTACAATGTTCGACAATGGGAACAGTAGACGCTTGGATGGAGGCGGCGAACCTATGGCACGCAGAGCAATTATTTTGGGGCGTGGAGCTGGGAGGGTGCTTGATCGATACCTCTATCTCATTTGATGGGTCGGCACATGAGCGAGTTTACTCTTGTTTCATAAACTTTGGCACTCAATCCCCAAAAGGTTCGTCACTAGGAGGATCAGTAAATCATGTAGAGTAACAGAAATGATGGAGGAGACATTTAGGAAAGAGGGAATTGAAACAAGGAAAACTCGTAGCTGGGCAGAAATGATATAAGGGAATAAATAACAGACTTGGTTGGAGAGAAACAGAGAGACAGTGAGGGGAAAGTGGCGAAGCAATGTGGAGAGGCCTCCAGGCTGTAGACAGGCAGAGGGATGGATGTCCTTTGTCGGAAGGCAGGGATTTCATCCGGCATCAAGGAATGGAACCGTGCTCAAATGGCAATTCAGGAGGGTTGCTCGTGGAACAGATGGGTGGAGAGAATAAGTGGAAGAACTCCATGAAATCAATGACAGGCATAAGAGCTTCGAAATAGAAGAGGATAAGCGCGTAGATAAGGATGAACTGATATTGAGAAAATGGGATAGTTAAACGTAGGCAGGAAGTGTTGTAGGCATTAGTATCCCATCATAATTATTAAATAACCTAGGAAACGATGCGAGGGAGGCATTATTTGGGCTTATTTGTCGGATATGTAAAGAGGGATTTTGGCCTTAAAATTTTGTAGAAAACTGTATTAATACGTATTTGCCGAAAAAGAGAATAAAGGTGTGCACACACCGGGGCGGGATGCGGGAGCGAAATTCGCATGGGATTCGCCAGGGGGGCGAAGTTTATGTCCCGCAGACAAAAGCGAAACATTCGCGGGACTGCAGGGCACGTGCGAGCATCAGTACTTCCGATTCAGTGGACGCTTACAGTGTTATGACCATGATAATGTCATCTGACGAAGAGGAAGCTCTCTTCCTACCCGCATTGGTAGAAGACGAAGACAGGGAAAGGTATATTAGCAATCAATACTTTCTAATTAAAAAAAAATACTATTTGCAATTAATGTTCGAAAGAGTGCCCAGAAGTATTTGACCTGATAATTTTCATTGATTTTACTCAGACAGAGAAGGAAATGGGTGCATGACATAAATATAGATCGGAGGATGAAGGGTGAATTCAACACTCTAACGCCAAAACTACGGCAGGACGAAAAGCGATTTTACATCTTCTTTCGCATGACTAGTGAAAGCTTCGATGAAATTTTACATGTAATCACTAATGACATTCTGAAACAAAATACTAATTTTCAGGATGCGATTTCTCCAGAGATATGCCTGACAATTACTCTCAGGTAAGAAAGAGTAAGCCATAATCTGTATTAATTAGAAAAATGTTTTATTTCCATTCATAGGCATATGTAATCACAAATATTCTATTAGAAACTAGAAAAATGGAATACGATGCATTTTAACAAGTAATTTGAATATTGATTTATTCCATAAAATAACAAGTTATTTAATGCGTCATTAAAAACACAAGATATAATACAGAAACCGTAATATAGCATAAGATTTACAAGTTAGTGAACTCTGGTCCACTGTTGACTGCAAACTGTTCTTCATTGTCCTCTGCCAAATATTTCCCACTGAACGGGGTCTTCTTCACACCTGGGGCACATTGTGGTGTTTGTCTTTCTACGGTCACTTCACTTAAGTACTCCAGCTCTTCATGCCCTATTATGTCCACTATTTTCATCTTAATCACCACCTGATTTCAAGGGGAAAATGCTTTGATGGTTTTTGTGTAACTGAGAAATATGAGATCTAGCAGGTCCATGACATTGTGCCGGCGTTTATTTTCAAAATAATCCAGAACTTTGTCGACTGATGTTCCTCCCTTTTCATCTTGGTGTGCCCTCTTTCTCTTTGCTGCAACTTCTGGAATTCTTATGTTAATTGATTCAGTGGTGGGCTGGCTTGAATGGTCAGGATCATTTGTCTCTTCAGTCTTTTCATTTGCCTCTGTTGTGCTCTCTGTGGCAGTATCTATGGCATTAGATTCCGTAGTGGCAAATGCCAAAAACTGTTTGAAGCCCTCCATTGCATCAGCCAACTGCCATTGCCTGTAGTTTTTTTCTGTAGCCTTGCCCGGTGGTTGTCTTTAAATACCTCAAATATTTCCCATAGGTGTCCCTTAGATTTTTCGATTTCTTCTTCAAAATTTCCCCTGCGGATGAATTTAAACGCTTAATAAAATGAACAAATTTATAAAATTACTCAAACATTTTCACTTCAGGTATCTTGCCACTGTGGATACATTTTCAACGATTGGTCACAGTTTTAGAGTAGGATTTTCAACTGTCAGCGTTATTGTTAAGGAGTTTTGCGAGGCGATATGGAAGTGGATGCAACCCACACATATGCCTGAACCTAAAAAAAGTATTTGGGATACGGCTGCACTAGGGTTTTCTGAAAAGTGGCAATTTCCCAACTGCATTGGGAGCATCGATGGCAAGCATGTTACTATCAAATGCCCAAAGAAGAGTGGATCAAAACGTTTTTGCTACTTGAAGAAATTTTCCATTGTTTTACTGACTATCGTTGGACCCGACTACAAATGTATATGCATCAATTGACCTTTGGAGATTAACGTTAGAAATTTGAAAAACAATGTTCAGGGTGTCTACCAGTCGGAAAAGTCAGGAATCCGGGAAAAAGTCAGGAATTTGTTAACGTCGGGAAAAAATCTGGAAAAGGTCTGGAATTCGCTGAAAAATAATAAAAACTCGGGAAAATGGTTGCTTGCAAATCCTCGGGATAAAAATTGGAACGTCAGACACTTGCCTTGCATTACGAAATGAGATATTGTTTCCCTTTTTCTTCATTTGTCATTATCAAAGAGGTGTTATTTTAAACCTCTCTGGTCAGTATTTGTGAGTTCGTGACTTTCGTCGTTCGATTGCACTAGACATGGGCACCGTTTCCTGCATGCTGCGGCGTGACAAATCGGCTCGGTCGGTTGCAGGTTGAAGATCGCATACTTCCCGCCTGCCCATGAATGCTATTTCGAAAGAATGACCTTGACCGTGGTTATTACAACGCTTCCAAAGATTCAGGCAATCCACAGATCGTTCTCTAGCACGATTGTGACATTTTGAGTATTGCCATGCCTCTGAGGGTGTAACTCGATTAAATTCCACTAGAAATATTATATTTAAACCATCGCATCCTAAGTTTCTATGCTAAGCATCATCATAATCGGGTGGGATTAATTAACTTTACTGTGGAATTGGAATGTTTTCTTTCTCTCATTGATTCAGTAAAGCTTACCGTTTTCCTTTTTGTTCTTAGCAGTTCCCATTGAATTGTGTTGCTCCTATACGCTAGCATAACGTCTTCGTGAAAGAACAGAGATCAGCCGCTGGAAAGTAAAAACATTACATTACGTTTTGGTGTTTTTCCGGCGAAAGATGAGTGAAAGTTTCTCGTGTCTTCACCGGGTCAAAAGCTCCATCTCTGGCGACGTTTCTGAAAACGAGTCGTTTTCCGAAACGTAGGCAGAGATGGAGCCTTTGACCCGGTGGAAGACCCGAGAAACTTTCACTCGTTATATTACGTTGTCGCCGACGATGCCATACGTGCCGCCGCTGACGAATATGTCGTTGGCTCCTGGATGATATACTGGAGAACTCGCCATTTGCCAGCTAGTGCGGTGGAATGTCATTGTTATTCATCCGATGGCGAGCTCGCTAGCTCGAAAGCCGCCGGAAGGTCTAGATCATCTGTCGGCATGTGCGAGTTTGCAACAAAATCGTTCGTTTTTACTGGAGAACTCGGCATTCACCAGCTCGAGTTGAGTTGGTTCGTCAGTCTTCGATTTGGTGTGTGCTCAAAAGGTGCCTTTAGTTGGACTGGCGACGGACATCATTTCATTCAAAGGCTCCTTTGACACGGAACGGCGCGAACCCGACCGCCGTGTACGGCGCACAGTGGTGCAGGATCCCTAATACTTGGTATTTATGAGTCTAGAAAAACTTTCTATATAGGGTTTTTGTTTTTGGGTTTAGGGTTGGATGCACCGATTGACGAATTCAAAACCATCTTAAGTAAGGGCATATCGCTGTTGCTACTCCTCTAGTAGATAAGATAAAATGTTGCACTGGTAACAAGTGCATCATTTGAGCAGGCACAGCCTCACCTTTAATTCTCTCTAATGTAACGTGTATTACCCCTATTCTTGTTCTGAAAAATGGATTTTGTAACTGAAGGTGAGTGCTATTTAACTGTTTATTAATATATTGCAAATATCATTTGCAAAATTATTTTTTTACATAATTTATTGTTCAAAAATAAAGAAATTTTTTTGAAATTTCACTTTTATATTTTTGCAAAATAATTAATTTGTGAAAATATTAACATCCAATTTGTGTTCAGTGATCGCGAAAACCTTTGTGCTATAATTTTTAATGAAACGAGAATTTTGAGTTGTGTCAATCCAAGTAATTAAAATATAGCAAATACTTTTGTGAAAAAAGTAATTTGCGAAAATATGAACATCAAATTAGCATTCAGCAACTGAGAAAACGTATATTTGTTCACATTAATCATGATGTTTTAAGTAAGAGTTAATTTAAGTAAAAAATTAGTTTACAAAAGTTATGAATCTAAATTCATATTCAGCGACCTCGAAAACCTATATAGGCCAAATTTCATATAAAGTGAACATTTTTTAATCCAAAATACCAATTGATAGGGATCCTGCAACCACTGTGTGGCGTGCCGCCGTGCATTCCTCAAAAACAGCCGTTAATGTCACGGTACAGTCCATTTCGAGTGCACGGCGTTTTAATTTCTAGTAGGAGTTTAATCATGACTGAAGTAGATAAGGTGCTGTGCTTGCACTTTTAATAATGTGGATATAATAAGATGGCCAATTCCAAGTGAAAAATTAGACAGGACTGGGCATTGAAATATTGACTGTCACGATGGCACATCAAGAAGTTAGCCTTTTTGGTCTGGAATTTTAAAATTTTTGTCTTGAAAAGTCTTGAAAAAGTCTTGAATTTCTTTTTCATATATTAGTAGACACCATGATGATTCAGAGCATGTATTTATGCACTCAATCTCGGCTACCTGAAGTGCGTTGCCCCGGCTAACAATTTTGCCTCTAACCTCTTTTCTTTCTAATTGACTACTTTGACTGTAGGTTTCATTGGTTTTAACAAGCTTGAATGAATCGTTAAAAAGTCACTTTATGAGAGCCTAGTAACTACTTTTGAAACCTCCAGAGTCAACTACAGTCATTAACATTTCCCTTTACAGACAGTGTGGCAAGGCAGCTGAAACACCAAACTTGACGAAAAAAGCCCTTCCATTTAAAATTTGAAAGCATTTATTAGGGATGGGTCGGTTCGGTTCTTCGGTTCTCGGTTCCACCGGTTCTTGAGCTTAGAACCGGAACCGAGGCCAAAAATAATCGGTACCGAAATAATTGGCGCGAAAACCAGTTTGAAACCTACTCACACTCCGAAAGTGGAGGCTTCACATTAAAACCTGGTGAAATAGTGTACTTAGATGCTTCAAAGTCGCGAATTATTCTAATTCAGTCTCTGAAAATGATTATTGATTAACTTATCTTATCATTGAGCAATGCAAAGTAAGTGGTAAATTAAGAACCGGAACCGAGAATCGGAACCGAGAACCGAAGTTAAGAACCGAACCGGAACCGAAAAAAAGTGGAGCCGACCCATCCCTAGCCTTTATGTTAGAATAACTATACCTCCCACTTCAAAGACTTCACGAAACTGACTGATAAAATCACCTTTATTTAGACTATTCCTACAAAATTTAATACCATTAATTTAACTATTATTTACTGACATAAAATAATCAATATCACGCAAAAGAAAATATTAAAGTAAGGTTAAAAATGTTAACTCACCATTAGGTGACATACTCGCACGCACAACCCTCCTTTCATGCAAGAATTGTGTCAAGAAGGATGGAAAAATAATTGTTGTCATTTTCCAGTATTTTATTCGCTAAATAAGCCAGCACTTTCACAATCATACCAGCAACAAGTTTTATTTTCTCAAGAAACATTCGTTAATTCATTGCGTCATGCCAGTAACAGATATGCTACATCCTTGAGAATATTTTTTCTTTGTATTAAAACAACTAAGGAAGGGGTGAACGACTCACCGGTTGATCCAAATTGCTCTCCAATTGCATATCCCATGTCTGGTCCTTCTTTCGTCAATTTCTGTACTCGGGGTGCTCTAAGTCATAGAGTAACATATAATAAATAGTGCATGTTTGGGGAGAATTCACCCCCTGCCACACACCTTTGTGGTGGCTTACAGGGTATTATGTAGACGTAGATGTAACGGATACTTCTTAACCTCTTCAATTAACTCCTCTGTCGACATTTCTCGCAGCAACTTCTTTCAGGATTAGTGTCACGGGAAATGCTACATGCCAAGAACTGGGTTTTATTTGCTGTGGTACCGCGTTCTGCCAGGCGGGATTCGTGTCAGTTTGCACATACTGGTATCCCACCGTATAATTTCATCCCGCGCGAATTTCGCTTTCGCGTCCTGTGCCGGTGTGTGCAGACCTTAAGAAGTGAATACGAAGACTCCGGGATAAGAACGAGTGATATGGATAGCTTAATTAGAAATTGGAAAATTGCAGACCTAAAGATGGACATTATGTGATATTTGAGGTCTTTGGAAGAATATATTGCTCTTGACCTACCTGTACCAAAGAAAAATAATAATAAGTAATTGAATTAGTAGATAATCACCTGGTGGGTGCCAAAGTTTCATATTTCCATCTTCATGCGATCGGAATGATTTTTCGTCAGAAAATATGCACAAGTCCCAAAACACTTGTGCATTTCTACATGTGCGGCTGCAAAATGTACTCCACGAGCTTTATATTCCTCCGTAAATGGCTGTTTCCTGGCTGGCTGGCAATGAAAGAAACCCCTTTCTCTGAGACGGCATCTAACTGTATCATGGCTGCATCTAACTGTATCATGGCTGCATGCTAGGTCCAGTTCTCTCCCAACAGAGGTAATCTGGAAGATTACTGTCGGATACGAAACTTAAAACAAACCAATTTCTTCCAACCATTTAATATAAACTCTGGAACAACATATCACATACAATAAATCAGAACTGACTTCACCGGGGACGCTTGTTTGATTAACAATGGCTCGTCATCTCCATGCACACACAAACAACAGGCGAGATAAAACAAAACAAACGCTAAACCAAAATGCGGCTCACAACATTCTCCCACCTAAGTCAACAAAATAAACTTAAAGAGTTGACTTACATACAAACAAACATCACCCTTAGAAAAATATGCATAAAACAAAATCAACTTTTATAAGTTAGTCTCACAGGCACTTTTACTGGCCTACCTTTGCGTGTTACAAAAGTCTCTTTGCTCTCATTTGTGGTCCATTGCATCTTTGGTCCATCGCGACCACTGAGGGGTTTTACAGCCTTTAGCTTTACTTTGTCCCTCAGCTGCTGGCTTGTCGTCTCTTCCCTACTGTCCTTATTAGAGCAGTCTAATTCTAAAGGGTAAACCCTCTGTATAGGACGCAACAATTCGCCACCCTGAGACTTTGAGCTCTGCTCTGAACGTTGAGTTTTTGCAACCTTACAATTGTCTTTAAACTGATAAATCCAACCAAGTATGTTGACAATTTGCCTATACTTAGAAAAATAACGGTAATACCAATCCCTTCCCATTGAGGCACACATCATTGATGAGGTCACAACTTTCCTTTTCTCTAATTTAATCTCCTCCTCGTCAAAGACAATGTTAGAATTAGGCCACATACTAGGAGACTCCTTCAACCAAGTGGGTCCCTCCCACCATTTTGACTCTAACAGTTTCTTAGCAAAACATCCCCGTGAAGGAAGGTCAGCAGGGTTAAGAGTACCTGGTACATGCCTCCAAGCATGTCCTACTGTCAGCTCACGAATCTCTTTAACTCTATTCCCTACAAAAACATCCCACAGTTCATCTCGCCCTATCCAAGCCAATACAGTGGTGGAATCACTCCAAAAAATTGTCTCAATATTGGGTATATCTAAATCTAATACAATTTTCCCAAATAACCGGGAACCAATGGTAGCTGCAAGTAATTCCAACCTAGGAATTGTTATCCCTTTGTTCACTTTGCCAATTGGCGATACCCTCGCCCTGGCTTGCACCAATTGCTCATGCGCACCCTTTGGAGTCTCGACTCTAAGGAAAACAGCTGTGGCATAGGCTGCCTGGCTGGCATCACAAAAGACATGAAGAGTCCAGTTCTCTGTGCTGTTGGTGCCGGGCAGCCATCTCGGGATTTTAATCTCAGCTAGGGATGAGAGGTCATCCATCCACTTCAG
The DNA here is from genome assembly GCA_933228895.1 of Platycnemis pennipes. NCBI lineage: Eukaryota > Metazoa > Arthropoda > Insecta > Odonata > Platycnemididae > Platycnemis > Platycnemis pennipes. Next base: position 149,179,299 of record OW121850.1, read on the forward strand.
AAACTGCGACCGGATGTCCACTTCCTCATCCCAGCCCATGCCAGACTTCCAGGTGCGTTGCAGTAGGAGTTTGGGAAGCAGTGACACTCCACATGTAGCGCCAAGGGGATCAAAAACTCTATGAGCGGCAGACAAAATGATCCGCTTAGTAATTCTTTCAGTATTCAACTAATTAAAAGCGCTCATACTTATCTGTAAGGTGTCTTCTTTCTTGTCCCATAACACTCCTAAAACATTGGAGACTGCATCCCAAGAAGGCCAGTGAAGGTCGGTGTGCTCCCACCCTCGTAGATGAAATTGTCCATCACTCATTACTGCCTCTTCAATAAATTTCTTGAGTTCTTGCTCATCCGTCACGCTGGTCACACAGTTGTCCACATAAAAGCTGTCCTTCAGTTTCTCTATTACCTTTCTATCATGCATTGAATCACTACTATCACACCTGCCTAAAACAAGTAGTAGATGATACTGAATGACTGCTCCGAGTAGAAATGGGCTACATGACACACCAAACACTACTCTACGATGCCGAAACACTTTCAGTTTGCCATTCTCGTCGATCCACAAAAATCTGAGAATGTCTTTGTCGTTTTTCGCCAGGCTAATCTGTAGGAAAGCCCTTCAAATGTCAGCGACTACTCCTATCCTCTTAAGGCGGAAACGAGTTAAAATAGTAGGGATTAGCTCAATTAAATTAAGTCCTTTGTCTAAACAATCATTAAGGCAAGGGCTTCGATTTTCTTTCGCGGATGCATCGAACACAGGACGGATCACTGTCGTACTATTTTCTTTCATGACATGGCGATGAGGCAGATAGTGCCCAGGGCAAACGACTTCTTCTTCTGGTACCTCCTCAATGATTCCATCTTCCATCCATTCATTCAAAGTCTTCTGGTAAGCATCGTAGTGGCCCTCTGACTTCAATCTTCGGATGGTTGAGTTTAGCCTTTTCACTGCAAGATCATAATTACTGGGTAGTGGTGGATGTTCGGCTATCCATGGTAAATGCACCTTAAATCTGCCTTCCTCGTCAATGCTCACCGTACTCAAAAAGTGCTTAATAGTTTCTCCATGAAGTTCTGCCTTACTTTTCCTTTCTGAGGGATTCATTATTCCAATAGCGTCCAAGGTCCACAAATCCGAAATAGTCGCTTCCTTGCTCAGCATGGTTGTGACAAGCGCTGTACTATCATTGCGATGAGTCCCTGGCATCCGACCCATCAGTGCCCAACCTAACTTCGTTTCCATAGCTACTAAACCTGAACTGACTTCGCCAGGGACGCTTGTTTGGTTAACAATGGGCTCGTCATCTCCATGCACACACAAACAACAGGCGAGAAAAAACAAAACAAACGCTAAACCAAAATGTGGCTCACAACAATTACCAAGGAAATCAGAGTTGGAATCTTTTATTGATATCTGTGAATGAACTAGAAAATAAACTTACAAACGGATGTATCTCGTTCACCAAACTGTAATTTCAAGCAGATTAGCCCTTTTGCCACGAAAGACGGGTAGCCCACACACACAGTCATTTATTTCCTTTTCTTTGCGACATGTGGGGATATATCACAGGCCCCCAAAAACCCACTCCTTTGATCACGAAATGCTGGAATTTTTTGAAATAGCCTCCTAATGTTTTAATGAATTTTAATCTGAGTATGGAATATTTATGGAACCAGGTTTAACTTAATTGACAAGCCAAAGGTTTAAATAACATGCTAAAACTCATAATGGTGTTTCCTAGACTGCATGCCATGGAATGTCTAGTCGCTTCTTTTCACTTCTCAACTAGACGATTCTCTCCAGTTTCTTGGAGACTCGGAACTGTAAGAGGTAGCAGTTAAATTGCACCGTCCATGAGCTACAAAATATTTCCCCTTCGTCAATGTGCCCCTTCACCGCCACTCTCTTCTTTATCCTGTGATGCGGACTACTGTGTCCATCTTCTTGCGTTCTACCAACATTACAATATTTATTTATTTAAGTTGTTGAGTGGGGTCTGGAGCTGCGTGCACGTTTACTTTTGCGTGTGGCTGTACTCAATACAAGAAGGATCTTTTAACGACTGTGTGGAATAATAATTTTGATTGTTAATTGAAATGATCAATGGCTTTGGTAATTAAAATAACTATATGTCAGATTGAATTTTCCAAGCACCACATTTGGTTCTTACGAAACTGCTTCTGGTGTGACACTTTAGAAACTACATTGTTTGTTAGCCTATTACCAACTGACTTTCTTCTAATATTTTGAACTTTGTATTAATGTCACAGATATTATGTTTGGCATGTTCTTATTTTTTTTAAATGCTTAGAAACCCTTTATTCTCTGCAAAGTACATCGCACTTTCGTACCTTCCACGAGCGATTCATGACATAACAAAAAGAGGTTAGGTTTCAAACATCTCTGCACTGTTGCTTCTGATGAGATAATTTGTTGCTGACTCTTCCACTGTGATCAAGTCATTGATTTTTAGCTATGAAGGGCAGAAGAAAAGATACTACATAATTGCTAAGGTGCCATCTCTCACAGCTGGTGTGTTGGGTCAGCGGGGGTGTTGAGTCAGCAATGTGGCTCCGATTGTCAGCCTTGTTATCATAGTACATACGGCAGTAGTAATTGAAAGATGATATTGGGCATAAAAAATACAATGTGTTCCATCTCTTGTTGTTGTTCACACAATGAAATTTCACTGGTGTATTTTCGAAATTGGAATAACCCTTTTGCCAAATAAATGGCATCAACTTGTAGAAATGAATTTTCACCTGGTGTTGATAATTACAGATTAGCTAAATATATTAATTCACTAAGTAATGATGACGACTCTGTGGAAAGTGAAGACAGCACCCATTTTCGTCGAGAGACTAGTGAAGGGGAAGTGTTATCTGACTCTAATGAAAGTGTGATAATCCTTCCTAAGCAGAGACTGGCAATTATTGACTATAGTAATAGTTCTGATGAAGTGAAAGTGGAAGCCATGATCGTTCTGCAGAATTCATTGAAGTTCAGGACAGTTGTGATTCACTCCCTGCTCCAAATTTTGAATTCCTAGAAACTCTTGGTTCCAAACATCTACCGCCACCAAAATATTCTCCATTCATGTACTTCAACCTCTTTTTACCAATGCATTCTGGAACATGGTACCTCAACCTCTCAAAGAAAACTTTAGTGTGAGTGAGAAGAAGTATTTTAGAAGTGACAAGCTACTTATTCTTAGGTATTGAGAAAATAAATCACAAAAAAAGCCAGTATTATTGCTGCCTACTAACTTGATTGCCAGAACAATTCAGTCATTCCCAAGGGACAAGAATTTACAAAGGAAAGTCCACAAATCATTGAGCAGTACAATCATTACAAGGGAAGCATTTATTTTTTGGATATTATGTTGTACGTGTATTTAGATGAGAGAAGATCATTGGAATACTGGAAGAAAATGGTCTTCAATGTACAGTGGAATCCCGGTATAACGAGTGCTCATAATCCCTCGGAAATCACTTGCTAAATCGAGCGCTCGTTATATTGGAAGGTGTTGAAAAAACCCACCTAATTCTGATAGTCGTTTGTATTTACAGTTTTTCTTTTGTTTCCGTGGTATTTGACGAAGGTAAACAGCAAAAAAGTCATTTCAGGCACAATCTGGTACAATGTCAACATATTTCATGAAAGAAACAGGACATTTTCCATCATATAAAATATTAATTCCCTTAGTTTCGGTGTTTTTCTTCCAGTTCTTCTATTTTTCGATCGCCGAATAAAGCTGTAAAGACGGCGTAACTGGTCTGAATTAAAATATTAGGTATACTGTGGAAGTTTTTGGATAATTTTGCGAATATGTCATGACGATAATATCAGCTTTCTCGAGTTTTCAAATGTAAACCAGTACGTCCATCAGTTGGGAAAATTGGCCTGAAGGTATACTGAAATACGGCATGTTTCGGGGGTCGAAGATATTTTTCAAGCTTAAGCGAAGGCCAACTTACAGCTGTCTTTTTCCGACTCGATTAACTGGAGCAATATCACAATAATTCATCGGGCACGAACACGCTATGTTTGAACGAACGCAATATCACGATCTTTTATCGCGATAATATATAGTGATATTTTATCCGGGAGCGATATCATGATATTTTATCGCGATATTTATCATGGTCACGATAGTTATCGTGATGGTTATCGTGATACCTATGTATAGCGATATTTATCGCACCCTGACATCTTATCGTGCCCCGACATCTTATCGTGCCCGGACATCTTATCGTGCCCCGACATCTTATCGTGCCCCGACATCTTATCGTGCCCCGACATCTTATCGTGCCCCGACATCTTATCGTGCCCCGACATCTTATCGTGCCCGGACATCTTATCGTGCCCCGACATCTTATCGTGCCCAGACATCTTATCGTGCCTCGACATCTTATCGTGCCCCGACATCTTATCGTGCCCCGACATCTTATCGTGCCCCGACATCTTATCGTGCCTCGACATCTTATCGTGCACCGATATCTTATCGTGCCCCGATAAGATATCGGGGCACGATAAGATAGCAAAAATAAACCATTGTGTTTTGTATTATCTGCTAATTAAATTAAAAATACAAGATGTGTGCCATATCTACAACCCCTAAAGTCAGTTATGTCCAAACATTAACGATTTACGGCCTTCAGTACGCTCTGCGCACTCCCATTTTACGTTCTTCTTTTGTTAGGCCCAGTCATCAGTGGGAGTGGGCAGACGACGAGCAAGATGAGAGTAGGAGAGGGAGTTAGGTCTAGACATGGGCGATATTGATAATTCAATATTGGGATATGATAATTTTAGCATATCATAAGGTGGCGATAACGATAATTCAGTGTGACGATAAACATCGTCTTATCGTGCCCCGATATCTTATCGGGGCACGATAAGATGTCGGGGCACGATAAGATGTTGGGGTGCGATAAATATCGCTATAAATAGGTATCACGATAACTATCATGATAAACATCACGATAAATATTGTGATCATGATAAATATCGCGATAAAACATCATGATATCGCTCCCGGATAAAATATCACTATATATTATCGCGATAAAAGATCGTGATATTGCGCTCGTTCAAACATAGCGTGTTCGCGCCCCGACATCTTATCGTGCCCCGACATCTTATCGTGCCCTGACATCTTATCGTGCACCGATATCTTATCGTGCCCCGATAAGATATCGGAGCACGATAAGACGATGTTTATCGTCACGCTGAATTATCGTTATCGCCACCTTATGATATGCTAAAATTATCGTATCCCGATATTGAATTATCAATATCGCCCATGCCTAACCTAACTCCCTCTCCTACTCTCATCTTGCTCGTCGTCTGCCCACTCCCACTGATGACTGGGCCTAACAAAAGAAGAACGTAAAATGGGAGTGCGCAGAGCGTACTGAAGGCCGTAAATCGTTAATGTTTGGACATAACTGGCTTTAGGTATTGTAGATATGGCACACATCTTGTATTTTTAATTTAATTAGCAGATAATACAAAACACAGTGGTTTATTTTTGCTAGGCGGTGCATCACCCTCGAGAGATATCTGTCGTAATACCGAGCATATACCGTGGAAGGAACTTTTTGGCCTCGCTATATCCGCTTTATTTTACATGTAAAACATTGGCCTTTTGGCGGTACAAAGACAATCACTTGCTAAAACGCGATTCTCGCAATAAGCCGTTCTCACTATACCGAGCTTCTACTGTAATTTCTAGAATGGTGCTAAATGCTTATACTACTTACAAATCAAACAATCCTGAAAAAATTATCAAGAGTACCTACAGTTTATGTCAGAAATAACAGATAGCATTGTGTATGAATGGTTACTTAGATAGAATAATCCTAGTTAATCAACTCCCAGGACAGTATTGCCAAGAATATATGGGATAAGAAAAATGTCATGGGAGTGGGAAAAAGTTTGTGCTGTATGCAGTAGGAAAGACGATGGCCCTGTCCATAGATCTAGAACTGTGTGAAATGTGATAAAGGTCTACATGGAATTTGTGTCTCATCATATTTATGAATAATATGAAAATTAGTTATTTGATTTGGAATAGGATTTGTAACATTGTTATCATTTTCTAAGTATGCGTATGTATAAAATTATTTGTAATGTAATTGTTAACATTTTTTAAGCAATAGCAGACTTAAATTCTTGTTATTATTATTCAGATACCATGTTTTACAACGTTTTCATATCCAAATGCTCTCTTGTCTGTGAAAAATTCACCTCCAATAATTCACCTCCAAGATAGGACAACTTGAATCACGTTAAAACGAGAACCTCAGGATACTAAGCAAATCCACTATATACAAGATAGGACGAGGTGAATCTAGTTAAAAATAGAAGCCTGGGATACTGGGTAAAACCAATTGAAATGAGATCCACAACGAACGAGATGAATAAAGTTCAAAGGAGTAAAATTGGATACAAGTTTCAATCCACTTGATACGGGATCCACAATGAATGAGGTGAATCAAGCTGAAATGAGAAAAATGGGATAAGAGGTTAAAACCCTTTGCTACGGGATCCACAACGAACTAAGCGAATCAAGTTAAAACGTGAAATTTTGGATAAGAGGCTAAAAGCACTTGATGCGGGATCCACAACGAAGTAGTTGAATCAAGTTACAATGAAAAGAGTTACCTACGAGATTAAAACCACTTAATGCGGGATATGCAACGAACAAGGTGAATCAATTTAAAACTAGAAGGTTTGGATATAGGGTTCAAACCACTTGATATGGGATCCACAACGAAGGAGGTGAATCAATTTAAAATGGGAAGCGTTGGATACGAGGTTAAAACCACATGATATAGGATCCACATAGAACAAGGCGAATGAAGTTAAAGTGTGAAATGTTGGACACTTGGTTAAACCACTTGTTACTGGATCCACAACTAACGAGGTGAATTAAGTTGAAACGAAAAACTTTCAATACCAGGTTAAATCCACTTGATACAGGATCCACGAAGTTAAAACTAGAAAGTTTGGATGTAAGGTAAAACCACTTGTTACAGGTGCCACAACAAACGAGTTGAATCAAGTTGAACTGAGAAAAATTGGATACACGGTTCAAACCACATGATACCGGATCCGCTACGAATGAGTTGAACCAAGATCAACCGAGAAATTTTGGATACAGGGTTAAAACCACTTGATACAAGATCCATACGAATGAGGTGATTATAGTTCAAAGGAGTAAAATTGGATACAAGGTTAAAAACCACTTGATACGGTTTCCACAATGAACGAGGTGAAGCAAGTTAAAACGAGAAAAATCGTATGTAGAGTTAAAACCACTTGATATGGGAACCACAACGAACAAGGTGGCTATAGTTCAAACGAGAGAAATTGGATAAGAGGTTAAAAGCACTTAATACTGGATCCACAATGAACGAAGTGAATCAAGTTCAAGCAATAAACTTTGGATATGAAGTAAAAGCACCTGATACGGGATACACAACAAACGAGGTGAATCAAGTTAAAATGAACAACTTTACATATGAGTTAAAAACCACTATTTACGCAATTGAGGTGAATGAAGTTAAAACGAGATAAATTGGATGCAAATTTAAAACCACTTGATAGGGAGAAAAAAGGAGGTGAATCAAGTTAAAACTAGAAGGATACGAAGTTATAACCAATTGATATGGGATCCACAATGAACGAGGTGAATCAAGTTAAAACTAGAAGGTTTGGATACAAGGTTTAAACCACATGACATAGGATCCACAATGAACAAGGTGAACTGTGTTTAGATGAGTATCTCGTCTGCAATTTGAAACCATTTCATAGGAATTTCAGGTCGAATGAGTTGAAACTAAGAATTTCGATTTTTCGCTGGTACTTCTTGCTAGGATGTTGTATGTTTGCATGGTTTTAGAGTTGAAACCATCTCAAACAATGTGACAATTGTGCCTACCAGTTGGTCCGAGTTCAAATTAACTGGATTTATCTCGTTTTAACTGCTTTTTTTCCTCAGGGAATATATACCAGTATTTACCAGAAGCCCAATGAAAATGAAGGATACAAAATTTACACAACAGCACCTCAACACACAATCAATGGCACTTCCTCAGCGTTTCGAAGACACATGCTAGGGGTCCCCAAAATTTAAACAAAAAGAAAAAGTTCACTGATATCATATTATTTTGTTGCCAAAAATGATGATTCACTCGGCAATATATTGAAAACCAAACAAAAAAAGGAACCCCAGTTGGCAGAAATGAAATATGAATGGTCCAATTAACCAATAAAATACCACATCTGCTAGCAGTAAAGTAACACACGTTGAAACTTAAAGGATCCTTCGTTCAGCGACGTATTTTTTAATAACTTCGTAACATTAGAGGTGAAGTCAGAAAAGAAGTATTTTACGATTGAGGGAAACTGTAAAGACGATGAGGATGCTACAGAAAGAAAAATGGATTTTTAGCAGACCTATTTCGATAGCCTTGAATTTCAAAGAAAGCACATGCAAGTACGATACAGGCTCAGTACACGAGTACCTAGTGGATGAACCGGAACCAAATTATTCTTTAGAATACAAGAATGCATAAGACAACTGTATATTATGTAACTAGAGTGTTTAAAAAGCACTGACAATGTGAGATTTGTGAGAATTGTCAGATAATAAGTTTATTCTAATAAGAGGGGGGCAGAGGATTAGGTCACTGCGACATCCACGTTAACGCTTTGCAATCACGCCAACATATGCACTTCATCCTGCACACACACTGACATTTTATTTCTCTCACTGTGAGGTCGAACTGTAGTATTGCCCTCTGCGTCAGCTGTTGATGAGGCTGATGGTGATGTGGCGTCACCTTTTTTGTGAAGTAACTGTACAGTGAGGTTTGTATGGGGCCTTCTTTTCTTCATGATAAATTTCCTCATAGCAAGACCTTGTGCCATGCCAAGTGTCCTACTGACCTTAGCGAACCTGCTCATGTTAGAATCCGTTTGCTCAAGTTTTTCTACCGCCGAATTAATATACTCGAAGACCTCCAACAATCCTTGAGTTGTAAAGTATTTTTTTTGTCCATACACGTCCTTTTGAGATCTCTCATCATCATCTCCATCCCCTACTTCTGCCCAGCGCCACTCCATCTCTATCATTTCTTCGTTTCTCAACTCCTTGTGCGAATATGACCGTGAATCGTGGTTACTTCTTCCCAGGATGATGCTACATTTTTTATTACATGGTGCATATTTGTAGCCTTTCCAAAACTCACTACGTGTCTTTCCACCATCCCCTTCTGTGGCAGCAATAGCATCAGTAAATGTCTTGCGCAAGTTATAAGCTTTGAAGGACGCAAAGATTCTCTGATCATTGGGTTGGCGAAGTGCCGTTGTATTTGGAAGCCGAAGAATGCAGTCATTTAAATCCTCCCAATTGTGTGGCGGGTGAATTATCAAGCAACAGCAAGATTTTAAATGGAATTTTTTTCTTAGGGCAGTACTCCTTGACCTCTGGTATAAAATAGTTGCAGTACCCCTCAAATAAGGCATATGTAACCCGAGATTTTACGTTTGATTTCCAGGTGACCCGGAAGAAAGGATTTATCAATATTTTAATGCTTGCTTTTTTTTTTGCTACCATGCACCATTTTTCTTGCAATGCAAATTCAAACGATTTTTAATTCGATTGACCCACCCGTTACTTGCTTCACCAATTTGTCGAAACTTGTTGAATTGTCAGAAGACTAAGCGGTTCTCATTGAAATGCAGTTTAAGAGTTCATGACGATGCAGACGTTCGTGGTTGGAGAATATACGAGTCCATTCCTTCTCAATAAGTGACTCCGTGATACAACCGACTGCCACTTTCATGGTGCTTAATATTTAAGAGGTAAATTATTAAAGTGGATCGTTAATTTCACTTTCATTACGTAGAACTGGCATCCTTACATTTTGTGTTGGCATCCCAGATAGCACACATGCGATCGTATGCGTTTCATATCCGGATAGTATCCATTGACAAGAAAGATACTTGCATACCTAGGGTCATTTTGTCAACGTATACCATCCAGTGGCTGACTGTGGAGGAACAAGATATTGACCATGCAAATGTCATATACAAATAATATACGAAGAGATACAAAAGTGCAGGAATACAATATGGTGGCTGCTGCCTAGGTTTCCTATGCCACCTTCAAATATATATTGCCGGTGGCACTGATATTCTGCTTTCTATGTTCCGTTGTAAAACTTACCATTATAATGGTTAAATTAAATAATGCGATACATGAGATGATTTCCCGACCCATGGGTAAAAATCCACTATTAGTGGATCCACAATAAGTGGCGATTTCGGCATCCACTAAAATTTTAGTGGATCCACAATAAGTGGCGATTTCGGCATCCACTAAAATTTTAGTGGATCCACTAGTAGTGGATCCACAATAAGTGGATCCACAAAAAGTGGATCCACAATTAGTGGATCCACAAATAGTGGCGATATCGGAGTCAATTAAAATTTTCGAAAATCGACATGTTTAAGCGGAAAAAAGAAAGCAACATCCACAGTAGCGTTTGCACTGGTTAAGGCGCGAAATTTGTCGTACTCCGGGGTTTTCACTTCTCGCTGTAGCTTTTCCCTCGGGGAATCGTCCTCCATACTACTTGTGAAAACTTGGTAGAGTGTTTTTGGACTACATTCTTTTTTATTGAAGTCTTTTATGAAAGATATCGGCACTATCGCCTTTCCACTCTCTCCGCAAAACGTTATACATACGCAAAGCTCGCCATGGCCTTATGTGAAAATCCTCTGATGCAACAAAGATTACTAGAAACAAATATCCGTTATGAATATGACTGGTTAAACAGTTTATTTGTGCCACATCTGTTATTGGTTGTTGTTGTTACTATGGTTACGGGGGTTACGGGTTACCATCGAACGTCACGTGACTGCTAGATTTTCGCTGATCAACACGAATTTGAATAACTACGACCATATAACTCAAAAACTAGCGAATTATGATAGAAAAACGATTGTATATTGAAAAATAGATACCTACCTACCCTGCAACCCGGTTTTGCGGCAAATCGTATTACCAACAATTTCATCGTCTACCTATAATATTGGTAGTTATTATGCATAGACGCAGAAGAAGACGTCATAATCGTCGCAGAGTGTCGCCGTCACGATTAAAGCAAATTCAAAGTTCTATTTATGGGAAAAGTTATACCTATTACAGTCTTGAAAAATAGATTTTATAATTTGATATTATTTGTGGGACTAAAATCCATAGGTTTGCAAAAGTTTAACCCCTAATCAATTGGATGGGGAAATAAAAGATGGGAGGAAAAGAAGAGGTATAAGGGTTATAACAGTTATTTTAACAGGATCCTGTGGACAAAAAAGAAATTGTTAATAATGCCATTCATCATATCCAATAAAACGTGCGTATATCCTCTGAAAGGAGGATATCCACAACTTAGGTTACTGGATACATCTAAGGATCCACTAAAATTTGTGAACATCCACAATCTATGTACTTAAGTGGCATTAGTGCCTATTTGCATTAGTGGATCACTATGTTTAGTAGATATCCACTACATGTTGAATGGTGAATATCCACAGATTATAGTGGACATCCAAAAACTTTAGTGGACATCCACTAACTCTAGTGGACATCCACAAACTTTAGTGGACATCCACTATATTTGATGTGAATATCCACAATAATTAGTGGATATCCACTACATGTTAAGTGAATATCCACAAATTTTAGTGGACATCCACTATATTTTATGTGGATATCCACAATAATTAGTGGATATCCACAATATTTAGTGGATATCCACTAAAATTTTAGTGGATTTTTACCCATGGGGAGGGCCACGCAAACCAGCCTTCCTCACTGTTTCACTAAGGGCCAGTTTCACCAACGACGGTAAAATTTCCCATTATCGCAGTTTACATTATCTCCGTTAATATTATTATCTCGATAATCTCTTACTTGCGTTCCACCACTGTTATTATTATCTCGGTTTTTGTAAACCGAGATTTCTCTGCGAATGTTTAGGTTGGTAAATTTCTCATACTCCTGACGTCAGCAAACAAATAAAAGCGCCTAACCGATTTGTAATGCAGCTGATTTAACTTCGTGCTTATTGTAACTAAAGGCATTTCCAATGTACCCATGAAGGACAAAATATTAACTAAACGTCCACGAAACATCTATATTATCTTCTACGTATATCTAGAAAACATCTATAATCACTTTCAAAAATCGTCTATATGATTATAAGATATTTCAAACCCCGCTTTTCCTAATTCCACTAAACATTTCCCCTAAGATATCACTTATTGTCTTCACTGTTACGTTTGGGAGATATAGAAATAAAATACTGGAATGAACTTAAATTACATTGCCTTTATTTGTAGCGTCTCGAAAACGAACAGTAACTGCTATTATAGGTACCTTTCGATCACTTAAAACTTAGCATTTCCTTCGTCGTTGTCATTGGTATCAAGGTGAATTATCATGCGAATGAATTTAAGTGATGACCTGAAATTGCTTCTGCTTAGGGCGTTTAACACGGCGAATGATCTTTTTAATTAATTCCTTGAAACCCTGTTACGTGCAGAAAGTATGTGTAGGCGTATCGATAGCACATATCGATCCACGGGAGATTTCCGACCAACGCAGCGGTATCGATGGTTTGTTTACGTTTGTGTCTTCTGCCTTGTTTAGAAGTGATGCGTGATAGGTGAAATAAAGAATGGTGTATATTTAGTAATTATAATATTCATTATACAAAGCTTTCTAGATATTGAGGTTTGAGGCCATCGGAAGTGAAGTAGAGCTACTAATAATGAATCGGTATGGTTTAATTTTCGCATCTACTGCTAGTGTCCATACAACGGTGGCAGCCACAAGTCTTCCGGAGAAAGCTACGAGAGAGGAGAAATAGTGGTCGAGGTACGTTAGGCGTGATTCAAAATAAACTTTTTATAGGAATGTGAGGCCTATCGTCATTTATTAAGAAAGACATTGGAGCAATTTCGTACTGCATTAAATCTCGCCAGACGTGATTATGAAAGATCGGACACGACGACGAGAGAAGCAATTTCGGTGACAAGAGATAGTTGATCAACCTTAGGTATACATGTTTATAATTATATTGATATTTTACAATCCGATTCCGGCTGGCTGTCACGCTAAGATTTTATAGCGACGGGCAAATCGTTTCCATGACCGTATGCGGCTATAACGTTCCCTGATTACTCAGCAAGAATTCATGAGGGTTATAAAATATGTTTAATTATGGTTGAAGTGTGTAGCAGTGTCTATTGTGAGAAGTGTACTATTTACATTTAAATAAGATAGAGTTTTAGAGGTTAGATACGTGCTATCTGCTTTTATTTATCCTTTATATAACACCGTTTCCACGGACGACTTGTCCATCGTCTTCAGGGTGAGTGAAGTTGGTGTTATATAAATATTTAAGGCGACGTGATTTTAGCCCACGGGCTCCGTAGCCCACGGTCGATAATTGCAGTGCAGCCAACATAAACTGGGTAAAAATTGTTTAAAAGTAATATACGGCGGAAATAAAGCATAAATGTGAGAAATTGATGGGAAAACAGTGGCGTGGGGTTGTACAAGTGTGATTCGTGGAATACACAGATAGAGCAAGGGGATTGTCGTACTCCGGCCGTTGCGGATACCTGGAGAGGCGATTGCTTATAAATCACATCGTATCTCACTTATCCTATCACACACTGGTATAAAACTTTGCGAACGTCATCACAACACATGAACCCACGAGAAAATGGTAAAAAACCCCTGTCATATAGTCAGGATTTTATGTGAGGGGGGTAGGAAATCAAGTCAAAAAACCTATAAAACCTTGTAATATCTCACTTATCCTATCACACATTATCATGAAACTTTTTTAACGTCATTGTGACACCCCAACCCACGATAAAATGGAAAAAAATACTTATCATATTCCCAAATTTTAACAGGAGGGTTGTCCACCCCACGCAGGACGCTAAGGGACCCGGCCGGGCGGCGCATGATTATAAATCACATCGTATCTCACTTATTCTATCACACACTCGTATAAAACTTTGCGAACGTCATCACAACACATTAGCCCACGAGCAAATGGTAAAAAACCCCTGTCATATAGTCAGGATTTTATGTGAGGGGGGTGGGAAATCAAGTCAAAAAACCTATAAAACCTTGTAATATCTCACTTACCCTATCACACATTATCATGAAACTTTTTTAACGTCATTGTGACACCCCAACCCAATAGAAAATAGTAAAAAATACTTATCATATTCCCAAAGTTTAACAGGAGGGTTGTCCACCCCACTCAGTACGCTAAGGGACCCGGCCGGGCGGCGCGTGCTTATAATTCACATCGTATCTCACTTATCCTATCACACACTCGTATAAAACTTTGCGAACGTCATCACAACACATTAGCCCACGAGCAAATGGTAAAAAACCCCTGTCATATAGTCAGGATTTTATGTGAGGGGGGTAGGAAATCAAGTCAGAAAACCTATAAAACCTTGTAATATCTCACTTATCATATCACACATTATCATGAAACTTTTTTAACGTCATTGTGACACCCCAACCCAATAGAAAATAGTAAAAAATACTTATCATATTCCCAAAGTTTAACAGGAGGGTTGTCCACCCCACGCAGTACGCTAAGGGACCCGGCCGGGCGGCGCGTGCTTATAATTCACATCGTATCTCACTTATCCTATCACACACTCGTATAAAACTTTGCGAACGTCATCACAACACATTAGCCCACGAGCAAATGGTAAAAAACCCCTGTCATATAGTCAGGATTTTATGTGAGGGGGGTAGGAAATCAAGTCAAAAAACCTATAAAACCTTGTAATATCTCACTTATCCTATCACACATTATCATGAAACTTTTTTAACGTCATTATGACACCCCAACCCATGAGAAAATATAAAAAAATACTTATCATATTCCCAAATTTTAACAGGAGGGTTGTCCACCCCACGCAGGACGCTAAGGGACCCGGCCGGGCGGCGCATGATTATAAATCACATCGTATCTCACTTATCCTATCACACACTCGTATAAAACTTTGCGTACGTCATCACAACACACTAGCCCACAAGAAAATGGTAAAAAAACCCTGTCATATAGTCAGGATTTTATGTGAGGGGGGTAGGAAATCAAGTCAAAAAACCTATAAAACCTTGTAATATCTCACTTATCCTATCACACATTATCATGAAACTTTTTTAACGTCATTGTGACACCCCAACCCACGAGAAAATATAAAAAAATACTTATCATATTCCCAAAGTTTAACAGGAGGGTTGTCCACCCCACGCAGGACGCTAAGGGACCCGGCCGGGTGGCGCGTGCTTACAAATCACATCGTATTTCACTTATCCTATCACACACTCGTTAAAACTTTGCGAACGTCATCCTAACACATTACCTCACGAGAAAATGGTAAAAAACCCCTGTCATATAGTCAGGATTTATGTGAGGGGGGTAGGAAATCAAGCCAAAAATCCTATAAAACCTTGTAATATCTCACTTATCCTATCACACATTATCATGAAACTTTTTAAGCGTCATAGTAATACCCCAACCCAAAAGAAAAGTGAAAAAAATACTTATCATATTCCCAAATTTTAACAGGAGGGGTGCCCACCCCACGCAAGACGCTAAGGGACCCGGCCGGGCGGCGCGTGGTTATAAATCACATCGTATCTCACTTATCCTATCACACACTCGTATAAAACTTTGCGAACGTCATCACAACACATTAGCCCACGAGAAAATGGTAAAAAACCCCTGTCATATAGTCAGGATTTTATGTGAGGGGGGTAGGAAATCAAGTCAAAAAACCTATAAAACCTTGTAATATCTCACTTATCCTATCACACATTATCATGAAACTTTTTTAACGTCATTGTGACACCCCAACCCACGAGAAAATAGTAAAAAATACTTATCATATTCCCAAATTTTAAATGGAGGGTTGTCCACCCCACGCAGGACGCTAAGGGACTCGGCCGGGCGGCGCATGGTTATAAATCACATCGTATCTCACTTATCCTATCACACACTCGTATGAAACTTTGCGTACGTCATCACAACATATTAGCCCACAAGAAAATGGTAAAAAAACCCTGTCATATAGTCAGGATTTTATGTGAGGGGGGTAGGAAATCAAGCCAAAAAACCTATAAAACCTTGTAATATCTCACTTATCCTATCACACATTATCATGAAACTTTTTTAACGTCATTGTGACACCCCAACCCACGAGAAAATAGTAAAAAATACTTATCATATTCCCAAATTTTAAATGGAGGGTTGTCCACCCCACGCAGGACACTAAGGGACCCGGCCGGGCGGAGCGTGCTTATAAATCACACTGTATCTCACTTATCCTATCACACACTCGTATATAACTTTGCGAACGTCATCACAACACATTAGCCCACGAGCAAATGGTAAAAAACCCTGTCATATAGTCAGGATTTTATGTGAGGGGGGTAGGAAATCAAGTCAAAAAACCTATAAAACCTTGTAATATTTCACTTATCCTATCACACATTATCATGAAACTTTTTAAGCGTCATTGTGACACCCCAACCCACGAGAAAATAGTAAAAAATACTTATCAACCCGACCTGACAAAGTGGGAGTCACCCAACATTAAGTGGCCATAGATGCTTTGGGTCTCCATTGCAGATCCTGAGAAAAACATGAACAAGGCATTAGATTTTTCTTCAACAGACCCTCAAGATGAACCATCCCTTCCGTAGTTACTTCAGTAAGTTCCTCAAAGGATGGTATGTTAAGTATTTTAAGCATTACATTAAAATACAAGGCCGATTCCAACATCTGTTTCTCTCCATCCTCAATAACTCAATACCCAGGCCCATAGATGCATAAACCACCATGAACTCTCATGTGTCTCTTTAAGGTTATACTTCCCTTCTTTCATAAGTGCATTGCGGGATAGCCGCCAATGGCTGGCTTGGATGTTCAGGTGCAGAAGTCGATAGTTTTAGCAGTGTTGCAATAAGGTTCCGCACGTCATAACATTAACCTTTATAGATGATAAGGGGTCGGGGTACAACTACCTTATATTTTTAGTGTGCAGCATTCCGTATTTCCTTTAAGAATACAGCATTCATTCATTATTTTTTGAGAAAAGAATGTTGTAGGTGGCACGTAGAAATTACTGTACAGTAAACCCTCATATAGCGCGGTTCCACATAACGCGATTTCGTTGAGACGTAGTCATAGAAATATACGAAATTTCACAATACGTGATCTTTATTTTCGGTAAGACGCGGTCTCAGATATTTGGATTCTTGAGTTTTAAAGGGAAACACGTAAGTGATCCTACTTGTGTATTGGAAATCAAATCAAAAGGCGTGGGTGAACGCAGCTTTGTGTGCGGTGTGATTCCAATTTTGGTTTATTTCCGAGATCTAAAAAAAAGCAACTTGAATTTTAAGTCCCTGCTAACACTTGGCAATACCCCTAGACATCCAGTTCTTCTGCAAAATCCTGGCAAAAACATTGAGTACTCTTTCTCCCTCTAAATACCTAATCCATTGACAACCACTGGATCAAAGAATTAAAAAAACCTTCAACACCTACTTTAAAATACTACCACTGCAGGCGCACTTTCAATAGACGGCTGCTGGCGTTTGAAATAAACTACTTTGCTTCATCATGAATGTTTGGCCTTCAATCAAAATCATGGACGCAATAATCACAAATTGGATTCAGAGAATGAAGTGAAGTAGTCTACATTGAATACTTGCTTAAAAAGCCTTTGTAGAGAACTAGTGAATACTTTCATCGGGTTTTCTTCATTCGAAGAAGAAATCACTGAAATTGTGCATGGCAATAGCTAACGGGGGACAAGGATTTGATGGCAAGGAGGAGAAAGAGGAAGAAGAAGTAACCAGATCACGAGGAGGTGACGGAATGTGCAGCTATTTTGGTCAGACGACTGTTTTTGACAGCTAATGAAACTGGAATTGATTACCACAAACGAAAATATAGAGCTGTGAAGAGAGTTAGTGAATTCAGATGAAAATAAATGTCTTAAATTGACCGTGAAATCTCTCGAGGAGGTTTGCACTTGACGAATTTCAGGAAAAATTACTTTGAGACGATCCGTGCTTAGAAGGAAGATTTATCACCCTACTGAGAGATGGAAAACCACAAAGAGCGAGGTAAAACAGCTGTACCTCACAGTTCCTCGATGTTATGTTTTAAAAGGTATATTTTTTCCGCTAATTGCTAGTCTTGGGTTCTAACGATTCTACATCCTCTACCGAGGTAAATTTGTAAAACACGGAAAAATAACGCTCAACTCATCTGAAATTAAAGCCTTGGGTGCATTGGCTGTCAGAATAAATGGCATTAATTTCTACATCACAAAATAGTAAGCAATATCATTGCTGCAATCCATCTGATTATCATTATGTGCGTCCACCGATGATGCTGCCTTAAACGTATATTGTGCGGGCGTTTTCAATTTCTGCACCTTACAGTGTTTGTTGAAAGCTAAATTATCGTGAATTTCATTTTCTTTTAGCCAATATGAGGTGTGAAGTTAGAAATGGCTGATAATGAAGATAGAAATGGCTCTATTTCCCGCGGTCACTTAAAAAATGGGTGGAAAACATTTTATGCTGAATTTTGTTTGAAAATACATATTTTGTTCCGCCTATACCCTGTATTGTAAATACGACCTAAATGGTTAATGGAATATCATGATTTTTATTTGAAAATATGCAATTTTATTATACTGGACACCTTTCCTAAAAATACAAAAAATCTCTTCTAAACGTTGCAATACGAAATTATTTCTCGAAATGCATAGTTACTGAGAAATAACACTTTCGGCTTGAATCACAAGTTATGGGTTCAGACTAAGGAATGAAACTCGGTATTGCCATACGTTAGCCGTTGAGATTACGGAACGAATCTCTGTATTTCCTGTTTATTCTTTTTTCACAAAGCGCTATTTTTCAAGAGGCGACAATTTCAAGGAACCTAACCTCCCACTATGTGAGGGTTTATGTATACCCACTGATTTGATTTTCCATATCTAACGCATTTTCGCAGAATGTCTGTGATCTTACTGATATGGTGCATTTAATTCGAACCTTGCGTTTCGTTGTGGGAGAAAGTCATAACAAATTATCCTACGTTCGTTACCTAAAGAGATTCCTTCTGTGAGTGTTAACGTCTTGCCTCTGCTTCACTGGTTATTCCCCTTCACCTCAGAGGTTACCAGCCAGACGCGTTTCTCTTTTTTAAAGGGAGTTACCCTTACGGAAAAGAGATCCCCTGTAGGCATATGAGAAACCCAGATGTAAATCCCTGCCCATGCAGGAATTTCAGCCTGTGTGGAGAGAAAGTGCCACGGAATGGACGGTCAAATGAAAAATCATTCCAACTCTAATGCAAAAATGAAGATTGTTTGTAACGAACTGGAGATACGATGTGATTTATAACCAAGCGCCGCCCGGCCGGGTCCCTGAGCGTCTTGCGTGGGGTGGGCACCCCTCCTGTTAAAATTTGGGAATATGATGTCTTTTTTTCTATTTTCTCGTGGGTTGGGGTGTCACAATGACGTTAAAAAAGTTTCATGATAATGTGTGATAGGATAAGTGAGATATTACAAGGTTTTATAGGTTTTCTGACTTGATTTCCTACCCCCCTCACATAAAATCCTGACTATATGACAGGGTTGTTTTACCATTTTCTCGTGTTCTAATGTGTTGCGATGACGTTTGCAAATTTTTATACGAGTGTGTGATAGGATAAGTGAGATATGATGTGATTTATAACCAAGCGCCGCCCGGCCGGGTCCCTGAGCGTCTTGCGTGGGGTAGCCACCCCACCGTGGGCTAGCCACCCCACCTGAAAAAATTTGGGAATATGATAAGTATTTTTTTCTATTTTCTCGTGGGTTGGGGTGTCACAATGACGTTAAAAAAGTTTCATGATAATGTGTGATAGGATAAGTGAGATATTACAAGGTTTTATAGGTTTTCTGACTTGATTTCCTACCCCCCTCACATAAAATCCTGACTATATGACAGGGTTGTTTTACCATTTTCTCGTGTTCTAATGTGTTGCGATGACGTTTGCAAATTTTTATACGAGTGTGTGATAGGATAAGTGAGATACGATGTGATTTATAACCAAGCGCCGCCCGGCCGGGTCCCTGAGCGTCTTGCGTGGGGTAGCCACCCCACCGTGGGCTAGCCACCCCACCTGAAAAAATTTGGGAATAGGATAAGTATTTTTTTCTATTTTCTCGTGGGTTGGGGTGTCACAATGACGTTAAAAAAGTTTCATGATAATGTTTGATAGGATAAGTGAGATATTACAAGGTTTTATAGGTTTTTTGACTTGATTTCCCACCCCCCTCACATAAAATCCTGACTATATGACAGGGTTGTTTTACCATTTTCTCGTGGGCTAATGTGTTGCGATGACGTTTGCAAATTTTTATACGAGTGTGTGATAGGATAAGTGAGATACGATGTGATTTATAACCAAGCGCCGCCCGGCCGGGTCCCTGAGCGTCTTGCGTGGGGTAGCCACCCCACCGTGGGCTAGCCACCCCACCTGAAAAAATTTGGGAATATGATAAGTATTTTTTTCTATTTTCTCGTGGGTTGGGGTGTCACAATGACGTTAAAAAAGTTTCATGATAATGTGTGATAGGATAAGTGAGATATTACAAGGTTTTATAGGTTTTTTGACTTGATTTCCCACCCCCCTCACATAAAATCCTGACTATATGACAGGGTTGTTTTACCATTTTCTCGTGGGCTAATGTGTTGCGATGACGTTTGCAAATTTTTATACGAGTGTGTGATAGGATAAGTGAGATACGATGTGATTTATAACCAAGCGCCGCCCGGCCGGGTCCCTGAGCGTCTTGCGTGGGGTAGCCACCCCACCGTGGGCTAGCCACCCCACCTGTTAAAATTTGGGAATATGATAAGTATTTTTTTCTATTTTCTCGTGGGTTGGGGTGTCACAATGACGTTAAAAAAGTTTCATGATAATGTGTGATAGGATAAGTGAGATATTACAAGGTTTTATAGGTTTTTTGACTTGATTTCCCACCCCCCTCACATAAAATCCTGACTATATGACAGGGTTGTTTTACCATTTTCTCGTGTTCTAATGTGTTGCGATGACGTTTGCAAATTTTTATACGGGTGTGTGATAGGATAAGTGAGATACGATGTGATTTATAACCACGCGCCGCCCGACCGGGTCCCTGAGCGTCTTGCGTGGGGTAGCCACCCCACCGTGGGCTAGCCACCCCACCTGTTAAAATTTGGGAATATGATAAGTATTTTTTTCACTTTTCTTTTGGGTTTGGGTGTTACAATGACGCTTAAAAAGTTTCATGATAATGTGTGATAGGATAAGTGGGATATTACAAGGTTTTATAGGATTTTTGGCTTGATTTCCTACCCCCCTTACATAAAATCCTGACTATATGACAAAGGTTTTTTACCATTTTCTCGTGGGCTAATGTGTTGGGATGACGTTTGCAAATTTTTATACGAGTGTGTGATAGGATAAGTGAGATACGATGTGATTTATAACCACGCGCCGCCCGGCCGGGTCCCTGAGCGTCTTGCGTGGGGTAGCCACCCCACCGTGGGCTAGCCACCCCACCTGTTAAAATTTGGGAATATGATAAGTATTTTTTTCTATTTTCTCGTGGGTTGGGGTGTCACAATGACGTTAAAAAAGTTTCATGATAATGTGTGATAGGATAAGTGAGATATTACAAGGTTTTATAGGTTTTTTGACTTGATTTCCCACCCCCCTCACATAAAATCCTGACTATATGACAGGGTTGTTTTACCATTTTCTCGTGGGCTAATGTGTTGCGATGACGTTTGCAAATTTTTATACGAGTGTGTGATAGGATAAGTGAGATACGATGTGATTTATAACCAAGCGCCGCCCGGCCGGGTCCCTGAGCGTCTTGCGTGGGGTAGCCACCCCACCGTGGGCTAGCCACCCCACCTGTTAAAATTTGGGAATATGATAGTATTTTTTTCTATTTTCTCGTGGGTTGGGGTGTCACAATGACGTTAAAAAAGTTCATGATAATGTGTGATAGGATAAGTGAGATATTACAAGGTTTTATAGGTTTTTTGACTTGATTTCCCACCCCCCTCACATAAAATCCTGACTATATGACAGGGTTGTTTTACCATTTTCTCGTGGGCTAATGTGTTGCGATGACGTTTGCAAATTTTTATACGAGTGTGTGATAGGATAAGTGAGATACGATGTGATTTATAACCAAGCGCCGCCCGGCCGGGTCCCTGAGCGTCTTGCGTGGGGTAGCCACCCCACCGTGGGCTAGCCACCCCACCTGTTAAAATTTGGGAATATGATAAGTATTTTTTTCTATTTTCTCGTGGGTTGGGGTGTCACAATGACGTTAAAAAAGTTTCATGATAATGTGTGATAGGATAAGTGAGATATTACAAGGTTTTATAGGTTTTTTGACTTGATTTCCCACCCCCCTCACATAAAATCCTGACTATATGACAGGGTTGTTTTACCATTTTCTCGTGGGCTAATGTGTTGCGATGACGTTTGCAAATTTTTATACGAGTGTGTGATAGGATAAGTGAGATACGATGTGATTTATAACCAAGCGCCGCCCGGCCGGGTCCCTGAGCGTCTTGCGTGGGGTAGCCACCCCACCGTGGGCTAGCCACCCCACCTGTTAAAATTTGGGAATATGATAAGTATTTTTTTCTATTTTCTCGTGGGTTGGGGTGTCACAATGACGTTAAAAAAGTTTCATGATAATGTGTGATAGGATAAGTGAGATATTACAAGGTTTTATAGGTTTTGTGACTTGATTTCCCACCCCCCTCACATAAAATCCTGACTATATGACAGGGTTGTTTTACCATTTTCTCGTGGGCTAATGTGTTGCGATGACGTTTGCAAATTTTTATACGAGTGTGTGATAGGATAAGTGAGATACGATGTGATTTATAACCAAGCGCCGCCCGGCCGGGTCCCTGAGCGTCTTGCGTGGGGTAGCCACCCCACCGTGGGCTAGCCACCCCACCTGTTAAAATTTGGGAATATGATAAGTATTTTTTTCTATTTTCTCGTGGGTTGGGGTGTCACAATGACGTTAAAAAAGTTTCATGATAATGTGTGATAGGATAAGTGAGATATTACAAGGTTTTATAGGTTTTTTGACTTGATTTCCCACCCCCCTCACATAAAATCCTGACTATATGACAGGGTTGTTTTACCATTTTCTCGTGGGCTAATGTGTTGCGATGACGTTTGCAAATTTTTATACGAGTGTGTGATAGGATAAGTGAGATACGATGTGATTTATAACCAAGCGCCGCCCGGCCGGGTCCCTGAGCGTCTTGCGTGGGGTAGCCACCCCACCGTGGGCTAGCCACCCCACCTGAAAAAATTTGGGAATATGATAAGTATTTTTTTCTATTTTCTCGTGGGTTGGGGTGTCACAATGACGTTAAAAAAGTTTCATGATAATGTGTGATAGGATAAGTGAGATATTACAAGGTTTTATAGGTTTTTTGACTTGATTTCCCACCCCCCTCACATAAAATCCTGACTATATGACAGGGTTGTTTTACCATTTTCTCGTGGGCTAATGTGTTGCGATGACGTTTGCAAATTTTTATACGGGTGTGTGATAGGATAAGTGAGATACGATGTGATTTATAACCAAGCGCCGCCCGGCCGGGTCCCTGAGCGTCTTGCGTGGGGCGGCGCGATTTCAGCCCAGAATGAGGGTTTTTTTGGTGTTTTGTATGGAATGGCATAGAAATCGTCTTTAGTAATGCTCTATTAGTGAAATGGAACGGAAATATTGATATTTAAATTGTTTGAATGGTATTGGTTCAGTTATGTTGGTAGCACTGAAATCCTAGTCCGTGGGGTGGAAACGGCGTGGGCTAACTTCCTGCGCGTAATATTTAACCCGGTGGAAATCCCGAGAAGACCTCACCTGAAATGTTGCTAAGTGCTTTTCGTAGCGTTTATTAACTCGGGATAAATCAAATCTCAAGTTTTAGGTTCAACTAAATTGCGCGTTCCTTAATCAACCTAGTAATTGCCTTAAATAACGATAATTGAACTCAAATGTCTCGACTAATATCTAAAAGTAGCTGACAAAATCGCCTGCGCGCCATGTTGCTTTTACAGTATTAACTCGGATAATATCCTTTCACCTCGCGAAAACGGCCGGTAAAAATATTAACCGAGATAATGCACCAAAACCGAGTTAATGGTACTGGTGAAACAGAGAAGTCACATTAACTCGGTTAATCCCAAAATTAACCGAGTTAAAAAGATTATCTTCGTTGGTGAAACTGGCCCTAATCAGTGAAACCATCTTGGAGCAATTCGTGTAATAATAATAATAATAATATTTATTTGCCAATCTACAAGTGTTATAATATATATTGCATATGGCACAAAAAATATGCAGACGAAAATAAATCTATAGAAAATAATTAAATATAGTTGTCGAACATATGCAAATATATAGCCGGCAAACAAAGCAGAGGACAATAAAAGTTATCTCACATGACAGCGTTAAGATCAGTACAAATTACTTCGAGTCTGTGGGGCCGGTCAAGCTTTAGAATGTATATGATACGCCACTGCAGTATTGAAAAGCCGACATAGGTGTTTATTCGCAACAGATCATATTGCAAATAAGTTGATTAATTTAAAGTAATGTGATGAGTGAAATTCCGAAAACAAAGTGGACTAGTCCACTTCCTTCTCCATGGTTCAGCGTTCCACTGGGAACACTGGTTCAGCGTTCCATGTGTCGTTCCTGTGTGGTAGTCTTCCACGGTGGA
Source organism: Platycnemis pennipes (assembly GCA_933228895.1). Classification (NCBI taxonomy): domain Eukaryota; kingdom Metazoa; phylum Arthropoda; class Insecta; order Odonata; family Platycnemididae; genus Platycnemis; species Platycnemis pennipes. The sequence goes on from OW121850.1 coordinate 149,204,260, forward strand.
CAAAAAATAGATCTCAAGCTGTGTGCCAATGGAATATTCGTATCCGTGACAAAGGAGATATAGTGTATCTCTTGCAATTATTTAGTTCTCTTTCAAAAATACGAGCATCGATTAAACTCTCCCAGTATTATTGATAGTCTGCCAGCGCTACCTTGAATTATGCACACTTCATTTTTTAATTTATGTAACATATCATGCGTACACCTTTTACAAATTCCCGAGGTGGTGTGACTTGTATCTTGTTCGTCGCCCTTCGTATCTAGATACGAAAATTTACGTGTTGTCTGGAATATAAGAATAGCATCTCAATCCAGCGGTTTGCGAGCAGCTATCAGTCACAATTCATCAAGTCCTAGGACTGAAGTCCTCAGCTGAAATAAACATTTACGGTACTAACCAAGTGTTTTCTGCAAAATAATTTCTGTTCCAACTTTTTTTCTTTTATATCAACATGGCTTTGGCTGCAATTTAAAAACTGATGACAATCGGGGCCATTGTATTCACGTAGCTTCATACTACGTAGTAAGCCATATTGTAATGGAGTGAGCGCAATAATTTGATGCAGTCGTGGCGATATCGCTACGAATGTATGAACTGTTACGAAGAATGGTCAGTTGCGTAGAAGATAAGATGTTTTTTACGCAACTGTGACAAATATCAATTAATAGCAATGAAAATACTGTATATGAATGACAAAAATGGAGCAATTTATTTTGTGTACATCTTTAAAACCTCGACAGCTATTCGATACTTTCGCCGCCTGCAAGTATAAAAACGAACATTTTACTTTTTCATGCTCACGTTCGTAAATCTACGGCATCCCTTTAGATAAATTTTTCACTTATGTTAGTACGGATTTTTAGGTAAGTCGAGACGTACGTAACTCGGGGACTGCCTGTAGTTAGGTGTTTAAACAATGAAAATGTTGCGCTCTCTGAGCCCTCGATATTCTTCAACCCTTGCCAAATTATGTGAAGAGCTTTCAGGTTGAAGAGAAAAGCGATCATAAGTGCAAGAAATGTGAGCCTATGTGTCACAGTTTCAGATTAATAAAGTTCACCATCCAAGACAAAATGTTGGCTCCTAAACTGGCTTCCTTTGCCACAGCTGCAGTGGAGCTGGAACAATTTTTCTTGGAATTTCAATCCAGCAAGCCTATGGCTCGGTTTCTGTTTTCGGCAATTACTAAATTGTTTAAAACTGTGATGACTAGATTGGTAAAGCCTGAGGTTTTGGCACCTGGAATCGTGAAGCATATTGACTTGAGTAAAGCTGTAAATCTGATCTCCACAAAATATCTCAATGTAGGATATGCAGCCAAGATAGGCTAAAGAGGGTATAGTAACAAAGATATATTAGGGTATTCTTCTCTTCAATTATGGATGGATTACTAACCTAAAGAAATTGGTGGGGAAACTCATTGAAAGATCGCCCTTGGCCTTCCATGTGAAGAAGGGAATTTCATGCCTGGATCCTGAAGGTGCAAGTTATTGATCATTTTGTATCAGTGATATTCATATCCAGCGAAGTCTGGTTGTAATTTGTAACCTTTTTTCCCGAGTGCCAGCATAATAATGTTTAACTCTAAGAAGGTGATGTAATTTCTCACGAACTAAATGAAAGTGTTGTATGATGTTGGATTTTTTGTTTATTTTCCTCCAAATACGCAGGATTTGGTTTATTTTGACCAAAATGCAAGATTAGCTATAATACTTATTTTTATTAACGCAAAAAATATACCCAATGTTCTCTTATACTTAACGAGAAAAAAATCTATATTTCCTCTGGAAAAATAAAACTTATGTCTGGAAAACGGGGAAATCTCAGGGAATATTCAAATGCCCAGCAGCTGGATACCCTGTATGTGCATTTATGAGATCATGAATATTTTTATACTGACGTGTCCGACATCATGTGTGATGATCTTTGGACAAATAAATGTCTATATCCATCCATTGCCTTGGAGTCATATTCAATTAATTCTTCCCCTTTACATCCTTGAGGAGTTATCTCAAATATGTATCTCATACAAGGCCTACCTTTGTCCTTCTTCAAGATATGACTGATTAGGTCAATTCATTCTTTTAAAGTTTACATCAGACTTCTTTTTTATCCCAAGTGTCTGAGGACATATTTGTTTGTCACTTGCTCCATATCAACTTAGTCTTTATTATTGTTCTACAATTCCATATTTCTAATACTGGCAGTCTAAACTTCTCTACTGATGCTGATTCATCTTCCAATTTGCACTCCGTATGGTCCTTTATTTGAAGTTCTGGTGCAATATAACATTTTTTTCATTTCTCCATTTTTGCACATTGAACCCATATTCTGCCAAGAAAACGTGTATCATCAGATTTACATTACATATGTTTGCTTTTTTTTAATTTTTTACAGTTTAAGTGCAATATGAAAACGTTTTCGATTTTCCACCCCATTATATTCCCACGGAACCCCTTTTCTTATTCCGCGTTCATTCATCTTGGAATCAACACTTCACATATTCTTTTAGTAAAAATTCAAGTGCTATAAAAATATTTTTTCATTCTCCACCCAACATAGGAATTTTTTTCGATTCTACGCCCCATTTTTTTCTTATGGGAATCCAATTCTTACAAGCTGCTAACTCATCTTCTAGACTGTGTAATTTGGCTTTCACTAAATGTGTCCATCCAAGATGTGTACACTGAGAACCCTTTTCCATCCAGTTCTCACTGCTGGAGCATGTAGCAAATGAACGATCGAATAAAGAGTGTCCTCACTTCCAAGCTTGTGTTTTCACCCATAAGTAAGTTCTTCTTCATTTGGTGGAAGGGTTTCATGCCCTGGGCTTTCCTCCTTGCTTAATCCTTCTATCTTCATCCATTGCTCAACTCAACTTTTGAGATTTCAATCTCCATCACTTAGCTTTGTGGCCGCCTCTGCATATCTTTTCATTCTCATCACCACCTTCAAGCCTCATGGCTCACCCCCCCCCTCAAGCCTGTGACGTCTCCTCAAACTTATAAAGTACCTTACATCTACACCATACCCTGCAAGCAACCGCAAGGGTGTGTGGCAGGGGGTGAAGATCACCAAGCATGCACTACTGGCATGCAAACAAGCAACTATAGGGTCTCATGCAACTAGATTGTTAGTATCTATAGTATTTAAGAGGTTAATACATGCATCATGCACTACACACTACTCTAAAATATTTCCCCTACTTATTCCTTTGCTATGCTACCTATTCTATTCTCTTATAGTATGGGGGAAAAATGCAATTTTGAATCTATTCGTATGACAATCTATCTCTCTAATTTTATTTATCTGTTCAAATCTAGCATAATATACTGGTGTTTTTAATATGTGCCTAACATCTTCAGTAAAGCTATCCGATTGAAATTTCTCTAATAGATTTAATCTGTACTTTAACCTACGCTCTGATAATGATTCCCACCCTAATTCTTGTATTAATTCTGATACACTACTCAACCTATCGTAACACCTTTTGACGAACCTAGCTGCTCTACGCTGCACACTGTCTAGTTCTCTGATCAAACCTAATTCATTAGGATCACATACACTGGCTGAATGCTCAAGGTGCGGCCTAACTAGTGAAAAGTAACATCGCAACATTTTTCTTCTCATCACATTTCCCAAGTACTATTTTTATAAATCCTAGCTTTCCCTTCGCTCGGACGCATATTTCCCTTATGTGTCTTCCCCACGATAAATCTTCAGTGATTGTTACACCTAAATACCTTATGGTTTCAACGCTTTCGATATTCGAGTAACTAATTTTATAGGTACGCTCTATTGAATTATTCCTCCTCCATAAATTAATAGTCACACACTTTTTAAGGTTAAGATCTAACTGCCATTTGTCGCACCACTCTTGAATTGCATCTAAATTCTTTGCTTAGCGATTTCCTTTCTTCTTCTTTTGATATACCCCTATACACTACTGCATCGTTTGCAAAAAGTCTAAGCTTACTGCTAACTATGGTACCCAAGTCGCATATGTATAAAAGAAATAGAAGCGGACCTACTATGCTACCCTGGGGAACTCCCGATGTGACTTTGATTGTGTCCGACATGATACCATCTTTGACAACCCTCTGCTCTCTCCCACTCAAGAAGTCTTTTACCCATCATACAACATCTTTATTTATGCCAAAACTCTCTAACTACAAGATTAATTTATCATGAGAATCTTTATCCAATGCCTTTTTAAAATCTAAAATTATCGCAACTTCAGTACTATTTTCACCGTAGACTAAAATATCGTGTACGAATAAAGCTAATTGTGTCTCGCAAGTTCTATCTTTCCGGAACCCATGTTGGCTGTTTATGAGTAATTCCTGACTATCCAAATGCCCCATGATCGAACTGACTACAATGTGCTCAAATATCTTACAATAGATTGACGTGTGTGAAATGGGTCTGTAGTTACTAGGTTCCTCCCTATCACCGCTTTTAAAAATAGGTGTAATGTTAGCTACTTTCCAATCCTTGGGTACTGTGTGGTTCTTTAGTGTTTTATTGAATATTATTTCTAGATAGGGGGCTATTTCAGAAGCTGTTTTATATACGCTGGTAAGAACTTGATCGGGACCTAGTGATTTGTTTTGACTGATGCTTTTTAACTGCTGCTCTATTCCTCGACATGAAATTTTTATTTCAGGCATTTGCTCACTGAAAGTGTTCGGCGGTGGTTCCACTGTGGATTGTGACGATGACTTGAATAGGCTTTGGAAGAAGGTGTTTTAAGTATTGGCTTTTTCTACACTGCTCGTGGATCTGATTCCTTTATCGTTTTTAAGTGTGTGCACTGAGGAACTATTTCCCCGAAGCTCTCTCACTTATGACCAAAATGCTTTAGGATTGCTATCTAAATATTCTCCTAACATCTTGCTCTTGAAAAGTGATAATGCTTGCCGACGTGATTTCCTCGCTAATGCTCTCGATTTTTTTATGGTTTTAACTAACTCATACACACCGATTGACCCTGTCCAGCATTCTTCATCCTAGCGTGGCATACCCTTTGTCGCTTAAGTGATTTCCTAACCTCCACGCTATACCACCTTGGCTCTGTACCATCACTAATGAATTTACTTGGTATGTATTTATTAACTGCTTTACGGGTGACCTCAAGAAATTCTCTCTATGAATCCTCTGTATCTAATCCTTTGCTTAGTTCGCTAAATACATTAAACGATTCCCTTAATTCCTCTTTCATACCGTTGTAATTAGCCTTGCCAAATAAGTATACCCTCCTCCTTGGTTTATAATGTCTTTCAATGCCTGCAATAAATTTCGCATGCACTATTTTATGATCACTAATTCCTGTGTCTGTAACTATTTAGAACTCTTTCGGGTATATTTGTTGCTAATAAGTATAGAATGTTGTTTCCCTTGGTCGGTTCTGTTAATAGCTGTTGTAAAGAATGTGATGTAAAGGTATTCAATAGTGATTTGCAGAGTTCCTTACCATTACCTCCTGTTATAAACATACACGTATTCCAGTCTATCAAAGGGAGATTGAAATCTCTGCCTACTATTACTCCTCTATCATTGTTCCGAGAAAGTAATGTACCTATCTCTGACTCTAGTTCCATTATAGAATTGACGTCTGCGTCCGGTGGCCTGTAATATGCACCTACATATATCTCTTTTGCTTTACTACTTTTGTTTTCAATGTAACGCCGAATACTTTCTACAGTTCGTTCTGAAATAAGTTCTCTTCTACTGACATACAGGTCCTTCACAGCTATAAATACTCCTCCGTTTCTGCTTACTCTATCCTACCACACATTCCGGAGTTGGCTCGAAGAGTATATTGTAGATATATTTTGTAGTTACCAATTGCTCAGATATTAGCAGTCTCAATGACATTTGAGGCAAATACTTTGGTAGTGCAAATCACTTGTAGAAAAATTCACATACTGATATGTATATTCATGTGTTAACGGATACATAACTTTTATTTTATTAACTTAGTTTTTCATTACCTTTGGTGGAATATAATGTATTGAATGTTGGTGAGAACTGACCCCCTGACCCACACCTTTGAGGTGTCTTGCCGATATTCACAGTATATCTCAGATAAATAGAATTAGATTCATTTTTCTGAAATTAGCATACATTTTTTTATCTTCGAATTACCTAGAATTCAATATCAATTCTTAAGCTTGTAAACAAAATATGCAAATATATCATTACTTAAATCAATAAGCTTGTTTAAACTCATGCAATCCCTTTAATGACAAATGAATCTGATGCTGAATTAAATTACTACATAGGTACATAAATTGTAGAAAAGGAATCTTTACACATCAGCAAAAATCAAAATTCTGAAGGAAATGTGAAAGTAAAAATAAATAACTTTATAATGAAATGACAATAATAACAGGTGCATTGTAAGTAAAAAGCTTATAACAGGAACACAAATCACACTCCTGATTTGTGTGCAAATGGAAAAATCAATAACACCTTGTAATGCATTGAAAAAACACTTTAAAAAAATAGCTTCTCGCAGCAGCATAAATCACAATTCTGAATTTTCTTCACTTTGTAATTCTGGCTTATGTTGTTTACTTATGGCATTCTGCTTTTATTCGGGTTTATCTACAATATTTCGACGAACATTGGAATTAGACGTAAAGATAGTGATGTATGAAACTAATACATGGAAAAACTTGAAATGAACGTTAACATTAATCACAAAAATTTCATTATTATCTCACCTGACACACACAAACTGCCTTCAATACATGGGAATTGCCTGTAACTGTTGCACCTCAGGACCCGTGGTGCCACCACGAGAATCGTGCGGCGGATTAAGGAAACGACTTCTTTAAGGGGACATGCGCACCAATGGGATGGGATAGGGAGTTTCAGGGGGCTGGTCTAGACTACAATAGTAAGTTGGGGCTCACACAATATTTTTAACGTCATCACTGAAAATATTATCTTGGAATTTACCTATTTAAGAGATTAAGTCTAAATTTAAACCTGCAATCTGACAATGATTCCTACCTTAAATCATTTAATAGACTGGTTACTCTAATAAGGTTATCATATCATGTTGGACACAATCAAAATCTCATCGGGAGTTCCCCAGGGTAGCATAGTAAGTCCGATTCTATTTCTTTTATACATAAACGATTTGGGTATCATAGTTAGTAGTAAGCTCAGACTTTTTGCAGATGATGCGGTAGTGTATAGGGGTATATCCAAAGAAGAGGACAGGAAAGCGCTTAGCAAGGATTTAGATGCAGTTCGTTCGTAGGTTTCCGCGGCGTTAGATTAGATGTTCTCTGCCTGACCTGAAGCCACTTCGACCTGAAGACGCCAACAGGAAGGTTGGCGAAACTGTTGTCTCACAGTCAAACGACGCGGACGCATCCCGAGAAAAATGCAGAGATTTAGATGCATTTCAAGAGTGGTGCGACAAATGGCAGTTGGAACTTAACCTTAAAAAGTGTGTAGCTATCAACATTTGGAAGAGGAATAATTCAGTAGAGCCATCCAAAAAATTAGTAACACGAAGATCGAAAACGTTGAAACCATAAGATATTTAGGTGTTACAATCAGTAAAGATTTATCGTGGGGAAGACACATCCGGGAAATATGCATCCGAGCGAAGAGAAAGCTAGGATTTATAAAAAGAGTACTTGGGAAATGTGATGATAAGACAAAAGAGCGATATTACTTTTCACTAGTTAGGCTTTGTACCCAAGCAGGTGTAAAGACCTTACACCAGAAGAATTTTGCCGTGGCTACAGGGTACTGAAGAGCACATTACGTGAGGAGATGAAGAAACCTACCAACAGAGAAGTTATGTAATTTCAATTCTACTCTCAATGAAGGATGAACATCCTAAGTTCTCTACAGAAGCCATCCAAACAGTGTATGCACCTGTAATGTGGACAGTGGGACCTTTCTTTGGCCTATAAGGCAGTTGTGAATGACGAGAGCTAATTTAAAATATGATAATGCTCTTTTTTGTGGCATGTCCTTTGATTTGATTTCAAGCCCATATAAACTGGCAATAAATAGTCACTTCAAAGTATCCCTTCTTTTTACTTACACAAGTTCCCCTTCCCGATGACTGGCTTGCTTTTTACGTAGGTACTTCAACCTGGAAACAATCTTTGATATTATTAGTAGATATTAGTATGAAGACATATTGAATTCTAAAATAAATCAGTCATAGTCCAGGTGAAAATTTTTTTAAAATACTGTTTTTCTAAAGTAAATTAGCTAAAAACTTCATCACAATTTTTTAACTCATTTTCTTACGTTAGAAAAAATTTTTTACAGCATCAGATTCATTTGTCATAAAAGGGATTGCATGGGTTTAAACAAGCTTATTGATTAAAGCAATGATATATTTGCATATTTTGTTTACAAGCTTAAGAATTGATATTGTATTCTAGGTAATTCGAAGATAAAAAATAATGCTAATTTCGTAAAAAAAAGATGCTAATTTCGTAATAAATAGATGCTATTTTTTCCGGTTCCTACCGATTACAAGTGTGGTGATATCAGTGACAGTGTCTCGGTGAACCAAGTCCCCGACGAGAATAACGACGGTTTTACCCGTGTTAACAATAAGCACAATCGCCGCCCCTCCCCAACCATGGGTACTTCTAAAAAGATGTGCTCCCTTTCGGGTATCCCTAAACGCTCGCATATTCATGTGTGGAACTTTCCTCCAGACATTACGAGCGACGCGGTGCTACAATATATTAAGGACCAATTGCAAGAGAAAACAGTCCCCTCTGTTGAAATTGAACAGTTAAAGGTGTCTCGTGGGAATTATGCTTCCTTTCATATCTCTGCTAGCAGAGATCTTGGTGATCAGCTACTCATGCCAGAATTTTGGCCTGAACACGTATATTTTGGTAAATATTTTTTTCCCAAACTTCGCCTGGAAACTCAGGCGGGATAGCACAGCATTTAAAAATTATTCATATTAACATTCAGTGTGTACGCAACAAAATTCCTGATCTAGAAGTGTTTGTGAATAATCATAACCCTGACATTATTTGTATCAACGAACATTGGCTTACTGCCGACGAAGTGGACTTTTTTTATCTGCCGGGCTATGCCATCGCCGATGTTTATTGTCGCTCTGCCTTAAAACACAGAGGAGTCTTAATTCTTGTATCTCTGAATCTACGATACACCTCTGTGGAATTTCCCTACAGTGTGCTTAACGAAGAACAGGTGTTCGAATCTTGCTTGACCAAAATTGAACTTGACGATATGCACGTTTACCTAGCCTCTATTTATCGCTCTCCTTCTACTAATTTCAATGTGTTCCTTAAGAAATTATCGGAACTTCTAGACCAAACTTATAATGCTATTGAGAACTGTTCTCTAATCATCACTGGGGACTTCAACTGCAACATTCTCCAAGATTCTAGAGAAAAACGAGAGCTGTTTGACATTCTTTCTTCTTTTAATATGAATATCACTAACAATGAGCCAACGAGAATCAGTAATACTTCCTCAACTGTTATTGATAATATTTTTACAAATATTGACCTGATGTATGTGGAGACTAAAGTCCTCATATCTCACATCTCAGACCATTTTCCGTTACTTTGCACACTCGCAGTTAGATCTTCTATAAATTGTACAACTTCTTATAAGAGAATCTTCTCGGATGAAAATATTACTACCTTCTGCGAAATGCTAACTTTACATGATTGGTCAAAGGTTTATCATATGTGCTCTTTTGATGATAGCTTTAAATACTTTTATTCATCGTACCTAAATTACTTCAACTACTGTTTTCCACTTTTGCCTACAAAAAGGAGAAACTACTCTAAATCAAGTTGCATAAAACCTTGGGTCACACAAGAAATTCGTAACCTTTCAAAGTTTATGAAAGATATGGCTCTGCACTTTCGTGATAAAGCAGACCCTTCTGACAGACGGGAGTATGCGGTCTTGAAAAAGAATTACAGACACATCCTCCAGAACGCCAAGAGAACATACAATAGCCAAAGAATTAATAATGCTGCTAACAAAAATAAAGAAATTTGGAAAATTGTGAAAGAATCTAGTCCTCACAAGAGTAGTACATCAGAATTTAAACTCTTAGAATCCCAGGGAAAAATTATTGATGATAATTGGCAAATGGCCACTGCCCTTAATGATTTCTTTTTATCACATAAACTGCCGAATATGAATCAACATACTAGTTTTTCCCAAACAACGAGCCTTTGTCACTCCTTATTTCTTCATCCCTGCTCCGATTCAGAATTAAGGAATGTTATCAGGAATTTAAGCAACAAATTCACTTCTGGTATTGATGGGATTCCATCTGTCATAATCAAACATGTTAGAGGCCGAGGTAGAACAAACGTAATTCACAGGTTCAGGTAATGAACAGTACTTTAATGTACGTACTTGGATTACAAGAACGTGCACATCAGAACGTGTACATCGAGAGACTGATGAAAAGACAGAGACAGCTGACCAGGCATGAGCCGAGTCACGAACAACAAAAGAATAAGGATAGTAGCAGTAGAAAACAACTGCACAACGTATTGATGCTTGAGTTATATCACAACAAGTACAAACACTCAACACACCCCCTTAAATTAAGCATCGTATATGTTCACAACATTCATAATCCTAGAAAAATATAAATGCTTTTCTTTACATAAAGGTTTGGTGAGAATATCAGCAACCAAGTCATCTGTTGGATTGTATTTCATTTTTACAATCTGACGCCCAACTACATCTTTAACAAAATGGTGTTTTATATCAATATGTTTGCTGCGTTTCAAAGTTTGCTTGTTCTCAGCCATACATTGAGCAGACAAATTGTCATTCAATATTTCTATCACACCAAGTTTCAGCTCCAACTCTTGACTTAAATTATTAATAAAACATGCTTCTTTCACTACATTAGTTATGGCTAAATATTCAGCCTCTGTGCTGGATAATGCTACAGTTTTTTGTTTTACAGATTCCCAACTAAAAGTTGAGGTACCAAGTTGCATGATATAACCTGTTTGTGAGCATCTATCACCAGGCACACCACCATAAGAAGCATCAACATACCCTTTAATATTTAAATTTCCAGATTTAACAAAAACCAAACCATGATTCTGAGTACCTATTAGATAACGCATTACTCTCTTTATAGCTGACCAATGAGACTCATCATAGGCTGTACTATACTGACTTAATTTATTGATTGCAAATGCTATATCAGGCCTCGTGTTAACTGCTAAATACATAAGCCCACCAATTATTTCCTGATATGGTACAGTTCCACTATACATAAAAGTGAGATCTGTGGCTTTGGTCAATACCAATCCAGCAGCCATAGGTGTAGGAGCAGGTTTAAGATCAGTCATACAAAATCTTTCTAACAGCCTTTTAACATATTGAGCCTGGTCAAGAGAAATAATTCCCTTTTCTCTTTTTCTGATCACACGCATTCCCAAACAATCTTTCACATTACCAAGTAACTTCACATCAAAGTTTTTGTACAGTGAATCACACAAGATTTTACTGTCTTGTTTACAGTTTGAGAATATATAAATATCATCTACATACAAAGCCACTATGGTAAGATTTTTATTTCTATGACACACATAAACACATGATTCAGATTTTAACTGTTTGAAACCTGTTTTAATTATAACGTCAGAAATTTTTCTATTCCACATCCTACTGGATTGCTTTAATCCATAAATGCTCTTTCGCAATAAACATACTTTTCCTGGAACTGAAAAACCCTCTGGCTGTTCCATGTATATTTTCTCATTAAGATCTGCATTTAGAAAGGCTGTGGTTATATCCATGTGACTTATATCCAGATCCATTTCATTAGCAAACGCAAATAACAATCTCAGTGTGGTGTAACTAACAACTGGAGAAAATGTTTCATGAAAATCAATCCCATAAGTTTGAGAAAAACCTCGGGCTACCAGGCGAGCTTTGTGCTTTTCAAATTCACCTGAACTTCCATTTTTTAATTTAAAAACCCATTTAGATTTTACAACGTTACAATCTGATGGTCGGTCCACGAGTTCCCATACTCTATGATTCATTAAAGAATTGTATTCGGATTGCATAGCTGACTTCCACATGGGGTCCAATAAAGTGTCCTTAGTCGATTTAGGAATATTGACAGACATATCAGTCAAAGCCTGAAAGGACATGTCATAGTCAGCATGCCAACGAGGTGGCTGTCGCATGCGTGAGGGTCTATTACAACCCGCAACATTAGGGATATCATTGACAATAGGTGCATTTTGAATATTGTTTTCTGACAAAGTACCAACATCATTCATAGCATCCACATTTTGAACATTTCTATCTGAAAAAATGATAACATTATTGTCAATTTCAAGCTTATTTCTATCCATATCTTTGTTTTCACTTGCAATAGGAATATCACCAGCCATTAGGGTCTCAATAAATTTGACTTCCCTAGACATGTAAACCTTTTTAGGATCATGTATATCACCTAATCTGTATCCTTTCTTCCCGGGACCATATCCCAACATAATTACTTCTTTTGATTTGGGATCTAACTTCCCTCGCTTTCTCTTTGGAACATGAATGAAGGCTTTGCAACCAAAAACCCTAAGGTGAGATAAATTAACTCTTTTGCTATGCTTACCCTGAATACATGGAATACACTCTGTGTGTTGTCCTTCAACAAACTTTATGCCATCAGGTAGATCCTTGAGCTTAGACAAATATTTGTAATTAAGGTGCCCTGTCCTTTTATGCCAAATTTCCTTAGATACATTGGAGACATTCATCATAAAGTGTAAAACCTTATTCACATCGTCTACAACATGAGGAATTTGTTTAGGAATATCAGAGACAATACCTTTAGATGGACATACAAGAGATGCACTTGCCATAGTAGATATCTTAGGCATTCCATTGTCACAAACAGTTGCTGTGGTTTTTCCATTTTGGTCTAATTTATAAATGCCACCAACAGCACTACCTGTAAGCTGACTTGTACCTGTAATGTTAACTTCATTTTCATCAAACACATTAACACCATATCTGTCAAACACAAGTACTTTACCTTTTTCTGCAATTTTAGAAACTGACAATAAATTTGCAGCACTCTGTTTACAAAGCAACACATCAGTAATTGTACCATTAACTAGAGAACTATTACTACTAAAAATAAAGGGCACATTTCCAACACCTTGGCATGACATTACAGAACCATTAGCCGTTAAGATATCAGCATTCACAGAAGTTTTGAGGTCATCAATCCAATCACCACGAGATGTCAGATGTTGACTTCCACCACTATCGAAGAACCACTGATTTTTTGGCATTTTAATTCTACTATATGTCGCAGCAGTCATGAGAACTAAGCCATCATTGCCATCAAATTTCTTGGAATTTTTTGATGTATCTTGAAAACTTGAGGAATTTTTGTTTTTCAGTCTTTTCCACTTAGTGCACTGAGGTCGTTTATGTCCTTCTTTCTTACAGTAATGACAAATAATGTTGTTGGGAACAGTTTTCTTGTTTGAATTAGGGGCATGAGAAGCACTTGACTTAAATTTGACGGATGCTAGTGAAGATTCGCACGCATTGGCACTTCTTCGACAGTCCTCCTCTATCAAAAGCTTTTTTACTTCCTCACTTCTAACTTCAGTGTGAGTGGACGCAAAACCTTGCACCAAAGTCTCAAAAGACTCCGATAGACCACTTAACAAAATTTTCCCAACTTTGTCATCAGGAACAACGACGCCGATATCTGCCAGCTGATTCACAACGGAAAGGATCCCATTAATGTATTCGGACATGGAACTAAAATCTTCGTAGCGCATTCTCATTAACTGTCTCTCTAACATTAGTTCACGAGTCAGCCCTGAGCTGCCAAAAGCCTTTTGTAGATTATTCCATGCTTCTTTGGCTGTGCTACAGGCGTAAATGTGAGAAGCACATACGGGTTTTACAGCCAAGCTGATCTTTGCTAGCGCGCGTCGATCTTTGACTGGATCTATGTCCTGACCAGTAACACTTTCCCACATGCCATAATCTATGAGTAGCATCTTCATTTGCCATTTCCATGTGTTGTAGTTCTTTTCGCCTTCCAACTTCTCAATACCCGGCACGCCTGCTGGTGCAACGAACACCGACTGTGCGAAGTCAACGGGTGTCGAATGGTGAACAGTTGCAGCAGCATTTGAATGTTCCTGTTCGTTATCCGACATTTTCGCTCAAAACGCAAGTTCAAATATATTGCGAGAATGCGGAAAGTGAATACGTTAATTAATATTGCAGTCGTGACACTCTGGGCCCATAACCTGTTAGAGGCCGAGGTAGAACAAACGTAATTCACAGGTTCAGGTAATGAACAGTACTTTAATGTACGTACTTGGATTACAAGAACGTGCACATCAGAACGTGTACATCGAGAGACTGATGAAAAGACAGAGACAGCTGACCAGGCATGGGCCAAGTCACGAACAACAAAAGAATAAGGATAGTAGCAGTAGAAAACAACTGCACAACGTATTGATGCTTGAGTTATATCACAACAAGTACAAACACTCAACAAAACAATCATCAAATGCAATCATGTCCCCACTATTATTCCTGATCAATGAATCCTTACGGTTGGGGATGTTTCCAAGATCGCTTAAAGTGGCTAAGGTCATTCCTCTTTACAAAGGCAGGGGTAGTCGTCAAGACATGAATTCATATCGTCCCATTTCTCTACTTAACCAATTTAGCAAAATCTTTGAAATTGTGTTCTACTCTCGTCTCATAACTTACCTGGAATCTCAAAATTTACTATCCACCTCCCAGCATGGCTTTAGGAAATCGAAGTCCACCAACACTGCTATTTACCAGGTTGTGAATAAAATACTAGATGACCTGGATAACAGACAAGAATCCCTTATTCTTATGTTTGATTTCTCCAAAGCTTTTGACTATGTCAATCATAATCTTCTTTTGCAAAAACTGGAAATGTTTGGTATTAGAGGTGCAGCTTGTAATTGGATTGAGTCTTATCTAAGTGATAGGCATCAAAGTGTTGTCCTTACTAGAGATTGAGCCAATTTTGTGTCCCCTGAGAAAAAAAGTGGTCTTAGGTGTTCCCCAGGGCTCTGTTCTGGGCCCAATTGTTCCTGTTACTTATAAACGACCTCCCTGACATTCTGAAATCTGTACCTGGTGTACTTCCTGTATTGTATGCTGTTGATACCAATGTTCTCGTGTCTGCCTCGTCATCAAAATGTCTGGCCTCAAAATCTAACCAAGCCGCAAGTCTCCTAAAAGAATGGTGTTATCAAAACTCTCTCCTACTCAATGTGGACAAATCAAATTTTATTTATTTTCATAATAAGAACAAACATCAATCTTTCATCTCTGTTAATATTGATAGCAATCCTGTTCCACAGAATAATAGTTCTTCTTTCTTGGGCGTCACCTTAGACAGTCAAATCTCTTGGGAGGGTCATATTCAGAAACTCCGTGGTAAACTGAGTTCTGTCTGTTTTTTAATTCGATCTATTAGAAGAACTGTAAATGTTGATGTACTGCTGTCAATTTATTATGGTGAGTTCTTTTCCCTGATTATGTACAGCATCCTCTTCTGGGGCCCTACACCCAATTCCATAATAATATTTAAAATTCAAAAGAGGGTTCTGCGGCTGATAGGTAAAGCTCCACTTAATGCCCCTTGTCGCCCTCTTTTTCAGAAATTTGGTATTTTACCTCTTCCCTGTGTGTACATGTTTGCTGCCATTGTTTGTGCTAAAAAGAATATTTCCAATTATGTAACCAATAACGAATATCATTGTTATTTTACTAGGAGCTCTACCAACATCCATCAAACTTTTGTAAGAACTAAAAACTCTAGTTATGCCCCTTGATATATGGGCCTTTTGCTCTTTAATAAGCTTCCTTCAGAAGTTAAGAGGGCAAAGACTATGGCCCTTTTCAAACGTAAGCTCCATGAATTTCTGTTGAGAAATTTATTTTATTCTGTTGATGAATTTCTTCATTTTTAACTATGCTTTTCACTTTTATGTACTGTTTTATGTATTTGCCTTGATGTGTCCTATATTTGTAGCAACAAATCTCCGGACAAATAAAAATTATTATTATTATTATTATTATTATTATTACAGTTGAATGGTTCTGAATGCCTCTGCCACGTGCCAGCTTGACTATACCGAAGATAGTTGACAGCTGCTTCCTGAATCACCTGAAATACTGTGTTGCTCTTCTAGAGAGCAGAATTATCTTTCGAAAGTTCACATGATTCACACGTCATCTTTCTTCATGTGTACTGATTTAGGCAGGTGCCTCTCTTTGCCTGTGTTTACTTATATTTTTATTTATTAATTTACTTTATTGCTTTTATTTTTGTATCCCCCCTGAAATACACATACGCGAGATCCCCCCGCCAAAATTCCAATGGCATACCCAAGGTCCCTATAAACTGGTCGTCCATCTCCCCCTAGGGAGTGTTGCCTGTGACGACGCATCACAACTGATCTAACGGTGGCGCCGCCACTTGGGGAAATGTGGAACTAACGCGGCGGCGGTTCGAAAATATGTCGGGACGAGAACGAGTCTGAATTGGACGATTTATAAGAGAAAAGATTGACTGAACTGAATAATTTCATCATGGAAATCCGCTATAAATCCCAAGTTTTCTAAAATCGGCGAGTAAATAAGACCAAGTAAAGCTGAAGTAATCAGAAATTCTACTCTCCAATAGGGTTGTTCCTACCTCTCGGAATTTGAAGATTAAACGCTTTCTAGTGACTCCACAATCACAATTAATGAACTCGAAGTCGTCAAATCGACGACAGAAGTATAATTTGGAAGCTACGTGAACCCTTAATTTCCTAATTTTACATGTGGCCAAGGACGTTGTAGACGATTGTTATAACAAATATTTCTATTCTTTATTTTTGGGACGTATTTAGCATTTGAGGGTACTATTTTATCTTATGGGTATTTTTATGAACTGGATAACAGTCTTTGATGGCATTTGATGGAAATCAAAGGCATCAAGGAAGACCTTACGGCAAAGATAATTTTGTAAAGAAATTTTAAGTTGAACGCTAATAAAAAAGCAAGTACGAGAAAGGATGCAATAGCAATTAGTTACCACATTTTAGTGCAGCCAGGAACTTAAAGAAACTCAGGATCAAGAAGCTTAAATATAAGTCAGATTATTCATATTTATTGAGGCATATCAAGACAAAACCATATGACATGTAACCCCTTGTCAGTTACATACAAAGTCATTACACATTCTGAATTACAAGTGAAATATGAGAGAAAAGTAGCTCATTTACATTATCCACGCCAGCTCGCACCACCACCCGGGACAAATAAATTACGTGGTGAAGACAATGGTACACTGGTTTTTTATCGTAAGCGATAATGAGCACCGATCAAGTAAACTAAAAACATTAAGAAGGATTTTACGTAACAAAGGCTACAGAAAAAGCAATACTGACAGGGACATCAGGAAAAAAGAAAAGCAGACGGTACTGAAGTCGCCGCTGAAAGTAACAGAACCAGAGAAAAGGTCCTTCCTGCCATACGTCCAAGGGCTGATGGACCGTTTTGCAAGAATCTTGGCAAAATATAGCAAAGGAAACCTTTTGCGCGACCATGCGAGATATCTGTTACGCTTTATCTCTTATAGGTACATACAAGTGAATGTTTGTCTGTTTGACGTTCATACAAATCTAATTTTAGTTTTTATCCGATCGAGCTAAAATAATGTGGACAAATAGTTATTGATCTGAGGAAAATCAACGTCTACATATTAATTCCTGAAAAAGTCCCCGGGTCCCTAAAAGACCCTAGGGTCATCCCCAAAAGAAAAGCAAAAAAATCAATGCTGTGGTTTTTAAATTGCTCCTTTACTAACGATTGGGACATTCGTTTTTAATTTTCACAGGCAGATGGATAAAAGAATAAAGTTTCTTATTCCATCATTTGATTTTCTATTTACGATAAGTCTCTCCAAGATCATAGTGTTTGTAACTCCAAAATCACCCATTCGTCTTGAATGTCAACAATTCCGTATTTCCTTGGTAAGCACGGCCTTGGCTCTACAAATGGGGACTTCACCTATTGTAATTACGTCGCAGATTAAGTAAAAATAAGAATTACATTGTGATTGAAGGCCTATTAGTGGTGTGTTGCAGGCTGCGATGAACAAACTTACGAATCTTAAGACGAAGAGAAATGAACAACAGCATTTTCACGCACAACGGCCGACTTAATTATGCACAGAAAGAACTAGGTACCACATGTCTTACTCTTCACCCTCCTGCTCAAATCAACTGTCTTCTCAGTTAGTAAAAAATAAACATGTAACGCGAACCACGATATCAGACCATTCTTGGTAAAAGTACTATTGAGGTTCCTAATAACTATAAGTTTAATTCTACAACCGATTGAGTAAAAAATTGTTTTTAAAAATATTCAATTCCAATGTGAATAATCTTTGTGCCTTGTGATAGACAATAGGGGGCAAAGATTACTAGCATAATTAAAATCAACGCGTCTACCACATACGGTACAAACCACCTTCGGCCATCTTTGAATAAAGTCAACTGAAAACTATGAGCGGAAAAAGGAGTTTCATCTACACATAAATACAGTTATTATGGACACGTAACTGCAACATTCGTATTATGTACCTAAACTTGTTGCTAAGATTAAAGAGACTTCGGCACTCTACCGATATCAAAGCTTAGATTCAAGCACATAAACTAACTATTTCAAAAATGCTATGCCGCCGCTGCCTTGCACAAATGGGCCTTTTTAATTCCCAGTCTGGAATTTTCTTTACTCGTAACCTTGTATCCCGACTTACACCCATGCACGAAACACGTCCTGTTGTCGTAAACCATGGCGTTCACGGGGATGTAATTGGGATTCCACAACGAGCGGTGGCAAGGGATTTACTTTCCGTCACTACTCCTAAACCATCGCTGACTTGCTTGTGCTAATAGCACCACTTTTTTGCCACTACGCACAGTATCGTACTGTCAAAAAATATTACCTCTAGAAAGTCTCCTTATCCCTGAAAACGTGAAAAAAAGATCACGCATTGTCGTTCTCCCTATCACTTGCCATGTTAATTTTCAAGAACCAGAAAACTAATCGGTTCGTAGCGCCACCACCTGTTAAAAAAATGAACCCTTTTTGGGGTCGGAGGATTGCGGCAACAGTGACATCTAGCGGATTCTATGTAAAACGTCTAGAGTTGAGCAACCAGTAATATAAGGACCATGGGCATACCATTCTGCACCCACCCACCCACCCGTGGGCACCCCTGATCCAACGTGATTATTAGATGAAATAATGCGAGCTTCTAATTTGGCTAGAATGAAAATGTCCGAAGACTGGGAAATCCAATTGCCAAATTAATGATGGAAAAGGATGACTCCGAAACCAGTTTTTCGATTGTCTAGGCAATCATGAACGGGGAGAGCAAGGTAAAACAGGTCAGAACCTGTCGGAAGCCAAGCGAGGAGTGAGTGTGGAACGCGAGTGTCATTTGACGGTCGGTGACGTCACGCGCTAGGGGGGTCGTGCGTATTGGAGGAGGGTGGGGGCGCCCTCGACGTCAGAGTCCTCGTGATGATGAGTGTTCCTGGGTGATGAGTCATTGTGCCTAACCTTGAGGGGAAGATTCGCGAGAATTGGACGTTTATGCTTAATGTTACATGTTTCGTGAAGTTTATCAACGGTGTGAAAGAGTTTGCTACATCCCACGCAGCACACGAACGTTCGCGAATCGTTCCGCGAACGTTAGGTCTGAACGCAGTGAACGTTGCGAAAACTAACTGCTGGAACGTTCCCTGTTGGTTGTAGTGTCGCCCGGTCCAAACGTTCGCTGTGCGCAACGAATCAGAATCTTTACTGCGCATGCGCTAGATCGCTGCTGAGGGCGGTTTTTTTGGAAGTATTTAAATCATCCTCGCCCTCAATAGAGGAAAAATAGCCACATTCACGGAAAGTTTTTTTTATTGACATGTATATTACATATTGAGACTTAAGAAGGAAAAAACATGATATATCGCTTAGGAATAACAGATAGGAATGATTATTTCACAACAATGCGCAGTTATTGCATTCCGGGGTAGGGCGACGATTTCTTCCTGTCCCTCACGTAATCACTTCTCCTTGGAACTTGGATTCTCGAGCAGTTGTCGATTGGTATCTGCAACACAAACAAAAGTGTTTGTTACAAAAGTTGTCACTTAGTGAAGTAGTATAAATATATCTTGTGCTTAAAGTAGTTAAAATCTTGAGACCATAATTCTTATTTTGTATAAAAACCTTAACATTACGTTTGGATAGGGGCGATTCACCAATATGATGAGATTGGGCAGCCTTCTCGTCAAAAGAACGATCGGTTCTTAGGGCTGAACCCTGCATATGCCGCATGGGAATTACTTGGCATATGACCTAGCTGCGGCATCGCAAACAAAATACTCAATAGCCACCGAAAACATTTTAACATTGCATTAAAAACCACAATTTTCAATTAACAGCATTCCTCTATTAAGTCCTTAAGATAGTCAATTTGATTTGCCAGTTCCACCAAAAATTCCCACGGGAAGCGGTCTATCATCAACCAAATTAACTCGTCAAGCAAGAATATGCCACACATTTCATGCACTACTTTTAATAAGTGAAACCCCATCAATGTTGACTTGAATTTTCACAGTATCATCATCTTCACATTTAGTTCCTTGATACAATCTACAGACAATGCCAACCTTTAAACCTATATGTGAATAGGCACCGTTCAACAACTCTTTACAGTACGAGCCCCCAGGTGTCTGCAGTAAACTTCTCGAGTCTGAAGGTAATTCGGGATGATGTAGCCGTATTTCTGCCAGCAGTTCACGCAAAGCATCATGCTGAATATGGTACCGAAGGCTCAAGTTTCGCAATGGAACGGAAAGGGGCTCTAGCTTATCATGCTCATCATCAAAGTCCTCAGAATCACAATTACTACTATCTCAAAAGACACCGTAGGTACTTATTTGGGGTTTGCAAATATAAGCACTCATTTTCCCCACTTTAACTAG
The DNA here is from genome assembly GCA_933228895.1 of Platycnemis pennipes. Classification (NCBI taxonomy): domain Eukaryota; kingdom Metazoa; phylum Arthropoda; class Insecta; order Odonata; family Platycnemididae; genus Platycnemis; species Platycnemis pennipes. The sequence goes on from OW121850.1 coordinate 149,225,349, forward strand.
TCAAACAAAAAACGCCACGTGAAAGATAACAATTTAAAGGTAAAATATGCAAAAATTGAAAAGCTATTATTATACTAAATATGCTACTGATACTTACCAAGGGACATCTTAAATGCGATGCACTTCCAAATCTCAGCACCCCTCTTGAAAACTCACTTCCAAAATGTTTTAAAAGAATCATCGAAATTATCACGGCAAACGTGCACTCCACTCGTACCTTTATCACAAATATGGTTTCCTAATTCCCACAATCTGGGATCAGAATATTCTTCCTCCATGCCATGATTCTTCACGTGCGGCGTAAGTTGTTATTCGATTGTCTTTTTTTCTTATAGTTCACGTATCTGCCGAAGGCCTGCCATCCAATCGTTCAAAACGCAACGTTCGGCGAACGTTCAATTACAACCAATTGTCGTAAACCGCCTGCGAACGTTCGGCGAACATTAATGTGCTGCATGGGATATGATCCCTGGTTCATTATTTAATATTTTATTCCTGTAGAGGTGAATGAATAGGCTTTCGTAAGCGTCTAGCTTATGATTTTCTGTAGCTTTCAATAAAGTGAGATCTGTGGAAGTGATTTGGTGGCCTGATTCAAATATGTGTTTCGCGACGGCGGATCGAGTGAATCTTCCGTTTTATAGCGTGCCATGTGTTCCTTGAATCTAACAGTGGGATTACGTTTCGTTTGCCCTATGTACGTGCGATCACATTTGCTGCATTTAATTTGGTAGATTCCTGACTGTTGTAATCGAGGGGTCTTGTCCTTTGGATTGCCTAGTAAGTTTTTGAGTGTGTTTTGGTTGGTGAATACTACTTTTGTGTCGACTTGTTTAAATATCTTTTGTAAGCCTTTCGTGAGTCGTGGATAATACGGCAGAGCGATGTGTTTAAATTCAGAGCTGTTTTCCATGGGACTTAAGGTGGTGTGTGTAGAATTTTGTTTTCTACGTTTATTCAATATTAATTTGTCAATTATTCCTGGGTTGTAACCGTGACTATTGGCTATTTGTTTAATTCGCCTTAGTTCATTGTCGTAACGTTCTTTGTTAAGTGGAACCGAGAGTAGCCTGTTAATTAAAAAGTGAAACGTGGCCATTTTCTGCTGATGCGGATGATGCGAGTTAGGCACCCAGGAACACTCATCATCACGAGGACTCTGACGTCAGCGCCCCCACCCTCCTCCAATACGCACGACCCCCCTAGCGCGTGACGTCACCGACCGTCAAATGACACTCGCGTTCCACACTCACTCCTCACTTGGCTTCCGACAGGTTCTGACCTGTTTTACCTTGCTCTCCCCGTTCATGATTGCCTAGACAATCGAAAAACTGGTTTCGGAGTCATCCTTTTCCATCATTAATTTGGCAATTGGATTTCCCAGTCTTCGGACATTTTCAACGTGATTATTGATTGCCTTCCACGCTGACATTTTGTCCGTTGAATAATTGCTCGGAAACTTCCTCCCATCTCTTCGTTCCATCATTGTGCATTCATGCAGGCGGTTACTTTTTTTGAGGAGGGAATATTATTTATGGTTCCCATCATTGGATTCAGTTTCTTTATTCCAAATAATTGTAATTTTGTTCACAAGCCATGTGTTTACTCTTTGATTTGAATTGCACTCTTGTTCTCTGCTGTCAGAGTCCTCTCGTCTGGGGCACCCGACGACCGCTTGCAGCACCTCCACCACAAGAAGAGGAAAGGCAGGGACGGGGCGAGTGTGGTGCTGAGGGTGCATCAGATGGCTGTGCACCACTACGAGAGCGCATTTTCGCTGATGCTGCACTTGGAGCACCCCACGGAGTCCCTCAGGGCGCTGGCTGGGAGGCTGGCGTTGGAGGAGCTCCTGGCCGCCGTGGCAGCAGGTAACGGCCCTTGCAAAGTGCGACCTTCTCCCCTGTCGCTGGATTGCCTTTCATATGAGGAGGGCTCACTCTCCTTTGGATCACGGTTGATCTTCGATCGGTGCATGGGCTGAGCTGCTGAGAACCAAATGCTCCTGCAGCCAATTGAAGTTTCAATTTGAATTTTGTGCAAAAAACAAATTTCTCAGATGACACATTGTTGATGACATGGAAAGTATAGGATATTCACGTTGCTTGTATAGATAAAGTGCATTTGTGGTTTTGGTTTCAACAGTTTTGAGATTTTCAATGTGGCTACCTTAGTAATGAGATTCAAAATAAGTGCAAGAAAAAGATATGCATACTGTTGTGTGTCAAGCTGTTGCATAAAGCTAAATGATAAATATTTTTTGGCTGGTAATTTCACTGAATCGACCCATATATTGAAGCACCCAAATCTCCATATTCTGTTTCTCAGCCACTATTTGCTTGCTCGCCTTGTTCTCGATTCGTTCCGCATCATCCTCTTCCTGTGCTTGTCATCACCAAAACAACACCTATGGCCTTTACATCGGGGACATTAACAATTGAACAACAGACGAGCACACACATCCATGTCCTGGGTGGCGAAAAATCCACTCAGGCGGGACTCGAACCAGTGACCCTTTGGTTAGCAGGCGGGGACTTAACCATGCCGTCACTGGGGCTGGCCTCCCGTTGTGTGTATGCTTGGACAGAGAGGCTGTTGGGAGGCAAGAGTAGTCAGCTTCAGTATGGGTGGCTCCCTTTTTGCCACATTTAAATAAGTGCAGGATTGGCAACTGTTAATATGTCCAGAAAGTAAGTTCCTCGTGCGATATTTGCAGCTTCATTGCTAGTGCTGTAATTTTGTGCTCGCACACGATTTCATGTGACTCATAGGAAATAGACTGACAGCAATGCAAGGCAGCCAAGTACTGTTTTAATTCGTGGTGAATGCTTACTGTGTTCAACCAAATTGAAAGCAAAATCCCTACATGCTCAGTCGCAGCATGATTGCTGTTCACAACACTGTCTGTCACATTCACCATGGGTAAATGTGGCAAAACAATTCATGGAGGACTCAGGTTGGAGGCCTGGCAGATGACTTGGCCCTTGCACTGTTTGTGGCTTTCATCTCCCATTGTTCCAAAAGTCATTTCTCCTGAGGTTCAACGAAGATGACAGAGAGGAGAGAAACAGCCCCAGCAGGCGTAGCTTCGCCGGTGGTTTCCTTCAAAGGAGAGAGAGGCAGAGAATGAGTCCTCACTCTGAAATGTGCCCCAACATTAGTGGGAACAATGAAGATAAGTAGCATAAGATGTAGGTGTGGGGTACAAAAATTTGCATTTTGAAGCGAAGGATCAAGTGATCACTTGTTCAAGTGCGTAATGACAATAGACATGGATTAAGTGATCACTAATATAATTACAGAAATGAAATATAAAAATACAAACTAAAACTAAATCAACTAAATTAAACAGTGCTATCTCCACGCGATGCGATGGGCTCCCGTGTGTGGTGGGAAGGCCGTCTGGCGGGTTGGGCTGGCCTGGACACACACTCTTCACACACATAACTGTTGGGTCACGCCACTGCCACTAGTGCTGGCTGGGTGTGGTTTTCCGGTGCTCCAGTTCAGTTTTTTTCTTCAGAAATGGCAGAGGCTCAGATGTAGGGAAAAAACCGGTGCACCAGGGAATCGGTTCTGAACCGGTGCACCGGGAAGCGGTTCCGAAATACTTAAGATTGTTCGCTTTCACGATGCCATCAAGCATTGTCACATGTGTAACTAAACAGGATTTGGCATATTTTTCATGCTATTTTGTCCATGATTACAACGAATAAGAAAGGGTTTATAATCCTTCAAGTTAGTGCAGTAGCAATTTGTTAAGTTGGTTTCAGGGATTTGGCTGGACAAAAGCAGAGAATGGCAATGACTTAGAATACGGTACGCTGCATTTAATTGATGAAACATTAGCCCGGCACGCGACTGGCCTCCCGCCCACCCCTGGCCGCCCTCTTGTCCCTTGGCATCCACGTGGCACCCCTTGGAGGTGGCCAGCTCCGATTGGCCGGCGAGGCCCCACGGCCAAGGCACATACATGCATAGACCACGGCACCTTTCTAGACGCGCGGCGCACCAGTCGAACGGAAGTCGGTCATCCAGGGAGGTGGGGTCGGCACCGATCTGTCATGGCCATGCCGACACTTGCAACCCTTCACAAGGAAAGAGATAAGGTCCAACTTTTAGCAAATACATGCATGGCGCAAATAACACGATGTACAACAACTTCCATATCATAAACCCCCCGACATCACTCCAATACCCAAGTGTAATCAATAACTAATCTGTACAAAAACCCAACATAACCAAAATCCAAAATCGAAGCCAATAAATGGAAATTCAAAGTCAATACACATCAATGAAAAGTCCAAAATCGATAACCCACAATTGCTAATCCCAATCAATACACAATATATATATATAGCAAAATGGGGAAAAATCCCATTGGACCTACAATAAAAAATTCACAGAGCAGACAGATGAGGCAACACAAAAAGAAAACACAAAAAAGTAAACATACTTGTTAAATTTTCGGAGGCATGGACCTCCTTCCTCAGAAGATTAGAATGAAGTGCGGCCGTTGGGATTGATAGGAATTAAGGCGAAGGAGAGGGGTAGGGAGGGGAACAATTAGGGCTACATTAAGATGTGGAAAGGATGTGCCCACCCCACATGGACACGGATGATCCGTGCGCAAAGAGCGGACCACACGCGGAATGGGCCCTTAATAGGTTTAGGTTGAGACCGGGTGGGCGTTTACAATGTAACAAATGGATGTTTGCGAGCTCAAGAGTACGGAGATTGATTTCAGGTGAGGTAGGCAGAATGGAGGCAATTATCGAAATGCGGAAACAACTGTCAAACTTACTATTATGAGTGGAAGCATGAATGGGCATGGGGAGATTCAAATTGAAGTTATTAGTAGTGCAATGGTGATTATTAATTCGAATGGCTAGGGGATTGGTAGAAAGACCAATGTAAAAAGCAGAACAATGAGTACAGGTGAGTTTATAAATTATGTTATTCGAGGTGCAAGTGGTATGTGAGCGAAGGGAGGGTAGGTGAAAGGTGTGTTGGGGCTGGAGAATTGGGAATCATTAGTGAGGAGCGGACAAGATTCACAACGAGGGCGATTACAAGGGTAAGTGGCAGGGGGTATGAGGAGAAGGAGGTTCAAGTGTGCGTGTCCGATTGAAAAGCATCTTTAGGGTGGGTGGTCTACGATATGTTATGGAGGGGGGTTTGGAAAAAAGGCTTTTGGTAATTTTGCTATTACCAAGAATGGGGTAGAGTTCAGAGAGAAATGACTTTAATCAGTGGATGCCTGGGAAACATGTGGTAGTGAGGTAAAAGGTGCTTGAATTGTCTTTTGGGCGGGGTGTGAAGTATAATCGCGGTGGAGAAGGGCAGCTGGGACAGGAAATGAGAGTGTGTGTCAGAAGAGTTACAGATTCGGTGGCCACAAATGGAGAGAGAGTATGGTATAGACCTTTTAATGTGAGGAGGGTGACAACTGCTAAAATGTAGGTATTATTGTTTATTTGCAGGTTACATGTGCACAGATGTGGTGATTTTCCTGTCAGATAGATTAATATTGACATCTAAAAAGGTTATGGAGGGATCTAAAATGAAGTGAGTGAAGGAAACAGAAAAAGAGGAGTTGAGGGCAAGAAGGAAGGAGTTAAGAGAATCATGACCATGTGTCCAGGTGATAAAAATGTCGTCAATAAAACGGAGCCAGAGAAGTGGTTTGAGGGTTTGTGAGTCGAGGAAAACTTCTTCAAGGTGACCCATGAATAAGTTGGCATATGAGGGTGCCATTTTCGTACCCATAGTCGTCCCTTTTATCTGCAAATAGAATTTGTCTTGGAATTTGAAGCAGTTTTTAGTAAGAACCAATTTAGATAAAGAAATGAGGAAGTCAGTGGAGGGGTTATGGGGAGTGGCACGATGGGATAGGAAGTGTCTCAGGGATTCAAGACCTTCAACGTGGGGTATAGAAGTGGGGTATAAGGAGGTGACATCGATGGTAGCAAAGATGATGGATTGATTTAAAGGGAGAGGTGTGTTGTTTATAATATCAAGAAAATGGTAAGTGTCTTTTATGAAGGAAGGAAGGGAGGAGACTAAAGGTTGGAGGTGAAAATCAACAAATGCAGAAATACGTTCGGTGGGGGAATTATAGCTAGAAATGATAGGTCTACAAGGGTGGCCAGTTTTGTGGATTTTGGGGAGAGGAGGCAGAGGTGAGGAGTTCGGGGATTAGGAGGGGAAAGAATGTCTATGTCTTAGGTGCTGAGGTTTTCACTAGGATTGGAAGATTTAAGGAAAGCCTTGATTTGTTTACAATAGGAAGGGTTGGGGTCAGATTGAAGGATTTGGTACGAAAGGGTATCACTTCAATGCCTGAGGACCTCATTGACATAAAAAGATTTGTCAATGATGACAACTGCCTTTATCGGCTTTAGTAACGATAATGTGGGGATTACGGTGGATGGTTTGCAATGCCCTAATTTCAACAGGGGATGAATGAATGTTGGGGGGTGAGGGGGACTGGAGAAATTTAGGATCGTACACTTTTTCAAGAAGGAGGTAGCAAAAAGTTTCTACAGGATGATTGGGAGGATACGATTTGGGTTCAGCATTGGAAGGGGGTCCAAATGGCTGTAAGGCTGGGTGAAGTTTATTGGTTGAAGGAATGTGCGAGTCCCAAAACACTCGCCATTTAAGATTCCTGCGAAATGTAACAACATCGGACATTAAATTAATGTGATTAACTTTGGGAGTTGGAGAAAATAATAGCCCTTTCCCGAGTAGGGACAACTAACCAGGGCTCAAAATGTGGGAGGACAAGTTGACGATATCACTTGAAAAATGTGGTGTGGCACATTGTTCAGAAAGAGTTTTGAGGGTTGGGTGTGTGATTGTTATGGGGAGGTGTAGGGAGGGTTGGAATGATATTAGGAGGCCGAGGAAGGTTAAAAAGAGTGGCTAGAGTGTCAGGTTTATCGCTATATAGAGGAGGTGGTGTAGGTCTTGGAGGGAAAATATTTAGTGGCAGGGGAAGTCCTTTGTGAAAATGAGAGTGATACAGGGAGGATAATTTGGACGGATGCTTCTGTCCACGCCAGTGCATTCGGCGAATGGAAGTGCTAGTGATGGCAATGACCTTGTCAATGCAAGTGGGAGCGAGATTTGAGATGACGCAGGAGAGGGAGGAAACTTGCTGGAAATGAGTATTTTTAGCAGTAATATACTGGGAAAGAAGAAGGTATGATAAATCGAGTGAATATTTGTGCAGCAGGCCAAAAGTATTGTGGCCAAAAGTATTGCCAAAAGTATTGTAAAAGGGCTTGTGCTAGTATAAACCTGCCCAAATCATGGAGATTACGTTTGGCTGGATGGTGTAATTGGTAGCATGCTATCCGGGCAAGTTGGAGGTCCGTGGTTCTAGTCCCGTAGTCTAGTTCTATAGGTTTCAAAAGGTGCGAAGGTCGATTTTAAGGTCTACAGATCCCTCATTTCATCCCTTGACCATCAAGGGTTACTCAGGGGTCAAAGGTCAAAGGGTGACAAAAGGTGAAATTATGCTAAAAACCTGGCGAATCACAGGTTTAAAAAGATGCAAAGGTCGATTTTAAGGTCTTCAGATTCCTCATCTCATCTCTTGACCGTCAAGGGTAACTCAGAGGTCAAAGGTCTCAGGGATGGAAAAAGTGAATCCAGGCTACAAACGTGACGAATCATAGGTTTCAAAAGGTGCCAATGTCGATTTTAAGGTCTTCAGATCCCTAGATTCATCCCTTGACCTTCAAGGGTAACTCAGAGGTCAAAGGTCACAGGGATGGAAAAAGTGAATCCAGGCCACAAACGTGTCGAATAATAGGTTTTAAAAGGTGCCAATGTCGATTTTAAGATCTACAGATCCCTCATTTCATCACTTGATCTTCAAGGGTTACTCAGGGGTCAAAGGGTGACAAAAGGTGAAATTATGCTAAAAAGTATCGAATCATAGGTTTCAAAAGGTGCCAAAGTCGATGTTAAGGTCCCCAGATCCCTATTTTGATCCCTTGACCTTCAAGGGGTAACTCAGCAGTCAAAGGTCACATTGGTTACAAAAGGTGAAATGAAGTTAAAAAAAACTGGCAAATCATAGGTTTAAAACAATTCCAAGGTCGATTTTAAGGTCTTCAGATCCCTAGTTTCATCCCTTGACCTTCTAGGGTAACTCAGAGGTCAAAGGTCACAGGAATGGAAAAAGTGAATCCAGGCCACAAACGTGTCGAATAATAGGTTTTGAAAGGTGAGAAGGTTGATTTTAAGGTCTACAGATCCCTAGATTCATCACTTGATCTTCAAGGGTTACTCAGAGGTCAAAGGTCACAGGGATGGGAAAAGTGAATCCAGGCCACAAACGTGCCAACAAAACCGTAATAAACCTCTAAGTCACCTGAAATTCTGAAGGCAGTTGGTGAATGAGCTAGTTGGAAACTTCCGCCAGTGAACTGCTGCAAGCAAGAGAGGAAGGACTTCCATTTCAGATAAGGAGCAGAGGCTGAATGGAAAACTTCACATTATTATACTACATCCATAGGGGAAGCACAAAGATTGCTTGGTATGTTCCAAAAGAAATGTGCCTGGAGGAAGAAAGGAAACTGTTTTTATTTGTGAAACATGTGACCGCAATCCTGGGTTGCATGTGGGGCAATGTTTCAAGAGATACCACACATTGATAAATTATAAAGAATAAACTCTTTGAATGAACATGAATAATATTATAACCAGTGGATTTTTACTTTAAATATTAAAATAAGAACATTTAAAAGGACAACAATCAATCCTGTAATTATTTCTTTTTTCCTAAAAATTAATTTGGACCAGACTACTTGACTTAAAAAAAAAATTGTACCGCAAAGGGTTAACATCGACATTGGCACATTTTGAAACCTATGATTTGATACTTTTTAGTATAGTTTCACGTTTTGTCACCCTTTGACCCCTGAGTAACCCTTGAAGATCAAGTGATGAAATGAGGGATCTGTAGATCTTAAAATCGACATTGGCACCTTTTAAAACCTATTATTCGACACGTTTGTGGCCTGGATTCACTTTTTCCATCCCTGTGACCTTTGACCTCTGAGTTACCCTTGAAGGTCAAGGGATGAATCTAGGGATCTGAAGACCTTAAAATCGACATTGGCACCTTTTGAAACCTATGATTCGTCACGTTTGTAGCCTGGATTCACTTTTTCCATCCCTGAGACCTTTGACCTCTGAGTTACCCTTGACGGTCAAGAGATGAGATGAGGAATCTGAAGACCTTAAAATCGACCTTTGCATCTTTTTAAACCTGTGATTCGCCAGGTTTTTAGCATAATTTCACCTTTTGTCACCCTTTGACCTTTGACCCCTGAGTAACCCTTGATGGTCAAGGAATGAAATGAGGGATCTGTAGACCTTAAAATCGACCTTCGCACCTTTTGAAACCTATGATTCGCCAGTTTTGTAACCTCATTTCACCTTTTGTAAAAGTTTCGCTATATAATTCTGTCTTTTTTGTACTTTGAATATTTTAACATTGAAAGCCCATAAGGCAAAATTTGGATTTTAGTTGTACCCTATTTCTGGGGTCAAAAGGTCATATTTTTAATATTTTTGGTAGACTCAACAAAACTTACATCCTTTTTCTAGTCAGGTACCAAATTTCATCCATGTGGCTCGAAAGGAAGTGCATGAAATTACAGGTCAGAAATGACACACGATCAAAGGGACACTCTGTATAGGTGAGTGGATGAAGATGGCCGCACGGCGGTACAATAAATATCTTGGAGATAGACGGAGAGATGACAGGAACACACAAAAAATAGATGAAACATACTTACTTTGGCTAATTTTCGGGTTTTTTGCAACCCGTCTTCTAGGCCGTTGAGATGAGACTGCCCTGTAAGCGCACATTCGAGGTGCGGTTGCGTGGGCAGTGGGGAGGGGGATGGAGAAGTGGTGGGGGGAAGGGCAGGAGATGATGTGAGTGTATCCTTGTGTATCCACTATCTTATCGCTCGCCACGGGAGTCTGGGATGAGTGGTCAAGGGTTGGGAGCAAGAAACTCAGAAGAGGGGTGAGGGGAAGGAGGAAGGGGAATGATGTTAATAATAATGATTAAGGTTAATGAATAATATTAAGTCCGGGGGGGGTGAATGCTTTCCAGATCCAGATTGTTGACATTTCTATTGTTCGTACTTCTATGCTCGTCTAGTCTCAATAATTCACAGACTACCACCTACGGCACCGAGCATAGAAGTACGCACAATCCTCCTCCTGCCTCTCTTTCACATCTTCCACTTCTAACTCCCATATCACCTTCCTGGACATCGATATTATGCTTGAAAATAACAAATTCTGCACCTCAGTCCATATAAAACCCACCAACAAGCAGCAATATCTTCACTACAGCAGCTGCCATCCCTCACACACCAAACGCTCCCTCCCCTATTGCCATTTGTGGCTACCGCATCTGTAATAATCCCGAATCCCTGAACGAATTCCTCACCAACCTTCATCACTCCCTTCTCCAGTGCGGCTACCCGGAAAACCTTCTTCACAATAAAATCATCAAGCACTCCCCCACTCCCAAATCTCCCTCTACAAAGGCTACCCACAGCCTGTCACTATGTACCACCTTCTTTCCAGGCATCCAGGCCCTCAAGCCTATACTTAAGGACCTTCACTCCATCCTTCTGAGCAATAAATGCACCGCCAGTATATTTCCTACCCCGCCCTCACTTTCAAACGCCCCGCCAACCTGTCCAACATACTAAAATCCACTAATCCCCTCACCAGCACCATTTCCGCCCCCAATAACAAGCTCTCGCCATGCCACCGTCCAAGATGCAAAACCTGTCCGATTTTCACCTCCTCCCACTGTCTTGCTTCCACCACCTCCCCCCTCCACCTGCACCTCCAGCAATGTGGTCTACCGGCTACAATGTAAACATTGCCCAGCATTTTACATTGGTAAATCGTCCACTCCACTAAACATTAGAATCAATAATCACCGCTCCTCGTGCAATGACCCCTCTCCATCGTCTTCTCTTTCCGTGGCACAACACTCCTTCAGCCACGAGAAATCGTTCAACAACTGTTTTAATGTGTCTGTTTTGGCTTCCCTCCCCCCGACAGCATCCGCGCTTAAACTTAATTCCTTAGAGCTAGCTTACATTTGGATTTTACAAGCATATGATCACCCGGGCCTCAATGTTAGTCATTAATCGCCCCTTCCCCTCTTCATCCTTTTCCAACCCCCTCCCCTGTCCTTTCCCCTCAGTGCCATCCTCTCCACTCCATCCTAGTTCAGTCTCCTCTCCTCTACCCTTTGAAGAAGGCAGTTACGCCGCCGAAAATTAAGAATATACCAGTGAGTCCTTACACTACTTTCTGTTTTTTTTGGTGTCATCACGACTGTGATAAACTTATCATCATCATCAAGGGTCAACAATCCTAGGATTGGTTTGACGCAGCCCTCCACTCGATTCCTTTATTGGCCAACCACTTCATACCAACGTAGTTCCTCTCTTTCACGTCCTTTACGACCTGTTCTATATAACTCATACGAGGCCTGAATTTTCCATTCTTCCCATTCACTCTTCCTTTGACGATTGTCTTCATCAGGCCATTGTGTCTTAAGATGTGGCCAATTAAGTTGTCCCGTCTTCTTTTTATAGATTTCAACAGACTTCTCTTCTCTCCCACTCTTCTTAGGACTTCTTCCTTTGTCGATCCATTTTATCTTTATCATTCTTCAATAGCACCATATTTCGAATGCTTCTACCCTTTTCTTCTCCACTGCCATCATCGTCCATGCCTCACTTCCGTAAAGAAACATGCTCCAGATATACACTCTGATGAATTTTTTCTTTACTTTCAAGCTTGTTTTTCCAGCTGTAAGTAGATTCTTCTTTTGATAGCATGCCCTCTTTGCCTGGGCTATTCTACTCATTATTTCTTTCTTGCTTCGTCCATCGTTGGTTACTTCACTTCCTAGGTAACAGAACTCTTTCACCTCTTCAAGTTTTTGTTTTCCTAGTTAGACATTGATTTTCGCCTCTTCTTTCTTGCTGCACACCAATATCTTAGTCTTCTTCGTATTTATCCTCAGCTGATATCTGGCCATAGTCCTTTCCATGGTTGTTAGCATCTTATTCAGATCCTTCTCTGTCTATGCTATGAGAGCTATGTCGTCAGCGAATCGTAGCATACTGATTGTTTCTCCGTGGATGTTCACTCCAGAACACTTCTCTTTGACTTCATTGATGGCTCTCTCGATGTAAATGTTAAAAATTACAGGAGACAGTGCACAGCCTTGTCTCACTCCTTTCCTTAACCTTGCTTCTTCATAGCTGGTCCAGATTTTATCACCGCTACTTTGTTTTTATACATACTGTGGATAATTCTTCGGTCATTGTACGACACTCCAATTCCCTTCAGAATTCCAAGCATTAAATTCCAATTCACGTTTTCAAAAGCCTTCTCTAAATCCACATATGCAATGAAGGTCAGTTTGTTCTCCTCCATTCTCTTTTCTATAAGTATTTCATCATCACTTAATTATCATTGCTGTTGAATTCTGCACCCGAGTAGCTTTTGCAGTCCTTTACCTGATTCCTGAACCTCTGCTACACTAAAATGTAGTCTATTTGGCATCTTCTTCTGTCTCCTGGCATTTTCCATGTGTATCTTCTTCGCTTGTTGTTTTTAAACAATGTGTAGGCAATCATCAACTTATGCTATGTGCAGAACTCCAGCAGTTTTTCTCCTCTTTCATTTTGGTTTCCAAATCCATATTTTCCAGTTATTCTTCCATCTTGACCTTCTCCGACGACCGCGTTCCAGTCTCCTAAAATAATTAGGTTTTCTTCTCCTCTTACCTGTTTTATAACTTCCGCGATATCTTTGTAGACATCTTCCACTTCTTCATCTTCATAGTTCGTCATAGGCACGTAAACCTGCACCACTACGGTATCTACAGGTTTGGTTTCGATCCTCACCATTATTATCCTTTCATTGTGCTGCAGGAAGCTCTTCACATGCATTCCGGCGCTCTTCCTGAGCATTGTCATTTAATGATCATGTGTGCATAATCCTATAGCTTCCGCTCCAGAAGTCTCCTTCTTCCGGCCATCTCATTTCTAATATGTCGAGGTCCATTCTTCTCGTTCCCACCTTTAGGTTTTCCAGTTTTCCACAGGCCCATAGCGATCTCACGTTCCATTGTCTCACGTCCGTAAAATGTCTATGCTCTCTCTCGGGTACAGTAGAAACTCGAAAATACGAACTTCGAAATTACGAAATTTTGATTTTACGAAGCAAAATCTTCGGTCCCGACCAAAAGGGTATCTAAGTGTATGTAACAGTATGCGATATTACGAAATAACGAAGTTTTAAAATTACGAACCTCGGATCTTGGTTCCGACGTGAAAAAGTTACTCGTTTATACGAATAGTGATGGGTCACAGTAACGTTTTCCGGCGCTCCTTGTCAGAGTTAAACATCTAATTAATCATCGTCGCCGAATACATTATGCACTGAATGTATTACCTGAATGATATCTCATTTTTCAATGCTACAATAGTAAGGACGACTTTGAATCTTAGGCATCGTAGCTCATACAATATGAAACCAATGTAACATAAAATGCATTCGGCTTTGTAACCACGAGTCCACAGAGTTGCCAACGAATAAAGAAAACGTAAATTTGTAATTTAACTAAATACACATTCTCCCACATCGCCCAGCCACGGAAACAGGATGTAGACGCCTGAATGAAACCACCCGGCCGCGTCGTCTAGCCGCGACGTCCAGACGCGACAGTTGGACGTGGCCGCTGGACGCCCCAGTGAAACCAGACCTTAAAGGACGACTTTGAATCGTAGGTATCGTAGTTCATAAAATATGGAACCAATCGGACAAAAAATGCGTTTTGCTTTGTTACCACGAGTCCACAGAGTTGCCAACGAGTAAAAAAATGTAAAGTAGTCGTGTACGGATATACTCGCCGGCGAGAGACTAATTGCTACAACCAGCATTTTCCTCTCATGATCCCTGGCATTTTTTGTTACCAGTTTTCCCAAACATAAATCCATGATGAATATTCCTGGTATAGAAATCGTTTGCTGCGTGTTTGCAATAACTATGACATGTATCGGAGATGGTGCTATGTTGTTCGAGCGGTAGATTCAGTCGTGAATATTACCCAAGGAAGATTTTTTTCTTCTCACTATTTCAGACTGATTACACTCAACCTTGCTCGACGGCATAATTATTCCGGCTGGCAATAGTTATCATCGAAGGACTCATGTTTAATTTACCATCCTCATTGAGCGTTTTGATGTAGTCATCGAGCAAGGCTCTTCATACGCATTTCCCTTCCATTCTTCCACCGCCAACAGCAAAGAAAATCAGAGAAAGTATGAGTTCGCATGGTTCATAGGGCCATTTAGTTTAACGCACATTAATTGTAAAGGAAGATTAGTTCTGGGCGCATGCAAAATCAATGGGAAAAAACGCTCAAGCACCCACATATATATTTATATCGGAAAATGGTGTACCCTCTTCCCCTTTCACTCCAACATAGCGATCGAAGAAATATCCTAAAAGAGAGATCACTAGGCAGTCCCCACTAGAGGTCTGCACACGGTCGCAAAATACGGGCGAGGGCCGCCCGCCCTTGTGCGAGAGATAAAGAGAGAGGCACAACCCGAAGACATTTGACGGACTTTTCCGATGTGTCACGAATGTGGCCTAACGGAGAGCTTGCTGAGAAGAGGCGGTCACCCGTCGGCTGAGCGGGCGCCCGCCTCCAGGCCGGGCGACCGCCCTAATCGTCACCGCCGCGTCTCTTTCTCAAGGGTCTTAGCCGTTTGCAATATTTTTCGCTCACTCTTTTACCACCCCTCCCCTCAGTTTGGGCGAGCAACCCGGGCACCCGCCAAGGACCCGGGCACCCGCCTAGGATGCGGGCACCCGGGGCGAACGGGCACGGTCGGGCGTCAACGTCACACGGGCGGAGGCGAACACGGGTGGGGGCGCCCGGCACGGGCGGGCGAGGGTCGCCCGGATATCGCGACCGTTTGCAGGCCTCTAGTCCCCACCAGGAAAATTCACCCAGCTCTCCTTCTACTTTGCTCCAAAACCTCGGCATACTCTCCCCCATCACCTTTCTCTCTCACTTGCGGCTAACCTATCCCTCCCACAATGGCCTTCAAGTGACCCTCCGTGTCCCCCCTTCCCGCTCTATGAGTGGGCACGAGCCATCCCCCTCACACCCAAGCCCCCCCCCATGCCCGCCCTCCGGGATATCAGGCCCCTTCGAGTGCCCCTCCGTCCCACCCCCTCAACGCTAGGCTAGCATGAGATGCCCCACGCTGACTTTGCAGGAATCTGTGCACGCCGATGGGTCTAACTCAGCGTAAATATTGTTTTGCGGGCATATCTTGATTCATGGTAAATGCTCAACTCGCCAGTCATGTCTTCCCTCTCCGCCGACGCAGCAAATTGAGGTAAGGGAGGAGGAAGATAAGATGCGACTATTCGGCGTAAAGCTGATGATTCATTCGAGGTCGTCTTCCCGCGCAGCCCTTGGCCTTGAATCACAGGTGGATCACCCTCACAATAGATGTAAGATACTACGAGACCATGGGCCTCGCAGCTGTTTTTGTGAGCGGGCGAATGGAGTAACCCCCACCCAGAGCGAGGGGGAAAGGAGGGAAAGAAGGCATCTTCCAGCTTGATGCGTGGCCTGACCTGGAGCTGCAATGCTTGGACGCAAGTCTCCTTGCTTGATCGTAAGCAAAGGAAAAACGATTAGCAAAAATATCCTACATTTCAATTCAATAGCGAATGTTTAAAAGAATTATGAGATATAATGAATGAAGAGCAGGCAGGCAGACCTAATCTGAATAGAACCACAACTGAAGCTTTCGTGTAGTAGAGTGAAAAACGAAAATTATTGATTTATAATGTTAGCATCGTTAGTAGCCGATGAAGTGTAAAAGGAACTATCAACCTTCACCGTTGAAGTGCGTGGCTTGTACACCCTACTTCTGAAAGGAGGTACACAGCTGGACTCTTCTAAGAGCTCTTCTTTCAGCTCTATCATCTCGGAAATAACCACGCACAAATAAGCTGAATCCAAGGGAGAAAAACGATTGTTATTTCGGGAAATTAATGGGCTTAGCATTATTTATACAAAATACATAACGTGTATCCATCGCATAGCATCCGCGAGAGAATCTTATTTTCACTGTCTTAGCTTAACGTAGGTAGATACATATATTATGCCTGATGTGGAGAAAGGACCATCTTCTAACGAAATTTTATTCCTCTAATTTCAATATCGGGTGCCAATGATCGCGCAAGTCGCACACTTCCTTATTGTATGCATCAATCAGTATTACTAATGATTGAACATCGCTCACGCTTCAGTTAAAGAGTTCTCCAGTTAGAAAATAATATAGAAAAATGCACTATGAAGCTTCATAGGCTTATTCCAAACTGCACAAAAAATGGGCAAAAGACGCTTCATTGCCTAATCATTGGAAAAAAAGAACCGCAAGTTAGTTGTCGCGATGTAAATTCCCGGGGGGCTTAGATGGGAGTTTAATTCTTCCGAGTTTTGGGATTTCCGCCGTGAAAAGATGGAACGATGTGGTGGAAATCCCGAAAATGGGAAGAATCAACCTCCGACAAATTAGTTGCGTTAAACTGTTTGCACCTTGTGGGCATGAACACACATTTAAGTATACTTTTATGAATTGTAACTTCGTAAATCATGCAAGTACGTCGCGAGAGTTCATCTTTATTTAAGGAAACGACAAAGAGCTTCATCGCGATGTTTTTGAAAGATACTCGTTGATACGAAATTTGATATTACGAAGTGCCGATTTTTCCGGTCCCGTCCACTTCGTAATTTTGAGTTTCTACTGTAGTCCCCGCCCAGAGATCCGAATGTGGGACTGTTTTACCTCTGGAATATCTTACTCGAGAGGAGTCCATCTCGTCTTGATAATAAAGAAAAGTGTGGTGTAGCTGCGACTCCTCGGGATAATAATGTGGTGTTTTCTCATTGCCTTCCACATCGCAGTACTACAGCCGTTAAAGTAAATGTTACCACGCCTGTAGTGAAATGAGTGTCGCTGTACCGACCACTGTGGTCTCCACCTTCACTCATGTGAAGAAGAGACGCTGCCCTCTCCTCCGGGTGATGAGAAGCGTAATTGTTGGCGGCCTCCCGTCGCCCAGTCATGGCATCTTCATGGGTTCTGTATTTTTAGAGACCTACCTTACCCAGGGTTATACCAATACCCCCTCGGAATGCCATCGCATTTTGTCCACGACTGCTTATTCGGCAAGTAAACTCGCCTATCTCGCAGCTAACCTCTATATTTAGAGGTCGACCCACCATCTGCAATTCGGTGGATGCACTCGGTGGCTTAAAGCTTAACTGCGAGATCTTTCTTATTGGGAAACAATATTAAGTGTAGCGTACGAGAAAAACCTAGTAATAAATGGGTTCTTTTTTCAATGAAAGGAAACATACAGCGGTTTTCCCGCTTGCTAGAGAAAGAAGGAGAGATTTCTCCCCTAGTTCAACATTTTACTTCCATTATTGCTTTAGTTATATATTTATTTAAGCTCTAGCAACTGCCTTTACTTATGGTGGCAGATCTGTTCCTTCCATGTTTACATATGTACATGCTATATTTATAGTTCTTTTGGCTTTCTACAGTATTTTCTTACATAACACGATTTTTACATTAAATTTTTTCAGTTGGAGTGCTGTTACACGGATGAGACAACATTGCATAAACGCTACCGTGTCACTGTCAGCAATGAGCTGGTTGAATCTAAAGCCGTACATCTCTTCGCTCGCTGTAAATACCTCGCTGTAAATACCACTTGGTACTAACACATTACGTGGCTAGCTCCCGAGGATGGAAATGCGTCCGTTCTGTGCTGTGACGTACACTGGAGGAAAAGCAGCGGCGAAGCATTTAAGATGGAGCCTAAAGGCCGATGCAATTTTTTGTACACACGCTTATACTACACATTCTTGTACAAACTGAATGAAATTGTATGTTTGTCTGAATGGAATTAGAACAGGTTCTATTTTCGGTACAGTCAATCAGACATTCGCACAAGCATTCACACAATTTGCCACTTTACACGGTACAACTTTCTCATACTAGCGTTTGTACAAGAAATTGTTTAGTGCAAAGCAGCCTTGCTACAGTTGATAGTAAAAACATATTTTACATTATGATATTGTGCATCTCTTAGATAATGCTGAGAATTATGCTATGATATTATCATGCGTGTTGGCGAAACTTGTACTCGAGAAATAACTCACAGTGCACGAAAACAAAGGTTGACTTCTAGAATTAGTTCGGTGGTTGTGAGGCTATCGCAAACTTAAGGTACTCACAACAAACTGAGTGCATGCCACTTTTATAGTTTGTTTTGAAATATATATTTCAAAAGAATGCAGAAAATACATTTTAGTCAGCTCGTGAATGCAAATTGTCACCATTCAAGTCGTTAGGAACCGCTACTCTACGATAAAATACTGACCAAATCCCCAGATAAAATAACTTTTGTCAATGACATAATACCGAACTACCTGAAGAATATATTTTCTACCTATATTATTCCATTTTCACTATTGAAGCACCTGAAAAAGAGCCGTGCTACCTCTCGTAATGCACGTTTGTACTCTAGTGAATTCGAAAAGATTCATGCTGCTAAATTTACAAAAAGGCCATAACATTTTGTTTGTCAACGAAGAAAATTTCAACATAAATATTTATTTAAAGGCAAAAAAACAAAAACATTAATTCACAATACAAGTCAGATTTTTCAAGTACAAGATTCAACTTCTTTGCAGTGGATGGTAGAGGCCAAGACTTTGTGGAATTCCATAATATAGGATGAGAAGTAAAAACTTTAGCGTTCCACAGGGTAAAGAGATTTATTCCGACATGTTTCACTTCACTGAAGCATCATCAGGTACATGTACAAGAAAAAGATGAGGCACATGAATATATAGGGGTCCAAAGGGAAGGGGGGAGGGTAAGGATCGGGCGGAGAGAGGGAGAGGGGGGCGGGGAAAGGAGCTAGGAACCAATGAATCGGGTCTCTACGAATAAAAACGACGATATGCCACCATGCGATAACGCCGCGTACTACGTGCATTTGTGAACCTTTGCGCCATCTACTGGCAATTATATGTACTGTCAGCGGTAAGCTACGGGCACCCACCCAAAATTGTGAATAAAAACATATTTTATTTTATTAGTTTATTTAACAACAAATAAGAACAAGGAACAACAGATAATCATGACGGTTAAGCTACAAATATATATCCCCACAGAGAAGAAACTGCATATGCCAGCTACACTGAATGTCAAGGAACTGCATCCGAGCCTGAAAAGTAAAAGAACTTTGGATCAAGAAAACGAATAAATGAGTGCATTAACATGGATGTTAATAATGGTTTGAGATGGCAGAACACTTGCATCCACTAAGATAAAAAGGGACCAGGGGCCAATAAAATAACATGCAATGCTCATTAGCTAATAAATTTTGAAAAAAAACATCAATTTGATAGAATGTCAGTCATCAGCAGATAGTACTAAACACCACCCTTCGATATCAATGGATAACCTAGTGACTTTATAGTCACTATTATCAATTATTATTAGTCAATTATTACCCAACGAAAACATTAGGGCAAATCGCGAGAAATCATAACCAAGCAACCATAGCATCGACAACATTTACATGTAGGTAGGTATGATGTAGTTTCAATTAACATAACGTGTAAGGCCATTCGGGTTGATGCCGCTCATCTCACCGTGAACAGTTGTACTTCTACGCAACAATGAAAGAAAAAGAAACCTGTGGAAATATCAATTTATTGCCTTTAATATGGGTATCACAATGCAATTGAACACAGTGTTTTCGACTCCTGTGATAACCAAACATTTACGCCCATAATGGAATTGTACTTTCAAGATAAAGCACATGAGCGCACGAGTATTTAACTAGATAATTATTTATTTATACGCGAGGATTATAGTTACATACAAATGTTTTGCTATAATTATGCCCCACAATAGATATAGATGGGAGTGTAGCGTACAGGCTAAGAGAAATCATGATAAAGCCCCGAAAATTGGCTGAGATACACAATAAATCAGAAGGTACTTACCTTAAACCGGTGAAAAGAGAGACAGTTTTCCACGAAATTCAAAGATCTGGCAGGCACCAACAAGGCTTGTCAAAGAGCATTATAATGCGCTACCAAATTATAATGGCGATTGTCGGGACCAATGTCATGCCAAACAAAGTCGCTACAGCGATGTTAATTGGTTGGTTTGGTATCGCCGGGAGTTCCGCTTTTCGGGATACAGTCAGTGAAGTCACTGTATTAAATTAAAATGATTGCTGTGATCGTTCAGTCTCCGCGAACTGATTTTTTGAGATAATCTCTTTCCGAAAAGAGAAGTGTTGTCCTGGGAACTAAGAGGAAGTGGTAGGGGGGTACCCTCCAAAAATGAAGAAATGAGGGAAATGGTTACCATTTCCCCGGAATCTCTTATATTTCTTCAAGAGACCGTTTCCCTTGTGCTAGCTGGGTGTGATAAGTTCTTGGTAAAACCTGGAAAATTCGAGCTAAAACAGCTGGCCCCATGGACATGAATCCCTTCTTTCTTTCATAAATTCCCTAAATACATCTTTTTCAGTTTCTTTCACCTCTTCCATCTCTGAATCCTCAATTACCTTTTTAGATATCAATATCCTTTTGAAAAATCAAAAATTCATTACCTCTGTCCACAAAAAACCGACAAATCATGAACAATACCTTCACTTCCAAAGTTGCCACCCGCCACATATCAAGCGTTCAATCCCGTTCTCCCTCTCCACCCGAGGACACCGTATATGCAACAACGACCCTTCCCTTCAAAAATATACGGACAGCCTCCATCACTCCCTCAGCGAACGCGGGTACCCCAAAAAACTACTCCACAACAAAATCCTCCCACCCACCGCCAAATGCACCCCCCGTGCCAAGTCTGACTCCCCACAAACCCTTAACCTGTTCACAACATACATTCCCAGCGCCCATAGAATTAATTAGATCCTCAAAGACTTGTTCCCTATTATAAAGAACAACGCTTCCACTTCTCTTCTTCTGCCTACCTGCCCCTCAGTCTGTTTCAAACGCCCGCCTAACCTACGTGATATTTTCAAATCCACCAGGCCCTCCCTTCAATCTCCACCCACTCGCTCTCCTTTGTCATCGCCTTGCCGCCGTTCAAGATGTAAATGTTGCCCGCTTCTCCGTCCCACACGTCCCATCAATCGGTCTTCCACTACGGTGACCTGCACCTCCATCAACACCATCTATCGCCTCTCCTGTAATTTTTGTCCACCATTTTATATTGGTGAGACCACCACCCCACTGTCGATCCGTATGAATGGCCATCGTCACTCCACCAAGTCTCCCCCCTTCCTCGATCCCATTCCGAAGCACACCGCTTCCCACGGTCAACCTTTCGACCATTGCTTTTCCCTTGATATCATTGAAGTCCTCCCTGAATCTGCCGGCAGCATAGAGGTGAGAACCAGAGAATCCGCCCACATTTTCGTTTCTAAGGCATGGGAGTATCCAGGCCTTAATCTGCAACATTGAGAGTCCCCATTGGTCACCTTTTATATAAATATATATATATATATATATATATATATATATATATATAAAACAAGTATATATATATATATATATATATATATATATATATATATATATACTTGTGCGAACTATTGTATATATATATATATATATATAAACAATATCACAGGTGTGAAAATAAAACATAGAGACACAGAAAAAGAACACTCACACGTATAGTAGAATATTTCGGTGGTCACAGACACCTTCCTCAACAAGAAGAGGAATACAAGTGAGGAGCCAGAAAAACGCACTACGCAGTCATGATAAATACAAAATAAAACAGACGACGAAAACATAGAAACACGCAAAAGAGACACTCACAAAAGTTTGGACGTTTCCGCGGTCATGCCGCCTTTTTCAACGGAAGAAGGTTGACTGCCGATGACTGCTGGCTGAGTCCTCTTCGTGAGTGAAAGAGTGGGGGGGGGGGGGGGGGTGGTGAGAGTGGGTACAGGAGTGGGGCGGGAGACAGTGGAGGAGGTAAGGAAGTGGTGGCCTCTAGTGGGAGATGTTCAAGCCTGGCTTTTGATATGATCTCTCGAGCCAGATACGCGCCAATTCACGAGATCTCACCTCAATGCTAGTGGCATTTTCGGAAAGTACTTCCACTATGGCGAGGGAAAAACAATTGTCAAAAGTTTGATTATGGTGGGCAGTATGTTTCGGGATAGGTTCGTGGAAGGGAGGAATTTTGGTGGAATGCCGGTGGTTGTTCATCCTGATAGCTAGTGGTGTAGTGCACTCTCCAATGTAGAAGGAGGGGCAGAAATTGCAGGAGAGGCGGTAAACTACATTGGTGGAGGTGCAGGAGGGTGTAGAGGAGGATTTGTTAAGAACTGATGAGGAGGCTGAGCGGAGTAGAAAGCAACATTTGCATCTCGGGCGTTTGCAAGGTGAAGAGAAATTGGAAGGAAGGGGAGCATGTAGAAGAGTGGGTCGGGTGGATCTAAGAATATTGCTGAGATTGGGTGCTTTAGTCCGCTACTCCGCTCAGCCTCCTCATCACATAAAAAACATAGAAAACACAAAAAAGGACACTCACAAACGAATAAAAACAGGAGCTTTCGAGCAGCGTTGCTGTCTTTCTCAACTATAAGGGAATACTGAGAGGATAGGGGGGGCAGGGTATTTAGAAGTGGAAGGGGAATGGAGAGGAAAAAAGGAGGGGCGGGGAGGGGATGAAGGAGAAGTGGGGAGGGGAAGTGGTGAGGACACATTGCAGTCACAATGAGGAGTACAAGTGTCGGTTAAAAGGACGCATTGAGCCCAGGGGTAGTGCATGCCCTGAGGAGAAGAATGCAAGTCAGCTCAAGGGTGTGCAGGTTGACGGCGGAATCTGAGGGGGGGGGAGGCAATAACGGAAACATTGAAACATTGATTGAAAGGAGCGTCATGAGAAGACACATGTTTAGGTACTGGCAGGGATGAGTGGGGGGATGACGGAGTACAGGAAGCACGGTGGTTGTTGATTCTGATATTAAGAGGTGTGGTGCATTGTCCTACAATGCACCACCCCTCTTAATAGGACAGGTCAGGGCCCGTATTCTCGTTTGAAACGCAACCTCGGTTATCTCCCCAGCAACGAAACCGAGGTTGCGTTTCATTGATTTCCTCATTAGAATGTTTACAAAAAGTTAACGCGAGTCCCGAAAAACCTATGGTATCCCTTGGATACCACGAGAGTTTCAGGAAGAGAATAAGGACCCAGGACTAGGACAGTAACAACTTAGCCATTGATGGAAAAGTTTGTGAAGGAGCCAAGAGATGAATAATCGCTGGTACCATTATTCTGATATTTATTTAACATTATTTTTATACACTTTTAAGATTAATTTCTCATTGCAGAAGGATCCAATAATAAAGAATTTAAGTAAAATCAGTGCACTAATTTCGATGGTTATGGTTTCTTAAGATAAATGAACTTCAAACACGTACTATGTACCATTACCACGAGCAGCTACATAGATTGTACCTTTCATTGAAAGCACTTATACTCAACACCGAAATTAATAGGTATGTAAACACAGCTGCCATAGTAGGCACCAAAATATTTTTAAATTCAGAATTTCACTGTTACTGACCTGTTTTAACATTAAAGTCGTGCTTTCGCCGGCATATGCTCGAACCCACTTCATTTTCATTTCACTATCATTAGGGAAACGAAAAAACTTCAATTTCCCCTCACCATTTCTGCGGCTATTGTTGCAGCCAAATACAGCGCAGGAAGACATGTTCTCTGATGGTATTTGTCCCCTGAGAGTAAAAATACCTCCAAAAAGCCACTCACCATTCAAAATCCACAATGCGCAACACACGGAATTCACTTGGTCTGTCCTCCACAGTAGGTCACACAATCGACACTGAGAGGTATCGATATATGACCGAGATGCGCAATGGCCTACCGAATGTATTAGTACCTTGACATAGCCGATTCCATGCTCGTCAAAAAAACACTATGTGCCTAGTTTTAGAAACACAGGTGCCACTCGAGAGCTACTTCTGCTCTTCGGCACATCATACAGTACTTATTTTTCTGCATCAACGATGAGCAATTTCCTCGTGCGATATCCAATAACAACAGCCTGTAATGCAAGAAGCAAATGTATTTCGCGTGTTTATCAAAGTTGCTGCTCATATGTATGGAAAATGTAGCGATAGCTTTTTTGCATCTGAGACGATAGAAGATATGTGGTAGATAATTAACTGAAATGGTTTCTTGTACAGTGCGGGGAGTAGGTACTTAGCTCTTAGTTGCTCTACATGTGGCCACGGGAGGAGGAAAGCCTAGGATATGAAGAAGATGGCGTTCATCCTCAGTACTCGAAATTGGCACGTGAGCCCGCAATAGTGAATATGTGCTAGCTCCTATCCATAAAACACTTGGGCGACCGATGAAGGAAATCTTCGCGTTTAGTCGGCCGAATGTTGACCAACAGCCATGGTGATGTCAGTTTTCTGTCACTTGGATCCCTATATGCTGTCTATTGTTTTTGAAATGCCATTTTATCATGTTTTGGTGGACTTAAGAATGTTTTTTTCTACCGTCTAGAACATTTTATCAATGTTCTGAAAAATATTTTACATGCATCTAGAAATTAATTTGATTCATTTTCATTAGCTCAGCCGTAAGACAAGGCAGCACCCTCGAGAGAGTCCTTCGTAGCGAATTATGCGCGATTTTCAAAAACCCAGTCTCCCGTCCGTTCTTCCCATCAACATCCATTCTTCGGGCTCTCTCCCTGCACGATGAATTGGGTTCTAATCAGCCAACCACCAGATTTCTTTTTCTCGGAGTGAGAAGTGGAATATCTCGGGAACTTACGAAAGTACTGTTCTCTAAAAGTGTTTCGAAGCGAGGGAACTCAGCAGTGGCACCAGCAGAGATTCACACAATGTTCACCATATTTTTTATTGCCGAATCTGATAGAGTTTGTAAAATGAAAAGACACGTATTTTACGGTTTTTTGATCCGTCAATTATTTCTCGAGTTATAAGCGGTGGAAAACTGAAGTTTTTAACCCTTTCGGAAAAGTGGGCGTGGTGCAACCTCTGACGTGTATCGACTTCTTCCAATCACAACTGAGCCCACGAAGCTACTTCGCCTTATCGCAATGGTGGGGGGGACACAGCTGACGCTGCCAACAGGACAGCTGCGAAAGCATCTGTGCGAGCAGACCTTCCGAGAACCCCCCTCTACTCCCTTCCCTTTCCCTAAAAGCAGTCAAGGACGGGAGGAAAATGACATCAATGTTATCACAGCAGCTTTTTTGGTGGGCGTCACCTTTTGCTCATTTTAATTTTTGATTTATGAGTGAATGGTTGTGGTTAGAAGATTAATTTTTTCACTAAAATTCTGTTTTGTTTCCATGTAACGATTTCGTGTACAAAATTGCAATTTTGGTTCCGAGTAAACAGACATGGCGCGACTGCTCACCAATCTATGAGAAAAACGGACTCTGAAGTCGACGAAGGGACGAAGGCGCTGTTATGATTCATAGAATTGGATTGAGTATGAAAGAACCCCATATCAAGTCTAGTCTTACAAGGGCTGTCGGTTAAAATTTTTGAGCGGCGGTGACGATCCAACTTTACAATCTATCAACATGAAACTTCGTATGAATATAGAATAAACAGTTTTTTACCCACTGATTATAATAATTTTTCATAATTGTTTATAACTTTTATTTTGTTATTGTATTACAACGAAATTAACGCAAAATTAAAAAAAAAACCAGTACAGTCAGTACCTTGGGATTGTTACCAAATATTCGTTTAAGAAAATAATAATGTCATACCTCTTATTGTTTTGGTGTCAACGAAGGTCAAACATTTTGTTAAACAACGACCTTTAGGTGCTGCGCCCTGGCAGCCGAAAGAGAAACCAATGCTGACCCTGCCTCTATCTCAGGCCACGCCCCTTTTGGTTTCTGTCTGGTGACTCATGGCAGGGTCCGATCTCAGAGTATGGTTACTCAGAGGGTTGGACGACATTTTAGCTGTTGGCGACTGACTAGAGGAAAGCTTCTCTCACTTGTCTCCCGTCGTGGGTTCTCACTGCCGTTGAGTTCACCCTCTTGTTAGTCCAGTCGCGAGAGCAAGTGGGACGCGTCACTCCCCGGTGTACATCTACATAATACCCTGCAAGCCACCATAAAGGTGTGTGGCAGGGCAGAGTGAGCTCTCACCAAACATGCACTACATATCATGCATAAAAGAAGGATTAGTACTTGTATAGGTACTGTTCAAAACTACGCTATTTAAAAAAAGATAAAAATAGCAAAGCATACATGCAAAAACATGCTGTTAGTTTGGTTAGCTTTAAGTTTTTATACCAACATACAGCTACCAATGTTATCCATTGCTACTCTCGTACTGGATATATTTACCGTTATTCATATCCCTAATTGTACGAGGAAAAAAGGACATTTTGAATCTGTTAGTTCGGCAATCAATTTCTCTAATTTTGTGATTATTGTCCATTCTACCATAGTAAGTTGGTGTCCGCAAAATATTTTTAACATCATCACTGAATATATGGTCTTGGAATTTGTTTAAGAGATTAAGTCTTAATTCCAACCTGCGATCTGACAATGATTCCCAATTTAATTCATTTAGTAGACTGGTTACGCTAATAAGGTTATCATACCGGCCCTTGACAAATCTTGCCGATCTTCGCTGCACACATTCAAGTTCATTATTTAAACCGATTTCGTAGGGATCCCATACACTGGCAGCATATTCCAAATGAGGTCTTGCAAGGGAAAAGTAGCTGATTTCTCGTACATGATCGTCACATTTACCCAGTACTCTTTTGACGAATCCCAGTTTATGATTCGCTTGATTTCACATATGTGTTTACCCTAGTGATGGAAAAATCGATTTCGATTAAAATCGAAAATCGAGTTTTAACAGTCCAAGATCGAGGAAATCGAGATCGAGCCATGATCTTCGAGTTTCGATTCAAACTCGATTTTTCAACTTCAATCTTGATCGTTTCGTTTGATCTCAGCAGCGCGTAGTAGTCAGTAGAGGTCCTCGATGAACTACCACTGAGGTCACTTCTTGTTAGAAGTAGATGCCAGTAGAAGTTAAGCAATACCTCAACAGGCCACCTCTACCCCAGTCTACCAAAGTCTACCCCAATCCTCTGAAAATCTGGGAGGAGATAAAGGGTGAATACCCCAAACACGTACCGTTTCGCGATCAGAGTGCTGAGTATGATAACGTCATCCGTCCCTTGCGAAAGACTTTTCTCTAAGGCCGGTAAAATTGGAAAGGCACGCCCTAGATCATCAAGTAAGCATCTCAATCAGTTGATCTTTCTTAAAAATTTTAGTGAAGCCGAATGGTTCCAAGCGGTGATCCACATTAATGTAAATTGTAAATTTTTACGACTAATAATTCAAGAATAGGGATTTATTATATTATTCAAATGTGTATTATGAGCGTTTTTCAAATGAATAATAAACATATTTTTGTACCAACTGCATTTTTTTCAAAAATGAACCGTAGATTTTTTCGATTAATCGATCTTTTGGTTCTAATTTCGATTTTTGCTGAAAAGTCGAGCTTCTCATTTCGATTAAAAATCGATTGCTCGAAAAATCGATTTTGACCGACATTTTTCCATCACTAGTTTACCCCAGGAAAGATCATGTGTCAGTCTTATTCCAAGATATTTAATGGATTCCACGTTTGTTAATTCATTATTATTTATTTTGTTAGTGCTAGGAGGAGAGCTATTCTTTTTCCAAAAATTCATTACAAGACATTTTTTAAAGATTAATTCTAACTGCCATGTATCACATCAAGTTTCAATTGCTTGTAGGTCAATATTTAAATATTCTTTATCATTTGGGCATAGAATTACTACTACACACTACTGCGTCATCGGCAAATAGACGAAGCTTACTTTTTACCACCTTATGGTTATCATTTATGTACAAAAGGAACAGGAGTGAACCTATCACACTACCTTGTGGGACACCCGAAGTGACATTAATTGCCGGTGAGGTAACACCATCCAAAACAACCCTTTGCACCCGATCATGCAGAAAATGATTAATCAATGATATAATGTTACTGTCTAACCCATAAGATTTTAATTTCAAAATTAGTTTGCTATGAGAAACCTTGTCAAATGCTTTCTTGAAGTCTAGAAATATAGCATCCACTGGAGTATTATTTCGCCAGAAACTAAAATATCGTGGGAAAAGAGAGCAAATTGAGTTTCGCATGATCTGCTCTTTCGGAAGCCATGCTGAACATTGGACAATAAATTCTGGCTATCTAGGTGTCCCACGATTGAACTGAAAATTATATGTTCTAGGATCTTGCATGAAATGGATGTGAGGGATATAGGTCTGTAGTTAGATGGCTTCTCCCTATCACCACTTTTAAAAATGGGTGTTACATCGTCTGCTTTCCAGTCCATCGGTACGACGTGTTCGGTCAGGGATTTATTAAGGGGCCTCGATACAAGACCCAATCTTAATTCGTAACCGTCGGGGCGAGTTAGTTCCAAATTCTGCCGCATAAGGGTCCCTCCCCTTCTCCGGTGTTTTGAGGGTGTGAGTTGGGGAGAAGGAAGTAGCGGAGAGGGGAGAGGAAAGGGGGAAGAGGGTCGAGCGAGGCTCTGTCGCAAGCGGTTTCACGTTACATGGTCACGACTTTGCGAATTCGATGGTTCTCCCCTAGCTGAATAGATGCCCAAGCATCATATAAGGAATATTAGTTTTTCATAGCTTATTTCGTTGGATTGCAGTGCAACAAACGTAAATGTTCCATTGATGTAATAGGCAGTTTGAGGTTAATCGTAATTTAAGAGCGAAATTACTGAATGAATTAAAGAGTGAAATGAATATTTTAACATAGGTATTACTATTTATGTAGGTAGAATGCATGGCCCATGATGAGGCAGGAACACCCCATATCAACTAGTGGCATAACTCAAGTACTATAGCTGCTCCCAAGATGAAGGGGAATAGACAATTTAAGACATTAGAAGAAAAAATGTCAGGTAAAGAACGGGCAATAAATAATCATCATGTTCTTCCTTGAAGTTAAATTTTGGAATGTTGAATACAACTAGTTTGAGTTTACATCCATAAGGGACCTCAGAGATGAGAGAAAAGGAGACGGAAGCATGTGCCATCGAGAATGCAATGAAACGAACGCATTTAAATATAATTATAAAGAATCTTATTTACAACTACGAGTAAAAAACGTGGTGTACCGTTTTTGATAGAAAACAAGATAAAGATCTCTCCAATTGAGGATGACTCTCTATTTAGCGACATGCGTTTTCCGTGGATTCATAAGTAGTACTGTCCGCATTTTTCAAACCTGTGTCCTCAGCTTGGGAAGCCACTACTCCAAACTAAACCCCGCAGCAGAGCCATTTCACTTCGAATTTGAGTACCCATAAAAAACATGAATCAAGCCAATAAAAACATGGCATGAAATTTCCAGAGCTATGCCCTTCTTTTTTAGCCATTGCATATAATGATCAAGACTGTTGAGTTTTATTTCTCCTCTAAAGAGTAGTTTTAAAAAATACTAATTTCGGGAGAAAGCAGCAATATGTCAAAATAAATAAGAAAGGTATTAAAGAGTAGATTGGAATAATTATTAACTTAGAATCCGTTGACATTTTGGGCTGAAGAATATTAAAATTATTGTAACTTATCCATTATGTTGTTTTCCCACAGCTATTTTAACCCGTTCTATTCTTTTAAAAATTATTCCCATATGGGACCAAACAGTAGAATCGAAATAATTTTGTAGTATATTTGCATCTTTCCCTGCATGAAAATTTTATGAATTTTCTCCGCCGGAAACGAAATTTTCCAGTAATTCCTCAATAAATGTTATCCTTCTCTATGAATTCCTTTTTCAGGAGTAACATCTCTGGTAATAAAGGGGTACGTTACATTTATCATCCCATCTCCATCGGAGACTAATCAGTCTGGAGAAGCTGCCAGAAAAGGCAGTTTTTCGCTTACGAAGAGATCTGCGGGGAAAACTCGGTTTCCGCTACTCGCTACTCTGTCCGCAATTGAAACCTTTTCGTTGACGTTCCCCAATTCAGTCACCTTATTTCGATTGCAGGAAGGGAAGAGTATATTATCTACCAAAATGTCTTTTGGTGTTGTGTTCCGTTAGTTGCATATACGCCCAAACGTTGACGCAGTCAGTGTCTCTGCGAACCAAGTCCTATTTATAGGGTTGAACCAATTCATTGACAAGTAATCGGTAATCGTCCATATCGACCATTTTGCCTATTAATCGGTATCGGCGATTTAGCAGATTGATCGTCTTCGAAAATCGGTCATTTTGTTTGTAATGTTGTTTGGTCCCGAGCTGGAAAGAAGTATCATAGATTCCGGTTACACATTTATTACTTGCATGAAGAAATGAAAATTAACAAAGCATCTTCCTAGCAAGTTATTTCATTACATATTTTAATATATGAAAACAGTATTACCTTTAATTTTTAAATAGTCATTCCTTTTCAACCATATAAAAATGATTTATTTTAATTCATCGTATCTAAAATTGAAAAAATCAATATTCAAAATTTTACATTTTTAAATTGTAATACAAAAACATGAGAATTTCTCCATTTCCAGGGCTTAGCCTATTTCTTGTCGCCGTATAAATGTTTCCTCCAGTTCTTAAACGTCTCTCACTTTTCATAGAAGATGCAGGGCCACCAAGATATTTCACAGTCAGTTCGCTCAAATTTGGAAAAAGCTCTTTTGCACTTCTCCACCACAAAAATGGGGCACTATGTTTTGGATTTTTCATATTTTTGCTGGAAACATTCGTTAGTTTATTATGTATTTCTTTTCTTTGGAAGGCATGCTTTTCTTCATTATTTCGTTTACCACAAGCTAATTCATCAAAGAACTTGGCAATACTTAGATATTCTCCTCTAAGTTCTTCATCTCCAGAACTTGAAGCTTCAGAATTCAATATTTCTTGAGATTTGAAAATGTTAACATTTTCTAGGCTATGTCTTGTCCAACATTTTATTTTCTTTACCATATCCTCTTTTTGAAAATTTTCTTTTAATCTTGGATATTACAGATGACAAGCATAAACACTTGTTTTCTAGATATGATGCAAATCTTATCTTCATTGAAACTTATAGTTCTTATACTGTGGAAAAATCTACCCTAAAGGAGCTGCTGCTCTTTGATTTAGGCAGGAATAAATTCAGTCTCTATTACGGGAAGTATTAAAGATATTGGGATTTCCCGTTTACCTACTGGCTTCCACAGTAAATTCCACGAATGGTTTTAAAAGTAGTACCTAGTACTATTTTTCAACGTGAGACCACTGATAACAGCGAAGGATTTTTATTATCAATATCATATGTTAGACTTTGGCTTTTTGCTGTAACAAAATTTTTGGAATTGAATTACCCCTTATCATTTATGTCAATCTCTTTATGTGAATTGACGGCAGGCTAATTGCCTTGTACCTTCCTCACGTACGACCAACTTCTGGATTTTCCTTTAATGGGTTCCCCAAGTAGTTTTCTTTTGAATTCTGTAACTGCATTTCTATGAGCGTCCTTTGCAGTGGATTTTGGCATTTTATGATTTCGATGATCACGTACGCTCATCGGTGGGCATATATTTACTATTTCTTCATTTTTGCAGGGCATACTCGCTGCTGTCTGAGGGATTATCTCACTTCTGCATTGTATCACCTTGTTTCATTGCATTCTTTTTTTAAATTACTAGGGATACATTTACTAACCCCGTGCTCGTCACATGCAGGAACGACTTCCATCAGCCCTCAGCTAATAAGCTTTTGGGATAACTTTTACAATCTTTAAAGGAATCTCTCAAATAACTTTAAAAAATATCGAAGTCTGCTATTTTAATATTGTCAATATTTCTTTTTCATTCAAAACTGTTTCAAAATTAAAGAGAATTTCGCAGTAGGTACCATGTGGTCTTTCAGTATCACGAAGGTCTCAATATTAGTTGCAAGTTGTGGGATATTGGTTGCCACAAAGTCCAAAATATTGTCCCATCTATTGGGTGAATTAAAAAATTGTTGTAAGCTCTTTTAAAAATTCTTTTGCCCCTCTTTTGTATGGTGATATTTTATACAATGCTACCACTAATCGGGCCTCCCAAAACACTTGATGACACACGCAACGATTTAAATGTTGCATTAGCATTTCGGGATCACCACTGGAAAAGCCAATGAAGAAACATGCTAAATAAATGGTAGTGCAAATGCGCAGTACTTATCACCCTGCGGTGTTAAAATTTGTATTGGTTTTCCACTACCATTAGTATAATTCAATGCCTGTGTAGGTACACGTCGTGCGGGTCGTTCTTGAACTATGTCATGCAAAGAAAGGTTTACATTTAAAAATCGCATTTAAATGGATATTAACACCTGGTTGCCAAGCAAATTTCTATTGTTGAAAAAGAAGAAAGGTTGATAAATATGGAACTTAAAATGTAGGTTTTAGACAAAAACGAATCGAATAAGGAGACTGAATGATACAATTAAACAAAGCATGCCTTTATCCGTTGAATGATAAAAAGTTCTATATCTTGAGTGCAACTAATTTCGAAATGCATAAGAAGAAACATCGACACCTAATTCAATTCTTTTCTTGTGGGAGTAAAAAATAAATAGAATGGAGTTTAAACAACAACAACAAGCCAACAAAAATTGTATTACGCAAAAATTCTTTTTAGAGTGCCCCTAGACCATGATAGGGATATTTCGTTGTAATTTCACGTGTAGTTTGCGCTGTGCGTCGATAAGTGAATAAATCAGTCAGTCTGGACATTCCGTGTTATGCACATAGAAGACTACGGAAGTGGCGGTACCGAAGGGAGCTGGCGTAAAATATGTCCTCCAATGCTTCGCAGGTCGGGAAATAGCACTTCACGTAAGGACCCGTTGGACGCTCCTAGCCGAACATCGGAAGGAAATAAAACAAAAATCGCCTGGCCGCGACCCACCCCAAGATCTGTTGTTCCTTTCTGAGATATTGCGCACCTCACTAGCTCACCGTGAGACGGAACACAATCGTAGACCCATGAAATCCGAACCTCAGAAGACTTTTATTTTTTCGGACGAGAAGAGGGGGCCAGCGGAGGGGCGAGGGAGGGGGAATAGGAGGAGGTGGGGGGGTCCGCAGCCACGCGGCTGGCAGCGCCGTCTTCCCGCCAGCATTACGTGCGACGGAGCTCCGAAAAATGCTCTGAACATGCTCAACAATTTACACGATTATAGAGAGTAAATGAAATTAACTTTCACGAAATGCTCCTGTGTTGAAAAATCTAGGATGTAGCATTGATCCAAACGAAGAATCATTTTTGTGTCTCATCTTATGGCAGAGAACCTTTCCAGCAAAAATAGTCTATTTTCAGGTAATTTCTCTTATTTATTTCTCTAAGATGGTTAGTAACAAGTGAATGCGGAAACATGTGTGTTCTAGCTACATCTTTCTAGCGTCGAATGGCGAAAACATAATTTTTTCATCTGTTAGCACGTAACCATGTCGATGCCAGAACCAACGGTCTGAATTCGACTTTTCACGCGTGGTATCCAGGCCCCTTAAATACTATTTCAAGGTAGGGGGAAATTTCGGAGGCTAACTCTATATACGCGAGAGGGAATTTGATCAGGGCCAGGAGATTTGTTGGGGCTTATATCTTTAAGTAACTTTACAATACCATTACAGGAAATATGAATTGGTTGCATCAGCCGCTGAAAGAAGTCAGGTAACACGACAGTTGAATCCCCGGAAGGTGGGTTAAAAACAGTTTGGAAGAAGGAATTTAGCAAGTTAACTTTGTCAAGAGTGTTTGTGGCCATTTGACCCCTATCATTTTTAAGTGAATGGACGGCAGACTTATGGCCTTGCACTTCCCTTACGTACGACCAGAAGACTTTTGGATTTTCTTTCAATTGTTCCCCAAGAAACGCATAGGCAGGCGGTGGGACTTCTGACTGCTGCAATATGCGCTCGAGGATTGCACGTTTCACACCGGGCAGTTGAAAAACTTGCAGTGTTGATAATGCTTATGGGGACTAAGTTGCTATCGTACCGTTCACTCTTCTCCAAAATTCAAATCATGCTCGCGACTGATCTCGCTCGGTTCGGGACGAGAATGTTTAGCTCCTGGCGACGGGACTGGATGAGGCTTCATGCCTTTCTATCGCAGTCTTGAGAATGGCACGCGCTGGTCTTCGCCCAGCCAGATCTCACGGCCACTCGGCGGTAGAGCGAACTGGGTTTTGCACCTCTTCTCGACCCTTTCTCGCCTCCCCCTCCACGGAGGAGGGCTTTCGTGGCGACAGTTCTTTATGCTTGCTCTGGGCTTTGACAGCCTTGCGCCTACTTTGCGAACATCGTCTTCGTCCATATGATCCTCTTGTGAGGCTAGCATCGCGAGGCCGTATTGCGATGCCTCTCTCGTGGAGTGAATGCACGCGGAGCCTCGCGTACGGCTGCCTCATCGGCAAGTCGGCTTTTAGGTGCGATCGAAGGTACCGCTCGTTGATTAGTGCGCGGTGTGCACGGGTTGTGCATTCCGTGAGGGTGTGCCAACCCGTGCACACCCCCACGATACACCACAGTCATGTAAAAGGTTTACTTAGAAGTTACGTGTCTGGGTTCCCTTCAAAGTACTCTCTTAATTTATGGGCAGTAAAAAATCTCCTTTGATGTCTCACTTAACCTTTTGGTATGAAAATACTTTTTGATAACTCAGCTTATTCTGAAATTAGCCGAAAATCGGGCCCAGTGGTGTTTGTTAGTTTCACCGTTTGTATCTTTAAGTAGGTACCTTAGTAATTTTTTAGGTCCCTTAATAAATCACGAAAAATCAGGATGAATTTTTACCCACTTCCATTCAAACCTACCTTGACCGGTAGATAAATGTAATTATAATAAATCACGAAAAAGGAGTAAGAAATGTTTCCTTACACTAACTTACAGAACTTGATTCGCACCCTTGCCTCGCTACCTGAGGATAGAACAGATGAACCATCAGGTGAGGCTGCCGCGGTAGGTAGTCTCACTCTCTGTACGAGGTCTGTTCAAAAAATACCCGGACTGACGTGATGAAACAAAATGAACTTTACTTAGAAGTTACGTGTCTGGGTTCCCTTCAAAGTACTCTCTTCCCCATCTAACACACTTATCCTGACGGTGGTTCCACTTGTAGAAACAGGCCTGGTACACTACGTGTCATATCCATCAGCCCTTAGTCGTATTTGCCTTAATCTCGGGAATCGTCTCAAATCTTCTTCATTTCAAGGGTCTTTTGAGTTTGTGGGACAAGAAAAAGTCACAAGGAGCAAGATAAGTTGAGCAGGGGGGTAGGGAAGCCTATTATGGTCCTTGATAAGAAGTTTTCATCTTCTTCTGAACTATCAGGCAGTTCCTGGCAAACTTGGACGCGATTGCTTTTTGGTCGTCCGTCATCAGGCATTGGCACAAATTTCGCAGCAATGCGGTGCACCTTCAATTTTTTGGTCAAAATGTTGTAACAAGATCCAACTGATAGCCCGCACTCTTCAGCAAGCTCCCTGACAGTCAGACATCGACTTGCCCGCACCTAGGTGTTGATTTTGTCGACGTGTGGGTCGTCAGTTGACTTGGAAGGACGTCCAGGATAATCATTGTCTTTGATCGACTGTCGACCACCCTAAAACGTTCATGCCACTTGAAACATGCAGCACGCTTCATAGAAATATCACCGTAAGCCGTGTTGAGCATAGCAAATGTTTTAGTCTTAGATTTTCTGAGTTTTGCACAAAATTTCA
This sequence comes from Platycnemis pennipes, assembly GCA_933228895.1. Classification (NCBI taxonomy): domain Eukaryota; kingdom Metazoa; phylum Arthropoda; class Insecta; order Odonata; family Platycnemididae; genus Platycnemis; species Platycnemis pennipes. The sequence goes on from OW121850.1 coordinate 149,261,389, forward strand.
CAAGAAGTCTTTGCTCCTTCAGGTCATTCATTCTGAAATCCGACAAACGAAACAATCGCACTTCACTAAAAACCACATTGCTAATCAACAAATGAATATATCTCCAATGGGAAAACGGCGTTATTAATAGCTGATATGTGCACATCTAGCGACACCAAGTAGACTTCTCTGTAACCAAACGGAGCCGGGCAATTCAAACAGTCCGCGTATTTTTTTAACAGACTTCGTATACTCGGCTGGATATGTTCATTAGTAAAGCGTGGAAAAAAAGTCTTCAATTTTGCAAAAAAAGTCGCCTAAAAAGTCATGAGTTATTTCCTTGAGAAAGTTGCTGAATTTAACTGAATTGTTGGAGAAAAGAGCCTAGAGAAGCTAGTCCAGGCATTAGGGGATTTTACTTGGAAAAATTAGAGGTAGTTCTGGAAATTGATTTATCCTATGCTTTTTGGGTCGCTGAATCCGAATTTCTAACTTCCCACCAAACATTCACCCTGCAACCCCCCCAAATTTTGAAAATAACGCTTCAAAAATCGCTTTTTTAGTTTTTAAATCGTTTAGTTTTGATTTTGGGAAAAACTAATCATCGGATAATCGGAAAGTAGACAATATAAGCAACAAAAAGGTATTTAACATTTTGACGTAGGACGAACAGGCCAGGGCGCCCTGAAACATGCGCCTCGGCGTCGCGGGGCTGTATGATCCAAGTTATGCAACCCCGCTAAACCACTCACGTCGTTTATATTCGCTCTCCCGTCTCCCCATGGTTCACTTTCTTCGAAACTCACCCTCTCATCTCATTGTTCCTCTATTTCAATATCTGGAAGTCCCCAGCACCCTACCTCTTACTAAAAAGGCATTAGATGACAAAGAGGGTGGAAGTACACTCCATTGTAAAACCTTGGAAACAGGGCGTTTTTTCTGTCAAATTTAAAGGGGAAAATTTTATAATATACAATACAAAACAAGTTTTTACATAGGAACAATAATGTTATAAGGCAGTTGAAACATGATTTAATAGTTCAAAACTTAGTTTTCTGTTCAAGAAAAACCGAAAATGAGAGAAAAGTACTTATTTGTTGTCCATTGTACAGGTCAGGACCCCTATTTTAGGGGAAGCTGAGGACCTTTTTCTCTTGTTTTTCGGGATAATTTTAAAATCTTCTTCTCCGCTTGATCGCAGCCGAGGGTCCAGGTTCATCTACATCATGCTTGCCTCGCTACAATGTAGGCTCATTTAATGATCATCTGCACACAATGTGACGTGTTCACCTCGTTGGAAATTCTAGATGATCTTTCATATAGTATCATTTTTCCACTAATCTCCTAAACAAAAGCGGAGTGCTAGCATACAGTGTAGCGCTGTCGGCTTGTCAGCAGACCACCCGGGTTCAAATAAGCTGGTTCATAGTTAGATCAATGCATTCTTTCAGATCAATCTATCCCATTGTGAAGTCTTTGGACAACCTCAGCAAAAAAAACTCGGTGAGAGGTGGCCCAGGGAAAGGAACAATATGTGAATTTGACATGCAAATGGATAAGTATGGAATGAGCTCTACCCTCACCTATCCAAACCAACCTTCGTGTTGAAGCACTGAGTGAGTGTGATTATTTCATGAACGGTAGAGCAATAGAAAGAATTCATTGCAGTTTCCGGAGCTATTATTAAAATTTCGCATTAATAATTGTTAGGAGCTTACATTTTTCAGTACATCTCTGCTCCGTGTAGTACAGCATGAAAAACACAGATGCGTCCAACACACAGTTGAACAAATGTGATCACAACAGCCAAATATTAACTTAGGCCTGTGGTTTAAATAAAAAGCCTCATAAAAGTGTCTTTTAATCAGAAAAGTCCCGCCACGCCAAAAAAGTCCCAAAAAGTCTCTAAGATAGTCATTAAAAACTGTTTTATTTGATGAGATTGGTGAAGATTTGCATTTAAAACCACAAAAGTCCATCTTTTACAAAAAGTCAAAAGACTTTTTTTCCGCGCTCTATTCATTAGTGTTCTACTATACTAGATGTTTTTCCCCCATTTTTCGAATGCTTTTTCCGCCTCGTGGTCTAATATTCCTCAGCTTAGATCTACGGTGGACATCTATCCACCGTAGATCCCGGTTCACCCCACGCTCGATCCCCAACGTATCCTTAACGCTGGGATGGGAGATCCTTTGCCCCCATTGCCTATCCCGATTTCAACAGATACTATCTGGTGATTCAGGGATATGTACCTCCTTGTGCCGGCTGGGCTAATGCATTCGAAGGCAAATATAATGAAAAATCCCTATTTTCGAGAGCAGAGTCTATCATCAATGTAGCGGTTGAAGTTCTCAGCCATTGGACTGATTTCACTCAACAGGAAATACAACTGTATGTCTTAACCATTTTCAAGGTTTCTTTCCACTAATAATAGATTTTAGTCTCCTCCTTCCCTCTGCGCTGATGGAGGAACTGAATCGAATCGTGGGAACACGTCACAGTAGGAGTTTAAATCGGGATCTCAATAGCGCGGAGCACTTCAATGTTGCAAAACTGGTAACGAGTGAATTTCTCTGGCAGAGGCTCTTATAAAGCTCGAGCAACGGGTGCTGTGGTTTCTTTCAATATGGGGATGATGCATAGTAAGTTGCATCGAAAGCTGTATTCATGCAGTCCTGGGCAGTACGCCAAGAGCATGCAAGCTCGGAAAAAGCGAAGAAGGCTTCAAGTTCGAAAGAAAACAGTACGAAGGGCCCTATTTGTTAGCAAGTCAGCAGACGCTGATTACGGACCCAAGGCTGATGCTGATGACTAGACTTTTAATGTCGAAAAAGATGAATTTTTAGCTGCCCTAAAGTTGACCGCTGAGGACGCGGACAAGCTCCAGAAGGCTACAGTTGATCAAAGCAATTGTACGCAGTGGAAGGAAGAGAGATGAAAGAGATTGACATCGTCCCACTTTGGAACAGTTTTCCGAATGCGTTCTACGACTTCGCAACAGAGTTTTGTGAGCAATGTTTTATAGAGTGAATTTTCAACTGCTGCAGTCAAGTATGGGCGAGAGAAGGAGCAGCATGCCCTTGACCTTGTTGAGCTAAGTGAGGGCATCAAAGTGGTACGTTGTGGATTGTTCGTCGATCCTGATCTACCTTATCTGGGTGCTTCTCCTGACGGACTTATCGGGAATGATGGGGTTGTAGAAATAAAATGTCCCTATTCCACGAGACATCTCAGCCCCGAAGATGCCATATCTGAGAGAAGGTTGAAATACTTCACGCCAGAGGGATGTATCAACAAAAATCATGTGTACTACTTTCATGTCAGTATTCCTTGCAAGACTTAAAAAAACATTGAAATTGGTTAACCATAAAATTACTAACGTTCAGCAATGGCAATTAATTTTTAAAGCGTAGTCTTGAACTTAGAAAAAAATTAGATTTGGACTCAACTCTTTTGCTTTGAATGTAGCAGTCACTTATCACAGGGATTCTAGTTTGGTCTACGCCAAATTGAATCTAAGGGGATTGTAAATTCATTCAAGCGAAGGGATTGTAAATTCATTCAAATGATCTTTCATTGTGGTCCATGGTGCCCTCTTCATGAGAGAATGAGCTGCTCTGGTCGCTGATAGTGAAAATGAATGGTCACTGTCTTGTCACATGATTTTTAAACCCATGAACTCGTAATCGGACCCATGTTTCGATTAAAAACAGCATTATTTTACAGATTCAAGGCCAGCTCCATGTCATTTCACGTATCCTCTTTTTCTCATAGACGTCTTCCACTTCTTCATCTTCGTAGTCCGACGTAGGCATGTAAATTTGTACCACAATGGTATCTGTAGGCTTGGTTTCAATCTTCATCTTTATAATCCTCTCACTGTACTGCAGGAAGCTCTTCACACGCAGTTCTGCACGCTTGCTTAACATTATGCCCACTCCAGCGTTACCATTCAGTGATCCAGTGTGAATAATTCTGTAACTTCCACTCCAAAGTTAGCCCTTTGGAGTGGAGTTGAAGGGCTTGTAAAGTGGAGCCCTTTACAAGCCCTTCTTAGGGCCATCTCATTTCACTGATTCCTAATATGTCGAGGTTCATTCTCCAAATGGAGATCACAGGTTCTTCCTTCAGGTTCAGCCACCTTAAGTTTCTCCAATCTCCCGAAGTGATCGCAAGTTCCAAGTTCCTACCCTGAAATGTCTATCATGCTTGACTGATGTACTCTCTCGGGTAGTCCCCTCCCGGAGATCCGAATGTGGGAATATTTTACTCGAGAGGGTTCCATCACGTCTTGATTGAAAGAAAAAGTGGAGTAGCTGCGAATCCTCTGGATAATAATGTGGTGGTTTCCCCTTGCCTTCCACATCGCAGTACTACAGCCGTTAAGGTAAATGTTACCGGGCCTGCAGTGAATGTGGTGTCGCTGTACCGACGACTGGACTCCACTTTCACTCAAAAGAAGCAGAGCTAGTGCCCTCTCCTACGGGTGATGAGAAGCATAATTGTTGGCAGCCTCGCGAAAAAGTATAAATATGCGACAAAGTAATAATAATTCAAAATTTTTCACGATATACTCGAAGTGAACTCCTAGTTATATGCGTTGTGTTCAGCCGAAGATTACGTAACACCCACGGGAGTACTTCGTAGCAAGTTTGTATTTTAATTAATTAGTTACTATAACATAACTTCCTCCTCCGAGTCTCCGGATAACATCAGGTTTCCTTGCCGCCATAATTGCCAGAGACTCGAGAGGAGACGCGCCTAAGGGGAGCCACATCCGCCACCATCGGACTCGATGTCTCCAGGGGCGTAAGGCAGCACCGGATTCGCGTCTATGCCGTAATGGTGTCTTAGGTGGTAGTACAACACCCGCAGAGCTGAGTTGTGCCGGTTTATGTATGCCTTGTTCGCATAAAAGCTTCAGCCGGAGAGTAGATGACCTAAAGTCTCCGGCTGCCTTCGGCATGCTCTGCACCTCGTTGAGCTGTCCGTGAGGGACATCTCAAGTCACTCGGAGAACCAGGAGCGGGCAGGTGACGTAGTTCCCTGCCCCTGTTCGAGGTCGGGCGTGAGGGCAGAGGCATCACCCCAAATTATCGGGTCATTGCTTGCCCGTGGCCACGGCGTGGAAGTTCCAGGCTCCTACCTGCAATTTAATGGGTCCGGCCCAATAAATAGCCGCGGAGCCCAGGAACGAGTGCTGAGTTTGGGGTAGCCCACCACCGCGCACGGACGACTCCGACGCCGCTTCTCGCTCTTCGTCCCGCGCCCGAGACCGCATCCGGCAGAGATGGTTGGACCAGAGGAGGTGACTGGACCGCTCCCCCCCCTGCGTGTGAACCCTTGTTACCACGTCATTCCCTCTCCTTTTTCCCCCTTCCCCCCCTTTGATTGTCTTGTGGCTAATTTGTGTCTTGTCAATAAACCTTCTGTTTCTCGACGCCGTTGTTTTTACTGCTACCTCCGACCGAAGAACAGTTCATCGTGTCCGTCACATTTGCCCAAATGATGAGGAGAAGGTACACGAGGGTATTGATGACACCATTTTGGCAAGCGAGCACGAATCCCTCGGTTTCGGACTTCAGACCTGCTGAGCGCAGGAAGGCGAACATGAGCTCCTTCGATAGCCCATGCGTTTCCAAGTTTCGAAAGAAACTTCCATGCATGGGCTTCTCGGCATGGTTGCGGAGCAGGGTCCTTTGCTCTGCATACTTTATTTCGAGCTTTAACACGTCCGCCTTCAGCGACAAGATTGATTTGTCGCACCCTTCTCCGCTGGAAGCAAGGTCCAAGTCCAAACCGAGGCCGTCTGCTGCCCTTTTCGCCGCCTGGAATAGGAACACCCCTTTGCCGACACTCTCGTGTTTCTTTACGAGCAGCATAAGGGGGTCCGTGCTGTGGAAGCCGTATTCAGGACTACTCTGTCATGAAGGCACTCCATTCAGCCCTCTACCAACTAGCCTTCTCGGGAGATACAATCTGGCGGCGGAAGACTTCGGATGAAGACTACGATACATGCTCATCATTTTCCTCGTTCCCCTGTCGACGTTTTGCAGCTCGTTGACATTCCATTTGATGCAACTGAAGGTGTAGAGCAGTGTTGGAACCGCGAAGGTGTTGGTCGCAAGAACCTTGTTCATACCAGACAGGTCAGAGCTCCAGATTCGCCTGAGAGTCTGCATGTATTTCGCTGTAAGCCTTCACTGCTTTCACCTACTACATCCGGCGCTGGGGGACGCCGAGATATTCATATTATTAGTATTAGTTCTCTACCGGTGAAGATAGGTCTAAATGGACATGTGATTGTACCCACCTCCTAAATTTCACTCTAATGTCCCTCTTCATCCCCTCATACCTCCTGCCTCCCATAATTCTATCCAAGCTATCTGTTCTTCTCCTCCCTCTTCCCCGCTTACCCAACATTCTTCCCTCAATCACTTCTTTCAAAACGCCATCCCCTTGTGCATCTACATCTACAATATACCCTGCAAGCCACCGCGAGGGTGTGTGGCAGGGGGTGAAGATCACCAAGCATTTACTATTGACATGCAAAAAAGCCACTATAGGGTCTCATGTAACTAGATTGTTAGTATCTATAGTATTTAAGAGATTTATAAATTGCATCATGCACTACAGACTACTCTAAAATATTTCCCCTACCTACCCCTTTGCTATGCTGCCTATTCTTTTCTCTTATAGTACGGGGGAAAAGTGTCATTTTGAAGGTATCAGTACGACAATCTATCTCTCTTTTCTTATTTATCTGGTCGAATCTAGCATAATACGCTGGTGTTTTTAATTTGTGCCTAACATCTTCAGGAATGTATCCGATTGAAATTTCTCTAATAGATTTAATCTGTACTTGAACCCGATTGAAATTTCTCTAATAGATTTAATCTGTACTTGAACCTACGCTCTGATAATGATTTCCACCCTAATTCTTGTATTAATTCTGAAACACTACTCAACGTATCGTAACACCTTTTAACGAACCTAGCTGCTCTACGCTGCACACTGTCTAGTTCTCTGATCAAACCTAATTGATTCAGATCCCATACACTGGCTGCATACTCAAGGTGGGACCTAACTAGTGAAAAATAGCATCGCTCTTTTGTCTTCTCCTCACATTTCCCAAGTACTCTTTTCATAAATCCTAGCTTTCTCTTCGCTCGGACGCATATTTCCCGGATGTGTCTTCCCCATGATAAATCCTTAGTGATTGTTACACCTAAATACCTTATGGTTTCAACGCTCTCGATCTTCGTGGTATTAATTTAGGATCGCTCTATCGAATTATTCCTCCTCCAATTTGATTACCTTTTCCATCCACGCCTTCTCCTAATTTCACCTATCAAATTTTCATCTTTCCTCTCCTACCAATTCTAGCACTTCATCGTTCGTCTTCCTTTCGACACATTTTCTTTCTCCATCGTTCTCCACACCCACATCTCAAAAGCCTTAAGTCTATTTTCATCTTTTTATCGAAAAGCTCTTGTTTACGCCCCATAGAGTGCAACGCTCCATATTAAACTTTTCACTAGTCTTTTCTTCACTCACCTACTCAACTGTCATCAGCTCACGCCTACGAGTAAAATCCTCTTTTGCCAATGCCATCCTCCTTCTCACTTCAAAACTGCTATACCCTTTTTCTTCCAGCACACTACCTTGATAGCTCCCACCCCCACTCTCCCCCCCACCTCCTCATCTTCCACCCACCCCCACTCTCCCCCCACCACCTCTTCATCCTCCCACCCCCACTCTTCCCTCCACCCCATCTTCTTCCTCCCACCCCCACTCTTCCCTCCACCCCATCTTCTTCCTCCCACCCCCACTCCTCCCTCCACCACTTCTTCTTCCTCCCACCCCCACTCTTCCCTCCACCCCATCTTCTTCCTCCCACCCCCACTCTCCCCCCACCCCATCTTCTTCCTCCCACCCCCACTCTTCCTCCCACCCCCACTCTTCCTCCCACCCCCACTCTTTCTCCCACCCCCACTCTTCCCTCCACCCCATCTTCTTCCTCCCACCCCATCTTCTTCCTCCCACCCCCACTCTTCCTCCCACCCCCACTCTTCCTCCCACCCCCACTCTTCCCTCCACCCCATCTTCTTCCTCCCACCCCCACTCTTCCTCCCACCCCCACTCTTCCCTCCACCCCATCTTCTTCCTCCCACCCCATCTTCTTCCTCCCACCCCCACTCTTCCTCCCACCTCCTCATCTTCCACCCACCCTCACTCTTCCCCCCCACCTCCTCTTCTTCCTCCCACCCCCACTCTTCCTCCCACCCCCACTCTTCCCTCCACCCCATCTTCTTCCTCCCACCCCCACTCTTCCCTCCACCACTTCTTCTTCCTCCCACCCCACTCTTCCTCCCACCCCCACTCTTCCTCCCACCCCCACTCTTCCCTCCACCACTTCTTCTTCCTCCCACCCCCACTCTTCCTCCCACCCCCACTCTTCCTCCCACCCCCACTCTTCCTCCCACCCCCACTCTTCCTCCCACCCCCACTCTTCCTCCCACCCCCACTCTTCTCCCACCCCCACTCTTCCTCCCACCCCCACTATTCCCTCCACCACTTCTTCTTCCTCCCACCCCCACTCTTCCTCCCACCCCCACTCTTCCTCCCACCCCCACTCTTCCTCCCACCCCCACTCTTCCTCGCCACCCCCACTCTTCCTCCCACCCCCACTCTTCCTCCCACCCCCACTCTTCCTCCCACCCCCACTCTTCCTCCCACCCCCACTCTTCCTCCCACCCCCACTCTTCCTCCCACCCCCACTCTTCCTCCCACCCCCACTCTTCCTCCCACCCCCACTCTTCCCTCCACCCCATCTTCTTCCTCCCACCCCCACTCTTCCCTCCACCCCATCTTCTTCCTCCCACCCCCACTCTTCCCTCCACCCCATCTTCTTCCTCCCACCCCATCTTCTTCCTCCCACCCCCACTCTTCCTCCCACCCCCACTCTTCCTCCCACCCCCACTCTTCCTCCCACCCCCACTCTTCCTCCCACCCCCACTCTTCCTCCCACCCCCACTCTTCCCTCCACCACTTCTTCTTCCTCCCACCCCCACTCTTCCTCCCACCCCCACTCTTCCTCCCACCCCCACTCTTCCCTCCACCCCATCTTCTTCCTCCCACCCCCACTCTTCCCTCCACCCCATCTTCTTCCTCCCACCCCATCTTCTTCCTCCCACCCCCACTCTTCCTCCCACCCCCACTCTTCCTCCCACCCCCACTCTTCCTCCCACCCCCACTCTTCCTCCCACCCCCACTCTTCCTCCCACCCCCACTCTTCCTCCCACCCCCACTCTTCCTCCCACCCCCACTCTTCCTCCCACCCCCACTCTTCCCTCCACCCCATCTTCTTCCTCCCACCCCCACTCTTCCTCCCACCCCCACTCTTCCTCCCACCCCCACTCTTCCTCCCACCCCTACTCTTCCCTCCACCACTTCTTCTTCCTCCCACCCCCACTCTTCCTCCCACCCCCACTCTTCCTCCCACCCCCACTCTTCCTCCCACCCCCACTCTTCCCTCCACCCCATCTCTTCCTCCCACCCCCACTCTTCCCTCCACCCCATCTTCTTCCTCCCACCCCATCTTCTTCCTCCCACCCCCACTCTTCCTCCCACCCCCACTCTTCCTCCCACCCCCACTCTTCCTCCCACCCCCACTCTTCCTCCCACCCCCACTCTTCCTCCCACCCCCACTCTTCCTCCCACCCCCACTCTTCCTCCCATCCCCACTCTTCCTCCCACCCCCACTCTTCCTCCCACCCCCACTCTTCCTCCCACCCCCACTCTTCCTCCCACCCCCACTCTTCCTCCCACCCCCACTCTTCCTCCCACCCCCACTCTTCCTCCCACCCCCACTCTTCCTCCCATCCCCACTCTTCCTCCCACCCCCACTCTTCCTCCCACCCCCACTCTTCCTCCCACCCCCACTCTTCCTCCCACCCCCACTCTTCCTCCCACCCCCACTCTTCCTCCCACCCCCACTCTTCCTCCCACCCCCACTCTTCCTCCCACCCCCACTCTTCCTCCCACCCCCACTCTTCCTCCCACCCCCACTCTTCCTCCCACCCCCACTCTTCCCTCCACCACTTCTTCTTCCTCCCACCCCCACTCTTCCTCCCACCCCCACTCTTCCCTCCACCCCCACTCTTCCTCCCACCCCCACTCTTCCTCCCACCCCCACTCTTCCTCCCACCCCCACTCTTCCTCCCACCCCCACTCTTCCCTCCACCCCATCTTCTTCCTCCCACCCCCACTCTTCCCTCCACCCCATCTTCTTCCTCCCACCCCATCTTCTTCCTCCCACCCCCACTCTTCCTCCCACCCCCACTCTTCCTCCCACCCCCACTCTTCCTCCCACCCCCACTCTTCCCTCCACCCCATCTTCTTCCTCCCACCCCCACTCTTCCCCCCACCTCCTCATCTTCCACCCACCCTCACTCTTCCCCCCACCTCCTCTTCTTCCTCCCACCCCCACTCCTCCCTCCACCACTTCTTCTTCCTCCCACCCCCACTCTTCCCTCCACCCCATCTTCTTCCTCCCACCCCCACTCTCCCCCCACCCCATCTTCTTCCTCCCACCCCCACTCTTCCTCCCACCCCCACTCTTCCTCCCACCCCCACTCTTTCTCCCACCCCCACTCTTCCCTCCACCCCATCTTCTTCCTCCCACCCCATCTTCTTCCTCCCACCCCCACTCTTCCTCCCACCCCCACTCTTCCTCCCACCCCCACTCTTCCCTCCACCCCATCTTCTTCCTCCCACCCCCACTCTTCCTCCCACCCCCACTCTTCCCTCCACCCCATCTTCTTCCTCCCACCCCCACCCTTCCCTCCACCCCATCTTCTTCCTCCCACCCCCACTCTTCCTCCCACCCCCACTCTTTCCTCCACCCCATCTTCTTCCTCCCACCCCCACTCTTCCCTCCACCCCATCTTCTTCCTCCCACCCCATCTTCTTCCTCCCACCCCCACTCTTCCTCCCACCCCTCTCTCCCCCCACCACCTCTTCATCCTCCCACCCCCACTCTTCCTCCCACCCCCACTCTTCCTCCCACCCCCACTCTTCCCTCCACCCCATCTTCTTCCTCCCACCCCCACTCTTCCTCCCACCCCCACTCTTTCCTCCACCCCATCTTCTTCCTCCCACCCCCACTCTTCCCTCCACCCCATCTTCTTCCTCCCACCCCATCTTCTTCCTCCCACCCCATCTTCTTCCTCCCACCCCCACTCTTCCTCCCACCCCTCTCTCCCCCCACCACCTCTTCATCCTCCCACCCCCACTCTTCCTCCCACCCCCACTCTTCCTCCCACCCCCACTCTTCCCTCCACCCCATCTTCTTCCTCCCACCCCCACTCTTCCTCCCACCCCCACTCTTTCCTCCACCCCATCTTCTTCCTCCCACCCCCACTCTTCCCTCCACCCCATCTTCTTCCTCCCACCCCATCTTCTTCCTCCCACCCCCACTCTTCCTCCCACCCCTCTCTCCCCCCACCCCCACTCATCCTCCCACCCACACTCTTCCCTCCACCCCATCTTCTTCCTCCCACCCCCACTCTTCCTCCCACCCACACTCTTCCCCCCACCTCCTCTTCTTCCTCCCACCCCCACTCTTCCCTCCACCCCATCTTCTTCCTCCCACCCCATCTTCTTCCTCCCACCCCATCTTCTTCCTCCCACCCCCACTCTTCCTCCCACCCCCACTCTTCCCTCCACCACTTCTTCTTCCTCCCACCCCCACTCTTCCTCCCTCCCCCACTCTTCCCTCCACCCCATCTTCTTCCTCCCACCCCCACTCTTCCCTCCACCCCATCTTCTTCCTCCCACCCCCACTCTTCCTCCCACCCCCACTCTTCCCTCCACCCCATCTTCTTCCTCCCACCCCCACTCTTCCCTCCACCCCATCTTCTTCCTCCCACCCCATCTTCTTCCCCCCACCTCCTCTTCTTCCTCCCACCCCCACTCTTCCTCCCACCCCCACTCTTCCTCCCACCCCCACTCTTCCCTCCACCCCATCTTCTTCCTCCCACCCCCACTCTTCCCCCCACCTCCTCTTCTTCCTCCCACCCCCACTCTTCCCTCCACCACTTCTTCTTCCTCCCACCCCCACTCTTCCTCCCACCCCCACTCTTCCTCCCACCCCCACTCTTCCTCCCACCCCCACTCTTCCCCCCACCTCCTCATCTTCCACCCACCCTCACTCTTCCCCCCACCTCCTCTTCTTCCTCCCACCCCCACTCTTCCCTCCACCACTTCTTCTTCCTCCCACCCCCACTCTTCCCTCCACCCCATCTTCTTCCTCCCACCGCCACTCTTCCTCCCACCCCCACTCTTCTCTCCACCACCTCTTCTTCCTCCCACCCCCACCCCCCCTCATCTTCCACCCACCCCCACTCTCCCCCCACCACCTCTTCTTCCTCCCACCCCTCTCCCCCCACCACCTCTTCTTCCTCCCACCCCACTTCCCCGCACTCTTCCTCCCACCCCCACTTTTCCCTCCACCCCATCTTCTTCCTTCCACCTCCTCTTCTTCCTCCCACCCCCACTCTTCCCCCAACCCCCTCTTCTTCCTCCCACCACCTCTTCTTCCTCCCACCCCCTCTTCTTCCTCCCACCCCTACTTCTTCCTCCCACCCCTACTTCTTCCTCCCACCCCCTCTTCTTCCTCCTACCCCCACTCTTCCCCCCACCCCCTCTTCTTCCTCCCACCACCTCATCTTCCTCCCACCCCATATTCTTCCTCCCACCCCCTCTTCTTCCTCCCACCCCCACTCTTCCCCCACCCCCCTTCTTCCTCCCACCCCCACTCTCCCCCCACCCTCTCTTCTTCCTCCCACCCCCACTCTTCCCCCACCCCCCTTCTTCCTCCCACCCCCACTCTCCCCCCACCCTCTCTTCTTCCTCCCACCCCTCTCTCCCCCCACCACCTCTTCATCCTCCCACCCCCACTCTTCCTCCCACCCCCACTCTTCCTCCCACCCCCACTCTTCCCTCCACCCCATCTTCTTCCTCCCACCCCCACTCTTCCTCCCACCCCCACTCTTTCCTCCACCCCATCTTCTTCCTCCCACCCCCACTCTTCCCTCCACCCCATCTTCTTCCTCCCACCCCATCTTCTTCCTCCCACCCCCACTCTTCCTCCCACCCCTCTCTCCCCCCACCACCTCTTCATCCTCCCACCCCCACTCTTCCTCCCACCCCCACTCTTCCTCCCACCCCCACTCTTCCCTCCACCCCATCTTCTTCCACCCACCCCCACTCTTCCTCCCACCCCCACTCATCCTCCCACCCACACTCTTCCCTCCACCCCATCTTCTTCCTCCCACCCCCACTCTTCCTCCCACCCACACTCTTCACCCCACCTCCTCTTCTTCCTCCCACCCCCACTCTTCCCTCCACCCCATCTTCTTCCTCCCACCCCATCTTCTTCCTCCCACCCCCACTCTTCCTCCCACCCCCACTCTTCCCTCCACCACTTCTTCTTCCTCCCACCCCCACTCTTCCTCCCACCCCCACTCTTCCCTCCACCCCATCTTCTTCCTCCCACCCCCACTCTTCCCTCCACCCCATCTTCTTCCTCCCACCCCCACTCTTCCTCCCACCCCCACTCTTCCCTCCACCCCATCTTCTTCCTCCCACCCCCACTCTTCCCCCCACCTCCTCTTCTTCCTCCCACCCCCACTCTTCCCTCCACCACTTCTTCTTCCTCCCACCCCCACTCTTCCTCCCACCCCCACTCTTCCTCCCACCCCCACTCTTCCTCCCACCCCCACTCTTCCTCCCACCCCCACTCTTCCTCCCACCCCCACTCTTCCTCCCACCCCCACTCTTCCCCCCACCTCCTCATCTTCCACCCACCCTAACTCTTCCCCCCACCTCCTCTTCTTCCTCCCACCCCCACTCTTCCCTCCACCACTTCTTCTTCCTCCCACCCCCACTCTTCCCTCCACCCCATCTTCTTCCTCCCACCGCCACTCTTCCTCCCACCCCCACTCTTCTCTCCACCACCTCTTCTTCCTCCCACCCCCACCCCCCCTCATCTTCCACCCACCCCCACTCTCCCCCCACCACCTCTTCTTCCTCCCACCCCTCTCCCCCCACCACCTCTTCTTCCTCCCACCCCACTTCCCCGCACTCTTCCTCCCACCCCCACTTTTCCCTCCACCCCATCTTCTTCCTTCCACCTCCTCTTCTTCCTCCCACCCCCACTCTTCCCCCAACCCCCTCTTCTTCCTCCCACCACCTCTTCTTCCTCCCACCCCCTCTTCTTCCTCCCACCCCTACTTCTTCCTCCCACCCCCTCTTCTTCCTCCTACCCCCACTCTTCCCCCCACCCCCTCTTCTTCCTCCCACCACCTCATCTTCCTCCCACCCCATATTCTTCCTCCCACCCCCTCTTCTTCCTCCCACCCCCACTCTTCCCCCACCCCCCTTCTTCCTCCCACCCCCACTCTCCCCCCACCCTCTCTTCTTCCTCCCACCCCCACTCTTCCCCCATCCACACTGTTCCTATCCATCCCCCCCCCTTGAATTTAGGTCTGCGATCCGTTCTCACTTGTCCTCTGTGGCTCACGGCAATAGTCGCTTGTACGACGTTGCATTATCTCCATCGCGTAGTACAGGCAGCGCTGACGGATTGCATGTGGGAAATGGCTGAACTCTTGGCCTCTCACCCGAGCATTTCATCGTCGAAAATCACGCAGTTTGCTTATCTAATTGACGCCAAATACAGAGTTTACCTCTGAAATATGACGGCTGTTACTTATCATTATGTTAGAAGAAGGATTGCTGCATAGTTCTCTGTTTACGATTTTTCAGAACAATGGGGGCGTTTACTCGGAACCGAATTTGCAATTTTTTACACGAAATTGTTAGATTGAATCCAAAAAAGAAATTTAGTGAAAACATTAATCTTCTAACCTCAACCATTCACTCATAAATCGAAAATTAAAATAAGCAAAAGGTGACGCCCACCGAAAATGCTGCTGTGATAACATTGACGTCATTTTCCTCCCGTCCTTGACTGCTCGTATGGGATGGGGATGGAGTGGAGGGGGGTTCTCGGAAGGTCTGCTCGTACAGATGCTGTCGCAACAGCTTCAATTATCAGAGTCAGCTGTGTCTCCCCCATTGCGATAAGGCCAAGTAGCTTCACGGGCTCAGTTGTAATTGGACGAAGTCGATTAACGTCAGAGGTTGCACCACACCCACTTTTCCGAAAGGGTTAAAAACATCAGTTTTTCGACGCCTTTAACTCGAGAAATAAGAGATGGATCAGAAAACAGAAAAATATGGGTCTTTTATTTTACAAACTCTATCATATTCAGCAAAAAAATGGTAAACGACCCCATTCTTGGTTTATGTAAAAATATCTTTTATGTTTTGACAACTTCCCGGTGGTTTATTCTTGCACTGAGATAAAATGTTCACTTTGAAAAAACGGGCATCTCTTAACAAGGGTCTATTTGTTATACTCTGAAAATTTCTGATCATGTAACATGTATTAAAAGTATCTAAAGTAATATGAATAGTGGTACCACATTCCTGTATCTCCGAAGTAGTTATAATTCTGGACGTGTGGTGGTGCTGGTGTACACTCATTTCTAAGATTTCCAATAGGTGGCTCTTATTTTCGTCGACACGGCAACATGTTGCTCTTTCCTTTACGATCTTTCCTCTATTTTGGCCGAGTAATTGTTTTGGGTTTTACATCATGTTTACATCAGTATATAAATACTTTGCTCCTAGAATGTTGTCATTTTTACGGAAGTTTTAAGACAGCAGATGGATTTGCGCTAGATTGAACACACACCTCCCACACCTTGATGTACCACCCGCCAATGTTTCTCTCCATTGGGTCTCTCCTGGGGGCAAGGACTGATGTCGTAGGCCACGGAAGTGAAGTCCATGTCACATTGGCAACCCGTCATGCAGTCCGTCCCTTAGGTGGTGGACTGCTTGGCAGCGACTCTTTTGGAGGGGAGCGATTGGCCACCTTTGTTTGTCCTGATGAAGTATGCGTGTGACAGAAGCCCAAGCGATCACCTCAGTGTGGTTCACTATAAGCATTCCATTGGAATGGAATCAAAGGAGGTGTTGGAGGAGACTGCTCGAGGCACACCAGTGCACTCTGCCGGGACACACCGAGAGTCATTGCCTCGGTGTGTTCACACGACCCATCCACAGTTACACCCATCAACAAGTAAGCACCTCAGTGGTGCCGTCATGTGTATGGACCTCTTTCAATTGTTCCAATTTGTGGTGCATTCCGTGACTCCTTCGAGATACTACTCGGAGAGGGTGCCTCACTCCACTGGCTTGGCTCTTCATATGGTGTGCATGTAGTGTGTGTGCCGCGGGCATTAGGACACCTCTCTGTGTGGAGTTCTTGCTTCTGCTGCCACTGTGAATAAGGCTTACTTGTGCTTGTCCTTGAAAATTGATGTGCATTTTCTCATCTTTGCTTGGCTAGGTGATCACAAGGTGCAAGTGGCGAAGATATGTGGTTGCATCAGACTCGTGGTGGGCTGTAAGAAGGTTCTTGAGATTCTGATGGAGAGGCATGCGAGGGAGCACCAGCCGACAGACACCAACAGGTTTGTAGCATTTCAGAGTGTTTCACCTCATGACAACTTAAGTAATTATGAAATGATATTGTGTGTGCGGCGTTTAGTTCAATGGAGTTTAGTGATCCAAAAGTAATTAGTAGGGGCCTAGGGAAATCGCTTTATCGCCAAAACACGACACTACACAAAAATCCGGCCATAAAACGATTCAACACGAATTGGGTGCGGGAAAATTCACAAAGGCGAAAAAGATGGCTTAGGTAACTGGTCAGTAATAGTGCATGAGTTAATATTAATCAGCGCATGCCTCGGAGGACCAGAGGACCGTTTGTGGCGCAGCAGCTGCAACTTAACAGGCGGTGAAACTTTATACAAGTATAATTGAATGGGTCAACGTCCATTCGATCAGAAAATAGGCCAAAATGACCCTTACCCAGACGTAGAAATGACCATCTTTTAATTTCATCTATATTTCGTTTCTAAGCGTCTTAGAGCCAACAGTAAGTTTTAAAATGTTCAATGTATATGGAGTTTCATATTAATAGACAGGTTCTTGGTGATTAACTTCATTATCACCGTAAATTAATACGGAATTACTGCTGTTACGTATAAAAGTCCATAGTGAACTTGCACTTCTTGACTGGTGGCGCCTCTATCAGCCTCCGCTGGAAACGACTTCTTTAAGTGAACATGCCTGGACGGCAAGTTTCCAGACCTTCTCTTCTCTTCGACCGTGCCCTTACCTCTTAGGGCCGCCGATTTTGACCAAATTTGGCATAATGGCTCCATTTGACAAAAAAGATGAAAACCCTAAAGCCGTTTTGCAAAACACGCAACCGTTTCTGAAATATTACAACGTTGCGAACTTCGAATTTCGCTAAAGTTACTACTCATTATTTTACGGTATATCGCCGAGAGTATTTGAGCTAAAGACGTGCTGAAGGTCCAAGCCCTTGAATTGGAAAAATAATGTAATATGGGATGATGTTGTGAAATGTAAACAATTTTATAACAATTTTAAACTTTCAAATTGATCTTTGACGAAGTACATACGTATGCCTTCGATTCAGCTCATTTTTTTTGTATGTTGTGGACACAACCCTCCTCTACAAATTAAGAAAAGCTTTACAGAGGTAATATTTCATTTACAAAAGAAAAATATTTTTGAGTGACGCCCTCCGGTCACTGCGGCGCACGGAGGTCCGAAATTGAAAAAGTCAATTTTCCGACTTTTTGCAAGGAAACTTTAAACGATGTTTCCGTATTGTGGAGCATATGGCCTAAAAAATAGGGTACCAAGTGGGTCTCTCTATAGCACACATTAATGTGCATCAAGTGGAAGTTGGGGCAATCAAGGGTTAAATGCCCGTCGCTTTGAATATGTCAATTTTTGTGAAGTTTACCTTGATGGTAGAAGGCTTGAAGTACATAGGTGTCCTTCACTAATTTTACCACGGATTTTCGATACCTCATAGAATAAAAATCCTGTAATTTTGTTCCAATTGAGTACTTGGTAGACCGTTAAAATTAAAAAAAATATTTATCTGTTATTTAGTTATTTTATTTATAAATGCATCATTATCGTTTTGTGCTCCTCTGATATTTTCATATGGAAATGAGCAGGAAAGCCAATTAAACATGATGAAGAAAAAAAATCTTGCTTATACTTGCTTATCCAGACAGTTTTAACCCCTCAAGCGCGGAGGACATTTAATTAAATCCCATCCCAGCGGCCGGAGGAGATTTAAATGATTTCAGCTTTTTGGCATTGTATCATTCAATAATTAATAACTTTCAACATATGATACCAATCTTTTGGAAATTTTTTGTGAACTTTTGCAAAACTATGTTTTAATATACGCTAAATTTTTAAATGAATCGGATCAACATTTATCGTTTTTTCCTCGTTCTCTCTATACAATGTATACGTTTTAAGTTTTCAAAGTGTTATATTTTTTCGTTAATTTTTAATCGAACCTTAATGTACATACTTTGCATTTTATTGATAGAGACATACTTAAGTTTCGCAGAAAATTGTATGGACTTCATAATCGTACAGTTACTTTCGATATGATTATCCGATCCGATTACCCGTCGCGATAACATAAAAATTCGTCACGTCGTATATTTCTTTGGCTCTGAAAGATTATTCCCTATTTATTTCATGCAGAAATCCACGTTTTGTGGTGTAAAATGTTAGTAAGGAATTATATTTATATGACGTTACCTTAGTAATTCTGCTTCGTGTGATAAGGTTCGAAGCAATCCAAGCACAAACCTACTGCACACGGTTCACACCAGTAAACGCTGTCTCTTCTTTTCCCGTGCTTTGCACACACAGCACACCTCTTTTGGGGCTTTGCTTTCTTCCCAGCTGCGGGAATCCTCCTCAGAAAATGTCTCTCTGTAAGCCGTGGAACTAAATTATCTAAAGAGTGACGGCCTGGTGCACATTGTCTTCCAACAGTAGCATATTTCAAAAATATTTCCTCTACCAGCTGTATACGAAAGGATAGGTGGTCTAATTTATTATTCGCATTTTCCCTGTGAATAACATAAGAATTTAGAACTGCTATATTCAACAATCTCCTAAACAACTTCATATACCACTTGTTATGTCGTTTTCTTTCAATCAAGTACGTATGCAACAACTGGTCCTTGAGATCCACCCCGCCCATGAATTTGTTGTAGTCCAACACACAAATTGGCTTTCGGATCTCTTTTTTGGCTTTGGATACTGTTCTCATTTCGTCACTGTGGAATGTGGAGATCATCGTGACAGTTTTTTTGTCCCTCCATTTGAAAACAGCAACAGGCCCAGAATGTTGTCCACACATTTCGCCTCTTTGCAATTTCTTCTCTTTCACGATTTTTGGAACGTCCTTTCTGTTCAACCGCAACGTTCCAACACAATCAGTCATGTATTTACTTTTCAGTATAGTTGCAAGGACAGGAGAATTATAAAAATTGTCCATCCAAACGCATCGTCCTTGATTTAGCAGTGGTTCAATCAGATGTAAAACTATTGACGTTGTCTTGTTTGAGTTAGCTGGAGTGATTTTTGAGGGAAATACAGTATCTTTTCCTGTGTACACCAGAAAGGACCATAGGTAGCCGGTATTTGCATCACAAAGCTCGTAGGTCTTGATTCCAAACTTTGATGCCTTCAGAGGAATGTACTGCTTGAAGGACAGCCTACCCTTCCACAGTGTCAACGACTCGTCAATTGAAATGTTGCGATTTGGTAAAAAATGTGTCTGAAATTTTTTATTCAGATGTTCAATTACGGGAAAAATCTTTTTTAGCTTGGGAGGACTCCGTTGATCTTCTTCCTCATTGTTGTTGAAATGAAGGAATTTACAAATTATCTCGAATCGGTCTCTTGAAATTACATCCCCAAAACCTGGAGTCGATATAACTCTTTTTGTGGAAAAGTAAGCTCGAAGTGTTGGCTTCTGAACAATTCCCATGAGCATGAATAGTCCTATCGTAATGTATAATTCTTCTGCTGTCACAGGTTTCCAAGCAGTTATTCTTGACTTTCGCGAAAAGAGGGGCTCAATAGATGAAATCTGTTGGTCAGCATAACGATTCGTTTCTAAAACAATTTCACGAACAAATTCCTCGTCAAAAAATAACAGAAAAATATCCACTGGATTGGACAAAGTTTTGGCTACGCCTTGAGGTCCGAAACCACCAACAAATGTTTCTCTGTTGCCTAAATAATTTTTCATGCCCTCCCACACCAAGGTTTCGACTTCATCCGCATCCTCCACTTCATCGTAAATTGGCTGGAGTGTATCCATTTCAGAGCGATCATTGATATAATTTTCTTCGTCACTTTCCGAACTTACGCTGTCGTCAGAATCACTTGCAAGTAGTACTTCTGTTATTTCCTCGTCACTTGGAAATGGTAATCTTTTTCTACTTGTGGAAGCCATTATAACGTAATTATAAAAACTGCTTGCTGGAAGTGCACAGGAAAAGATGCTATCGCACAGTAAGATAGGACACTACACACCATGAAAGGTTCCAGTGGACTGAACAACTTTGTTTCGAAACTCCTTCGAGGGATGAGTAAAGATTTTGACGGGGCTCGGTTTATGCTGACTGTTTAGGTCTACTCTTATCTTCAAAGATTATGGACTGTGAATGAAGGAACAAAGAAACGCAGAGCAAAGCACATGGCCCCTTCGCTTGGGACTGACGCGACGAAGAAAACATTCATTGGGCTCGAGGTGATGATGCACGAGGGAAGGACATCGAGAGAAGGCAGAGAACTCTCGAGAAAGATATCGTATCTCATGAACCAAAGTAGCTGACCCTTCTTGACGTCTCACCACTAGAATAGGCACATTATTTCAAGACAGTTAGGAAGGAGGAACGTAAGGACTGGATAGATCGTATTCATTTACTCTCGCGTTTGGAAGAGAAAATAAAGTGGCAAATTAAAAACAACTATAGGGCTAAAAATGTTGCGTATTTTATATTGCGGAGATTAAACATATATAAACAATACACTGTAAACATATTGAGCTAAATATGCAATTTCAGACCGAGAAAAATTATTGAATTAGGCAGTTCAGGAAGCGTACTGGGTACGCATGACGGCGACATACGGTGATTTAAACATGCGTACTGGGTACGCAGGACGGCGTTGAGGGGTTAAGTTGAGTGGTACAACTCCGCATCTTCGGTCCGCGGCGGCGGCGGCCGAGCTGCTGCTCAGTGACCCAAGTGGCTTTCTCCATAGTTATGCTCGTGGAATGCTACAAATTTTTCAGCTTCATACGTAATGTGCACTGTTTTGCACTAAACTATATTATTTTCTCACGTATTGGATATTCCTCTAAACCCAAAGTTCATCAATGAGGTCTATCTCTGTTTTTAATGAGGGTGGTTTACATGCTAGCATATACCTTTATACCATGATACGAATGATAATCCAAACGAAAAGCTACAGATGTTTACTCAGCAATTAATTGTTGCTTTGTATTCCTATATTTTAATATTTCTATTACGTCTATACCACCCTGTCCACCACTCGCTTCTGGAAATAGGATAAGGCCTTCCACAGAGCAGTAAAAGTTTCAAAATACCCTTGCTGTTCTCTTGCCACCCGAAAGAGATATTTCGACTGAAAAGGGCAGCTTTCGGTTGCACTTTCATTGCCTTCAAACCAAAAAAAACCCAGCCGTGTGCTCCTCATTGAGGATGGGACGGAAATACACTCAGGCCACCAAAGCAGAACTCTTTCTGCACATGCGTAAAGATTTCTTGGAATACTACGGAACAAGGATAACGGTCACCATCCACGAACTCTGCCGTAGTTTTAAGCACTGACCCTTTGAAAGCGTTCCGGGACTCATTTATACTCAGTGCGTTGCATAGAAGCGTGTTCTGATCTGCTAAGTGCAGAGGAAAGCTTCTTCTCAGAGGAAAGAAACACTTCTCCTGCCTGACACCTTACCATCAATATACGCCAGAAAAGAATAGATAAATTTATTCCCATTCCTTGTTCCAATTTTAATTCATCATTCTTAGTTTTGCACTTTTTATTGATTTTATTTTTATTGATTGATATCTTTTGTGGTTGGCATAGCGTTTTCTTATATTTAATTCAAAGTTCTCGTTTCAGCCCTAAAAGATTATGTATTAAGAGTTGTAATGGATGTATTAAAGATAAAGAACCTTGAGTTGAACGTGAAATTTATGGAGCGAAAGATATATTCTTTAGCTTCAAAGAAGCAATCCGTTCTGGAATACTTGATTGCTAAATTGAATCTAAACGGAGATGATGCTGCCAAAAACATTCTGATGTGCTGCATGCAGAAATATTTTCTCCAAGTATCTGGAAAAGTGGGAACAAAGCTCGCGTGCGGATAAATTTTTCAGGAAAAAGTTCAAAAACTGGTTATGGGTAGAGTTTAAACTTACTTCATGTGCATCTCTTCCCAGTATGCACGGTGAGTATCCATTATTACAATTACGATTAATTGATAAGACGTCCATATTTTATTGGTTGGTAATAAAATAATATTTTGCATTTTCCCAAGAGTGTGCTGAAATAGGGCGACGGCCAAAAAAATTATTTGAGGAGTCAAGCAAAAGAGAAAAGAGAAGAAGAACTCAGAGTCAGCACGTTGTCAGCTGAGCTAGCCCTAACTGCTTCAATTAACTATCGCAGCAAAGGCCTTGAAACTAATGCTTGTATCTTGAAACTTGAAACTGCAAAACTAATCAAGAAACATATCTGAATGTCCAACTCTACGCACGGTATTACATGCCGTCTACTGTGCATTAGATGCTGATCCACTTAGCAGCCATTTCCAAGGAATCATTTATTCCAGTTGGACACTTGTCAGAAGAAGTCATAAAGGCAAATAATAAGCATATAAGAAGATGCCGGAAGTATCACACGGGGATATTGTGTAGGTTGGCAACGAATGAAGATTTAATCGGGACATCATTGTGAGCCTCAGATCGATTAATTTCAGTACCAGGCGTGTTGAAGAAAACTGAGGTAAAGTTAACAACTGAAGTTAAAAATCTTCTTGCCCTGGCTGATACGCACAGCGACAATGAGTCCGATATAGTGATGTCGGAATAAGACTTTTATTAGATAAAAATGATTGGGTATGCCAAAGTAAAAATGCCTATGTGAAAGCATCAAGTTTATCTTTTTTTCAATTTTTCCAGAAGTTATATATCACTATATTAGTTAACCTAAATTAGCGTATTCAATTATTCTAAATGGGTAGCAAACGCGCAAGCCGGTAGCTGAAGCTCGTGGGTTCGAATCCCGTGAACGACAGGGTTGAAGCATTGTATGGATCTCCAAGTACTATGCATTTATTAATTACGTAAATAATTTTGGAGAGACATGATGTAAGTAGTTGTGGGTCCTTTGTATCCAGATAATTACTTCCGTAGAATATTTGTTAATTGTTTAAATAATTATAACTCATTAAAATGTTAACATTTAGTGATACATAAAAAATAACTTCAAAATCGGATTTGTAAGGTCAATAACCTTGGGATTCAACTATTTTCCTTTGTAAGTACGTTGATATAACACTTGTATTAATTTTAGCCATTAATTTCCCATTTGGGACCACTGTGCGGCGCCCACCTAACCAGTCAACGTCTTGGTACTACTCTGGTGTCTTCAGATCTCTGTAACTTTCTCGTTCATCTTCTTTTCACCAAATGTTAACCGTATACCAACTCTTTGCCCGTGCATATTTGCTTTGCCCTGGTGTGACCACAGCCTTAGAATACCTGAAGAGAGGCACCTGGCCTGATAGCGGTCGGAGAACAATTGTCTCCTCTTCGGCCTCCAATGCGACTGATTGTTTTTACGTTTTTTAAAATTGATATTTACTTCATCTAAAGAATTTTTAGTAATAGCAGATGTTTGATCCAAAGATTCCAATGTCTTGTTCAAACTGCGTAATGATTTTTTTCCTGGACGTACTGAAACCCACAGTTTTCTTCTCAAGATTTTATTAGTCCTGCCTTCTTACGCAGCACTAATGCATGCCTCTTCCTGAGACCCTTAAGATGTATTTGGTAAAGTAGCACCGTGTGAAGGTGCAGCTGCGTCATGAACGGTTCTCTGGTAGTTGTCCTCGGAGGCATGCACTCATGCACTATTATTAACTCATACACTGTTACTGAACCTATTACCTAAGCCATCTTTTTCGCCTTGCTGAATTTTCCCACACCCATTTGACATGAGGAAAAATGTTTCAAACAATGAACCGAGGAAAATTTCTGTACCTTAAATACACGGATTAAGTTTTCAAATATTCTGCTGGGTTTTCCCTGAGGATATTATGTGAGTACGACGGCGTGACTATAATGCTCGTATGCAAATTGTATATTACTTGGAAGTCAGAGACAACCTGAAATCATGTGAAGTTTTCTTTGTGGGCGAGTTTTTTGAGAAATTTTCTTTCCTGTACCAAGATTCTGTGAAAGGTGTGCACTGTAGTTAGTGTTGCTCATAACGAAAAAAATATCGAATAATGAATATATCGATATTTTTAAAAGTATTTATATTCACACTCAATATATCGGAGTAAAAATATCGAATATTAGATGCATCGAATATAACTTGTAGTAGGAATGACCGAGTCGGTAAAAAATTAAGAATTAATAAAATTTGCTCTTAACATAGCATGAAAATTATCAATCATGAATTCTGCAAACCAATTCACAACAACAAACATGTAAATACAACTAATTGCACATTATAATTTCATATTTAAGGAAAAACATTTATTTTACAAGATGAAATACAAAGCTTTGATGCCATCTTCAATGACATGTCCCATAAGTCCCTTGGAAGTGCAGAGAGGAATCATCTTTCTTTTATATGCTTGGATGTTGTACGGCTTCTCTTCTCTGGAACTGCATTATTGATGGCAGATACAACTCTTTCCGATGGAACTGATGTCCCAAGTATCGTTAATTTTTTTTTCGCAATACTGGTAAGTACTGGTGTCATGGTGCTTGTGTTGATCGAGTATTTGATTGGATCATGGGTGCGGGGAATGCATGGGGTATCCAAGTAGAGTTTTAAATCTGAAGGAAGATTACCTTGAGGCTCCTCACCTGGTTGACTCTGACCTCATGCTGCTGCTATAACGAACTATTTGGAATATCATTTCCCGTACTCAGAGGTGGAATTGGAGGAGAGAGAGAGAGAGAACCCAAATTACGTCGCCCTTGATTGATCAGAGAGTATAAGGTTGTCATTGCTGACGCTTGACATGTGGGAACAAAGCCATGAACCCTCTTAAACTGTGGATCAAGCAATGTCGCTATACATAGTAACTTATTTTGTTCAAGGGGCATCAGCCTCTTTTCAATTTGTTCCTCAAGTTTTGACTTCAAGTCCAGGGCAATACGAGTTGTGGGCTTAATGTCCCGGAGAGCTCCAACAAGGCAATGCACAATGGGCAATATGATACTGCCTGTGACATAGTTATCGCCTGAAGTTTCTACAGAAGGGGTTAGTAAGGCAACAATTTCAGATACCACTTCTACGTGGGAACCTGTAAGCATCCCTATGATCCGGATTGGCTAATATTGCTGCCACAACACTTGATAACTTTTCAAACTTTCCAGCATAGCATGAGCTGAGTTCCATCTAGTATTGATATCCTGAGTGAGATAAAGAACAGAGCCTTCTTTTTTTCCCTCTTTCAGCTGCTCTTCTCTCAGTTTGCCTGCTGCTATGGTACTTTGTTTGAAATAGGCTACAATACTTTTTTCTCCTCTAACAATATTTTCAAGTCCCTTAGTTGCATTCAAACTGTCTTGGACAACCAAATTTAATTTATGCACAACGCATGGGATGTGTTTATCCTTACTAGCATAGGTTGTTACTCCTTTGACCATGTTTGCAGCAGAGTCAGTGGTAACAGCAACAACCTGTAGATCCCTAATTCCGAAAGACTCCAATTCTTCCCTAAAAACTGCAGCAATTGTATCACCTGTATGGCATTCTGTAAGATGGACTGCCGATAAGGTGATGAGCACAAGTTTGTCTCAATCAATGTAATGTGCTGTGATGATGAGGAAGCTCGTTGTTGTACTTTGGATAGTGCAAATATCACATGTCAAGGATTCTGCTTCAGTTAACCTTTTCTTTCCACCACTTCCTTCATCAAAGAGTAACGCTGATAACTCAACCAAGTATACGAGCAGCATTCCCATTTCTCTCCAAAATATAACAGCTAAATAAGTAGCCACGAAGATATTCATTTGCTTTTTCCCGAAAGTATTCGATATGAATATTTTTTCAATATTCATTACGATATATTTGCCAAAATATATTATTCGATAATTTCAAAGTATTGCCGAAAAAATAGCAAATATTCGATACGTCGATATTTTTTGAACTACCCTAACTGGAGTAACTTCAAGGCTACAGTTCATTCGATTACATGTCGCAATAGAAATATGAACGATCAAGTGTGTGCCTCTCAATGTGGTTATTATTTCAGACAATATGAAACATGAGAACGTCATATTTCAAAGGACGCTGCTCTATAGTGTAGCAAGTGTACTAAGCCTACTCAAAAATTTTACTTTTTCGACGCTGCGGGGACTAAATATAAGAACAGCTACAAAATGTTGAAATTGTTGCATCGCCAAGATTTCGGAGTCGATGCTGAATGGCATTTCTATATGACATCTCAGAGAAAGGATACAAGTGAAGGATTTAAAGGGACACTGAAGATAATCCGCACGTCCCAGTCTGAAGCTCAATTATCATCATCATCATCAAGGGTCAACAATCCTAGGATTGGTTTGATGCAGCCCTCCACTCGATTCTTCTCTCGGCCAACCTCTTCATATTGACGTAGCTCCTCTCTTTCACCTCCCTCACGACCTGTTCTATATAACTCATACGAGGTCTACCTTTTCCATTCTTGCCGTTCACTTTTCCTTCGACGATTGTCTTCATCAGGCCATCGTGTCTTAAGATGTGGCCAATTAAGTTGTCCCATCTTCTTTTTAGAGTTTTCAGCAGACTTCTCTCTTCTCCTACTCTTCTAAGGACTTCTTCATTTGTCACTCGGTCCATCCATTTTATCTTCATCATTCTTCGATAGCACCATATTTCGAATGCTTCCACCCTTTTCTTCTCCGCTGCTGTCATCGTCCATGCCTCACTGCCATAAAGAAACATGCTCCAGATTGAATTGCTTCCTTACTTCCAAGCTTGTATTTCCAGCTGTTAGTAGATTCTTCTTTTGATAGAATGCCCTCTTTGCCTGGGCTATTCTACTCACTATTTCTTTCTTGCTTCGTCCATCGTTGGATACTCTGCTTCCCAGGTAACAGAATTCTTTCACCTCTTCCAGTTTCTGTTTTCCTAGTTTAACGTTGGTTTTGGCCTCTTCTCTTTTGCTGCACACCAATATCTTAGTTTTCTTCTTATTGATCTTCAGCTGATGTATGGCCATTGTCCTTTCCATGGTTGTTAGCATCTTATTCAGCTCCTTCTCTGTCTCTGCTATGAGAGCTATGTCATCAGCGAATCGTAGCATGCTGATTGTTTCTCCGTGGATGTTCATTCCAGAACACTTCTCCTTGACTGCATTGATGGCTCTCTCAATGTAAACATTAAAAATTACGGGAGACAGTGCACAGCCTTGTCTTACTCCTTTCCTTATCCTTGCTTCTTCACAGCTGGGTCCAAATTTTATCACCGCTACTTGGTTTTTATACAAACTGTGGATAATTCTTCGATCATTGTAGGAAAGTCCAAATCCTTGCAGAATATCAAGCATTGAATTCCAATCCACATTGTCAAAAGCCTTCTCTAAATCCACAAATGCAATGAACGTCGGTTTGTTCTTTTCCATTCTCTTCTCTATGCTATGAATAGCCTAAGGGCCAATATTGCTTCCCTTGTACCCTTACTTTTCCTGAATACGAATTGATCTTCATCCAGGAACTACCAGGAACTCCTCTGCTTTTCGTTCTATTCTTCTGTAGATGATCCTTGTCAGTATCTTCAATGCATGTGTCGTGAGGCTTATAGTCCTAAAATGTTCGCATTTCTCAGCTCTCTTCTTCTTGGGAATAGGAATTATGATGTTTTTCTCGAAGTCCTTTGGAATTTCTCCTGTTGAGTACATGTCGCAGATGGTTTTGTAAAGATGAGTTAATGTCTTCTCTCCGGAATTTTTAATCAGTTCTGCAAGGACATCATCAATACCAGAAGCCTTATTCATCCAAAGGTCCCTTACTGCTGCGTCGAATTCCGATCTTAATACTGATGCTTCCATATCATCCTTTTCCACTTCGCTTTCCTCTTCAATAGCTTTTACGCTAAGATTTTTTCTGTTGTATAACTCTTCCAGATATTCTTTCCATCTCTTCACTTTGTCTTCATTTTCAATCAAAAGTTTTCCATTCTTGTCCCTTATAGCATTGCATCTTGCACTCCGTTCCTTGAAGTGGTTCCTCAGTATACTATAGTCAGCTTCCACCTTTCCAATGGTAAGGTTGTTTTGTACATCTTCGCACAGATTGTTCATCCACATTTCTCTAGCTTTCCTGGCTTTGCGACTTACTTCGTTCCTTATTCTTTTGTAGCAAAACTGCCCTTCTTCAGTTTTCGCATTCTTGTACTTTCTTCTTTCAGCACAAAACTTCCTCCGTGATCCATGACTTCTATTTGGCAACTTTTCTTCTTCCAAGAACTTCTTTTGGGGCTTCCTGTAGTCAACATTTTATGTTTTCCCAACGCTCTTCCACTGATTTCTCAGTCAGGTCCTCTCCTATGGTGTTTTCTACTGCTTTCTGAAATTCCAGCTGATGTTGAGTCTCCTTTAGTTTTTCTACTTGCCAAATGTTCTCTACTGTTTTCTTCAATCTCTTGAATTTTAGATGGCATTTCATCATCACTAAATTATGGTCGCTGTCGATGTCTGCACCTGGGTAGCTTTTGCAGTCCTTCACCTAATTCCTGAACCTCTGATTCACTAAAATGTAGTCTATTTGAAATCTTCCTCTGTCTCCTGGCATCTTCCATGTATATTTTCTTCGGTTGTGATTTTTAAACAATGTGTTAGTAACCACTAACTTATGTTGTGCGCAGAACTCCAGCAGTCTTTCTCCTCTTTCGTTTCGGTTTCTCAATCCATATTTTCCAGTTATTCTTCCATCTTGACCTTCTCCGACGACAGTGTTCCAATCTCCTAAAATAATTAGGTTTTCTTCTCCTCTTACCTGTTTTATTACGTCAGTGATATCTTCGTAGACATCTTCCACTTCTTCATCTTCGTAGTCTGACGTAGGCATGTAAACTTGCACCACAATGGTATCTGTAGGCTTAGTTTCAATTTTAACCATTATAATCCTTTCACTGTATTGCAGGAAGCTCTTCACATGCAGTCCCGCACTCTTCCTGAGCATTATGCCTACTCCAGTGTTACCATTCCGTGATCCGGAATAATTCTGTAACTTCCACTCCAAAAGTCTCCTTCTTCGGGCCATCTCATTTCGCTGATTCCTAATACATCGAGGTCCATTCTCCGCATTTCCACCTTCAGGTTCTCTAGTCTTCCGCAGGTCCGAAGTGATCTCACGTTCCATGTTCCTACCCTAAAAAGTTTATCACATTTGACTGATGTACTCTCTCGAGTAATCCCAGCCCGGAGATCCGAATGGGGGACTATTTTACCTCCAGAATATTTTACTCGAGAGTGTGCCATCACGTCTGATAATAAAGGAAAGAGTGGAGTAGCTGCGACTCCTCAGGATAATAATAATGTGGTGGTTTCCGCTTGCCTTCCACATGGCAGTACTACAGCCGTTAAAGTAAAAGTTACCACACCTGTAGTGAAATGAGTGTTGCTGTACCGACCACTGTGGTCTCCACCTTCACTCATATTAAGGAGAGCTGCTGCCCTCTCCTCCGGGTGATGAGAAGCGTAATTATTGGCAGCCTACCGTCGCCAAGTCACAGCATCTTCACAGGTTCTGTATTATTTGGAGGCCTATCTTACCCAGGGACAGACCAATACCCCCTCGGAATGCCATCGCTTTTTGTCCACGACGATTATTCGACGAGTAAACTCGCTTATCTTGCAGCTAACTTCTGTATCTAGAGCACGTCCCACAATCCGCAACCTGGTGGACGCATTCTTTGGGCTTAAGCTTAGCCACGAGAGCTCAATTATAAGAAACAAATTTAGACTCTTGAGGAACTTTACAAATGGACCACATCGAACGTGAAAAGGAGTTTCACTTAGGAAAACTTCGAGACTGTATCCAAAGAGCAAGTGAAGGAGAAAATAAGAGCCTGACGAGAAGATTCCGAGATACACATGCCGTGGGGTGTATTCATACCTACCATAGGGCTATTCTACAATCGAAGGAAGACTTGCTGCTGAAGTGCCTTTCTCAGAAATCTGAAAACAAAGTTTTCAATTTTGTGGTACAAATAGGATTAGGAGAGTTTGGGGGAGAACGTGGGTTTTTGAAGGTAAAGTAAGAAGGTTAGCGTATTTACGATGTGAAATTGTAAATTTGAAGCATAAATGTACACGATTTAATTTTCTTTCATCTTTTAATTCTGCAGCAAGGAGGAAACCAACCTCGGAAATCCAATCTGCCAGCACAGCAGTACGGAATCATGTCAATGCATCGATAAATATCCCTTCGATTTTTACCTACGCCATATTATTGTAATAATTTACAACTTTCACAATATAAGGGATGCGTTGGCTGTAACATAAATTGTGCATGAAAGATTTGCAAAAGATTTCCAAAATTTCTTAAGCCAATTTTCTGATACTGTTCAAGCTAACTGCATGCAGCGGCGCAGAAAAGCACAGAAAAGCACGTTTTGTATATATGTGCAATCCACGCGAAAAGACTTAAGATGAAGGATTCTTATATCAAAAACGGAAGAAGTGATATTCATACAGAGCATATCAGCATCTAGATAATTTCCTATTTCATTTAATGCAGGTAACAGACTTTTTTAATATTTACTCTTGTTGCATCTCTTTGCAGTGAGGATTGCACAATTTATTTCGAGTAGCGGAGGGAAACGTCACTTCGGCGGTTGTCACAACAATATGTAATGAACAAATGAAAGGGAATTTCGATCGAATATGAATCGTACTTTTGCCATGATGTCCTTTGATTTTCAAATGATGTAAGCTGGGATGGGGTTCGGTTGAGAGTCGTAAGGGAAAAGCCGGGAATCTGGGTAACTTGGCTTTATTCGAACATCACACGTAAGATACAACCATCGCACATCCGATCTAAAAACAGACTCCGCGCGCGAGCGCTCGGCCGCTGCCTCGGGACGCTGCGTCTCTTATCTCGAAACGTGCTGATCGCCCGGAACAAGACGCTGCCCCCGGGAGAGGCAGCGCGTCCGTTGGAAGAGCGAGCGCAGTGCGGAGACATTGCCTAATAAGGCCATGACTTGAAGGACTGCCATATAAGGCATGCCATCGCCCATACTTACAACCACTACCCACCAAAAGTGAGTTGCTGATTATCCCATAACAGCAACTCATAAAATGTCCAAATGTACCAAATATCAAATCCCAGCAGAAAGACAACCAATTGCAATTTCTTAGAACTACACAAAAACATATCATTAAGAACATTGTACACATCAAAATAATTCATCAAAACCCAAATAACAAATCCCAAATAATGCTATACAAAATCAAAAATTCAATGCCATCCCAAAAATCAGGAACAAAACACGCAAGAACCTATCCAAATACACTGCTACGAACTTTCTTCTCATTCAGTCTTATCCATTAATTACACACACATTAAAACAACCACATTAAACCTATCCAATTACACTGCTGCAACTTTCTTCCCGTTCAGTCTCACTCGTTAATATGAGTCAGTTATTCTATCACATCACTATGAGCACATAAAATAGGGTGTGACTTATTCAAATACAAGGAATATTACTGTAATTACCAAAATTGCCAAATTTACCATAAACCTGTTACATATTCCATTCCCGTTATCGATTACGCAGAACCGGCTCTGGCTCTACACACAATTCCTCTCCACCATCCAATCTCACCCGAATTCTTCTCGCATCTATTATTTCGTTTTCCCCGGCTATCCCTCTAACACTCTTACATTTCTTAATTAACTCTCCCCGCTTCCAATACCCCCCAGCTATCAGCGCCATCCCGAATGCCCCGAGACAAACCCCAATATAGGTGTACGTCCGGCTGCCCGGCGCCCGTGCCTTATCAACTCTCACCATAATGCCCCTCAGTTTCGTTGTCAACCGCGGCGTGCTAATTTCCCTCTCAATTTCTTGCTTGAGTTCGATCATATGACTGTTATCCACAGCCTCAAGTGTCATCTTCTCCTCCCCGAACATGTCCAACCTGGGGGATAATATTTCCATCAAGTTTCCCATTGCCTCCGACCTCCCCTGCCATGTAGCCATAATCTTAAAGTTCCCTCCTATTATGTCACACTGACTTACATTGGTTAAGAACCCACTTCCTTCCAATTTGATTGACCTGGGTCGCGTCTCCGTCACCGTCTCCCTGCACACAAGCGTTATTGACGTTGGGGATGGAACTGCAAAAATCCATCCATGACCTACGCGGCGAAAATACGGAATCTCAAACCGCAACTCCGTCCGGTCACACCCCCTTGAGCCTCTTTCCATGAACAGCTGATACTCACATCCTCCACTGGCCGCACTAATCAACATAACCTTTCCTGGGCACACATAAATCGGTCCTATACGACAATCTCTTAGCTCCTCTCCACTCAGCAGGGCGTAGTACAGTCTATCTTTTGTGACCAGGAGGATGGACTCTTCTACCATCCACCTACCGAAAATCTTCAACTCCGGGTATGCAATCGGGAAAACATGGATCTTATAACGCTCCAGCACGCTGCCTTCACTTCTCAGAGGAATTTCCACTAAAACCCGCAACTGATCCCCCCGTAAAACGACTGAGGCCCGCGCTATTTCATAATACAAATAGAGTGACTCATGCTCACAGGGCGCTAACATAGATAACGGTGGCCTCAGGTTATCTCTAATCTTTTTAAGCAATTCTAAGTACCTAACCGGGGTCACTAGAGTACTACTCAGACGATTATAGGCACTGTTTTCCAGGGCGACTCTCAATCCTACCACATCTATACGCACATTCACTAATATTTGTCCCAATTGTCTTAGCGCGTCC
Source organism: Platycnemis pennipes (assembly GCA_933228895.1). Classification (NCBI taxonomy): domain Eukaryota; kingdom Metazoa; phylum Arthropoda; class Insecta; order Odonata; family Platycnemididae; genus Platycnemis; species Platycnemis pennipes. Next base: position 149,294,678 of record OW121850.1, read on the forward strand.
TCATCTGATAGGAGCCCCCTCACACGCGCGATATTCGCTGCAGATGTGTTGGCTCGCTCTAGCGATCGATTCTTTAGCTCCACTAATTCCTCGACCACGCTCCGCAGGAACCTAGTGTTATTTGACACCCGGTCTTCCAGCCCTTCCACTACAAGCAACTGTCCCTCGATTTCCGTCTGAGCCTTCCCCCCATCCCTTTCCAATTTCTCTAGCCGCCCATTTATCCGCTGCAAATCGCCAGCATCTAATGTGCCAAATATGGTGCGTAGTACTGACCCTCCAGCGTCTATCCATCCCCGGCGCACTCTGCGCTTATCAATTAAGTCGACCAGCGTTTCCATTTCTTCCTTTACGCGCGCATACTCCGCCGTCATTCGCCCAATGGCTACCCTATATCCCTCCTCTACTCTACCAATATTATACGCCCTCGCGTGCCGCCCTAAAACGTCGAACATTGTGACGAGGCGCTTATATTCATCCCGTACCTCCTTAAGGTCTAAATTAAATACCAAAATCCACGTTTTATCCGTCATAATCACATCTTGCTGCCGCTCAAACATTACCCCGCTATGCAGCGTTTTTACCTCTTGACCAACGACCCCATTGGAGTGTGGCCGGTTCCCGCAACCCACCAAAATGGCAACAACCCAACACATTAATATAGACATCTCCCTTATTAATACTTAAACCTATGTAAAACAGAATATCAGCGGCTATTACCAAATAAAAAGCACATATACAAGAAATTCTGAAATAAAACACAGCAACAATATTTCATACAATTACATCACTGCTCTTCAGATTGAGAAGGTAACCGTCCCTGGCTCCGCAGTTGATAAGGGCACACTAGTGAGGGCGGCGATGGCTCTCTGGAAATTCGAGATCGTAAGGGGTAGGGGGACCGCTGCACTGCACTTAGGGAGGAGTGTGGAGGTAGGTATGGCGAGGTGGGAGGGGAAGGTGGGGTCGCCTCCCCACTCGTCGACGATGTACTCTCCCTCTGCTCCCTCTCCTCCTTCCTCGTCTCCGTGGACCCTCTCCTCGTGAGGAGAAGTCGCGCCTCGCTGCGGGGGAATCTCCTCTATCTCCTCCCACTCGTCCTCCTCCTGGAGGGGGGAAGAACCCGGCGCCGCGTTGTCGGGTTCCGTGGGGATCTTCCGCGATGGTCGCCCTCGACGGCGATGTTCACCAACTCCTATGGTGGGGGGAATAGCACCGCGATAAGGTTTCACACGATTTCTATGGACCACCAGGGTGCGAAACGGAAGCTCCAGCAAGAGATTGCACTTGGATGTGACTTTCAGGATCTTATACGGGCCCGCCCACGGCTTATGAAACTTTCTCACCTGCCCTACCTTTAGGCCTGGATCACTAAGGAATACATAATCGCCCTTCTTATAATCCCACAATTTCCCCTTTGGTTTCGTACCCTGTTGCCGATTCCGCTGTGCCTGTCTGTCCTTCCTTGCGCATTTTTTCCACATTTCCCGCAACCGCACTCTCAACTCCGCGACGGAAGGATGCTCCGATTTCTCACCCGCTTTTTGTCCACATTCAAACGGCGTTACCATGGGTTTCCCAAACACAATTTCCTGTGGGGAGAATCCTGTGCTCGAATGAACATTCGAGTTGTATGCGGCCACCGCATAATCTATCCATTCGTCCCAATCGTTGTTCCTCACATTTACGTAATGGCTCAATATCTGTGCTATAGAGCGATGAACTCGCTCGCAACGCCCGTCCCCCTCGGGATGCCCGGGACTTGTTCTTAATTGTCTGACACGCAACAGCTTACACACTCCCCTGAATAGTTCCGACATGAAGTTGCTCCCTTGGTCCGACAAGATAACCTCCGGGACGCCAAATTTCAGGATCCATTGCTTCACCAGGGCCGACGCCACGGTTTCCGCCGTCTGATCGGGTAGAGGCACCATCGCTACATATCTCGAAAAGTGATCAATTATCGTCAGAATATACCTGTTTTCCCGAGCTGTTCGAGGCATAGCACCAACGATATCCACCGCGATGAACTCAAAAGTACTTTTGGGTGTGGGCAGCGCTTGCAAGGGTGCTCTACTCCTTCCATAGGGACTACGCCTACTACAAGCAATGCAGCTGCGCACGTGCTCTTCCACGTCTCTCTTTAAATGGGGCCACCAAAAATTCCGTTCTATCCTATCAGTGGTCGCCTCCACTCCCCCATGCCCTGATAACACATGCTCATGATGCCACTGCAGGATGTCCTTTCTTAGTCTGACAGGAACTACCACTTTACTCCCACATTCCATTTTTTTATATAGCACTCCGTTCTGAAATTCGAACCCTGCGCTTCCTTCTCATTTTGCACAATCCTCGTCCCTTGATTGCTCTGCCCCAAAGTCTATCTCATTTTCAGCGATCACCTTACACACCTTCCTACTTAGTGCGTCAGCGTTTGCGTGCTTTTTGCCTGGCTTATGTATCACTTCGTAGTCATACTCCCCTAGCTTGAGGGTCCATCTCAGTAACCGACTACTTGGGTCCTTCAGTCCGAATAACCGCTTCAATGCTGCATGATCAGTCACTATGGTGAACTTCCGTCCGTACACATAGCAGCGGAAATGGTTAATCGCCCACACCACCCCCAGCAGTTCCTTCTCAGTCGTTGTGTACGCGATTTCGGGACTTGTCAGCTGTCGGGAAGCGTACGCCACTGGGCGTTCCACGCCATCATGCACTTGTGATAAAACTGCACAGATTGCATAATTACTTGCGTCAGTGGAGATAACAAAGGGCATAGAAAAATCCGGGTATACCAAGACAGGGGTGCTAGTTAACGCTTTCTTCAAAACTTCAACAGCCTCGTCACACTCCGGAGTCCACACGAACGCGGCCCCCTTTTTCAATAGTCTCGTTAAGGGACGGGCAATTACCGCGTAATTACTTACGAACCGGCGATAGTAGTTCGTTAACCCTAAAAATGACTGCGTCTCCTTCACTGATTTAGGGGTGGGGAAATTCAGCACTGCCGTCACTTTTGCCGGGTCTGGGCGCACTCCCTCCGCGCTGATCACATGGCCTAGATAATTAACTTGTGGCAGCGCAAAATGACATTTCTCTAACTTTAGTGACAGGCCTGCTGCCTCGAGTTTGTCAAACACACGCTCCAACCGACTTGCATGCTCACTCACCGAACTGCTAAAAACAATGATATCGTCTAAGTACACTAAACACTCATTTGGACTAAGACCTCGCAGTACGCCATTCATAAAACGCATAAATGATGACGGGGCATTTCGGAGACCGAAAGGGTGACGAACATACTCATAATGACCGCTGTCCACGTTAAACCCGGTCTTTTCAATTGATTCCGGAGATAACGGTATCTGGTGATACCCCGCGACCATGTCCAGGGTGGTGAAATATCTACACCCTCCTAAGTACTCCAGGGTTTCAACAATGTTCGGCAGCGGATACACGTCGGGCTTCGTTATCGCGTTGAGTGCACGAAAATCTATACAAAATCGATAACACGGTTTCCCGTCTATCGACTTTTTAGGCACAATGACAACTGGTGAGGCCCACGGACTATTACTGGGTCTTATGACTCCACTTGCCAATTGCTCTGCCACAAATTCCTCAATTAACGGTTTAAAATGATGCGGGGTCCGGTAAGGCTTTCGATAAATGGGTCGCGCGTCCCCGGTTAGGATCTCGTGTGATGTTAAATGAGTGGCGGGTGGATTCTTTGAATACGCGAATAGCTGACTGTGCCTTTCCAGCACGGGAAGCAATACCGAGCGCTCTTCTGATTCTAAGTGACTGAGCTTCTCGGCAATTTGTTCCTCCACATCCCCTCTCGCCTCAGTCTCCACACTATTCACTAGGACTTCTCTCTCACCTTCCCCGCCATCGTCCGACTCTTCTGCAACTGCACTTGCCCTAACTATCAGAGTCCCCTTATTTAGGATCACATCATTAAGCCCAAAGTTACTTACGCGTGCCAGCGTACACCTCTTTTCGTCCACCTTACTTATGCTCCGGGCGACCCAGCACTCCTCCATCTCGAGCGCGGGTTCGAGGACACACTCCTCGCCTTCTCTCCATCCATCTCGTGGTAAGGGGACTGTCAACACCTTCGCCGAGCGGGCAGGGATGATCTCCGCCGCCGCAAGCCGCACCGGCACCTCCACGCGGTAACGGCGCCCTCCTGGAACCCCGGTCCTCGGCGGCACGGACTCCCGCGCGCGCACGCCCGCGTCCGCCGGATGCTCCCGCGCCACCCACGGCGAAGCTCTGCCTCCGTCACTCGGCGTTCCCTCCGTCCGCTCCGTTGTCTCCGCCGGCCGCATCCGCGTTACCTCCGGCATCGCCCCATTTCTTTTTCCCCGGCGCCCCCTTCTCCGCCTCCGCGCCGTCGCCATCTTGGCCTCGTCCGTCACTCGGGCCATCTCCCGCGTTCCTCCTTCCCAACCCCCATTTATCGTCATTGCCCTCCCCGAAATAGTCACCTTTTTTCCTCTTACGTCAATGACGGCCCCACACTCTCTCAGGAAGTCCATCCCCAGGATTCCGGCGTAATCGTTCAGGCCATCGACTACTTGGGCTCGCAATTGGTGCTGGAAACCCCCTATTTCGATGTCCATCACCACTTCCCCATGGTTCCACACCATTCCTCCGTTCAACCCCCGTATCCGATACCATGACCTCATGGGCACCAGGTCACCAATACAATTCTTCGACAACAGGCTCACCTGGGCTCCGGTGTCGATTAACAGCCGCCATTTTTGTCCTCCGCACGTTGCTGAGATGATTAAATCTCCTCCGCCCTGACTGCGCGCGCGCAGGAACGTGAGTTGGGGTCTTAGCGGGCGGTTCGCTCGACCCCCTCGCCGTTTAAACCCCTCCCGTAACCCTTGGTTCACCACTCGTCTAGGTTGTCGACACTCCCTCGCCCAATGCCCCGCGCCCCCGCAGTTGTAACATTTCGTGGTCCCTTGGCCCCGCGGACACGCCCGAGCGTAATGTCCGTCCTGCCCGCAGGTGTAGCAACCCCCCGCGGCTGACACGAATACCTTCCTGGGTTCGTTCGCTGGTCTCGCTCGTCTTTCCACTTCTCTTACGCGGACCGCAGCCGCCACCGCTGCGTCTAGCGACTCGGGCATTGCAAGCCGGGTGTATTCGCCTATCTTCCCTACGAGGCCATTCAAAAACGCGTCCAACGCTCGCTCGTCCGCTTCCGCCAGCCGAACTGCAGCCTCTCCCGGGTTCTCTTCCTCCTTTATCGTTTGTATATTTATGCTACGTATCCGGTCTGCGAACTCTTCGATTCCTTCTCCCGGCCCCATCCTCACATTCGCTAGCAACTCCCTATAATACCGGCGGTTTTCCACGCCACCATACCTCTTTAATAACAGGTCTTTCGCTTCTGCATAACTCGTCACATTCCCTGTTTTTTCGTGTGCCTGCATAAATCCCGCAGCCCCTGCTCGAAGTTTCAACACCAGAGCACCTAACTTGTCCCCGTCACTCCATCCGCCGAACTCAGCCGCTCTCTCCAAACACGACACAAACCCTTCTACGTTCTCTCCTCTCGCCCCCGTAAACGGCTCCACAGCGGATAACGTCGAATACGATTTATTCCTACATTCACCTCTCGCAGTGCTTTCTTCCCTGTCCTGTTTCAACAATCTTAACTGCTCGCTCAATTCGTCCAACGCTTGCTGCAGCTCCATTTTGCATCCCGACATACTCACACGTCCCGCCATTCTTACACAACACTTCCACTACTTACGGCTTATATTACAACTCGTCGAACTCGGAGATCCCACTTCTGACACCAAATTGTAAGCTGGGATGGGATTCGGTTGAGAGTCGTAAGGGAAAAGCCGGGAATCTGGGTAACTTGGCTTTATTCAAACATCACACGTAAGATACAACCGTCGCACATCCGATCTAAAAACAGACTCCGCGCGCGAGCGCTCGGCCGCTGCCTCGGGACGCTGCGTCTCTTATCTCGAAACGTGCTGATCGCCCGGAACAAGACGCTGCCCCCGGGAGAGGCAGCGCGTCCGTTGGAAGAGCGAGTGCAGTGCGGAGACATTGCCTAATAAGGCCATGACTTGAAGGACTGCCATATAAGGCATGCCATCGCCCATACTTACATACTTATGTTTGTTAAAGTAAATTGTAGCAAATTTACGAACACGGGTTATCTCCGTAAGTATGCAACATTAGAAGCACGCGAACACCTTTGTCTTCAACTTAAAATTTCTAATGAGGATTTATTATTGCTCCTCTTCAGTACGCACTTGGATATACATGTGGAAAAATCGTTTATTTTCCATGTATATGTAAAGTGGCGGATCTATTGGGGTTGGGGTGGGGGGACTCAGGGTGAGGCTATAGATCCCCCTCCCTATTGGGTCGGAATTTCAATCTAGGCCCATGATGACTTCCATAAACTACATAAACTTCCATACTAATAGAAGAACCTACTACATGTGCATATTAATCTTTTCAAATTCTGTCTTTTTTATCAAAGAATCAGCCTAAAACCGCCATTTTTGTGTCTTGAAAAATCCAAAATTTTGGGACTCGTCTCTTCTCTCTCTTTACACCCCCCTGGTCCAAACCTGGGTCCGACATCCGAGGCCTGAGTTGGTGGTGGCAAACACATTGTTCTGAAACTACCAACGGAGAAGATATACCTGGAAAATGCCCGGAGACAGAAGAAGATTTCAAATTGACTACATTTTAGTGAAGCAGAAAACCAGGTGAAGAGCTGCAAAAGCTACCTGGGTGCATGTTTGGACAGTGACCACAACTCAGTGATGATGAAATGCCGCTTAAAACTCAAGAAATTGAAGAAATCAATGAAGAACCAAATGGCAACTAGAGAAACTAATGGAAATGAACTCACCAACGGCTTGCCTTTCAGAAGGCAGTGGAAAACAAAATAGAAGAGGATTTGAATGTGAAATCAGTGGAAAAGAGATGGGAGAAAATCAAAGAGAGAAGAAAATATAAAAATGTGGAAACTGAAGAAGGGCAGCTTCGCTACAAAAGAATCAGGAATGAAATATGCCGTAAAGCGAGAAAAGCAGGAGAAATGTGGATAAAGGATCTGTGCGAAGATGTAGAAAGCAACCTCACAAATGGAAATGTAGAAGTATCCTACAGGATGGTGAGAAATCACTTCAAGGAACGGGCTGCAAGATGTAACAGCATCAGGGACAAGAATGGAGAACTCTTAATTGAACATGAAGATAAAGTGAAGATATGGAAGGAATACTTGGAAGAGTTGTACAATGGAAGCTATATTATAGCGGTAGTAATCGAAGAGGATAATGAAGTGGAGATAGATGATTTGTGATATGTACCCTACAGGAGAGATACCCACGGACTTTGAGAAGAATATCATCATCCCTATTGCCAAAAAGAAGAGGGCTGAGAACTGTGAACATTTTAAGACCATAAGCCTGCTGACACATGCCTCAACGATATTGACGAGAATCATCTATAGAAGAATAGAGCGAAAAGCTGAGGAATTCCTGGATGAGGACCAATTCAGGTTCAGAAGAAACAAGGGCACAAGATAAGCGATTTACGCCCTCAGGCTACTTATAGAGAAGAAAGAAGAATCTACCGACGTTTGTTGGATTTGTGGATGTGGAGAAGGCATTTGACAACGTGGATTGGAACATGATGCTAAAGGTTCTGAAAGAAATTGGAGTATCATGCAATGACCGTACCTCCATGCTAATGGATGTTCCTCCTCCTGCATTAAGCCAGTAGTTGGTTGCAGCTGCTGGATTTCTGGGAGAGAAGACGCTTCCAAATGCACATGTTCTGAGGGCCAAAGGTCAATAGGAAGTGTGAGAAGTGATGGTCCTGACCAATGTAATTCAGCACGCACTAGTTGCTGCGGAAGAAGGCCGCGAGAAGCACATTCAGCCGGGTTCTGATGAGAGTCAATATGACGCCATGAGCACATCGGAAGATAATTATTTATCGTTGTCACCCGATTGGCTACGGACATTTTAAGTAAATGAGGAGGAGTAGCCAACCATGAAAGAACAATGGTTGAATCTGAAAAGGCAAAAGTGTGGGAAGTAGAAATCCTATCTTTCAAAGTAAGATATATACGATTCAAGAGCCGTGACAACAAAAAAGCCGCTAATAGTTCCAATGTAGGTATGGTAATTGTCTTGAGTGGAGTTACCTTTGTCCTAGCGCCCAAAAAATTAACCTTGGGTCCCTCACCTCTGACTACCTCACCTCTAGGTAAACTAGAGCACCATACAACCAAGCTCAGAAGCGACACAAAATGCTACTAATTGGCACTCCGGACGGTTAGGAAGTGAGACGAACCAGGGAATGTGAATTTCCGACAAAATATGGCAGACTGGACCATAATCACAACGTTAGAGAAATTAATTACCGAACTGACAGATTCAAAACGCCCGTCTTTCCTCCTACAATTAGGGATATGAATAGCGGTAAATATGTCCACACTGAGTTTTGACCTAATGTCCTCCTCCCAAAATTTCGTACAAGTGGAAGCGGCTATTATTAAATGGAAGTCACCGATGGATTAGGTCTTAAGCACTATTATTTGGGATAGATGGAGGAGAGGATATATGGTGAGGATTGACGTCGGAGAGAAGCCTATTAATAGCTTTAGTACACACGTTAACGAAATACGCAAAGGGCTTCATTGTTTAGCATCTCATCCAATGGACGAGGTTGTTCTCTTTGAATTTGCTCTTCACATACTAGTGCATGAAGGACGGTGCACCTCATGGTATTCATGCCCCCGAAACGAATGAAATATGTCCCAAGTCAAGATATATTGTCAATTTAGCAGTCATTCTCAACAGAATTTTAAATATTACACATAGTAATGTGCATATTGCTGTACTAATTTAAAATTTTGTATACTTGTAAATATTTTAATAATATGAGGTGGCATAGTTTGTTAACCAGATGACTATTAATTGTCTTCGAACAGTCACAAATAAATTATAATTTGCTACTAACTTTTGTATTTAACTCCCGTGGAAGAGTAAATTTGACTTTTATAATACCTAGGTTCGTAATGTACGTAGAAGAGTAGTTTATGTGTCTTTTATAATTCTATTCCTCTTCTCAGTTGTTTTCCTTATACTTTAAATTTGACTTTTCTGTACTGCGTGTAAACTTAAACAACACTCGCACTCTGCCACAGACTGTGGGAAAGTTTGTGGAAAAGCTGTTTGATTGAACTTGTTCATTCTATTTTATCAAAACATTTACGCATAAACTGTATGAACACTGAAATATTTACTGGACGTGTGTTGTTGGTCATTTGCTGACCTTGCCGTCACTCGCCTAAAGCCCTCTCACCGGCACATCCATCTCAAAGTCCGTCTTTGCACAGACAATGAGTGCGTGCTTTGCTGATGCCTGATTATAGAGTGAATGTGGGAAACGAGTTTCAGACAATGATTGATTCAAATGGCTCGCGTTGAATGGGCTCTCGCATACACGTGCAATTATATGCATTGAGTGTGAAGTCGACCTCGAACTCCTGCGATCGTCTGTCCATGAGAAATATCCTGTTAAGGAGTTTTAAATTGGGAAGTCCTTCAGAGTGTTCTGAGCGAAATTTCTATCGGACGATGGGAATTTTATTCTTTGTCAACAAACAAATTTTGAATCACCCGCTTGCAAAAAGATATCGATAATATGCAGTAAAAAGTAACATTTCCAAAGAGTTGGTGCGACTCATGTAATGTTGATTTCTGGGTGAAAAATTCAATCATTTCTCTAGCGAAATGTGATAAATGTCGAGATTCTGTCGTGATGTACCTAATGACCCTTCTGTAACGATTTTTTTATAATCCAGTTGCATCGTATTTTAATGTAATTTTCACCAGGAAACGTCACAAAAGAATGATCGTCGTGGTCTCTGAACTTATTTACCACCGAGAGTAGGATTTGTAAACATTTCCATCAATTTTTCTCCTCTCATAATCATCCACTCCAAACTGAAATTCTTCAGGTGCCCTACGGTAACGATCCTAATTACCGTATTTGTCCGAACATAAGCCCCCCTTTTTTGACAAAATATCGGTCATAAAAAGTGAAGGGGGCTATTTTGGGGCACTACAAAGTTTCATTATGTATATGCATCAAAAAAACAATAACGGTATTGGGAAATAATGCATGATTATACATAAGGGCAACAAACACCAGGATACATGGTGGTGATAAGTGATAAAGTGGTGTGAAATGTTATTTCTGTTTCATTATTTTGTCTTTCGGATATGTACTGTCACTCTATGAAGTAACCCTAATCGATATCCCTAATACTCCCCCGGCAAAGAACTCGGCCATAAAACTGAGTTATAAAAAGTGCAATTACTTGCTTAAACATGAAAAACATTCGGAAATGCATAAAACATAAATGCAGTTGAAATAATCAATAACCAATATTAATATTTTTATTATACATATCTCGGTAAATACTGTGGCCCATAACTCCATCGTAAAAAATATATTTTCGCGTTCAAGATTCAGTCCTGTCTAAACAAGATGAGCAACGGAGTACATTAAGCAGAAACGGGGAAAAGGGAATCACAAGGAGATCTCAAATGAGGGGAAATAAATCAAAACCCTCGTTTATATCCTGTCAAAACATCCAATTTACCTTTCCAGCAAAATTTACTCGATAGGTAGGTACCATGTGAAGTCCATTGAGTAGATAGTCGAGATATTGCCCCTTCACATTTATCTTTATGCTACAATTTTTATTTAAACACACACTAAAAAGTAAACAGAAATATGTTATACTACGATAAAATCACATCAAAGGTAACTACCAACGAACCAGTTACTACTGAACGTAAATAACATGGCCAAGACTATAGTAGTGTGAGATGCTTCGTCATCATCCCAATAAATATATAACACTTGTTGAATGCCCACATCATAGAGCACAAGGAAAACCATTGACTTTTACAATGTACATGCAAACAAAGACAATTATAGGGATCCATGACAATCGTAATCTTTCACACGATTGATGTGCTCGCGGAAAGAAAATGACGATTGGTCACTGTTGTGCTTTTGTTTCCGAGGCGCTTATTCCAAAATACCTGTCTGCTCCACTGTGTTCCGAGCAGTATGGAAATAGCCTTCATTTCACAGGCAGTCACTGCTGTTTGCAGATAAGTAATAAATATGAATCCAGTAGAGAGAAGGGGGTCTACGATATGGCAATTAAATTCCTATCAGTGTAGGAGTTGCGACGCAAATTTTAAAATTGCTGTAGCAAAATATGCCAGAGCCAGTGGAAACCATTCAGGGGCTGAAAATTATGGTGTAGACGGAAAAAGTGTCAGACTTTAGCGAACACGGCTCTACTTCTCTACATCTCACTGCGCACTTGGGGGTCCAACTACATCTACATAATACCCTGCATGCCACCATAAACTGCTGGCAGACACGCAGAATTGGAAGTTCGTGCTGTCAGATTTGTTCGCGAAAAGTCAAGGAATGTTTTAGTTATGGCATATGATCTGGAAGGAAGCTAGAAAGATTGCGAGTGAAATGGGGATTTCGAGGGCAGATTTTCAGGCGAGTTCTGTGTGGTTACGGAGGATGATGAAGAGAAATGGGTTTTCCTTGCGAAGACGAATAACGAACGCCAAGCGTCCACCCCAATTCTATGAAGAGAAGATGCTAAGTTTCCCACATTTCATTATTCACTTATGACAGCAGCAACGATACCTGTTGGAGCAAATTGGTAACACGGACCAGACACCAGTCTATTTTGACATGCACAGCTCTACTACTGTGAAAGATAGGTAAATTGAATAGGATAAGGCATTATTTTATGAAAAATTGACTGTGTAAGAACAACTTTGTATTTTTCACGCTTTTTTTGAGAAACCGTACCAGTTTCCACACTCCCGTGTCATTGTCAAGGGTGTTCTCTTGATACCCTTGACAACAACAATGACACGAGACCGGAAACCGGTAGGGTTTCTCAATAAATGCGTGAAAAATACAAAGTTAAGTTGTTCTTACACTATGTGAAAGAGGGGGGTTCAAAATCAGTATTGATTAAAAGAGCGGGAAATGAAAAGACGTGCGTGATGGGCATCACAGCCGATGGAAGGAAGCTACAACCATATGTGATATTTAATAGGAAGACTCAGCAATAAAAGATAAGTTTCCTCCCGGGATTCATGTACAGGTTCAAGAGAAAGGGTGGATGACAGAAGACTTAGTGAGAGAGAAGACCAGGAGCTCTAGATGCAACTTCATCGTATTTGACGCTAAATTCCTAGATTCCTTTAAGGGACTGAGGAAGTAAAAATGGATATCAGGGCAGGAAAATCTGACATGGAAGGACAGGGCAGGAAAATCTGACATGGAAGGACAGGGCAGGAAAATCTGACATGGAAGGACAGGGCAGGAAAATCTGACATGGAAGGACAGGGCAGGAAAATCTGACATGGAAGGACAGGGCAGGAAAATCTGACATGGAAGGACAGGGCAGGAAAATCTGACATGGAAGGACAGGGCAGGAAAATCTGACATGGAAGGACAGGGCAGGAAAATCTGACATGGAAGGACAGGGCAGGAAAATCTGACATGGAAGGACAGGGCAGGAAAATCTGACATGGAAGGACAGGGCAGGAAAATCTGACATGGAAAGACAGGGCAGGAAAATCTGACATGGAAGGACAGGGCAGGAAAATCTGACATGGAAGGACAGGGCAGGAAAATCTGACATGGAAGGACAGGGCAGGAAAATCTGACATGGAAAGACAGGGCAGGAAAATCTGACATGGAAGGACAGGGCAGGAAAATCTGACATGGAAGGACAGGGCAGGAAAATCTGACATGGAAGGACAGGGCAGGAAAATCTGACATGGAAGGACAGGGCAGGAGGGATCCCTGGAGGGATGTCGAGCCTGCTTCAGCCACTCGATGTGTCGCTAAACAAACCGCTTAAGGACAGGTTGAAGGCAACTTATGCTGAGAGGATGCTGGAAGAGGAAAAGGAATATACTCCATCGGGAAGAATAAAGAAACCTTCTTCTGCCCTCATCACTCAATGGGTACTCAATTGTTGGAATAGCATTCCTGAAGAAATTGTGATGAAGAGTTTAAAAAATATCATATATCTAATGAACTGGATGGTACAGGTGATGACATTTTTTGGATGAACTCTGATGATGAGGATGATAAGGGCTGTGGTCAAGAAGAAAGTGATGAGTCAGGGGATAGACAGTCAGAAGAGGAGGAATCAAATACATGGGTGAAATAGAAGATAGAAAAATGTGCATTTCATTATATTTATTAGTCTTTAATTGTATTTCCAAGGAAAATGCCAATGTATTTTTCAGAAAAGAATAGAGGACAAAAGTGTATAATGAAGGGTCAGAACCATTAAAAGTTGGGAAAAGTTTAAGTTGATTAAGTATTTCATTCTCTTGCCTAGATATTTGAAATTTTCATGTTAAAGTACTATCTTAAACCCAAGTGCTAATTCAGGTACATATTCTAATTTTGACGTAAAAAGTGTGTTTTACCTGCAAAGCAAGATGCTTAAAAGTAGATGTTAATTTTTTCCAAATGTGATGCTAGAAAGTTATGGGGGTGGGGCTTATATTAGCGTGGGGGCTACATTCGGACAAATACGGTACACGTTGTAATGTTTAAATATCATTTCATATCTGCTGTCATGTGGTGTAATGTACTCTTCGATTGTTGAATGCAGCAATAATAAGCTCATACCTCAAATAATGAATGGGAGTAGCCGTTTGGAAACTTCAATGTAAAGAAAAGTAGGGTTACATCATTTAAATGTAGCCAAACTGGTAGAAAGAACATTGGAATCAACACAATGATAATTATGTGGAAATGTAATGCCTGATTCACTTTTATCCAGGAGGAATAAGTTCGCTTATAAGTTGAATACATTCTTGACCAATCGAAGGTACATTTTTGCACTCACAAGCTTCAATACTATAAAAAAGTCATTTTGATCATTGGGTTATTATTCCTTGTATAAAGGTCGGCGCTGAACCTAAAGCCACCGAGTGCATCCACCAGGTTGCGGATGGTGGGTCGACCTCTATATCTATAGAGGTTAGCTGCGAGAGAAGCAAGTTTACTCGTCGAATAAGAGAAGAAAACTTAATTACTTTAGGGGATTGGAACGCTGTCTTTGGCGAAGGTAAAGATGGAGGAATAACAGGAAAATATGGCTTGGGAAATTGATTGAGATAGAAGAAAAAATTATAGAATTCTGCACACAACACAAGCTGGTGGTGGCAAACACATTGTTTCAAAACCATCAACAGAGAAGATATACCTGGAAAATGCCCGGAGACAAGAAGATTTCAAATTGACTACATTTTAGTGAAGCAGAAAACCAGGTGAAGAGCTGCAAAAGCTACCCGGGTGCATGTTTCGACAGTGACCACAACTCAGTGATGATGAAATGCCGCTTAAAACTCAAGAAATTGAAGAAATCAATGAAGAACCAAATGGCAACTAGAGAAACTAATGGAAATGAACTCACCAACGGCTTGCCTTTCAGAAGGCAGTGGAAAACAAAATAGAAGAGGAATGTTGCAGTCTGCGTTCTTCATCTGTCAGGAAGACATGGAAGTTTATCGACGCCTGAGGAATGAGAGTGAGGCATTGAAGGGCAGTAGGAGACATCTACATAATACCCTGCATGCCACCATAAAGTGTGTGGCAAGCAGAGATCATTTGACGCATTTGTAGAGTATGGAGCATAATAACCTTATATTTTCATTGCTTGCACATTTAAAAAATTATATCTGCTAGATATTAAATGCATCCCTTCCTTTTTATATTTTCTTATAATATTCGTAATTTATTGTATTGGCTTAATTTTGGATTTGGCTCCATCATAGCTGAATGAAATTTTGGATTCAGGAAATTTAAATTTACCATGTATTGATCATAAAGAGCAAATAATGGCATGGGAAATAAATTATAACATTACTATAGGAATGCTGACGTGGCAAGGCAAAAACAGTCAGGCAGAGAGAGACAATTGCTATATTAAGAAAAGTATAATTTTTTAATGCTAAGATGAATTTTAATGCTAAAAAAATATTGAGGTGCCGCGATGAAAATAAAGTTTTAAAAAAATCAGAATTTGATCAAAACTGAATAAGTTTTGAATAACCACGTAAAGTACAATGGCCAGATCACATATGAAGAGAAATAAGAAGAAGACTAAGATATTGGTGTGCAGCAAGATAGAAGAGGCCAAAACCAACGCTAAAGTCGAAAAACAGAAACTGGAAGAGGTGAAAGAGTTCTGCTACCTAGGAAGCCGAGTAACCAACGATGGACCAAGCAGGAAAGAAATAGTGAATAGAATAGCCCAAGAAAAGAGGGCATTCTCTCAAAAGAAGAATCTACTTACAGCTGGAAATACAAGATTGTAAGTAAGGAAGCAATTCATCAAAAGGTATATCTGGAGCATGTTTCTTTATGGCAGTGAGGCATGGACGATGATGACAGCAGCGGAGAAGAAAAGGGTGGAAGCATTTGAAATGTGGTGCTACAGAAGAATGATGAAGATAAAATGGTTCGAAGAGCTAAGAAGAGTGGGAGAGAAGTCTGCTGACAACTCTATAAGAAGAAGGGGCAACTTAGTCGGCCATATCTTGAGACATGATGGGATTATGAAGACATTCTTCGAGGGAAGAGTAAACGGGAAGATTGGAAAAGGCAGGCGTCATATGAGATGTTATGGAACAGGTGTTGAAGGATGTAAAGGAGAGGAATTACATCAATATGGAGAGGTTGGCCGATAGAAGTGGAACATCGAGTGGAAAGCTGCGCCAAACCAATCCTTTTGACCGATGAAAAAAATCATTTGTTGGCTTCCTTCTTATTATTTTCAGATTTCTGGCCATATTGGAAATTTAACCAATAAATATGTGATGGCTGGTGTGAAACAATCTCATGTACAACTACGGTCGTTTCTAAGTATGCGACTTCACAGTTGTTAGTTGGTGGAAGCGTCTAATCTCTGACGTTTTAGTGTCTTTTATAGAGGTTTTACACGCCAATGATATTTTAAGTATATTAAGACAGGCTGTTTTCAGTAGTGGGTAACTGACGTTTAAAACATATTATATTTGGTGTGTATATGTACTTAGCGTCACCATATTGAGTTATACGCGTATAACTACGTTAAAAACTACTAAAATTAAAGTAGCTATGCGTAGAGGTAAAATTAAAGTAGCTATGCTAAAGTTATATTCCAAACATTGGTATCATTAAGCGGCCGCTGTTAAGGGTTGAACTGGAATATGTGGGGCTGAGTTCAGGTCGTGGAAGGAGGATGGGTGGGGCTGAAGCTCGTGCGAGGGTCCCATGGATGATATGACTCTCAATGGAGGGGGGGAGCACTGAGCGATCGAGCAAACTTTCCGCTATATCTCAGGTGCTGCATCCCCCTGGATGGTGTGCGCTACGGTGGGAATTTGAATCTTCCTCTATTGGCAAGAGAGTTCGTTCTTCGAGACTTAAAATGAAAATGACGAATTAAAGCAAGGTTGTTGGCATTAGGAAGAACTTCCGTTTACATTACTTCGACATAATAATAGTAATTATGCAATTTTATGAACGAATTAAGATATAACGACAGTAAGCATAGGTAAACAACAACAAATACAGCCAAGATGACGTCGCTTTCAGATTAATTGAAGGGGATCATCAATATTATTCTTCTGCATACTGAGCTTTTTCGAGATTAGTTATGTTTTAGTTTGAACATCGCATAAGACACACTTTTGGTTACTTACAGGCTTTCCTTTCCAAATTTAGGATATATAAAAAGTACAAATGGACTGAAAGCATCCGTGGAATGTGAGTAGCCAGGCAAATTGACCCGATTGAAAAAGAATTGTTTTCGTTCGGTAAAGGCCAGGGTGTTGAATGAACTTAGGCCCGATTTCATAATTTTCTTATCTAAAACTTTCTCGGTATGAAAGCAGTCACTGACAATTACCCAGTAACCGACCGATGGGGTTTACAAAATCTAAACTCTCGGCAACCTCGACGTTGTTTTAGCATGAACACGAAAGTCATCGCATGATTCACCTCAACAATCTGACAACTTGAGAGTCAATTTTGAAAACTTCTTAATTCTGAGTCATTTCCAGAATGAAAATTGGATAGTAAAACTTAAAGTTGCCATAGTCTAGGGGTACTTCAGTGCTCAAAGGGCTAAGGTTATACAGCATAATATAAACTAAGATCATAATTCTATGACCTTGAGAAGCATTGTTATGGAGCATTCAGGGTCCACTAATGTGGTTAACTTTCTTCCTATCTTTGAGTTTTTGCTCAGATGGTATAAGACAAATTTCTTCATGCATTCTATTCCTATTGAAGTGGCAATGGGTATGATTGGCTCTGGTCCAATCGGATTTTGGCTGGATCTGGCCTTTTCCAGCTCATCAGCCATCTCATTTCGTTGGAATGGGGCAATCAATTATAAATCCTGAGAAGGAGAAGATATGGGTGGAGAGAGGATAGTTTCATAACAAGAATTCTTTCTGGAAGATGGAAGAGGTATATATTCAGACACAAGATAGCAGTCTAAAAAAACACAGTCTAAAAAAACACAGTCTGTCTCAAATACTCACACATAATTCCAACCAACTTATGACCTAATTAGGTCATAGATTAAACTCATGCCAAATAATGTAGTAAGTGGAAGCATCTAGAACTAGAAATTGTGTCATATGGAATGCCTTTTGACATAATTTCTACTTCTATTTTTGTGGAATGGGAGAGTGGGTTGGTCATCTCTTCGTAAAGTAGTGCTACTTCGTAAAGTAGTGCTACTTCGTAAAGTAGTGCTAGAGCAGTAGAGTACATCTTGGAGAGACGTGCGCAATAACAAACTACGCAGCTTGAAGCGTGTAACGTCAGTCAGGTCTCCTTCCGTCAGGAACAGTCGCAGAGAGGCACTCTCTCTCTTTTCCACCGAATCCCCTCCTTTTTTGAACTCCTTGGCCTCGACATCCCCTCCTCCCTTGGACCTCTTCTCCCCTGCCACCCTCTTCACATCCTCCCTGAAACGCCACTTGCATAACTCACCCCTCTCAAATCCCTAAGTCCCTCTCTTGTGATTACCTCATTACTGTTTATACCTACTCTCTTTGTGATTATCTTTTATTTATCTGTTGATCATGTCAGCCAATGTGCCGTTTTTGGTGATGAAATAAATAAATAATTAAAAAGATACCAATAGCTCAATGTGCATTATATTCGGCCGGGCAACTGGATTGTCCGGAAAGCTGACTGCTCTTATTTCAATAAAGTATTTAATTTAAACTGTGACGAAACCTCTGACCCTATAATGAAAATAGAGAGACTGACGAATTGCCTGATTGAAAGCGCAAGGTGCAGTGTTCCTCGGTTAAAGGGTATACCGCACCAAGACCAGCAGTTCCCTTGTGGAATGAGGAATGCGCCGTGGCAAATCGATGACGGAAGAAAGCGCTGACAATTTTTAGCAAATACCCGACTGCAATGAATCTATCCTCATTCCACAAGCTAAAGCTCGACAGGTAGCGAGAGAGGCAAAAAGGGCTCCTTGGATGGAATTTGTATTGGCTGTAACCTGCCAAACTCCACTTGCACAGGTTTGGAATAAGGTGAGGAGTATATTGGGAAGCCAGCAGCGACTTGGTGGTGTACATCTCCTTAAGGTCGGCAACAACGTCTTATCATCTCCTCCTACTAATTGTGAGGCCTTTGGTCAATTATACGCCAAGGCAAGCAGTGACGAGAGTTGCCATCCACAACAATTGTGGCATAAGGAGCTCTACGAGTCCGTCCAGATTACTTTTGAGTCGTGGACGGTGGCTGATTACAACCTACCTTTCTCCCTGTGGGAACTAAGCTCAGCCATTGCTGATTCCCATGACACCGCTCCAGGAATGGACCACAATGCCTTTCTGCGGATTCTTCCGGAGAGGGCAAAGCCGGAGGTCCTTTGCACCCTCAACCAACTTTGGTCTGAGGGTAGCTTTCCACCATCCTGGCGGGAGTCAGCCATAGTCCCAATCCTGAAACAGGGTAAAGAGACCACCGATCCCAACAGTTACAGGATATCCCTCGCCTGTGCAAGAGAAAGAATGGTTAATCGGCGGCTCGTCTGGTGGCTGGAGCTCTGAAACCTTCTTTCCGACATCCGGTGTGGATTTCGGCGGGGCCGCTCGACTTTTGACCATCCGGATTGTAAGAGTCGACCATTTCATCCAGGAGGCCTTCCTTCTCCACCAGCACGTCGTGACTGTCTTCTTCGACTTGGAGAGAGCATACGATGGAGTCTGGCGGAAGAAGATTCTGATAGTTTTGCATGAATGAGGTTTGAGGGGTAACTTGATCGCCTTTATTCGAAACCTTTTAATAGATCGGGTTTTTAAGATTAAAATAGGCCATCATTTATCTAGCCAATATACCCAGGTAAACGGGGTACCACAGGGCTCCGTCCAGAGCGTCACGCTATTTGCAGTCCCAATAAATGAGGTGGCAAATTGCATCAAACCACCGATTATTGGATCACTCCTTGTGGAATACCAGGATATATTAAATGGGAAACCTACTAAATTTCAAGTAGAATGCCCCTCTCTTGTGAGGTACTTCAACAATGGGAGGAGTTGATAGGTTTGATGAAAATGCCCATTCAGTGAGTGTTAGCAGGATAGGAAAAGAATGGTGGTTTCCCCTGTTAGCATTCGGAGTAGATGCCGACTGCCATACTGACAATGGCTGACAATGAGAAGACAATCCAACAAGAAAAACAACAAGTGGCTTCTGTAGAGTTCTTGTAGAAACGTACTGCGGAGTGTATGGAGTACCGGCAAAAAAAGTAATTCCTGGGGTTCCTGTAACAGAAAGAATTGCTCGGGATATTAGATTAGATAGTAAAGTGGAATACCATGTTCACCAAAGTTGTCCTCAGAGAAGACGCAGAGAATGTCTCACCTGCATATTATGCAGAAGAAATGTGGTAAAGTACAATTGCACAGTCAATGTTGGCAACTCTCACATGTAAGACATTTATATGCCTTTGACTTTGTAATGTTGACTTTATTCTATAAATATGTCCTTTCATAAACTTTTCTATGACGTAACAAGTTAATTATATGATTTCAAGCTGAATAAAAATGTATGCAATGCATTGAAACTCGTATAATTTGTATGAACTGTGCCCAAATGAGTCGGTCCACTCTGGACATTGAGCGAATTGAATGAGTGTGCTGCTCACTGCAGAGGTGACACATGTTTTTATTCAAGTAAGTACATAAATAATTAAATTCTTACTCTTCATTGTATAAATAGAGTATAAAAGTGGCAACCTATGAAATTTTGGTGAAGATGTTTCCATTACATGGGCATTGAAAGGTTAGTACCAGATTTAAAGAGCACACAGCCTATTTCTGGCTAGACCACTTCCAACTGTAATCAGTTGCCCAACAACAGCATTTCCCAGACCACTTAATGGACGCATACGATAAAAATTCATTTCCATAAGGGTTGCGTCAACACTGTGATTAGCGACGGTGGCTTAATTTTCCCATTCGCACGGTCCCCCACTGTCCCCCAACCAATGAGATATCATCCCCCCATCCTTATGTGTGCATCGTGTGTCAGACTGCCCACTGGCCATTCCTTGTGAACCCTGATTTTATGTGTCATTGGGTTAATGAAGGTGACTGTATTTTGTATACAAACAGAGTGCTTGTGTGAGTTACCCTTTGTTTAAATTTTTATATTCCCTTAATATTGTGTGTGATAAGTAATTGACAATTGCTCTAATAACCTTTATTAGTGAATGCTAGTGAATGTATCCTTGGTATCCCTTTATTTATCTTCGATGCGAATGATGAGTAATGGAGAACCCAAGGCATATGCACCTTCCCTCTCCTCTTCGTCCCTTCCAGCCACGTGCTTCCCTTTCCCCATCCTCCTCCCCTTTATTTATCTTCGATGCGAATGATGAGTAATGGAGAACTTCCTCACCCAAGGCATATGCACCTTCCCTCTCCTCTTCATCCCTTCCAGCCACGTGCTTCCTTTTCGCCCCCTCCTTCCCTTTATTTATCTTCGATGCGAATGATGAGTAATGGAGAACCCAAGGCATATGCACCTTCCCTCTCCTCTTCATCCCTTCCAGCCACGTGTTTCCCTTTCGCCCCCCTCCTCCCCTTTATTTATCTTCGATGCGAATGATGAGTAATGGAGAACCCAAGGCATATGCACCTTCCCTCTCCTCTTCATCCCTTCCAGCCACGTGCTTCCCTTTCGCCCCCCTCCTCCCCTTTATTTATCTTCGATGCGAATGATGAGTAATGGAGAACCCAAGGCATATGCACCTTCCCTCTCCTCTTCATCCCTTCCAGCCATGTGCTTCCCTTTCGCCCCCCTCCTCCCCTTTATTTATCTTCGATGCGAATGATGAGTAATGGAGAACCCAAGGCATATGCACCTTCCCTCTCCTCTTCATCCCTTCCAGCCACGTGCTTCCCTTTCGCCCCCCTCCTCCCCTTTATTTATCTTCGATGCGAATGATGAGTAATGGAGAACCCAAGGCATATGCACCTTCCCTCTCCTCTTCATCCCTTCCAGCCACGTGCTTCCCTTTCGCCCCCCTCCTCCCCTTTATTTATCTTCGATGCGAATGATGAGTAATGGAGAACTTCCTCACCCAAGGCATATGCACCTTCCCTCTCCTCTTCATCCCTTCCAGCCACGTGCTTCCCTTTCGCCCCCCTCCTCCCCTTTATTTATCTTCGATGCGAATGATGAGTAATGGAGAACCCAAGGCATATGCACCTTCCCTCTCCTCTTCATCCCTTCCAGCCACGTGCTTCCCTTTCGCCCCCCTCCCCTTTATTTATCTTCGATGCGAATGATGAGTAATGGAGAACTTCCTCACCCAAGGCAGATGCACCTTCCCTCTCCTCTTCATCCCTTCCAGCCACGTGCTTCCCTTTCGCCCCCCTCCTCCCCTTTATTTATCTTCGATGCGAATGATGAGTAATGGAGAACCCAAGGCATATGCACCTTCCCTCTCCTCTTCGTCCCTTCCAGCCACGTGCTTCCCTTTCGCCCCCCTCCTCCCCTTTATTTATCTTCGATGCGAATGATGAGTAATGGAGAACCCAAGGCATATGCACCTTCCCTCTCCTCTTCATCCCTTCCAGCCACGTGCTTCCCTTTCGCCCCCCTCCTCCCCTTTATTTATCTTCGATGCGAATGATGAGTAATGGAGAACCCAAGGCATATGCACCTTCCCTCTCCTCTTCATCCCTTCCAGCCACGTGCTTCCCTTTCGCCCCCCTCCTCCCCTTTATTTATCTTCGATGCGAATGATGAATAATGGAGAACTTCCTCACCCAAGGCAGATGCACCTTCCCTCTCCTCTTCATCCCTTCCAGCCACGTGCTTCCCTTTCGCCCCCCTCCTCCCCTTTATTTATCTTCGATGCGAATGATGAGTAATGGAGAACTTCCTCACCCAAGGCATATGCACCTTCCCTCTCCTCTTCATCCCTTCCAGCCACGTGCTTCCCTTTCGCCCCCCTCCTCCCCTTTATTTATCTTCGATGCGAATGATGAGTAATGGAGAACCCAAGGCATATGCACCTTCCCTCTCCTCTTCATCCCTTCCAGCCACGTGCTTCCCTTTCGCCCCCCTCCTCCCCTTTATTTATCTTCGATGCGAATGATGAGTAATGGAGAACCCAAGGCATATGCACCTTCCCTCTCCTCTTCATCCCTTCCAGCCACGTGCTTCGCTTTCGCCCCCCTCCTCCCCTTTATTTATCTTCGATGCGAATGATGAGTAATGGAGAACTTCCTCACCCAAGGCAGATGCACCTTCCCTCTCCTCTTCATCCCTTCCAGCCACGTGCTTCCTTTTCGCCCCCTCCTTCCCTTTATTTATCTTCGATGCGAATGATGAGTAATGAGAACCCAAGGCATATGCACCTTCCCTCTCCTCTTCGTCCCTTCCAGCCACGTGCTTCCCTTTCGCCCCCCTCCTCCCCTTTATTTATCTTCGATGCGAATGATGAGTAATGGAGAACTTCCTCACCCAAGGCATATGCACCTTCCCTCTCCTCTTCATCCCTTCCAGCCACGTGCTTCCCTTTCGCCCCCCTCCTCCCCTTTATTTATCTTCGATGCGAATGATGACTAATGGAGAACCCAAGGCATATGCACCTTCCCTCTCCTCTTCATCCCTTCCAGCCACGTGCTTCCCTTTCGCCCCCCTCCTCCCCTTTATTTATCTTCGATGCGAATGATGAGTAATGCAGAACTTCCTCACCCAAGGCATATGCACCTTCCCTCTCCTCTTCATCCCTTCCAGCCACGTGCTTCCCTTTCGCCCCCCTCCTCCCCTTTATTTATCTTCGATGCGAATGATGAGTAATGGAGAACCCAAGGCATATGCACCTTCCCTCTCCTCTTCATCCCTTCCAGCCACGTGCTTCCCTTTCGCCCCCCTCCTCCCCTTTATTATTCTTCGATGCGAATGATGAGTAATGGAGAACCCAAGGCATATGCACCTTCCCTCTCCTCTTCATCCCTTCCAGCCACGTGCTTCCCTTTCGCCCACCTCCTCCCCTTTATTTATCTTCGATGCGAATGATGAGTATAGGAGAACTTCCTCACCCAAGGCAGATGCACCTTCCCTCTCCTCTTCATCCCTTCCAGCCACGTGCTTCCTTTTCGCCCCCTCCTTCCCTTTATTTATCTTCGATGCGAATGATGAGTAATGGAGAACCCAAGGCATATGCACCTTCCCTCTCCTCTTCGTCCCTTCCAGCCACGTGCTTCCCTTTCGCCCCCCTCCTCCCATTTATTTATCTTCGATGCGAATGATGAGTAATGGAGAACTTCCTCACCCAAGGCATATGCACCTTCCCTCTCCTCTTCATCCCTTCCAGCCACGTGCTTCCTTTTCGCCCCCTCCTTCCCTTTATTTATCTTCGATGCGAATGATTAGTAATGGAGAACCCAAGGCATATGCACCTTCCCTCTCCTCTTCGTCCCTTCCAGCCACGTGCTTCCCTTTCGCCCCCCTCCTCCCCTTTATTTATCTTCGATGCGAATGATGAGTAATGGAGAACTTCCTCACCCAAGGCAGATGCACCTTCCCTCTCCTCTTCATCCCTTCCAGCCACGTGCTTCCCTTTCGCCCCCCTCCTCCCCTTTATTTATCTTCGATGCGAATGATGAGTAATGGAGAACTTCCTCACCCAAGGCAGATGCACCTTCCCTCTCCTCTTCATCCCTTCCAGCCACGTGCTTCCCTTTCGCCCCCCTCCTCCCCTTTATTTATCTTCGATGCGAATGATGAGTAGTGGAGAACTTCCTCACCCAAGGCATATGCACCTTCCCTCTCCTCTTCGTCCCTTCCAGCCACGTGCTTCCCTTTCGCCCCCCTCCTCCCCTTTATTTATTTTCGATGCGAATGATGAGTAATGGAGAACTTCCTCACCCAAGGCATATGCACCTTCCCTCTCCTCTTCGTCCCTTCCAGCCACGTGCTTCCCTTTCGCCCCCCTCCTCCCCTTTATTTATCTTCGATGCGAATGATGAGTAATGGAGAACTTCCTCACCCAAGGCATATGCACCTTCCCTCTCCTCTTCGTCCCTTCCAGCCACGTGCTTCCCTTTCGCCCCCCTCCTCCCCTTTATTTATCTTCGATGCGAATGATGAGTAATGGAGAACTTCCTCACCCAAGGCATGTGCACCTTCCCTCTCCTCTTCGTCCCTTCCAGCCACGTGCTTCCCTTTCGCCCCCCTCTTCCCCTTTATTTATCTTCGATGCGAATGATGAGTAATGGAGAACTTCCTCACCCAAGGCAGATGCACCTTCCCTCTCCTCTTCATCCCTTCCAGCCACGTGCTTCCTTTTTGCCCCCTCCTTCCCTTTATTTATCTTCGATGCGAATGAT
Source organism: Platycnemis pennipes (assembly GCA_933228895.1). Taxonomy (NCBI): domain Eukaryota; kingdom Metazoa; phylum Arthropoda; class Insecta; order Odonata; family Platycnemididae; genus Platycnemis; species Platycnemis pennipes. The sequence continues at coordinate 149,319,697 of OW121850.1, forward strand.
GAGTAATGGAGAACCCAAGGCATATGCACCTTCCCTCTCCTCTTCATCCCTTCCAGCCACGTGCTTCCTTTTTGCCCCCCTCCTCCCCTTTATTTATCTTCGATGCGAATGATGAGTAATGGAGAAATTCCTCACCCAAGGCATATGCACCTTCCCTCTCCTCTTCATCCCTTCCAGCCACGTGCTTCCTTTTCGCCCCTTCCTTCCCTTTATTTATCTTCGATGCGAATGATGAGTAATGGAGAACCCAAGGCATATGCACCTTCCCTCTCCTCTTCGTCCCTTCCAGCCACGTGCTTCCCTTTCGCCCCCCTCCTCCCCTTTATTTATCTTCGATGCGAATGATGAGTAATGGAGAACTTCCTCACCCAAGGCATATGCACCTTCCCTCTCCTCTTCATCCCTTCCAGCCACGTGCTTCCCTTTCGCCCCCCTCCTCCCCTTTATTTATCTTCGATGCGAATGATGAGTAATGGAGAACTTCCTCACCCAAGGCATATGCACCTTCCCTCTCCTCTTCATCCCTTCCAGCCACGTGCTTCCTTTTCGCCCCCTCCTTCCCTTTATTTATCTTCGATGCGAATGATGAGTAATGGAGAACCCAAGGCATATGCACCTTCCCTCTCCTCTTCGTCCCTTCCAGCCACGTGCTTCCCTTTCGCCCCCCTCCTCCCCTTTATTTATCTTCGATGCGAATGATGAGTAATGGAGAACTTCCTCACCCAAGGCAGATGCACCTTCCCTCTCCTCTTCATCCCTTCCAGCCACGTGCTTCCCTTTCGCCCCCCTCCTCCCCTTTATTTATCTTCGATGCGAATGATGAGTAATGGAGAACTTCCTCACCCAAGGCATATGCACCTTCCCTCTCCTCTTCATCCCTTCCAGCCACGTGCTTCCCTTTCGCCCCCCTCCTCCCCTTTATTTATCTTCGATGCGAATGATGAGTAATGGAGAACCCAAGGCATATGCACCTTCCCTCTCCTCTTCATCCCTTCCAGTCACGTGCTTCCCTTTCGCCCCCCTCCTCCCCTTTATTTATCTTCGATGTGAATGATGAGTAATGGAGAACTTCCTCACCCAAGGCATATGCACCTTCCCTCTCCTCTTCATCCCTTCCAGCCACGTGCTTCCTTTTCGCCCCCTCCTTCCCTTTATTTATCTTCGATGCGAATGATGAGTAATGGAGAACCCAAGGCATATGCACCTTCCCTCTCCTCTTCGTCCCTTCCAGCCACGTGCTTCCCTTTCGCCCCCCTCCTCCCCTTTATTTATCTTCGATGCGAATGATGAGTAATGGAGAACTTCCTCACCCAAGGCAGATGCACCTTCCCTCTCCTCTTCATCCCTTCCAGCCACGTGCTTCCTTTTTGCCCCCTCCTTCCCTTTATTTATCTTCGATGCGAATGATGAGTAATGGAGAACCCAAGGCATATGCACCTTCCCTCTCCTCTTCATCCCTTCCAGCCACGTGCTTCCTTTTTGCCCCCCTCCTCCCCTTTATTTATCTTCGATGCGAATGATGAGTAATGGAGAAATTCCTCACCCAAGGCATATGCACCTTCCCTCTCCTCTTCATCCCTTCCAGCCACATGCTTCCTTTTCGCCCCTTCCTTCCCTTTATTTATCTTCGATGCGAATGATGAGTAATGGAGAACCCAAGGCATATGCACCTTCCCTCTCCTCTTCGTCCCTTCCAGCCACGTGCTTCCCTTTCGCCCCCCTCCTCCCCTTTATTTATCTTCGATGCGAATGATGAGTAATGGAGAACCCAAGGCATATGCACCTTCCCTCTCCTCTTCATCCCTTCCAGCCACGTGCTTCCCTTTCGCCCCCCTCCTCCCCTTTATTTATCTTCGATGCGAATGATGAGTAATGGAGAAATTCCTCACCCAAGGCATATGCACCTTCCCTCTTCTCTTCATCCCTTCCAGCCACGTGCTTCCTTTTCGCCCCCTCCTTCCCTTTATTTATCTTCGATGCGAATGATGAGTAATGGAGAACCCAAGGCATATGCACCTTCCCTCTCCTCTTCGTCCCTTCCAGCCACGTGCTTCCCTTTCGCCCCTCTCCTCCCCTTTATTTATCTTCGATGCGAATGATGAGTAATGGAGAACTTCCTCACCCAAGGCAGATGCACCTTCCCTCTCCTCTTCATCCCTTCCAGCCACGTGCTTCCTTTTTGCCCCCTCCTTCCCTTTATTTATCTTCGATGCGAATGATGAGTAATGGAGAACCCAAGGCATATGCACCTTCCCTCTCCTCTTCATCCCTTCCAGCCACGTGCTTCCTTTTTGCCCCCCTCCTCCCCTTTATTTATCTTCGATGCGAATGATGAGTAATGGAGAAATTCCTCACCCAAGGCATATGCACCTTCCCTCTCCTCTTCATCCCTTCCAGCCACATGCTTCCTTTTCGCCCCTTCCTTCCCTTTATTTATCTTCGATGCGAATGATGAGTAATGGAGAACCCAAGGCATATGCACCTTCCCTCTCCTCTTCGTCCCTTCCAGCCACGTGCTTCCCTTTCGCCCCCCTCCTCCCCTTTATTTGTCTTCGATGCGAATGATGAGTAATGGAGAACCCAAGGCATATGCACCTTCCCTCTCCTCTTCATCCCTTCCAGCCACGTGCTTCCCTTTCGCCCCCCTCCTCCCCTTCATTTATCTTCGATGCGAATGATGAGTAATGGAGAAATTCCTCACCCAAGGCATATGCACCTTCCCTCTCCTCTTCATCCCTTCCAGCCACGTGCTTCCTTTTCGCCCCCTCCTTCCCTTTATTTATCTTCGATGCGAATGATGAGTAATGGAGAACCCAAGGCATATGCACCTTCCCTCTCCTCTTCGTCCCTTCCAGCCACGTGCTTCCCTTTCGCCCCCCTCCTCCCCTTTATTGATCTTCGATGCAAATGATGAGTAATGGAGAACTTCTTTACCCAAGGCATATGCACCTTCCCTCTCCTCTTCATCCCTTCCAGCCACGTGCTTCCTTTTCGCCCCCTCCTTCCCTTTATTTATCTTCGATGCGAATGATGAGTAATGGAGAACCCAAGGCATATGCACCTTCCCTCTCCTCTTCGTCCCTTCCAGCCACGTGCTTCCCTTTCTCCCCCCTCCTCCCCTTTATTTATCTTCGATGCGAATGATGAGTAATGGAGAACTTCCTCACCCAAGGCATATGCACCTTCCCTCTCCTCTTCATCCCTTCCAGCCACGTGCTTCCCTTTCGCCCCCCTCCTCCCCTTTATTTATCTTCGATGCGAATGATGAGTAATGGAGAAATTCCTCACCCAAGGCATATGCACCTTCCCTCTCCTCTTCATCCCTTCCAGCCACGTGCTTCCTTTTCGCCCCCTCCTTCCCTTTATTTATCTTCGATGCGAATGATGAGTAATGGAGAACCCAAGGCATATGCACCTTCCCTCTCCTCTTCGTCCCTTCCAGCCACGTGCTTCCCTTTCGCCCCCCTCCTCCCCTTTATTTATCTTCGATGCGAATGATGAGTAATGGAGAACTTCCTCACCCAAGGCATATGCACCTTCCCTCTCCTCTTCATCCCTTCCAGCCACGTGCTTCCTTTTCGCCCCCTCCTTCCCTTTATTTATCTTCGATGCGAATGATGAGTAATGGAGAACCCAAGGCATATGCACCTTCCCTCTCCTCTTCGTCCCTTCCAGCCACGTGCTTCCCTTTCGCCCCCCTCCTCCCCTTTATTTATCTTCGATGCGAATGATGAGTAATGGAGAACTTCCTCACCCGAGGCGTATGCACCTTCCCTCTCCTCTTCATCCCTTCCAGCCACGTGCTTCCTTTTTGCCCCCCTCCTCCCCTTTATTTATCTTCGATGCGAATGATGAGTAATGGAGAACTTCCTCACCCAAGGCATATGCACCTTCCCTCTCCTCTTCATCCCTTCCAGCCACGTGCTTCCCTTTCGCCCCCCTCCTCCCCTTTATTTATCTTCGATGCGAATGATGAGTAATGGAGAACTTCCTCACCCAAGGCATATGCACCTTCCCTCTCCTCTTCATCCCTTCCAGCCACGTGCTTCCCTTTCGCCCCCCTCCTCCCCTTTATTTATCTTCGATGCGAATGATGAGTAATGGAGAACTTCCTCACCCAAGGCATATGCACCTTCCCTCTCCTCTTCATCCCTTCCAGCCACGTGCTTCCTTTTTGCCCCCCTCCTCCCCTTTATTTATCTTCGATGCGAATGATGAGTAATGGAGAAATTCCTCACCCAAGGCATATGCACCTTCCCTCTCCTCTTCGTCCCTTCCAGCTACGTGCTTCCCTTTCGCCCCCCTCCTCCCCTTACAATTACGGTTTTGGAAAATTCTTCTTCGTACTTGTTGTGTTGTGTGGCTTATGCTACTAGATGGAAGTTATTGTAGATGTAGGTAATTTCTTTGAAGGGAATTAATTCACCCAGAAATGTGATATCATTTTGAGAGCTATGTGTACAGAAAATTAATGTATTGTTGATGGAAAAGAGAAGTAAAATAGAATGAATTTAAAAATCCTGTTCCGACACTAAAATCAGGAATTGAGAAGGGCAAACCGTATGGAGATTTTTGTGCATTCCATAGTTTTCATGAAGTTGCTGCAGTCTGTACCTAAAGGGCATACTTGAGAGGGGTAATTGTCTAATGAAAGCAATTGCTCAGCAATTTAATTGACCATGTATTGTTTTCCCAATGCATGAAAAATGTCTCATAGTGAAGTGGTTTCAGTTGTGTGCGACCACAACTCTGCATAATATAGTGGCCAGAGGGATTGATCTCCAATCTAGTGGAATGTTTGCCATCTTCTTGTTAGTGGGAGTATGTTGGAAGGCAAGGAGGTGGCCCAAGTGTGGAGAAAGGCTTGAGATGTGATGAGGGAATTGTGGGAGATGCTGGATGGGGTTTGGAGGAGGAGGGCGGCGGATTGATTGAAGTTGGTTGGACTTGTATGCCACCAAGCACATTCGCCCTCCAAGGACTCGGGAACAAAGGCAGTGTTTCATACTCAAAATCATTGCATGTAAATGGATTGTGAACTTTAGTGGAAAGAATAATCTTGTAACCAGAGCTCATTAGCAATTAGCAATTAAAATACGTGAAAGATCTCACGCCCACCGAGTGATTTACACTTAAAGACTTGTGCGTGATGCACACATGCCTTCCTTTGAAGTGGGGAGGGAGGAGAGGTCTGCATACCCTGTGGCGCCAAGAGAACTCCAAAATAAGTGAACATTGAAATTCACCAGTGTCATCTTGGCACGAATAAAAGTGTGCTGGAGTATACTGAACACTAATCCCCACCAATTACGTATGATGCCCACGAGCATGCAATGCCTTTGGAAATGCCCCACAGATGGAGAGTGTTGCATATCCTCTCGATTGGCAGGAGCGGGCGTTTGTCCTCGGCTGAGACTGGCAGAACCAGCTGCGAAGGGACGGAGTCTCCTGCACGCGCACTCAGCCGAAAGGGTTCAAAACATCATTCTTTGCTGGTTGGGAACTATGTGACAAGTTGAAGAATACGGTTACTTTCAATGTGTACTAACTTTATCAGATTCAGCAATGAAGAATATAATGCAAATGAACCGATTATTGATGGAACCGTAATAAATAGAGTGCATTGCATATGGGAGGGAGATGCATTGTAAGAAAATGAAAGAAATTAAATACCAAGAAGAAATATCTGCAAACAAAAGTAAGTGGGCATAATGCATGTTGGACAGCTGCGTTATGCTGTGTTTACGTCAAATGGGAGTGAAGGATCACGTGACGGCATCATCAGGTGAGAGGTCCCAGGGTGTGCCACCCTTGCAGGAGGCGGCTTGCTGCTGTGGCCTGGCGCAGACGCAAAGTGTGGAGGAGCAAAAGGAGGTGCTACAAGGAAGGGGGAATGGCTTGAGGAAGTTGCCTGAGTCAAAGGATTGTGCACTTGTCGAAGGAAGAGTGTCGTGGGGGGGTGGGAAGTGAGGCTCTCACGACTGTGCTTTTGTTTTGAGGAATCCTTTCCTTTTGCCTGAATTTGCTTTACATTGGAATGCTCGTCCTCCTTTGAATTTGTGATTTAGTGTTGGCCGTGCTTCATCTATCAATTTTGTTTTCCTATCTTCCCCCTTAAGCCAAGGAGCACAGGCAGAGTGTCCGAAGGGGGAAACTGCTTCGCAAGCACCACCAAGCAGTGGTGAGTCATCCATTGAGTCTGGTGACACTACGGAGGAGCTGTTGGAAACATTGGAACTCGTTGAGTGCATGAAGGGGAAACTGCAGAGTCAGTTGCTGAAGCTGATGCAGATTGGAACCACCTTGAAGCTGAAGTAAGTGCTGCCACACACCCCCCACCGTATGCCACGCACACGTTTTGCACTCAGCAGCAGAGCCAGAGCTGTGTGCCCTCTCTCTCTCCTCAAAATCGCATCTCCTGGATTTCCTCTGCGGATTCCAAAGAGGATGTAGAGTTGGTCAACTTGCCCGTACACCTTTGGATGTGTATATAACTAGAGATGGGTTGGATAACATTTCTGGAATTCAAATATTAAATCATGGCTCAAATATTCGAAAATCTGAGATTTCGAATATCATTAATACTAGAATTGCAATTCATATGTTAAATTTTATTCTTCTAATTTATTTGTTGCCTTTTGAAGTAAAGAGCTACAACTTGATTAACTCTTAACCAGTGACGTGCACTTTTTGTTACACAACCAGTGACTGGGAGACAATAAATCAAATATTTATAAAATGTTACAATGCCATTTTTATTGCTTAGTTTAGTGTTTCTTTATTAGCTTAACTTTTCTAAAACTTATATTTTTTAATGCATTCCCAATATGAACCAATTTTTCGGTAAAAATAGTTATTTGAAACAGGATCAAAAAACTGATGTCAAAAACACTTGAGTTATTATTATCGTTTTTAATTATCAATATTTTGCCAGATTTAAAAATAAGGCCTTAAATGTTAAAATAGGAAGGCTACATAATAAGAAACAATCGAATTTATCTTGTTTATTCCTTTTTTTGATGCATTCTGCAGGCGATTAAAATTACATTTTTTTACAATAGCTCTCATATCTCCGTTTCCACACAGTCTTTACAAACTTTCTTCCTGCATTCCAAGCACACAGGCTTTTTGCATCGGAAACATAAGAAAGAGGTTTTCTGTTTTTTGTATGGCGGGCACAGTCTACATGTTGTCCGCTTCTCGAGCCTTTCAACTTCTTCAGCCTCTTCCAATGGTAGATGGAGAATTTGTGCAATACTTAATCGTACCTGTCTTGGCCAAGTCTAAGATTTGAGATTCTCCTTCTCATATGGGATCTAACAAGATCTGCAGCTATCGGTTTAATGAAATTAAATCGTGTCATATCTTTCTTATCTTTCGCAGACTGCTGAAGCACAAAGGAGTTGACAAAGGAAATATCTGATATTCTGAAAAATACTGCCATTGGCTACCTCCTTGTCCTTCAGCCGGGTGTGTAGCTACTGTACATTTTGATTAAAGTATCTACGCTACCCTTAGTCGCGTTGTAAAATGCAATAACCTCTGGTTTCCCTGACTCTATATCGTCACTCACCCTGTAGTGCACTCATGAAACTAAGTAAATAGCCTTATTTCTTTTGGGGACATGGGATACTAGAGTCATGTTGGCCGAGAATCCGTAAAGTGAGGAGCCCACTTTGCGCCCTTTGGATGGTGCAAAATCATTAGGTATATCCATTTTATTTTTCTGAGTGTACCAACGTACGTTAGCCCTTTTTCTTTTAATTTTTCTACCAGTTCAATAGATGTGAACCAATTACCCACTGTGATATTCCTGTGGAACCCCATGATTTTGATGATGATGATGATGCCCAGAGAGACAAAGAACTGACAGGGTTGGTTTTGATAGCTTTTTGTCTTTCTCTGACAAACCTATCCCATCTGTGTTTTTCCCTGCGTACAAACATGCGTTAAACAGATAATTGGATGAAGTTTTCTCGGGTCTTCCACCAGAGGTCAAGTATTCGGTTGCTGCCGACGTTTCGATGGATAACTCTTCCATCGTCCTCAGGGCGTTGAGTGCCGGTAGGAAATAGCCGGGTATTTATGCATCTGCCGTGTGCCGGCAGCGAAGGTGAAATCGTCAGGTCACACCTGATTGGCTAGAAACAGCAGCCTCCTTCCTATGTCTGTTGGTGCGTATTTTTGCCAGGACGGGTTTCCACGATTGGCTTAGCGAATACTTGACCTGGTGGAAGACCCGAGAAAACTTCATCCACATCATGCGCCAGGAAAACACCAAATCCTTCAAAACAGATAACTGTTTTCGGCGTCAGTCAAACACTTCATTTTCAAACCATACTTGGCGGGCTGGCTAGGAATATACATTTTGAAACGGCATATTATTGATTTTTCCAATGTAGTGACATGAGGTCTCTCAGATCGCTAATCGAATTCAGTTTCAAATTTACAGAAATAAATAATAAAAACGTAAAATTTTAAGTGTTATATCCTTAGTATACAAAAATATGAAGCTAACGAGAATTATAGACATTTTAAAATAGTCATTTTGAAAATATTCATAATTTTAAAAATGCAGCGGTCACATCACCAGTTAAGGGTTAAATTGCAAACATTAATGGTGGTTTTAAAACGTGAATATGCAATGCTGAAATGACTTTACTGCAATTTTGAACTATTGAATACATTAAATTTTATATGCTTGAATAAGTGAGCAAAAAGTGTTATAATACACCTCTTCAAGTTGTGTCCAGTTGTGAATTAAAACCACAAACTAGTGTCGAAATTCCAGTAAATTGAAAATCTACGGAAATGATTAAAGTCTGATATGTTAACTTCAGATCTGATAGAATGAACTACACAGAGCATTACTGCCACACTTCGTTAGGGGTTAGATGGCAGAAGGGACAGTTTTGTCTCACTCTCGTCCCATTAAAGACCTTTTATTGTTATTACTGTGGCCAGGTAAACATTTGGCACTTAAGTGACACACAATTCGGTAAAAGGGTCTGTCAGTAAAGTAGGTCGGTACCTACCTCTGCGGTAGGGAAGCTCTCTCTACCAAAAGAGGAAACCAATTTTAAAGCCATTTGGTAATGCTGGTAATCATTATTTCTCTGCTTCTCTATACCCGTGATGCAGAAAAACTTGCGGCCCTAAAGGTACCACTCATGTTTCATTGAAGTCACCAGTTTCGTAGTAGAGTTTTATGAATTTACAAATTTATTTTCTATCTACAATTAGGTATAAAAATAAATTGTAAACTCTGGTTCGCCGGAGATCCGCTGAGGGAACGCTAGGGAAGGTTTTAGGAAAGTAAAAGGTCACAATTCATACTAGTTGCTCATTTATTGCTACAACCTCATTACATCTTCACTCGTCAAGATCTCAACAACTTCTGCCTTCTTCCCCATGCTGCGTATTCCGCCGACTTGCAGTTCCCAGCTAGTTATGCCGGATGCAGGGAGGAGTGGGGGGGAAATGGGGTGGGAAGGGATCCAAGGTTCTCTTACTCAGGTAGAGGGCAGGATGTGGAGCAGATGGGCGGGGGAACGAGGGATGGAGTGCCATCTCTCAAGCATGAGAATGGCAATTTTGCAGAAGTGAGACAGGAAGCAAGCATGCACTCTTTACAATGCAGTAAGTTTTGTCTTTACTTAAACAATGTACATTTGACGTTGCAAGTTGCCACAGGGGTGTGTGCCAGGGGTTGGTAAGTCACCAGCCGTGAAGTTGAGTGAAAAACTGAAAATGAAAACTGCTGCATGTATCATGGTTAGGGCTCCTTGATTTTCGGGAACCTGTTTTTTATGAATTTTTTAAAATTTGTTAGCTCGGCCAAATTTGATTGTAGATATCAACAACTGGTGCAATTTGTAACTGTTTGACGGCTGCGAATTTTTGCGATTTTGTGCATGTTTTAAGTTTTTACACGATTTTTACTATTGGTGGCGTTATTTACGATTTTTTCCAAGATTTAGTAACGTTTAAGACCATTTTGCCAGTTTTTATATTTCAAACCACCAAAAAATGCCGTTTTTATATAAACTGCCATTTAGGTTCAAAATTTCGATTTTTCAAGATGGCCTCCGTGCGTTTGACTTCCAGCAACTTTATTCCAGTTGTAGAGTCCACAGACACATACTACTAGATTGGAAATGAGAGGGGTGGGGGTGAAGACGCCAGTTGCGTGTGCGGTCATATTACGCTCACCCACTTCAGAGCGCAGTTCAATTGCATTAGGGGAAGGTCCTCTAGTATGGGATGGCTAAGCCATTTTGCAAATTACTAAATTGTTAAAGCTTAATCAAATTGACATTTATACTAAAACTAACTTCAAGGTGTTATAAAAATACCCTTTGAAGAAATTACGTCAAACTGGATCGATACAATTTTTTTCATTTGAAAAACCGTTACATTTTGCTCATTTGAAAAGTTGTAGGATTGTATGGGACAGCTTGTATTATAGGCTATGGACTAATCCAGTCCCACTTAAAATTCAATCTTCTACGGTACACAATGCAATAATGCATGTTTTAAGTCATTATTATAAGTATAATTAATCTTAAAAAAGTTAACTTTAATTTTTTATAAATTTAATTTTCAATGTTTTAAAATTTAAATTTCAGTTTTCTTATTTTTATTTTTGCCGCTTTAAGAAATTTAAATGGGTTATGAAAACAATCTATTATCACAGTTTCTTTTCTTTATTTAGCACACTTTGGTAAGCTATTTGAAAATGTTTAGAAGTTAGCAATTATTTGCATAAATGTACCTTGTAAACACAAAATGCTGCTGATGCACGGCAGTAGTGCAACGTCTCAGCTCTGCAACAGCTGTAGACTCGCTGCTGCAGCATGCCCAACTCCGATATTTCCATGTCAGGAGCATTACAGATGCGCTGCCACAGTGTCATTGAAGCGCTTCCACAGCACTGCAGCAACGCATTCGCCGTGCTGCAGAAGCATATCAAGTTACGCATCCACAGCACTGCCTGCCAGGGCCCCCACAGCACGTAATTAGGTTAATAACCTTAGGGGTAATAGGGACCTTCATAATAATGAATAAAAATAATGCCTTATATTTAACTTAATTGTTTTCGACCTAGGTTTCTTCCGAGGTACGCCATTATCAGGGTCATATTTTGTTGAAATCTAGACCAGGAGCAATATATTTGTGAAATTATGACCAATGAAAATTTAATTATGACCATTACACTACTCCTCTAAGTGATGCCTTCCTGTGGAGTAACTAAAAAGACTTCTCAACATAAAACCTAATCAATATCGAACTGCGTCTACATCTACATCTACACCATACCCTGCAAGCAACCGCAAGGGTGTGTGGCAGGGGGTGAAGATCACCAAGCATGCACTACTGACATGCAAACAAGCAACTGTAGGGTCTCATGCAACTAGATTGTTAGTATCTATAGTATTTAAGGGGTTAATACATGCATCATGCACTACACACTACTCAAAAATATTTCCCCTACCTATTCCTTTGCTATGCTACCTATTCTATTCTCTTATAGTATGGGGGAAAAATGCAATTTTGAATCTATCCGTATGACAATCTATCTCTCTAATTTTATTTATCTGTTCAAATCTAGCATAATATACTGGTGTTTTTAATATGTGCCTAACATCTTCAGTAAAGCTATCCGATTGAAATTTCTCTAATAGATTTAATCTGTACTTTAACCTACGCTCTGATAATGATTCCCACCCTAATTCTTGTATTAATTCTGATACACTACTCAACCTATCGTAACACCTTTTGACGAACCTAGCTGCTCTACGCTGCACACTGTCTAGTTCTCTGATCAAACCTAATTGATTCAGATCCCATACACTGGCTGCATACTCAAGGTGGGACCTAACTAGTGAAAAGTAGCATCGCTCTTTTGTCTTCTCATCACATTTCCCAAGTACTCTTTTTATAAATCCTAGCTTTCTCTTCGCTCGGCCGCATATTTCCCGGATGTGTCTTCCCACGATAAATCTTTAGTGATTGTTACACCTAAATATCTTACGGTTTCAACGTTTTCGATCTTCCTGTTATTAATTCTATAGGATCGCTCTATTGAATTATTCCTCCTCCAAAAATTGATAGCTACAGACTTTTTAAGGTTAAGATCTAACTGCCATTTGTCGCACCACTCTTGAATTGCATCTAAATCCATGCGAAGTGATTTCGTGTCCTCTTCATTTGATATACCCCTGTACACCACCGTATCGTCTGCAAAAAGTCTAAGGGTACTACTAACTACGGTACCTACCCAAATCGTTTATGTATGAAAGAAATAGAAGCGGACCTACTACGCTACCCTGGGGAACTCCCGATGTGACTTTGATTGTGTCCGACATGATACCATCTATGACAACCCACTGCTCTCGCCCACTTTAGAATTCTCTTACCCAACGTACAGCGTCTTTATTTATACCAAAACTCTCTAACTTCAAGATTAATTTGTCATGAGGAACTATATCGAAAGCCTTTTTAAAAACTAAAAATATCGCATCAAATTCAGTACTGCTTTTGCCGTGGACTAAAATATCATGTACGAATAAAGCTAATTGTGTCTCGCAAGATCTACCTTTCCGGAACCCATGCTGGCTGTTTATGAGTAATCCCTGACTATCCAAATGCCCCATGATCGAACTGACTACTATGTGCCCAAATATCTTACAAGAGATTGACGTGAGTGAAATGGGTCTGTAGTTACTGGGTTCTTCCCTATCACCGCTTTTAAATATAGGTGTAATGTTAGCTACTTTCCAATCCTTGGGTACTATGTCTCGAGCTCTGTCTCGAGCTCTCGCAGTGAACGGACGCGTTTCCCCGTCCTTGGTCGTTCCTTCTTGCCACTAAGTCCTGACTTTTTGCTCGAGTGTAAGGTGGTGCTAGCTGACGAGTTTAAGGTGGTGCTAGCTGACGAGTTTAAGGTGGTGTTGGTGCCGTTAGCCTTTGGTGATTTTCATCATGCCTACCTGTTCGCAATGCAGCCAGGTTCTTAAGCGTACGCAGAAAACTGTCACCTGCAGCACTTGTGAAAAAGTGTTCCACCCTGCTTGCGCCTCGCTCAGTGAAGCTGATTTGCAGCTACTGGAGGACACAAATCGTGCCTGGGACTGCACCACCTGCATAGCGAAGTGTCGCTCCACCCGCGGTGATGACACCCCGATCAAAGCCCTGGACCCTGGATCTTCCCACGACAAGAGTCAACATGAGGTTTCCAATCCTATCCTAAAGAAGTTATTGGATCGCGTCAAGGTGATCCAGGAAAACCAAAGTGAGTTTGTGAATTCTATTAAACACGAAATAAGTGAACTAAAGAAAGTTATATCAACCTGGGAATGCTTAATCAACGAACATAGCGAAACCATTTCTCTCATTAACGAATCACTATCAAACATCAATGGTAAATTTGACGGCATGGTGGCCGAAAATGAAATCTTGTTAAAGCGAGTCCGTAACCTTGAAGCTCAGTTGAACACGTGGGAGCAGGACTCTCTACGGAATGTCGTAGAAATTCACGGGATTCCGTTTAAGTCTGGTGAGGTATTGGAGGCCCTTGTTTGTAAAGTAGGGCTGGGCCTTGGGGTCAAAATTGAAGCTAGTGATGTCGATTATGTATACAGACTTAAGGCCCGTTCAAACCAACCCAACAGTAGACCCCCTTCCATCCGGGTTCGATTCATGAGATCGAATTTAGTACGAGAAATGCTGGAAGCTCGACAAGTAAAAAGAAGTTTTTCAACAAAAGACATTGGTTTGAGCGATTCCCCTGACAACCACATTTATGTAAATGAATCACTCAGTGCTGTAAATCGCAAAGTGTATTCAAAGGCGAGAGAGCTTAAAAAGAATGGTAAACTCAAATATTTATAGATCAGAGGGGGGAAAATATTTGCAAGGGAGTATGATGGGAGTGAGCGGCTCCTTTTACGCACTGAAGACGATCTCCATGCCCTGCAATGACATGAACTTGGAGGTTCAAGAGGTGGAGTGCTCGCATATAATAATGCTGACAATTCTAACTCGACGCATGTAACCTCAAATATTCATAGTAGTATTTTATATCAAAACCTGAATATATGTCATGTAAACGCTCAGTCGTTACCAGCTCATATTGATGAATTTCGTAAGCACTTTGTTCGTAGTGATTATCATGTGATAGCAATTTCCGAGTCATGGTTGAAACCATCCATGCCCACGGAATATGTAAATTTGGAAAATTATACATTGTTACGTAACGACAGGTTGGAACGAAGTGGTGGAGGAGTATGTGTATATATTAAAGAGGATTTAAATTCAAAGATACTGTCCTGCGTCAATGAAAAATTTAAGCCAGAATTTATGTTTGTTGAAATATCATGCTCTTTCGGAAAGATTCTATTCGGAGTTGTGTACAGACCTCCTAAGGTAGGTTACTTGAGTGAATGTTTTGAATGCACACTGGCAGGCTTCCTTCCGTCCTTTAATAACATAGTAATATGTGGTGACTTTAACTCGGATCTTTTAAAAACAACGCACGATAGTAATTATATAAAGAACCTATGTTACAGGTTCAATCTGTCTTTAGTACCATCTCATCCGACTCATCATCGGCCCACATCAAGTACCTTATTAGATTTATTAATTGTGGATGATCTTTCTAAAATTAAGGAACATGGTCAATTTCCAGTTCCTTTCCTATCTGACCACGATTTAATATATATAAAATTTAATTTCAAGGTAACTAAAATCAAAGAGAAGTTAATTTTCTACCGCGATTTTAGTAAATTCGATCTCCATAATTTTCAAGAAGATTTTGATAATTTGCCATGGATAGACTTCATGACTACAAATTCTGTTGATACGAAGGTATCAATCCTAATGCTTAATTTAAATCAATTATTAGATGTTCATGCCCCTTTAAAAAGGTTTACTCCGAAGCGAAATCAATGTCCATGGATTACTCCGGAAATAAAGCATATCATAAATAAAAGGGACATAATTCGCCGCAGATACACGAGAAGTAAATCTAAAGAACTATTTCAGGAGTACAAAAAACTGAGAAATGAGGCGCAAAGTATTATGAAAAAGGCTAAGGAAGATTATTATAATCAGTGTTTTATGGATAAGTGGGATTCTAAAACTATATGGAACGAAATTCGAAGGCTTGGACTGATTAAGTCTCGGAATGATGGTAGTAAACTCAGTGTCCCCATGGACAAATTAAACGAATACTTTATCAGCTTATCAGTCAACACCACCCCCGGATCAACCACAGGTTCTACCATTTGTCGTGATAATGCTGCAGGAGTCAACTTGTCCAAAGTTAATGAATTTGGAAATAATATGTTTTACTTCCCTAATTTAACTCCCGAGATAATGTTAAAATGTTTCCATTGTATCAAGTCTAACGCTGCTGGAAATGATGGGATTAATAATAAAACGCTGAAAATAGTTATGAGTGTAATATTTCCGGCACTGCTTGATATTTACAATTGCTCACTAAACTATTCCGTTTTTCCTGTTTCTTGGAAGAGATCAATTATAAAGCCTATAAAGAAAATTCGAAACCCTACCGAACTATCTCATTACCGCCCTATTTCACTGCTGCCCATCGCCTCTAAACCACTTGAGAGATTCGTCTACAACTCGGTATTAGATTTCCTATCATCTAATAATTTACTGGATAAGTATCAGTCAGGTTTTCGAAAGGGACATAGCACACAAACGACTCTCATTAGAGTTACTGAAGACATTCGTCTCTCAATAGACCAAAAGAGAGTTACTATTCTTGTACTTTTTGATTTTTCAAAGGCTTTTGATTGTGTTAATCACGATTTGTTGCTGGATAAAATGTACCAACTGGGATTTTCTATCCCAGTGATTATATGGTTCCGTTCCTACTTGTCTCAGAGAACTCAAGCAGTAAAAGGAGATGACGGCAAACTGTCTAGCTTCTCGGAAGTATCACGTGGTGTGCCTCAGGGTTCAATACTTGGTCCCCTCTTATTTTCAATTTTCATAAGAGATTTGCCACGTTCAATCTCCCACTCGAACTATCACCTCTACGCAGACGATTTACAAATTTACCTTGACTGTCATCCAACAAATATCGATAATGCCATTAAAAAATTAAATGAAGATGTTAATCATATCTGTGATTGGGCCAGGACGAATTTACTAAAACTGAACCCTCAAAAAACTAAAGCTATTATTATTGGTACCGCTAAGTATGTAAAAAAACTTAATTATGATAGAATACCGAAAATAAAAGTTGAAGGCATTGATATTGGCTATTCAGATATGGTAAAAAACTTAGGGGTTAATATCAACAACACGCTAACGTGGAATGAACATGTATCCGCTATTTCCAACAAGGTATATAAAACGTTAGCACAGATCAAACAATTCAAACGCCTAATGCCAATAGAGGTTCGAAAAAAATTGGTTAATACTTTGTTGGTTCCACGTATGGATTATTGTTCTCTTGTGTTTTCTGACCTAACCGGTGAATTATATAAGAAGTTGCAAGCACTGTTAAATTCTATGATTAGATACATATATGATATACATATCCAGGATCATGTCACTCCTTTTTACACTAAGTTGCAGTGGTTGAAACCTCAACAGAAAACGAATTTTCAATTATCTGTGTTTGTATACAAAATTTTGTCATGTAAAACACCCGATTATCTATATGAAATGATCATACGTAACCAGAGTGAAGTTTGCAGAACAGTAAGAGCTAGAAGACGATTCAAAATTCCAAATTGCAGAACTACGGTGTACCAATTGTCAACCCTAAATTCTGCTATAAGAATATGGAATAATATACCGGATGACATTATTAACTGTGATACTTTAAATCAGTTCAAAATTAAAATGTATTCATATTTGTTTGAAAAATACAATTGTAATTAAAATTTATTGTTATATCATATAATAATAAGACAACATTGCATTGTTACATTGAAATCTATAAATGTTATCTACTACTTAATATTATTATTCAAATCGAGGTTTTTCCTTTTCTCTTTATTACTGTCAAATATTTTGTAAAATTCAATATAAGGTAATCTTTAATTTTGTAAAATTGTACAATCACTTCACTGACTTATTTTATTGAGTTACTTTATACATTTATTTTGTTATTAGGTACTTCATCTTTCCACTGTTGTTGATATTTGAAATGGGAAATTATGATGTCTTTTATTGTTCTGTATCATTCTCTTTTGATTGTATACTTGTATTGTATACTGTGTATTTCTTGTATTGTATTTATATTGTATACTTGTATTGTATTTATATTGTATACTTGTATTGTATTTATATTGTATACTTGTATTATATATTTAGTTAGGCAAGTACTTAATTCTGTTTTTTCCTGCAGAGTCAAATTTTGTTAAATGATTTATGTTCCATAGGGCATGGTCCTAGAACAATAAACATTATTATTATTATTATTATTATGTGGTTCTTTATTGTTTTATTGAATATTATTTCTAGATAGGGGGCTATTTCAGAAGCTAATGTTTTATATACTCTGGAAGGAATTTGATCGGGACCTGGTGATATGTTTTTACTTATGCTTTTTAACTGCTGCTCTATTCCGCGACATGAAATGTTTATTTCGGGCATTTGCTCACTGAAAGTGTTCGGCGGTGGTTCCACTGCGTTTTGTGACGATGAGTTGAATACACTTTGGAAGAAGGTGTTTAAAGTGTTGGCTTTTTCTACACTGCTGGTGACTCTGATTCCTTTATCATTTTTAAGTGTGTGCACTGTGGACTTATTTCCCTGAAGCTCTCTCACATATGACCAAAACGCTTTAGGATTGCTATCTAAATATTCTCCTAACATCTTGCTCTTGAAATGTGATAACGCTTGCCGACATGATTTCCTTGCTAATGCTCTCGATTTTTTATAGTTTTGAACTAGCTCATTTTTTTCCTCTACCGATAGACCCCGTCCTGCATTTTTCATCTTAGCGTGGCATACCCTTTGTCGCTTTAGTGATTTCCTAACCTCCGCGTTATACCACCTTGGCTCTGTATTATCACTAATATATTTACTTGGTATGTATTTATGAACTGCGTTACGGGTGACCTCAAGAAATTCTCTCCACGAATCCTCTGTATTTAATCCTTTGCTTTGTTCGCTGAATACATTAAACGCTTCCCTTAATTCCTCTTTCATACCGTCGTAATTTGCCTTGCCAAATAAGTACACCCTCCTCCTTGGTTTATAATGTCTTTCAGCGCCTACAATAAATTTCGCATGCACTATTTTATGATCACTAATTCCTGTGTCTGTAACTGTATTTAGAACTCTCTCGGGTATATTTGTTGCTAATAAGTCTAGAATGTTGTTTCCCCTGGTCGGTTCTGTTACTAGCTGTTGTAAAGAATGTGACGTAAAGGTGTTCAAAAGTGATTCGCAATGTTCCTTATCCTTACCTCCTGTTATGAAACTACACGTATTCCAATCTATCGAAGGGAGATTGAAATCTCCGCCTACTATTATTCCTCTATTCTCGTTCGGAGAAAGTAATGTGGCTATCTCTGACTCTAGTTCCATTATAGAGTTGACGTCTGCGTCCGGTGGCCTGTCAGAAATGAGTATCGCCAATTTAGCCACGAAAAAAACTGCTATTTTTTTTTCAAATTTCGAAAATTAACTGCATTTTTCTGATCTACCAGTCAGCAGTTGGGGGAGGAATTCAAGTTACCTCCATTGTGAGAGAGTAGTCAAGTCATTGCAAGTAGTTAATGACCATGCCGAGAGAGGAGTTGATGACCAAAGACGAAAATAAAAACCAGGAATTGTTACTTTTTGTTCAAGAACATAGAAGAAGGGTACCAGATGTAAGTATTGGTATCTGAAACTCCTTTTATTTTTCTTTTTTATTAGTATACTGTCCTTCAGATAGCCTATTTAATTTTGTAAGCTATACAGATTTCTTTTAAATGAAGATGACAGATTTGGCAAATTTTTATGACCGAGTTAATAATAAATTGAAATAATTACTAAAACAGTATGCCCATCTCCATAACCAGGGAATGAGTGCTCCAGAACTATGCATTTACCACGAGACAACGTAGCAGTTGCGGTGTCGTCGTGGGCCGCTTACAGGGGGGGTCTACGGACAGGAGAAACTCGTCCGCACCGGCGGCGCCTCCTAATTAGCATTTCGAGCTCGCTTCGCCCTCCTGCATCTCCTAAACGGCTAATGATAGGTAAAAACTAATGAAATTTCAGTCCTGCAGGGTCGTAAAATCATATATTTACTCTAGAAGCAGTTATTGTGATGCGATATTTCCATTTTTTTTTTTGAGTGGGGTATTTCAGACCCCAATCGGCATGTTTTAACAATATCGCAGCTCAACAAAAATTTCATGTACGTGTTTTCTCATCAAAATGAATGTTTTGACGGGTGGAACTTTTAGCTTTTCCGTTTTTCGAAAAATAAGTCGCACCCTACTGTCCATGACTGAAGCTGACTCTCGTGGGCCTTCACAGCTCTTGGACTTCCGACTCGTGTACGTAAGAGATCCCTCAGATTCTATCCCCATCACCGAATTCATCCAGCGGACTTCAGCCGAAATCCTGCCTACAGGCAGTATAACCAACATAAGCTGCTGAGTACGCTAGTCGAAATGTTGTGTAATTACATGGACTTTCTTCCAATCTCGGAAATCGTTATAAATCGATTTCAGTAGTTTCCACAAAGTCAACGCACAGTAATTTAGCGGTACATTGTAACTTTTCCCATGAAACTCCTCGTCACCTTTAATCTCCACCTTATAATAATACCCCTTTATTTTTCCGGGCGTATTTCTGAAAATCTCCTTCTCCTTATAAATAATTTCCGCTAATTCTCTAAACTCCTTCTCCTGTAAATCACTCGTGCTTTTCATGCTGTGGTAGATCTCCTCCATAGAAACTGTATCTTCTCTCTCCTCATATTGCCCCCGTTTAATTGCCATTATAAGCTTCTGTGATGACTCAGTAGGCATTCCGAATCTTCTTTCTTCCATCTTCCGCTTGTGCCTCAGGACTATTGTGCTTTCATTATAATTAATCTCCGCTTTCAGCATCTCTACCGTATCTGTGCCCAATATTAACGGCTTCACTAGATTAGGGATGATGGTGCAATTAATTACTACATCAATCTTCCCTATGGTTATTGTGGGAAAGATTTGTTTACTAATTCTCCTGCTCCTCCTACCTATTGCTCTGATCACCTGAATTCCCCGTATTGGTACCTCTAATACACATTTGAAAACTTCTGGATTCTCCGTAAATGTGTTCTCATTCAGACAAATGACTTCTGACCCGGTGTCCACTAGTGCCTTAAACTTCCGCCCCCCTATTTCCACTACAATTTCCGGACACTTGTTTTCTTCATGCGATCCATGTTCCTTTTCTTCTTCGGTCAAATCTTCGGGTGTGCGTAGTATATTTCTTACTTCTTTGTAGTATTTGCTCCTGTCACCTCGTTCGCTCTCTTCTGTCCCCATTTCTCTGGCTAATGTTGTGTCGGGACTGCTTACACGACTCGCCCCTTCGTGTTTCCCTGCTCTTCAGGCCTTTCTTCACTACTCCCAGAATTTTCCACAATCATTGTGCAGATGTTGGCATCCTCCCTGGGTGGATTTTCTCCGTAACTCCGCCTATCCCTTGGTTCTTGGCTGATGTACCGTCTCACCGGAGATGTCTGCCTCTGCTTACCGGATGGATTATGCTGATATCTGTTATTATTTTGATTCTGAGGTGGTGGGTTGTATCCACGGCCTCTAAAATCATTTCTCCTTCCCTCTGTGCCTGGCCATCTTCTTTGGCTCTCTTCCTTCGTCTCCTGTATCGGCTGCGGCACCACCCGATCGTATCGGCTGAGCAAACAACAATCTTGGAATGGTGTTTATGTGCTGCGATATTATTGCTGTGTTGACCTTCGGACCAAAATGATGTTCCAACTTATAAATTATTTCTTCGTCCTCCATCGGTGGCCTCAGTTCCTTTGCTGCGCTGATTCGAGATGTTGCGTATTCCACTCGGCTGACATTCCCTCGTTCAATGTACCGGCCGGAATCTAGCGTCCTCCGAACCTCCATCTGCTCCTCACGCCCCCAATACTGCATCATAAACAGCTGTGTGAACTGCTCTACGTCTTCTAGTAGATGTGAGATAGCGGTAAACCATTCGCCTGCAGATCCCGTCAGACCTTGTCTCACGATTTTCAGCATTTCATTGGAGGATAATTCATGGCTTGGTATTCCTGCAGCTCACTGATGTATCGCATCGGCCTAGCTCCAATCCTCCCGTCAACATATGGGATCTTCATCATCATCACCCCCGGTCATTGAATTGCTGTTGAACTTCGCGCACACTGCATCCTTATCCTTTCCGCCTCACTCTGCGCTATAATTCGTACTTGTCCTTGCAGTTCCGACTCTTCCTTAATTTTTTCTGTGGTCAGCATCTGCATACCTTCTTCATTCTCCTTCAGCTTTTCTGTGATATTCCTCACTTCCATACGCGTTTCTATTGCCAAGCTTTCATAATCCTCCAGCCTTTCCGTGATATTATATAAATCCTTCCGTGTTTCTGCCGCTATACTTTGGACATTATTATTCGCCTCCTCGCGGACAGCCTCTATCTCTGCACGCCTTTCTGCTTATTCCCCTTCGATCCACATATTCATCCTAACTTCCGCTCCTCAGCTGTTCCGCCTGCTCCCTCAGATTGTCCTTAACAGCTCCGCCTGCTCCTTCTGTCTTCTTTCTTCTCTCCGTTTTCTCTCTTCTTCTCGCACCCTTTCCTTTTCCCTCTCTCGCTCCTCTCTCTGCAATTCCTTCTCTTCTCGTTCCTTCTTCTCCTGGATTTTCTCTTCCTTCAACCAAGCCCATAGATCCGCCGTTGCTGGAGTCCTGTCCTCGACCTCAAATTTGTGATTTTCAATGTCTACTCCCTGTTCCTCGAGAGCAGATCTAAGCCTACCGACCAATTCATTTTTAATTCCTTCGGTGCCTAACCCAAGTTTTTTCAATTCCTCCTGCACCTCTGCCTTCTTCAACTCTAACAGACTTTTCCTTGCTCGAAACATCTTGTACAATTACTCCGTCACTTCTACACTTAATCCGTAGTATTATTCCCGATGTCTAATTCTTTCGCGTTCGCTAACGTGAACACTCCCTTCTCTGCACCTCTCAGGTTCTCCTCGTGGTATCTATTGAACGTAGCCTATCACTCAACCCTGTACGTCTAATATTTCATCGCACCATAACGTTGGGTCATCATTAATGTAATACCTATTTTCTTTTATATTTATTTATTGTTATAGTTAATTAATGTTATTACCACCCGGTTGCTGGTAATTAAACTCGTTATCTCTCAAATTATCAAGAGTAATTTAATTCCCCTGTCTAGCTCAATTGAATACATATAGATATTACACTGTTTACCCTACGTCACCTCCTTTCTGATGTCATTCACAATAAATCAAAATCACAACACAAAATAATACCCTTCTAATATTATACAAATACACAATCACTTTCTTCCTTCTTCAGGCTCTCACTTTAAACAGACAGGCCATAGAACACTATATATATTTTTTTTCAGAGCCACTTCACTGTTCACTTGACACTCCAATACAATCAAATACCCTCCTAAAATTAAGTACATACAATATTTAGTGACCACTTAATTCTTCGAGTGCGCTCTGGCGAGTCCTCTGCTGTATCCTTCAAGTTGAGATCGCTGCCTCCGTCTTCGACCCCGATTTCTGTGGTTGAAGACCAGCACCGCATCCCTATTCGGTGGCAATTCCGCAATCCTGTCAGATAACCACCCGGCGTGGATTCAGCTCCCCACGGGTAGATTGTAGATATCGATGGCCTTAGAATATTTTCAGAAAACCACCCGACGTGGATTCAACTCCCACGGACAGATTGTTGGCCTAGGGTCGCTCTCTTCTCCCTGATATATAGCCAACTCTCT
This sequence comes from Platycnemis pennipes, assembly GCA_933228895.1. Classification (NCBI taxonomy): domain Eukaryota; kingdom Metazoa; phylum Arthropoda; class Insecta; order Odonata; family Platycnemididae; genus Platycnemis; species Platycnemis pennipes. The sequence goes on from OW121850.1 coordinate 149,342,698, forward strand.
CATTGTTTACGTTCGGCTAAAAATAACTCACTTGCGTTTCTTGCCGCGACGACTAACAATAACATTAGTTACAATTAATTTGTTTTGTATGGCTATTCGCTAATGTCTTGATCACTGCGCTCATTACCATAATCACCCATTGTAAAGCCAGGCGCCATATTTCCCTATGTCTCTGTATAAAATCTATGGACAAAATTGAAGATGGCGGCCCCTTGAATCCCTTGCATAAAGATTTCCAATGGGCAAGACATGGCTTGTAAATGACATGTTACAACGATGTCAGCTAAGGCGAAGTGAAAGTTACTTTGGGTGTTCCCCGGGGAAGCATGATAGCCCCAATTTTATTTCCTATCTACGTAAATGACTTGGATACAGCAGTTAAAAATAGCAAGCTCCGTCTTTTTGTAGATGATGCAGTAATGTATAAAGAAATTAGAAATGATGAGGACAGTCATTCTTTAGCTAAGGATTTAGATGCGATTGATGATTGGTGAGTAGTTGGCTGCTGGAATAAAATTTGAAGAAATGCACGTTAATGAAATTTAGGAAAATCCTTCCCCGGAATAATTATTGTATCAAAGAAAATGAAATATCTAACATAGAATCCATAAAATACTTAGGCGTCACCATCACTGAAGACATGCCATGGGGAAGCACATCAGGGAAATAGCTAGTGTAGCAAACCGTAGATTAGGGTTCGTAAAAAGGGTCGTTTTTCAGTTACCCATTTAAGTTAAAAACTTCTTAAGAGCCCTTACGGGCTAATGTCGTTCTCGTGGGGAGAACCGACATTCGGTTATAGAGGAGTAGGATCTCCCGAAGCCTCTAATCCGAGAGACCTTCCCTCGAGTTCGAAGCTCGTTATAACGACCAGACCCTCCAAGCGGGAGGCCCAACCGAGGAACTTGACCATTTGCAATTTGGAATATGCTATTTTAAAGTTTATAACGTAGGCCCGAAATCATCGTGTTTATCGTATAGTGGGCGGAAAGACGATTAAGTAGGTTTTTTTGAACGGCATTGTGCGGTTAAAGTTAAGTGTTATTGAAAAAAGGAAGATATTCCCTATAGCGAATTGGCAACCTTGAATATCGCCGTAGGAATTGGGAGGGTGCACAGAGTTGAGAGCGGACGACCATCGCCGCGGGAGGGCCAACCGCGGAAGTTGGCCGTTCAATATGGAATTAAAAAGTTTAAAACTTTGACCCACATATATGATGTTATTCGTAATGTGGGCGAAGATAGGATTGAGTAGGTTATTTGAACGGCATTTTGCGATAAAATTTAAGGATTGTTGTGAAGCGTAAGAAGTGTCCCATTGCGATTGCACTCTTACTAAGTAAGCCACTGCTAAGACAGTCTGCATCTAAACATTGCGTAGACATGACGGCCGAGATGTCTCGTAAAACCTACAATTCATCAAATATGCACTACCCCCATGCTGGATTGGCAGCTATCATGGTCGGGTCAGCTAAAAAACGAATTTGTAGCTAGCTACTTCTTAGAAATTGACACATAAAAACAAAACTAGGGGACGTGAGCTCTACGGTCTCTTAAAGTGACAAGTTGTAAAAATCTCCAATGACAAGTTATAAAAATCTCCAACTTACACCCAATAAGTCTGGCATATATCAAATAACTTGTTCCTCATGTGATGTTTCCTATGTGGGGCAAACGCGTATGAATATAAAAACTAGATTCAAGCAACACATGGCCCATTTCAAATATAACAGACCTGAAAAATCCAGTATCGCACAACACTTACTCAACACAGGATACGAAACTTCAGAAAACAACCTTCAACTCCTCAAACAAACACCTAATCATTTGCTTGACGCTTATGAAAGTCTATACATACACAAATTCAGGAGAAGCATTGTGAACAGCGATAAAGGACCTATTTCTCACTCTTCACTTTTCTCTATTTTAGAGTGAGGTGCTCTTTCTTTTTGAAATTATCACATTTTTCAACGGTCACGGACTTCACTTCCTCCCTCCCCCAACCCCTTCCTTGCTTCAGCGGTCAAGGCCTACGCTTCCCGCCTTCCCTTCCTCCCCCACATCTTCCCCACCAATACCTTTCTGCCCTCCCCCACAACCCGACGTCATTGGTTCCCCATCCCTCCCCTCCCCCCTTTCTTCATTTTCGTATTGATTCCTAGCTGTCCTCCTCCTGATTCACTTACAACCTTGCGTTGCAAGTGATTACTCCCTTCAGTTTGCTGAAGAACCTTGTGGCCGAAATACGCATATCCAACGCACACCCTGGCCTTTTTTGTTTTTGTGCCGTTTTTCTGACTACGCTCTTTTGACCTAGATTCTCCCAGAAGTTGGGCCTGTCTGAGTGAGTGTTGTCTTGAGTGCTTGTGAGTGTGATTGTTGTTCTTAACCCAGGCATCCTTAGCTGGGTCCCATTAGCCCAGCGAAGGATTCCCCTGTTTTTGGGTTGAGTGTGTGTGTCTGTGGTGTGTCACTGGCGAGGAAGTAACATTCCCGTAAACCACCACAGGGGGGTTTTCTGGTCGAGAGGTTGTGTTTGGTTACTGGCGTGGATCTTTTCCCCATTTTCCCGCAAACCATTACAGCAATTTGTGGTATAACATTGACGAGTGGTGCCAATTTTATTACTACCATTGGAGATTTTTATAACTTGTCACATAAAAACAAATAAAAAGAACGAACAAGCATTATCAAAGGTAATAGGTAGATCAAATAGTGGGTCAGTTAAAGAATCAGTCAAGAAAGCCAAAAAAGAGTTCTTGATGCTCCAATGATAAACATCCACCTAGTCCTCTTCACCCATACCACTTTCCCTCCTCTCAAAATGTACCAAGCGACGATTTCCACGTTAAACCCCATTCCACTTTGTCCTTGCCGAAAACACCCCCTCCTTAAGCACCCCTCCCCTCTCACGCCTCCCTCTGTTCGAGTCGAGACGGCAACGAGTGCACTTCTTGGCTACTTCGGCGGAGACTTCTCGAGAGTCTCCTTAGGGCCATTGGTGCAAGTTATTAGGGTTGCCCTGAATTGGGAAGAGTATTTCAATTTTGTTGGTTTCTACTTGCTTTGCCTTTTGGTGTTGAAATACAGTGTTTGATTAGTTAGATTCTCATACTTTTGTTTTTTGTTCTATATTTGACCTCAACTTGCTCACCCGTGTTTGGAAAGAATTTTGTCCCATGGACAAGCGTTTCTTGTGAACCTATTTCTCATTCGGGAAACGCTGCACAGTATATGACATACCTCTACTGAATACCGTACAAGCTCATTGCTCATAAACAGCCAACATGGGTTCCGGAAAAGTACGTCTTGGGAGATACAATTAGTTTTATTTATACACGATATTTATGTCCACGGCGAAAACAGTACTGAATTTGATGCGATATTTTTAGTTTTTAAAAAGGCTTTCGATAAAGTTCCTCATGACAAATTAATCTTGAAGTTAGAGAGTTTTGGTATAAATAAAGACGTTATATGTTGGGTAAAAGAATTCTTAAGTGGGCAAGAGCAGAGGGTTGTCATAGATGGTATCATGTCAGACACAATCAAAGTCACATCGGGAGTTCCCCAGGGTAGAATAATGGGTCCGCTTCTATTTCTTTTATACATAAACGATTTAGCTACCGTAGTTAGTCGTAAGCTTAGACTTTTTGCAGACGATGCGGTAGTGTACAGGGGTATATCAAAAGAAGAAGACAGGAAATCGCTTAACAAGGATTGATATGCAATTCAAGAGTGGTGCGACAAATGGCAGTCAGAACTTAATCTTAAAAAGTGTGTAGCTATCAATTTTTGGAGGAGGAATAATTCGATAGAGCGATCCTATAAAATTAGTAACACGAATGTCGAAAGCGTTGAAATCATATGGTATTTAGGTGTAACAATAACTAAGGTATCGTGGGGAAGACCGGGAAATATGCGACCGAGCGAAGAGAAAGCTAGGATTTATTAAAAGAGTACTTGGGAAATGTGATGAGAAGGCAAAAGAGCGATGCTAATTTTCACTAGTTAGGCCCCACCTTGAGTATGCAGCCAGTGTATGGGATCCTAATGAATTAGGTTTGATGAGAGAACTAGACAGTGTGCAGCGTAGAGCAGCTAGGTTCGTCAAAAGGTGTTACGATAGGTTGAGTAGTGTATCAGAATTAATACAAGAATTAGGGTGGGAATCATTATCAGAGCGTAGATTAAGGTAACGATTAAATCTCTTACAGAAATTTAAATTAGATAGTGTTCCTGAAGATGTTAGGCATATATTAAATACACCGGCGTATTATGCTAGATTCGACCAGATAAATAAGATTAGAGAGATAGATTGTCGTACTGGTAGATTCAAAAAGGCATTTTTCCCCCGTCCCCGTAGTTAGAGAACAGAATAGGCAGCATAGGAAAGGGATAGGTAGGGTAAATATTTTAGAGTAGTCTGTAGTGCATGATGCATGTATTAACAACTAATCACTTATTACTATGTAAATACTAACATTCTAGCTGCCTGAGACCCTATAGCAGCATGTTTGCATGTTTATTGTGCATGCTTGGTGATCTTCACCCCCTGCCATACACCCTCGTGGTGGCTTGCGGGTGTCGTGTAGATGTGAATGAACCAAGTTAGTTTTAGGATTCACGTGCAACTAGATGGTATGTGTCTACATAGTTTCGGAGTGATAGCTGGTTAGAAAGATTTTCACTGAATGTATTTTTCTCTATTTCCCTCGCAGGTATAATTATTAATACTAAAACTACAGGCTAGTCAGACAATATTTCGCCTCTTACGTAACCCTTCACTATTCTGCCTATTTTGCTCTCTTTTGATACTCGGGACAAATGACATTTTAAATCTATCGGTGAGATAATCATTCTCTCTCATCTCGTTTATCTGATGAAACGTAGCATAATACGCAGGGGTTATCAATATCCAACTTCATATGTGAACAAATCAGCTTCGATATTACTTAAAAGGCACCTAAAAGATGCGTTACCGGTTGAAACGTCAAAAGGCACTCATTTAAACTGTCAGGTTATATCCATGTTAGTTACTACGGTGAGGTTTTATTTAATTAGCCTATGATATCTATAGCGAAATGAGCATCTCCCAAGTGATAAAGTATTTTGCATACAACAATGAAGTGAGAGGTCAACACCGTGTCGGACATCTCATCTCTACAATCCTATGATTGGTTTGACACCGCTCTCCACTTGATACTTCTATCGGATTGCCACCAGCAGAATGTGTTGCCGGGGCATATGTTTTCTCTAATTAAATATTCCTAAGAGATACTTAGCACCAACTAGGAGAAATTAGAGAGAGTAATAGATTACCTCGAAGGGATGCGACGCCTAAATTGCCTATCCCTAAGGTTTTATGATATTAACACTATGCGTATAACTTTCTTTACTTAACTATAATTCCTACGTCAACATCCACTATTTTAATTCTGATTTCCTTTTTTACCTCGAGTTGGGTAAAGTATTTACCAGTAAGTTCCGGAATTTTGCAGACGACGCACTAGTGTACTGAGACATATCAAATGAAAAAGATGGGAATCGCTTAGCAAGGATTTAGATGCGATTATTCAAGAGAGGTGCGACACAGCACTTATTAGAGGGATAGATTGACGTACCGATAGATTTTGAATGTCATTTTTTCCCGCGTACCATAATAGAACAATATAGGCCGCATAGCTTTGAGATAGGTAGGTAAAAATTTTAGGCTAGTCTGTAGTCTATTAACATGTTTTCGTATAATACTATGATGTGAGCATAATTTCGTGTCTTTCCGCTCCTATGACTTTTGATTAGTTGAAGTAGGTAAGTTGAAAATGATGTAGTAAGTACTAATTAATTATAAATAACACATGAAGATGCCACTTACTAGCAGTTTGACAACCATTTTAGACACCATCAGAGGCGAAATGGAGAATGTGCCCATTCGCTTCGATAGAGGATATGTTTAGGAAGTGTCTAAGGAAGTAGCTAGCTATACATTTGTTTTCTAGCTGTCCCCACCCAACCAACTAATCCTCCAAATAGCATGGAGAGTACATCAACATCTACGCAATACCCTGCAAGTCACCGCGAGGGTGAATTTTGGTGAAGCGTAGGTTTATCATGGCACAATTCGGAGTATTTGTCCTCGCAATGTTTACTAGCAACCATACTTAGAGACGTATTGACAGTAGCTCGCATAGTAAGGGTGCATTCGAAATAAAGATAACATAACCCCTAATAGAGGGGATAACATTTGATTTACTGGCAACCAACATTCCACAAAAAGTTACTAAGATGGACACCGTTGATGGAATCAGTGACCACAGAGTTCTGACTGCAAAATTTTCTCTAACTTTAGACAAAAACTGAAAACAAAAAAGAAATATTTATATTTCAAAAAGAGCTGATTTTGCTAACTTTAAAATTTATTTAAGAGATTCCTTATCGGATTTTAAAGTCTTCCATATACTTATGTACGGAGGGTTCATGGAAGTCTTTCATTAATATCATGCGCTCTGGGATCAATGGATATATCCCTAGAAAATTGGGGAACAATTGAAAGAAAATCCAAAAGTCTTCTGGTCGTGCGTAAGGGAAGTGCAAGGGCATAAGTCTGCCGTCCATTCACTTAAAAATGATAAGGGTGAAATGGCCAAAAACACTCTTGACAAAGATAACTTGTTAAATTCCTTCTTCCAAACCGTTTTTAACCCACCTTCCGGAGAATCAACTGTCGTGTTACCTGACTTCTTTCAGCGGCTGTTGTAACCAATTGAAATTTCCTGCAGTGGTATTAAAAAGTTGCTTAAAGATATAAGCCCCAACATCTCCTGGCCCCGATCAAATTCCCTCCCGCGTATATAGAGAGTTAGCTTCTGAAATTTCCCCCTACCTTGAAATAGTATTTAATAAATCCCTGACCGAACACGTCGTACCAATTGACTGGAAAGCAGCCGATGTAACACCCATTTTTAAAAGTGGTGATAGGGAGCAGCCATCTAACTACCGACCTATATCACTCACATCCATTTAAAGCAAAGTTCTGGAACATATAATTTTCAGTTCAGTCATGGGACACCTACATCGCCAAAATTTATTGTCAACTGTTCAGCATGGTTTCCGGAAGAGTAAATCATGTGAAACTCAACTTGCTCTCTTTTCCCACGATATTTCAGTTTCCGGCAAAAATAATATTCTAGTAGATGCAATATTTCTAGATTTCAAGAAAGCTTTTGACACGGTGTCTCATAGCAAACTAATTTTGAAAATAAAATCTTTTGGTTTAGACAGTAATATAGTATCATGGATAAATGGTTTCCTTCATGATCGGGTTCAAAGGGTTGTTCTGGACGGTGTTACCTCCCTGGCAGTTAAAGTCACTTCGGGTGTCCCACAAGGTAGTGTGATAGGTCCACTCCTGTTTCTTCTGTACATAAATGATACAAATAAGGTGGTAAAAATTAAGCCTCGTCTATTTGCCGATGACGCAGTAGTGTACAGGGAAACTCTATGCCCAAATGATAAAGAATATTTAAATGATGACCTGAAAGCAATTTAAAAATGGTGCCATACATGGCAGTTAGAATTAAATTGTTAAAAAGTGTAGTAATGAAAAGTACGTATGTTGTTCGGGCTTCAACCCGAAACCCAAAGCTTCAACGAACAATTATGTAGTAATGAAATTTTGGAAAAAGAATAGCTCTCCTCCTACCACTTACAAAATAAGTAATATTGAATTAACAAACGTGGAATCCATTAAATATCTTGGAATAAGACTGACATATGATCTTTCCTGGGGTAAACACATACGTGAAATAAAGGGTCAAGCTAATCGTAAACTGGGTTTCACCAAAAGAGTATTGGGTAACTGTGACCATCATGTATGAGAAATCAGCTACTTTTCCCTTGTTAAACCTCATTTGGAATATGCTGCCAGTGTATGGGATCCCTACGAAATCGGTCAAAATAATGAACTGGAACGTGTGCAGCGAAGATCGGCAAGATTTTTAAAGGGACGGTACGATGACTATATTAGTGTAACAAGTCTATTATATGAATTAAATTGGGAATCATTGTCAGATCGCAGGTTGAAATTTAGACTTAATCTCCTAAATAAATTCCAAGATAATATTTTCACTGATGACGTTAAAGATTATTGCGAACCCCAACTTACTAATGTAGACTGGACCACAATTACAAAATTAGAGAAATTGATCGCCGAACTGAGAAATTGATCGCCGAACTGAGAAATTCAAAATGTCCTTTTTTCCTTGTACAATTAGGGATAAGAATAGCGGTAAATATGTCCAATACGAGTGATTGAATCCATAGCGTAGGAAGTTGCATGTTGGTATAAGGACTTGAAGGTAACTCAGCTAACAGCATGTTTTTGCATGTTTGCTTTGCTTTTTTATTTTTTTTAATAGCGAAGATTAGGGCAGTATATAAATACCAATCCTTTTTTATGCATGATATGTAGTGCATGTTTGGTGAGAATTCACCCCCTGCCACACGCATTTATGTTATTATGTAGATAGATAGCAGAAAAGAAGTCTGAGCGAACGGTGTTGATCAGTTGTTTCCCGGCTTGTTTGATGGGGATTCTGTATGGTCGATATTTGTGTGTCCGTGGTAGGGAGTGTGTGTGTGTGTGCCGTCTTAAGCGTATGCAATTACATTTATTAGCATTTTTTTTGCAATATTGCTATTTCAAATGTTTCTTTGTGTTGTTGGAATTGTAAGGCGGTGAAGTGCACGGTGGTAAAACAGTACCCTGATGAAAATGAAGTGTATGGGAAGTGTGCACGAAGTGTTTATCACAGCATAGGACTTTAGCATGTACTTCGGGGTGTATGGGAAGTGCAAAAGTAAACGCCTGAGAGAACACGAAGTGTACGCGGGGGGGTGTACGCGAAATGTATGCCAAGTGTATGCGAAGGGGAGTGTATGCGGAGTGTTTGCACGAGGAACGGGGTGTATGGGAAGGGGTGTATGGCGAGTTTTTGCTAGGGGAACGGGGTGTATGCGAAGGGATGTATTCCGAGTGTTTACTAGGTGAACGGGGTGTATGGGAAGGGGTGTATGGCGAGTGTCTTCTAGGGGACCGGGGTGTATGGGAAGGGATGTATTCCGAGTGTTTACTAGGGGAACGGGGTGTATGGGAAGGGGTGTATGGCGAGTGTCTTCTAGGGGACCGGGGTGTATGGGAAGGGGTGTATTCCGAGTGTTTGCTAGGTGAACGGGGTGTATGCGAAGGGGTGTATTCCGAGTGTTTGCTAGGGGAACGGAGTGTATGTATTACAATATAGTTTTTTTTTCCAAAAAATATGCATTTCTGGTAATTAGATGTATTTCTCATAATGCAAATAAACCATAAAAGTACAAAACATTTTCAGGAAAAAAAAGATTCACTGTAGATAGCACTCTAGAGTGCTATCTACAGTTACATCTCCAGAAATGTTTCCTCTTGTGAGCTCATCAATCTGAAACAAAGGGAGATGCACATTAGTTAGGAAGAAGATCAAAGTTTAACTGGAACATCACCACTTACATCACAAAATTATTCACTTACATTGCATTACATGTTTTTTCTGTTGGGCTTTTGATCCGGCTACTTCTTCTATGTTGTGTACTCCGCACTTCAAGAGCCAGGCTTCAGAAAAGAACACAGATTATTTTTCCATTAAAAACACAGCATTGAATTTTTTTACATTTATACCGGCTTTCTTCCCTTAAATAAGTACCAACGTTTTAGTGGTTAGAGGATTTACAGCAAAATTTTACCTGCAATGGAACCGATGAGAGCGTTGCTGGAGTGCTTCTTGCCATCGTCCCAATACTTGGTAGTTTCTTTCACTCGGTACCACTTCTTACGCTCGAAGTCATTAAGATGCTCCGGCTTGAAGCGTCTTATGTCACGAACAGGGACGTTTTCCGTTTCGTTTGAACCTGCCCACTTAATTTTCGCACACCATTTGTCGGTATGTACCACATACTTGCTGGGCTCGTTTATTTGTGCAACGTTCTGGCTGGACATGTTCACTTTAAATTATTAACAATAATTCGCAGGGAGTTGAGGGCACGCGTATCCAAAACCCATGTGCTTCGAAAGCGAGTGTATAGATGAGTGCGGTGCGTCGGCCGTGCCATCTGATATCCAGGCGCAAATCGACAATTTCTGACTAGCAGCTTTGTAACATCTTACACAACAATGTAGTGGAGTCGATTGTTGGAAGGAACCAATAACTCGTACATACATCCTGCTTTGGTTGACCATGGAGGTAATGTAGCAAGGCAGTCAGGCGACAGAATAGGGGTTGTAGGACATTGTAGGGACATTGTTGTAGGGGTGAGATTAGAGGATGTACGAAAGTAACGAGCGAATGCTCCACCGCCACTACTAAATTTCATTCGGGAACGATACAATGTTACAGGACGGACAAGAATGAGGGAAGTGTCCACGAAGGATGCGAGACACCTTCCCGTACATTCCCTTGATCTGGACGAAGGGGGCAGGAATTGTACGCGAAGGGAAGTGTCCACGAAGGATACGAGACACCTTCCCGTACATTCACTTGATCTGGACGGAGGGGGCAGGAAGTGTACGCGAAGGGAAGTGTCCACGAAGGATACGAGACACCTTCCCGTACATTCACTTGATCTGGACGAAGGGGGCAGGAAGTGTACGCGAAGGGAAGTGTCCACGAAGAATACGAGACACCTTCCCGTACATTCCCTTGATCTGGACGAAGGGGGCAGGAAGTGTACGCGAAGGGAAGTGTCCACGAAGGATGCGAGACACCTTCCCGTACATTCACTTGATCTGGACGAAGGGGGCAGGAATTGTACGCGAAGGGAAGTGTCCACGAAGGATACGAGACACCTTCCCGTACATTTACTTGATCTGGACGAAGGGGGCAGGAAGTGTACGCGAAGGGAAGTGTCCACGAAGAATACGAGACACCTTCCCGTACATTCCCTTGATCTGGACGAAGGGGGCAGGAAGTGTACGCGAAGGGAAGTGTCCACGAAGGATGCGAGACACCTTCCCGTACATTCACTTGATCTGGACGAAGGGGGCAGGAAGTGTACGCGAAGGGAAGTGTCCACGGAGGATACGAGACACCTTCCCGTACATTCCCTTGATCTGGACGAAGGGGGCAGGAAGTGTACGCGAAGGGAAGTGTCCACGAAGGATATGAGACACCTTCCCGTACATTCCCTTGTTCTGGACGAAGGGGGCAGGAAGTGTACGCGAAGGGAAATGTATTGGAAGCTGTGGAGTAACACTTCAATAGTACTTCCTCCTTCACAAGGAAGTGTTCATGAAGTGTATCCCGAGACGAAGTGTATTGGAAGGTGCACTACAACCTCCGCATACACTCCCAGGCGTACACTCCCTCGCAACGGGGTGTACGGCGGGAGGTTGTGCACTCCCCATACACTCGCTGTACATTTCGCGTACACTCCCTTAACCAGAACAATACACTTCATTTTCATCAGGGTATTAGATATGATAGATATTAGACGCGTATTCCTATTTCGTTTTTTACCTTGGCGTACTCGGTTGCAAGTTGGATTCCTTCCAATTTCCTCATATTATTATGAGGAATTATAGTGTGTGCCAAGAATAACGTGGGTAACATTGGCCTTGGTGTTATGTCTTCGTGCCGAATGCCATAGCTCCCGCTTATGTGGTTGCTTGTTGAGAATTTTGTTGTATCTGCCTCCCGAATGTGATAGTAGCTATAGTGTGATACAGCTCTTGTAAACGTATAAGTGACCACTATGATTGATTTGTCTCTACTAGTTGAAAACATTATTTCATATATATCAAGATATTATCTCATATATCTCCCTCCTTCTTTCACAGGTTGGTGGATCCCATTAAAAAATTATACAAGCTTGCACTTGAAGTGGATGTAAACAAGACTCATGTGATGAAGAAACCTGCTGAAAAAATTGTTATATTGTGCAGTAAGCTTGGAGACTTGGTAATATTAGTGGAGGAAGAAATGAAAAAAATTAATTTCACAAGTTTGGAGTAGCGGGTGGCGGCGATTTGATGTGAGACTGGAGGCGTTGAGTGACGGGCAAGCACATGTTTCGCCTGGACATATCTGATTTGGCATCATTTCCTAGGTGACGTGTGGTGGTGAGAGGGTTGCTGAGACCTTTTTGATGGTCGTGATGCACTTTCAATTGGCGCGCATGTGCTTCGGTGCTTGGCTGCAGCTGCAATGAGACCTTTCTCTGGCATCCTTTCCACCTTGGAATCCCATCCTTTTGGTTGCCCCACTCATTCGTTGGCCAGCAGTGTTTAATGTTTCCTCCTCTCTTGTTTGGTACGTACCAGATATGCAAATGTCAACCCATAGGTGTGCTTTGAATAATGCTTTGGATACCAATGGAATGAAATCATTCGTCGTGCACTCACTTTTAATCCATGCAATGTAAATCAAGGTGAACGTGCTGTCGAATGCCATTCACTGGTTGCGTCCGATCGTAGACTGGGGCTCAGTGTTGTGATTGCTCGGGGAGAGTCAAGTTTTGTTTATAAGAATGCTGTGACACTGATGGACTCCTTGAAACATAAGATTCCCGACTCTCGCCTTCTGAAGAGTTTGACACTGATTGAACATCAGTTAGTTGAAGCGAATCCTGAAATGTGGCCTTTGACGCCATTGGAATGGGCGAAGCAGTGTGTTATGGGAAGGTCCTTGCTCTGGCTGTGCATTTCCGTGAGACCTGTCAACGGTGAATGCATTCCTTAACTTTTAGGAAACTCCTCTCACATGCGAACGAGAGACATCAGTCCATCTCATCTATTATGGAAAGTATTAGGTTGCAAAGTGCAGTAAAATATTTTAATGTGCAGTAGTTATTGGTTTCAATCGGTGTTTCAACTAAGAATTTGTTTTTTATGTTTGCTGTATGAAACCTAAAATTAATAAATAGATATTTTTTTACTATGAGATGCTGATTGAATTCAATCATAATTTTTGCTTATGCACAGCTGCAATTTCCGTGGAATTAACATTTTTCTGCTAATGTTTGTATCTATCTGTCTTTAATGTCCCGATTCTCATTTTAAGATATTCTAGACTTTCTGTACCTCGTTACATCAGGACTCATAAAATATTTCACCTGCCTTTGCTATGCTGCCTATTCTGTTCTCTTATAGTACGGGGGACAAATGCCATTTTGAATCTATCAGTACGACAATACATCTCCCTAATCTTATTTAGCTGGTCGAATCTCGCATAATACGCTGGTGTTTTTAATATGTGCTTCAATAAAGCTATTCTCTAGTTTCTTTCAGGCTGGAAGAAACAAAGGAAGTTAGAAGGGGGGTGGAAACGAGGGTGACTGTCTTTTGTTGACAATGAGGCCAGATTCGGGTTTTTGGTCGGCATAAAATTTTTTTCTCTGGCCTTTTATGTATTATATGTCTGTCTCAATTCTCCAAGTTCATAACAGTGACGTCAATGAACTTCCTATTTTAATCCAATTAGAGGAAATTCTATTCTCTTAACCTAGTACATATATTTAGCCTACTCAAACCAATTGCTTGTCAATCGGTTGCATATTTTCACATTTTCTAATGTGAATATATGCAACCTATATTCTGGCATAGTGCATAACTATATTACAATTTTTTTCATCTTCCTAATCCTTTGTTTTAGGTTAGACTTAACTTAAGTTTCTTGTGTTTCAAAATACAACAATTCTGAAAGCGACCACTTGGGAAAAATCAATAAAATGTTCATTCGCCTATCGAGCCCCACAGAAACTATAATTTTAATACTTTTATTTTCACCGAATGTAAATCTATTTGGTCTGGGAGTAGCGCGGAAAGTAATGACGCCGTTATGATTTTTCCGACTGAATTGACCGTTGAATAGATTCAGTGATTAGCAGCGCTACCTCTATTAGTATAAAAAGAGTCGTTTCAGGCATGATGAGGTGGAATAACATAATTAAATAATATCGGCAATTTTCCGCAAAGAAATCTTTACTACGACCGGTTCCGATGTGATGCATCGGATGCAGTTCTATCAACAAGTCATGATGATAATGTATCACATCGGAACCGGTCGTAGTAAAGATTTCTTTGCGGAAAATTGCCTATGTTATTTAATTAAATAACTCTTTTAGTATATTTCAATTTCTTCGCGAAAAAACATTGCTCTTCACGGCATCGCTATTAGGCGAACATTTTAAGGATCACTGCTATGGCATCAATGAACATCCCACGGATACGTAGTGAGACATTATGTTCCATTAGGATTTGATTTTTAGTCTTTCGGTTCAAACGAACCAAGTAATTAAATAAAAAAACATTCCCAATTTGAACACCGCTTTAGCATTCGTTTAAATTTTTATGATTTTAACCGAATCCAAACCTTCTAAATCCGTGAGTAAAGTAAATAGCAGCCAGCACGTATCTATGTGCGGAAAAATATGGCTGACCCTGCTTCACGAATAGCCTACTATGCCTTCAGTACCTTCCTGTCTACTCGCGAAAAGCACAATCCCTCCATTTCGGAGACGACAGTGGCCTGGCAACGCTCGGAAAAGAACCGAAAAAAAAAAGCAAAATTTCAACGTAAATTACACATTGACCAGAAACTCGAGGACAAGGTGTAAATCGGTCACAAGAATAAGAAAGTTTAAAAAAATTTCCATTAAATTCAGGAAGAATGAAATAAATCGATCAATATTTAGTTATTTTACTGAGTGAACGAAAAATATCTTGCGGTGGCATACATTGAAAAAGTCAATTTAAAACAATGTAAATACGTAATTGGCGCCAGGAATCGAACCCGGGCCCTGCGCCTTTTTTTATATAGCCTATAGCACCTTCTAGTGCATGCGCTAGAATCCTACAAAAATTACAACTCAATCAGTTTTGTAGTTTTTGAGGATATGCGTAAGGAATGTAGAACCGGCAGACCACTACACATTTATGCATAAGTATGATCACGTCTTGTAGTTCTATTTCAGTGCCCTAATAAATTTTGTCATATTTCTAAATTCGTATGCTCTTTTGCCTTCTCTATAGTAAATATTGTGCTAAAGGGATCTCTTGGATTCGAGTAGTTTTGCGAATTCGGCGAGAGCAAATTAAGCCTGTGAAGTTTTCCGCGTGCAGCAAACATGAAACGTGAAGGTGGATGGCAGAAGTCCCTTCGAGGCGAGGGTTTCCTTAGTCCCCTTTCCGCAGGTGACCGTCGCGCAGGTCACGTCTCCATGGAAACGGGGAAGGGGGGGGGGAGGTCGCTGCCACGAATTTCCCACCATGCTTGGACCGTGGTAAAGACAGCCGCGAGCAGTTTTTGGCGACCGTTTCCGGCCTTTTTTTCGCTCTGTCCATGCTTATATATCACTCTACTACGGGATAACTATTAAAGACTTGTGAGTTGTGAGACTTGTGGTTTCCTTTATTTGATTCAGGAGATGCCAATCCACATAACGATTGGAAAGAAACAATTTATTTCTCGAGGTTAGTGAGAAAATCAAGCTGAACTTCGGCTTATTAAAACTTGCTTCGAAGACAGAAATTCAAAAATCGGAAAAAATCAGGATGTAGCGACACCTTTCTTCTACAAGTACCTATAAGCATATAGTTCAGGATTAGTTTCCAAAGCCGCTATCATCAAAGCGGTGGACTCCTGCACGCCGAAAACCTTAATTTTTCCGGTGGCTACTGCGCCGTTACGAGCCATTATCCCTTTCCATTCTTCCCAGCACTTCGGCAACGTGGCATAAGGTGGAGGGGGGGTTTGGTCGTCCATTCGCCGATTTCGTCATCCGCTCAAGGTTTTCTCCTGCCTTGGTTCATCAACTCTGTTTCTAGGAATTCCTTAGGATCCTTTTGGAAGCGTATTCGCATTGGAAATAAGCTAACTTGGCTCTTTCCAGGGTGTCTCGTGGTGGTCTGGTGGGTGGAGCACTGAGCTACCGACCGGAGTGTCTCGGGTTCAAGGGGCTTTCTGGACACCCCGCCTAAAATCCTCGTGATTCGATTTTCTGCGAGTCAGAACCTCGTAGGAAATCGCAGGTGGCCCAGGGAAAGTAAGTGGCCCCCCTTCCACCCTGAATGTGTGAATTTCACACGCCAATGGCTTAGTACGGGGTGAGCTCTACTCTCACCCAACAAAGACAAACCTTCGGATTGAACACCAGGAATTAGAGGGGAATTTTGGGTACATATCTAGAATTTCGAAGAATTTTCTGAAATTTTCTTATCTGCGAGGGAATATTTTTTATTATTTCCGAACCAAGTAGTGTGAAATTCAGTTATGATTTATCGAAATCCGTTCGCACTCGCTTAAGAACAAGAAATTACGAATTTTTATGGCAATTTTGTCGAGATTTCGTACTGCAACATTACAGTAGAGAGAGTAAAGTCAATACGATAAGATATTGGTACAGGAAATGCGTTAAATTTCTCCGCCCAAGACCTATCTTTTTTATTTTATTGCCACTATCATTACTCTGGTTTTTTACAGCTTCGTCGGACGTTAGACATCGAGTCTCAAGATTTCCTTCGATAATTTATGAAAGCACTATCATATTGTGGCATTCATCACTCGTATTGCTTATTTAGTACTTAATGCGAAATTAACCTGTTAACGCCTAGGATACCATATATGGTACGTATTGCAGGGTGAAGTTTCGGTGGCACTAGTATGTGCTTACATTGTTGCTTTTAAATCGCGTCGCTAGGACGATGAGTCCTTGCTCAATGCATAAGTTTGTCTGATTTCTTTCTGTAACAATCAATTGTCATTGTGTGGTAGACTACAAGCTGAAGTAAGGAATTATGGCGTTGTCCTCGAGGTTAGTGCTCCATTTCTTCTTTGATAATAGCTTTTTTGCACACATTATTCATCTCATCAAATGTTAACACAAATTTTACCCGTATGTCTAGGCAATATATTGCCTTTACGCAGCAATTAATTATTGCCCCCAAAATGAAAGTGGACTGTATTTTGATAGAGAGAGAACGCCCCAGTATCGCTCCTACCTTCTCGTAGGCCACAACAATAGTTCTACTCTCGTCCTCCTGTCCTTGTTTCGGCCGTCCAGTCCGCTCGTCAGGAACTCACACTGTCAACTCCCGCTCAGGACCCCCTGCTCCCTCGAATTCGAATCGAAAAACGATCCATCGAATCGAGGGCGTTTTTCTTTTGTTTTCGTAGGCCACGACACCTGGCGACCTCTCTCTCATACATTACGAGACATACTCCCCCCCAAAATTTGAGCATCAAATTTTGAAAAATTAAGTAACTACTAACAACAACAAAAAATACCAATCTCATGGTTGGATCAATTGCATCATACATTAAATATTTGGTCTTTGTTTTGGTGAAGGAAAGAAAGGTTATTTTTTCACTCTGGAGGGGGCATTCACCAGAGACTTGTTTGGGAAGGAAGCCCTCGGAAAGGTATGTGGGAGCACCAAAGACCAAATACACTAAATTAAAGAATTAAATCTAATGCTTTATGCTTTAGGAGTAACCTGATCTCCTCCAGCTAAATTAAATACATTGTTGAGAGAAAAAAAAATATAACTATACTAGGAAATTAGTTCCCACTAATTTCCTACTGGTAGTTTCATAACCTTTGCTACGGGACGTTTGAACACCCCATCCTTTGTCCGTAGTGTTACTACCCGAACTCTGTTATCTGGGCCGGGGTGGACCTCTTCCACTCTAGCCAAAGGCCATTGCAAAGGAAACATATGTTTCTCCTTCAATACCACAAGGTCATCGACTGCTAAATTTTTTTCTTCTTTCGCCCATTTATTTCTCACTTGAAGCGTGTTCAAATATTCGGTGGACCATCTATTCCAAAAGTGTTGCGTTATTTGCTTCACCAACTGCCACCTTGAAAGTCTATTTGAGCTCAAATCAAGTAGGGTCGGTTCCGGCAAGCCTACCAAGGGAGCACCAATTAAAAATGTCCCGGGGTAAAAGCTTCATATTCAGAGGGGTCGTGCGACAATGGCGTGAGTGGCCTTGAATTTAAAACCGCTTCGATTTTAGCGAAAACTGTGGATAGCTCCTCAAAGGTTAGAATTCTATTCCCAACAATTCTTTTCAACAAACTCTTTGCTGATTTCATATTAGCCTCCCTAAGTCCCCCAAAGTGGGGCTGCTGGAGGATTGAAATGCCACTTAATATTTCTTTGCGAAAGGGAATCCATCATGTTACCTGAACTTAACAAATCCCGCCATTGACGATTAATTCCCATTATATATCGATTGGCTCCCACAAAATTGGATCCACAATCTGAATATATGTCCGTGCATAAACCTCGTCGAGTTATAAAGCAATCTAGAGCGGCAATAAATGCCTCAGTTGTTAAGTTCGACACTAGCTCCAAATGGGTCGCCTTAGTAGGTAAGCATACGAACAAACACAGATATGCCTTCCAGGATTTGGATGATCTCCTTGAAGATTCCCTTATAAGGAAATGTCCACCGAAATCTATACTTATACTTATACTTGAGTTTTATTTTACCTGGGCGGGATAGGACGTTGCCGTCCTCTCCACCCCCCGCCCAGGGCATAAAAGATACATTATTGGTTATAACATTATTGGTTCAAATAGGTACAGAGTACAAATATATAGTTAAACACATTGTAAAATGTAAAAAAAAGAAAAAAGTACAAAACATTTTCCCTTATACAAATCAAAAATATTACAGGTATAATGTAATCAGTAAACGTCTGATCCACCATCTGTAATGTAATTAGTAAAATAAAATATATAAATATATATATATATATATATATATATATATATCACGGAAGTAGCACTCAGAAGAGCCGATGAAACACACGATGATAGCACACGAAAAACATAGAAACACAAAAATATAAAAAACGGGACACTCACATTTAAAATAGTTGGAAGCTTTCGACTGCCTCTGCAGTCTTCGTCAGCCGGAGAGGAACTGAGTGCGGCGGGGGTGTGAAGGCAGTTGGAGGGGGGGAGGGGGGAAAGGGTGTGAAGGCAATTGAAGGGGAGGAAGAGGGGTGAGGGATGAGATTGGGGGTGATTAATGCTGTACATTCAAGCCGGGCTTCTCGAATGCACGGAGAGCCCAAATAAAAGCATTCTCACGAGTCCTGACCTCTATTTTGCTAGCATGGTTCGGTAGGGATTCAAGTATTGAGAGGGAAAAGCAGTTATCAAAAGAGAGACCGTGGGAATGAGTGTGTATAGGGATAGGAAATGATGTAAATATGGCGGATTTTGTGGAAGATCGAAGATTATTCATACGGATTGCCAAGGGTGTAGTGCATTCGCCAACGTAAAATGCGGGACAAGAATTACAGGTCAGAAGGTACACAATATTTTTGGACTGGCAAGTAGCTTGGGAGGAGGGGAAAGAAGTGATGAGGGGGTGTGGAGATGTAGGTGCGGACCGCATTAAAGGACACGTTTTACATCTGGGACTGGCAAGTAGCTTGGGAGGAGGGGAAAGAAGTGATGAGGGGGTGTGGAGATGTAGGTGCGGACCGCATTAAAGGACACGTTTTACATCTGGGACGATTGCATGGAGAGGGCCGTGGGGGAGGAGAATCAGAAGTGCGATAGAGAGGGTTCGTGGACTTGAGAATATTTTTTCAGTTCGGTGGCCGTCTGTAGGAAATGGAGGGGCAACGAGGCAGGAGAGAAGAAGTGACGTCGCTGTTTTTCAGAATGGGAAAGAGGTCCTTAAGAATGGTTTTCAGTTTGTGGGAACCGGGAAAGAAAGTGGTGCATATATAATGCATACCCCTTAATATTCGCATGAATAATCACCGCGCTTCTTGCAATCCCTCCTCTCCGCACTTCTCTCTCCCTGTCCCCAAACATGTCTCTGAACATGATTCTTCGTTCAACTCGTGTTTCAAAGTTTCAATTCTTTCCTCTCTCCCTCCTACAGATCCACCCGTTAAATTGCACACTATTGAGCTAACATGCATCTATCTTTTAGATGCATGTAAATATCCTGGAATCAATGCGATGCATTAACCCTCCCCCACCCATCCCCCCACCCTCTCCCCCATCCTCTCCCCTACCCTCACGAGCACCCTCTCCCCCAAGCCATCCTTTTCCCTCTCTCCTTCCAACCGTCCGTCTCCTCACTTGTATTCCTCTTCTTGTTGAGGAAGGTGTCTGTGACCACCGAAATATTCAACTATACGTGTGAGTGTTCTTTTTCTGTGTCTCTATGTTTTATTTTCACACCTGTGATATTGTTTATTTTCCACGATTGTGGCTTCTCCCAAGGCTTGTATATATATATATTGTAACGTATCAATTTTTAGCCATGGCATGCTGGGGAGTTGGGGAGCCGCCATGTTGGTTTTTGTACAGAATATTTATACGGAGACATAGGGAAATATGGCGTCGGCCTCGACAATGGCCAATTTGTCATTGAGCCTGGTGATTCAGGTCATTCAGGAGATGCATTCCCAAGAATAGAAATTGTCTCGCAGGCTATTGTTGAACTCGCGGCAGGTTACGGAGGGAGACTAATTTTGGCCGAGCGTTAACAATTAGGAGTGTGCCTATATAAAGAGGGACGAAGAGCGAGACGGGGCTTCTAGGCTTCGAGTGGAGGAGTCTAACAAAAGTGAAGGAGCTGGTAGTCTAACAAGGGCTTCTAGGGAGTCTGATAGTCTAAGAACAGTGAAGGGGCGTCTAGCTTCTAGTCTGATGGTCTGACAACAGTGAAGTGGAAAGTGGCGACCTAGTCTAACGAGAGAAAAGGAAGGTGGCGGAGAAGCCAGGATTAACCAAGGAGACGGGGATCGCATCAGCCAGGAACTCCAGATAAACTAGAGGGATAAAGCGGTCCACTCCCCACTATTATGTAGGTACTTATTTTTAAGAGGGTACTTGTTATATTTTATGTGAAAGTGAAAAGTGAAGTGGCTCGTGAAGTGATTTATGGCCTGTAAAAATTGAGCCTGAAGATAACAAGAGTGAAAGTGATATATTGTGAGGGTAATGTATTATGATACTGTTTATATTTTGTTGTATTGTGTGTGATAGTACATTAAATTGAAAGAATAAATTACAATATATATATATATATATATATATATATATATATATATATATATGCTAGCAACAAGGTGTTGAGGGTGGGGGTGAAGGAAAGGATAATCAGTGGACACTTACCAGTAGATGACCCATGGAGAGCCTGGTGTCCATTGCGCTTTGGAGCTTTCGGGTCACGAACCCTTCTTCAGCTGGAGGAGATCACTACTACGCTCTGAGGGCCCTAAGGAAGGTCTCTCAAAAAGTGAGATCTCCCTCCTTATTCCCCCGAACCCCCGCACCCCCACCTTCTACTTACTCCCCAAAATACACAAGCCTGGCACCCCTGGTCGCCCGATAGTCTCTAGTTACAACTCCCCCACCGAAAGAATCTCTGCCCTAATTGACTTCCATCTCCAGCCATTCGTCCGCAACTTGCCGTCCTTCGTGCGTGACACAAATCATTTTCTCGAAAAACTAAAACTCCTCCACTCACCTCTTCCTCCCGGCTCCATCCTGGTCACAATAGATGTGTGCTCCTTGTACACCAACATACTCCATAAAGAAGGCCTGGCAGCCGCAAAAGAATTTTTAATCAGCAGACCCACGGAATCACGTCCCTCCACCGAATTCCTCCTTGATCTGATGAAAATGGTGCTCACAAAAAACAACTTCACCTTTGGAGGACGCCATTTTCTTTAGGTCAGGGGTACGGCCATGGGAACGAGGATGGCACCTTCCTACGCGTCTTGTTTTCTAGGTAAATGGGAGGAAAAACTTCTATCCTCATCTCCCCTTAAACCCTTAATCTGGCTCCGCTACATAGACGACATCTTCATGATTTGGACGCATGGCACTGACACCCTAAACAATTTCATTCAACAAATAAATTCGCACCCTAGCCTAAAATTCACCACCCACTCTTCCACCTCGCTCATTACATTCTTAGATGTAGACATCCACTTACATGATAGGACAATAAGCACATCGGTCCACGTGAAACCTACGAACTTGCAGCAGTACTTACACTGGGATAGCTGCCATCCCGAACACTGCAAGCGCTCCCTACCATACTCTTTGGCACGTCGAGGTCGCCGTATCTGTTCTGAAACCTATTTCTTCCTCAATTATTTAAAAGACCTGGAATCAGCTTTCCTCAACCGTGGTTACCCACCCTCAATAGTCCGAGAGCAGCTGGCCAAGGCGTGCGCTCCCCGCAACGGGCCACGCTCAACAGCAGAGCCAGAAGAAATATCACCAAATAATCTTACCATCTTCGCCACCACGTTTCATCCGGGCCTAGATTTTGCATTAAAAACTATCTTTAAGTCAGCCCAATGTATTATTTTATCTTCCCCCTTAACTTCCTCACTTATCCCGAGACCTCCCGTGCTTTCCTTTCGTCGTCCTACCAATCTCCAAAACAGCCTTTGGATTCGCGAGATACAACTACCATCATCAGTTTGTGCCTCCGATCTCCAACCGATTGGCTCACATCCCTGTAACAAACCCAGATGCCTCACATGCCCCATTAACTCCCATTCCCACTCCTTTATCAGCCCGGTTACAAACGTCACATACCAAATACATTCTCGAGGAACCTGCTCTTCGAGTAATGTAATTTATGAAATTTCCTGTAATCACTGCCAGGCCTTCTATATAGGACTGACGACCACCTCTTTTAATATGCGAATCAATAACCATAGGAGCAGTGTCACCCGACATTTAAGGTTGCCAGTAGCCGAGCACGCCAATTCTCACAACCTTCCCTTCAATGACTGCTTCAGAGTGAAGGTAATCAGAGCATTCCCACCTGAAACATCTACGTTAGAGCTCCGTCACTGGGAGCTCGCCTATATTTCCATATTAAAATCAACCACTTCTCCCGGCATCAACATTCGCTAGCTTTCTCCACCCGTCCAATTTCCCTCTCCATTTCCCCTTCCTAGTCCACCCTCTTCCCCCTCCCTCCTTTTTACCCTAGCCAATCCCCTTTTCACACACCAACCGAAACCCTTGACTCCAGTGTGACACCCCAGTAGTGATCTCCTCCAGCTGAAGAATGGTTCGTGACCCGAAAGCTCCAAAGCGCAGTGGACACCAGGCTCTCCATGGGTCATCTACTGGTAAGTGTCCACTGATTATCCTTTCGTTCACCCCCACCCTCAACACCTTGTTGCTAGCATTTATTAGGACATCTCTTCTCTCTCTTCTACATATCTAATGTTCACGGGAAATTCGCAGTGCGAGACACAAATAGCAATAAAGCTGGTCACAGGCGTGACAAAAGTATAAAGGCACATAAAAAAAGGACACTCACAAAAATAATTTCCGATATTTCGGTGGCCACTACCACCTTTCTCAAAGGAGAGGAGAGAACTAAAGGGGGGGACGGCAGGTCGAGGAAACAAGTGAAAGGTAAAGGAGGGGTATAGGGGTAAGGGAAAGGAGGGGTATAGAAGAGGGGGAAGGGAAAGGGTATGAGAAAAAGTATGAGAAGATGAAAGAAAGACAGACGGCTCCTTTAATGAGCCCTGTTAATTCCTGGTTTGCGGAATGCATGGAAGAGCCAAATAAGAGAATGCTCCAGCGTTTTGAGTTGAAGGGAAGACGCTGAAGGTGGGAGGGAGGCTAGTATGCCCACCTTGAATATATATCGATGATATTTTTCTCCTCTGGCCACACGCCACCGACATAGCGATATATGCCCACCTTGAATATATCGATGATATTTTTCTCCTCTGGCCACACGGCACCGACTCCCTAAACTCATTCCTCGCCTCTCTCAACGCTTTATCCTCAGTTTCCTTCACTTCTCATATCTCCTCTTCCCACATTACCTTCCTTGATGTCGATAACTCCCTTTCCAATAACAAATTTAACACATCTGTTCACATCAAACCCACTAATAAACAACTATACCTCCACTACAATAGCTGCCACCCCTACCACACCAAAACATCCTTACCTTACTCCCTTTCCATTCGTGGCCACCGTATATGTAATAACCCAGACTCCCTTAATAGATTCCTTACTAACCTGCATCAGTCTCTCCTCCGAAGAGGATGCCCTGAGCACCTTCTCAACAAAAAAATCTCCAACAAACCTTACTCCCCCATAGCCCCTCCTCGCAAAACCAAAGACAACCTCTCCTTATGCACAACCTACTTCCCTGGTATTCAGTCCCTTAAACACATCCTCAAAGACCTATTCCCTATCCTCTCTGATAACCTTATCACCACCAATATTTTCCCCAAATGTCCGTCTCTCACCTTCAAACGTCCCCCCAACCTCTCGGGTATTCTGAGAACCACCAGACCTCTGTCCAAATCCCATCTTCTTCCAAAAATATTTTTATAAAATAATGATAAACATAAGAAGAAAATGATAAAAGATGAAAAATCAAAAGTATATAAATGGATTCTCATGAGGTGTAAGTTCCCAGAAGTAATTTGTGAAGCCTCATTCTTGAGTAATTCCTTTTTAACTTCTTTGGCAATGCGTTATACGCCCGTGGAAATGAAGCAGCAAAGGATCCCGCCATCCTGGATGATCGGTGACAGGGGATTTGGATCGTCGAGGCCGCGTTCCTTGTGTTTCTGCCATGGATCGTCTCGAGCGATTGTAGCCTGGATGAAATGTAGCCAGGAGATTTTTTCTTCCAGGCTTTAATCCCTGCCTGGATTATGGCAAGCGTTTTCCAATCTTTAGTATCCCCTCCTGGATGTAATACGGGGTAAGGTGCTCCATGTAGTTTGGCCTGAGGGCGTATCGCATGCACGAGTTTTGAGCTAGCTGGAGTCTCCTCACGTCCTCGCCGGAAAGGTCGCTACATGGCACCAGGCAGTAGTCGATGATGGGGAATAGAAGAGTTTTGATCAGGAGGATCTTCGTTCGTTTTCCAGGCCGGTAATGCATACCCCTGGGTCGCCGGAGGCCCCAGTGGACCCTGGAGACGACCTGCGACACCAGGGAACCCCAGGAGAGGTCGTGGCTAATGATGACACCGAGGTATTTCACCTTTTCTGAGAAGGGAATGGATATTCTGTTGATTTGAATGGTCTGAGTATGTGGCCCAACGAATCGCTCCCGGATTCTTCGATGGCCCACGATCATGGCAGAGCATTTAGTGGGGTTTACGACCATCCCCATTCCTGCAAACCATTCACTCACACGGACAATGTCCACATTCATCCTCTTCACACATTCGTTCAAGGAAGGGCCATCACAATCCGCGATCAGGAGGACGTCGTCTGCGTAGAGCATTATTCGGCTGTACTGCGTAACCCTGGTGACACCGTCTATGAATAGATTAAAAAGAAGTGGGGACAGACCCTGGGGTACACCAATGGGGAAGGTTCGCAATGGAGGGCGCGGACCTTCCCGCTCCCGTAGGGTTGCGCGACGATCCCTCAAGTAGTCCTCCACCCAGCGGACCGTCTCCCGGCTGAAGCGCAGGGATGCCAGCACCTCCAGAAGATGGTCGTGCCGAACCGTGTCATATGCCCTGGTCAGATCCAGCGCCGTCATCACCGTGAGTCTTCTCCTATCCATGGACTCTCGAATGGGGTCCAGAACCCCAACGAGTGCCAGTTGGGAGCTATGGTTAGGACGGAAGGCCGACTGATTCGGACTCAGTATTCCCTCTTTGTTCACGTGAGCTGCCAGCTGCCCAAGGACTATCTTGTCGAACACTTTGCCCAGGCAGTTGCCCACGGCGATGGGGCGGTAATGGCGACATTCCGTGGGGACGGGAACTTTGGGGAGAGGAATAATTAAAGACTCCTTCCATGGGATCGGGTAGACACCAAGCCGGAGGCTGGCATTGCAGGTGTCGGCCAAGGGCTTCCTTAGTGCCGGTATCTACGCCTGTGTATAAAAACGGACGTGTTGCCACCACTCGTGGGGATGGTAAATCACCGATTTTCGGTATCTTACACGAAGCCTTCAATTTAGTGCAGGTAACGCAGTTTCTAATTCGCTGTCGAACTACGGAACGCGCTGATAAAATCCAATATTTCAATCCTAATAAATATTGCAATGTCATGGGTCCCACATGCAAATACATTTTATGATAATGGTCCACGATCAATGTGGTCAGATAAGCTTCCTTGGGCAACAACAATGGGTGCTTGAGATTGTAGGCTAAATCAGCGTTATTTAGCCTTCCACCCACTCTGAGACAACCCTCAGAATCGATAAATGGAGACAATTTCTGAAGCCTTTTGGAACAGATACGTCCCCCTTTCAGATATTCAATATCTTGCTTAAAATAAGAACACTGAGTTACTCTTATGCATACTTTGAAAGCGTTATTGATCTCTTTAACACTTGAATTACTTTCTTTGCATAAGTCTGATGACCTTTTTGCTAATGCAATGAATCGGAGACAATAAGCAATAACTCGTTTAAGTTTAGACAAGGAGGAAAAACGTTCCAGGAATGCAATGTCTAGCGTGTCTTCATCTGCGACAGCAACATTCGATTTCAGGGATTTCATTTCAGGGAGTACATCATTTGCTCCTGTTAATGCACTAATTTCCCATTGATCAGCACTATTAGATACCCAGGGAGGTGCGTTCCACCATAAATCATCGTTAATTATTTGTTGGGTAGCAGTCCCCGACTGCCGGAATCAGCAGGGTTATCTTTACTAGATATATGATTCCACATTATACCTACATGACTTTCTGATATTTAAGCTACCCTATTCGCCACAAAGGTTCTTAATAAATGTGTTGGAGTATTTATCCAAGAAAGGACTGTTTTGGAGTCAGTCCAGGCATAAACACACTCAATATTTATTTTTTGCGAGAGAGAAGAGAATACGAACTTAATAAGTTTCGTCAGCAAAACTGCTCCCAGAAGTTCTAGCCTCGGGATTGTTAAAGTTTTAATAGGCGCGACTTTTGTCTTGGCCATCATTAAATGGACTCGTCCCTTTGTATGGAGTCCTCCACAGCGCAAATACACCACTGCGCAATAGACCCGCTCGGAGGCATCGCAGAAACCCAATAATTGGCGGTGTTGTGTGTCGCTTACTTCACTACCTAATGCACCGCGAGGTAATTTTATGTTTTCCAACAAAGGCAATTGGTTTACAAAATGCTTCCACGAGTCAATTACATCGGAAGGCAAATCTTCGTCCCATCCGATATTTAATTTCCAAAGACCCTGCATAAAATGTTTCGCCCAAAAGACGACCGGACTAATCCATCCTAATGGATCAAATAGTTGTGCCAAATTTGAAAGAACGCCTCTTTTTGAGGGTGGTTTTGACGCTATCCTCACGTTGTAAGAAAAGAAATCCAACTTAGGATCCCAACATAAACCTAATATTTTTAAATTTGAGTATTCCTCATTATTACATTCCACTTTGCGTTGCACAAGCTCCGGTGAAATGGCCCTTAGAACATCCACGGAGTTTGTGGCCCACTTATGAAGTTGAAAACCTCCAGCTTTTAACAGTCCATTCAATTGTGCTATAAGCTCTATTTTTGGTGCTCGTAGAGCTTCCCGAGATAAAATCGTCCACAAATACATCGTTTGGGAGTACTAAAGCTGCGAGGGGAAAGTGTTCCGCTTCGTCACGAGATAATTGCTGAAGTACTCTCATTGCCAAATATGGAGAGGACGTTAAACCAAATGTTACTGTGTTTAATTCAAATTCTTGCAAAGTGGAATGTTCGTTAGGACGCCAAACTAAATGTTGGTAAGCCCTATGCTCCGGAGGTATCAAAATCCTTCTATACATTTTTGAAATATCGGCTACAAATGCCACAGCATGTAGACGAAACCTTAAGATTAAATCAGCAATGTCTTTATGCAATTTCGGACCCTTTAAAAGTAGTTCATTCAAACTCTGCCCTGATGAGGTGCGAGCTGAAGCGTCAAACACTACGTGCACTTTCGTGGTTGAGCTCCACTCCTTAATCACCGCATTGTGTGGAATGACATGTTTCCCCGATCTCCATCGAGACCTTGACATATACCCCATAGTGAGATATTCACTTAAGGATTTATTATATTCTGCTCGCAA
This sequence comes from Platycnemis pennipes, assembly GCA_933228895.1. Lineage (NCBI taxonomy): Eukaryota > Metazoa > Arthropoda > Insecta > Odonata > Platycnemididae > Platycnemis > Platycnemis pennipes. Next base: position 149,370,774 of record OW121850.1, read on the forward strand.
ATAGGTGTCATGTGCTAATTTCCGCTCGAGATTAGAATACCTCTTTAATGCCTGGGCCTGAGATTGTCCGAGAGAAGTCTCAGGGGAGGACTCGTCCTTAAATAAAATGGGTACAACATACCGCCCATTGTCCTCTCTATAATGAAGGGATATGAACTGCAATGGGGGCGTTTACTCGGAACCGAAATCGTAATTTTGTACACGAAATCGTTAGATGGAAACGAAAAACGAATGTTAGTGAAAAAATTAATCTTCTAACCACAACCATTCACTCATAAGTCAAAAATTAAAATAAGCAAAAGGTGACGCCCACCGAAAATGCTGCTGTGATAACATTGACGTCATTTTCCTCCCGTCCTTGACTGCTTTCAGGGGAGGGGGAAGGGAGTGGAGGGGGGTTCTCGGAAGGTCTGCTCGCACAGATGCTGTCGAAATCGCTCCCATTGGCCGAGTCAGCTGTGTCCCCCCCTTTGCGATAAGGCGAAGTAGCTTCGCGGGCTCAGTTGTGATTGGACGAAGTAGATATACGTCAGAGGTTGCACCACACCCACTTTTCCGAAAGGGTTAAAAACATCAGTTTTTCGCCGCTTATAACTCGGGAAATAATTGTCGGATCGGAAAACGGAAAAATACGGGTCCTTTTATTTTCCAAACTATCAGATTCGGCAATAAAAAAATATGGTAAACGACCCCATTCCGCCCTTTCGTCATTTTCGGAGGCAGGCGGATTGCTCGGAATCTCTTCGACCTTCCAGAAATGTTCTAGCAACGAGCCCAAGTCACTTTCCTCGTTCGTGTCAATACACGAGGAAATGTTTGCACCAGTATGCGAAGAATTGGAGGCAGCTTTTACAGGACCTATTAGAATGTAACCAAAAATCGAAGGCCACGCAGTAGGATTACCTTCGTAGCGAATCGTGGGTCCATCAACCATAATTTGCGAGTATAATTCTGCGCCGATTAAAATATCAATATCCCCCGGCTTATGGAACTCGGGATCCGCCAATATCAAATAGCGGAAACGATCACATACACTATCGGGCATTAGAGCGCTAGGTTGCCTCGAGGTAATTTTTTGAATGACTATGGCAGTAGTGGTTAGTTCCTCGCCCCCTTGACGAGGCCGAATTACCAAAGACGTAATTTCTTTTCCTTCCTACGAAGGCCTTTCGTAGTAGTGACGGGATTATCTGCAAGGCCCTTGCATGCGACCATGGATTGCTTTCTCGGGAGACCCAGCCTTTGCTGGCAAGCGGTGGTGATGAAACTAGCTTGCGACGCCGGGTCAATCAAAACACGTACATTGTTGAATATGCCAGACGCCGACTTCACGGCAACAATAGCCGTTCCCAATAGTACAATGGAATTTTGAGAAACAATATGACTCTTTGGACAAACTAATTCGTCCTGCATATTGCTTTCAGCGTTAGATGATGCCCGTTCCGTCACGTCAGTCGCGTTAAATTCTCCCCGCCCTCTCTGGTCGCTTCTTGCCGTGCTAAATGGTTGCGAGGCTATCCGCGAAGAACTTCCAGATACTTTGGTAGTGCACAATAATGTATGGTGCCCCTTTGAACAGTTACGACATGATACACGGGATCGACAGGCACTTGCTTTATGCTTTCCACCTAAGCAATTGTAACAAATACTCTTAGACTTAACAAAGTCCCTTCTTTTATCCACCGACATTAAAATAAATGTGTTGCATAGATATAAACGGTGCTGTTCCGTGCATAGCGGGCATGAAAATAAATTAACAGTCTCACTGGCTGCCAAGAGTGAAGTTCTTGGACTTGCGAGGCTCCGTTTTGCTTGAATTAATCTCGCATTTGACGGAGTACTTGACCTCGACCCTGATGAGCGAAGTATATTGATATGCTTGTCTCCAAATTTGACTAGGTCATCAATGCGGGGAAATTCAATTTCATGATGTTCCATTTCAAACTGCTTGCGCGAGTATTTATCTAACGTTCTTACCGCAAGAACAAATAAGATAAAATCGGCCAACGGAGGGATATTCATGGCCTTCAAAGCATTCACGTTTTCAGACAAATTTTCAATTAATGACTGGAAACCTTCTATCGAGTCGTTATTCAGAACGGGAGCATTTATAATTTTCTCTAGGTATTGTAAAGCTAATAATCGCTTATTCTCATAATGACGAACCAAGTTTTTCCACACGATAGCGTAATTTTCAGAGATCAATGGAAGACCAGTCACTATTTTCCGCGCATTCCCCTTTACACTCCCAATTAAGTAATGAAACTTCTCAATATCCGTCAACTGAGTACTCTCGTGTATCAAGCTACAGAAAACATCGTAAAAAGGTTTGAAGTTAGCCAATTCCCCGTCAAATACAGGAATATTTATCTTCGGCAACCTGGCCGTTTGCGAAAGAGTAGGCACCCCCATACTAGCATTACTAACTTCCGTGGGTAGCATCTGACTTGCCACCGCTTTGATTTCATAATACAGCTCTTCCACACGATCGCTAATGCTTAATTCCTCATCGAATTCCAAGTTAAACTCGATCATATCCTCACGAATTTCATCAGTAAGAGTTAAAAACGAACTATATTTTTCCTCCAGAGCTGCATACCTGCATTTAAGCATCGGAATATCTATCTGATCCTCACGTGTGAGGGCATAAAGCCGTTCTAACGTATTAATTATGGCGTCTCGACGAGCTTTCTTTAATTTTAGGAGGCGATGACCGCGTGAATCACTCATTGCCTCAGCTTCTTGTCCCTTTTCGTTACCCATTGTTCACCTAACTAATGCAGATAATCACTAGGTCGCGTACGAGGTCGAACGGCCGAAATCCAGTAACACTTGCAATAACCAAATATATTCACCACACAAACAATAAAGACACTAAGCATTAGGACACAAAATCCAACCATGAGATGTATGTACCAGAAACTACTTTATCCGGCCCGAAGGACCAAATAATGTCTAGGCAATATATTGCCTTTACGCAGCAATTAATTATTGCCCCCAAAATGATAGTGGACTGTATTTTGATAGAGAAAGAGTGAGAACGCCCCAGTATCGCTCCTACCTTCTCGTAGGCCACAGCAATAGTTCTACTCTCGTCCTCCTGTCCTTGTTTCGGCTGTCCAGTCCGCTCGTCAGGAACTCACACTGTCAACTCCCGCTCAGGACCCCATGCTCCCTCGAATTCGAATCGAAAAACGATCCATCGAATCGAGGGCGTTTTTCTTTTGTTTTCGTAGGCCACGACACCTGGCGGCCTCTCTCTCATACATTACGAAACATTAATGACTATCGTGCTATTTTTGTGGTAATTTTGCATGAAAAAAATTTGGTGTACCTTTTATGGTACGCTAGGCGCCTACGTGGTCATTTAGGATCCTCGAGATGTTTTCAGATTTTTTTGTGTAGTACTACGGCTATAGCTGTACAAACTTGATCATCTTCGTATGAAATACTATTTTTCCCACGATGCTGGTTGTTTTACACAGTATTTTTTTAAGTTGTAAATTATCCTTATGAGATTTTTTTCCGAAACCCCTACAAAAAATATATTTACTCGAGATACCGCTATCTGATAATAAATGCCAAGGTCGCTTATCTTTGAACCGAATTGTATGTTTTGTATTCTTTAGTTAATATTTGAGAAAGATTTGATTCTTATTTCCTAATATTTTCATGGTTTTAGGACCTGAAGGTAGTCGACTATGATGAGTGCATTATGGCCCTATTACGGCCACCATAGCTGTAAGCAATTCATCAAGGGTAAGCCCATTAGATTTGGCTACAAAGAAGAGATTCTTATGGTATTGGAGGAAGAAGAGACATTAGGTGTGCAAGAAAGATTTGTTGAACCTCTAGGGCTAAATATAAATTCAGACGAGGATTCAGCTGACGAAGATAGTGGCGGTCTAATGGACAGTTTGTAATTTGGAGGCTCACTGAAGAGGTATTTCACGGCGTCTGGCAGTGGCTCGCGACAGATGCCGTGGCCAGCCCTCTTCATCTGGCTCGTCTTCATACTCGGACACTAATCTGGCTCGGCAGGAAACCAAGCATCTCTCCGTACGGAAATTTAATCCAGTGGCTAAGTCGAGGGCAGCCATGGACTGATGGGAATTTAGAGCAGCGGGAATAGCGGCAGTGCTTTTCCTGAGCCCAACTTCACCAGGTATGTCCTCGGTAGATATTTTTGAATGCATTTTTGAAGGTGATATCATTGATTTCCTTTGTAAAGAAACTTCTAAATATGCACTGTGCAGCGTTTCCCGAAAGAAAAATGATTTCACAAGAAACGCTTGTCCAGGGGGCAAAATTCTCTCTAAACTCGGGTGAGCAAGACGAGAGGTCAAATATAGAACAAAAACCAAAAGTATGAGAATCTAACTATAACAAACAATGCATTTCAACAACAATAGGCAACGCAAGTACAAACCAACAAATTGATATACTCTTCCCTATTCAGGGAAACCGTAAAGGTGCGTTTACACGTAGCAGTTGACTGCTATGACAGTCAACTGCTAAAGCCCGCTTCACACGAAACTTGATCCAGCACAAGGCCTAGTATGCTAGCTAGTACTGGATATTGAGGACGAAACCTAGTATGCTAGAAACCGTGCTAGAAGGTTACACACGATCATTGACCTTGTGCTTGCGAAGCGGATAAGTCCACCATTGCAATTTGTTAAAAGAAAATGGAAAATTTCGATGAAAGAAGGCGACTTTTGGCTGCTGCAGCTGCAGTAATAGCAGGGATGGCGAACAGAGTTCGAGCCCAACGAAGACGACGGCGAATTTGGGCCAGAGAATGGATCCGGAGAAGAGAAGAAGGCCCTTCACGTGCTCCAGGGCGAGATAAGGTATATTTAAAATTCCACCGTCATTGCTCGCTCACTTCCTTCATTTGTTGTGCACGTCTTTCAGCTCTGCATTTAAACGAACGAATTACGCTCTTCACTTTTTGTGGTCGGAGCAGAAAGGATGGGAGATGCGTTTGTGTGGATGAAATACTAAAGTTCAAGACCTTATTACTTTGGAATTCAATTTCAAAGGAAATCGGGTTGATTAAAAGGATCGTGCATTTGAAAAGAATGGAGTGAAATGAAATTGTAATATTAATGAGAGTTATTTCGCGTAGTATTTCGAATTTGAATATTTGGCCCATGAATTTGGGCAATGTTGACGAGCTGTTGACAGAATAAAATACATCTAGAGCAGTCGATGGCTCTAAATATTTATTGTTATTCTGTGGCGATGTGAAGGAATTAATTCTGTGATCAAACATCGCTCGTGCCTGTGGACATTTTCTGAATGTTTTCTTTTAAGGCTCTTGATTAATGCCATGCTATTATTAATCTCTTATGCATTATTTCAGGTTGGGGGACACCTTAGCATTTCGTAATTACCTTCGGATGAATGAAGAGTTGTTTGCTGAGCTCCTGGTAAAAGTTGCACCCCGTATAACCCGACAAGACTCAGTCATGAGACAAAGTATTAGTGCCACTGACAGGTATTGAGATATACTCATGAAATGCCAAATGCGGGCGATGCAAAATAATCATATCACGCCTAACATATGTATCATTTTTCCTCAGATTATCAATTACTTTGAGGTCCTTAGCTACTGGAGAGACATACAGGAGTCTTAATTATTCCACAAGGATAGCAACAAACACGCTATCCATAGTAATTCCTGACACAATTTCTGCCATTATTGAGGTTCTGGAGGAGGAGATTAAGGTATTAATGCTGTACTATTGGCAACAATTGGGAGCCGAGGAACAATTGATAACAATAGGGAGCAGAGGAACAAACAGACAACTCGAAGCTCCGAGAGAGACTGCCCGAGAGAATGCCCAGTCAGCTTGTTTTGTATTCTTACAGTGTTGCCAAACATACGCTGACATAACATCTCCTTTTTTTATTTTAAACGCATAATGACAAAACTCATACGTACAAAATAATACTGTTTCAATCTAATCAATGTACAATACAAGTACAATATCAGACTTATCAACCCACAATTCCACAAAAGAGTAATGAACAATATTTCCAACTCATCAACAATGCAGTATTTTTTTTCTTTATTTAGGCACATAATCACTTAACCACACCGGCTTCTTCCTCTCTCTACAGGATCTATGAATTCTCGAATTTTGGAGTGAACTTTCATCTTTATGTACACACTCACCATTAGTATTGGTTACAGTCACCTTTTAACTACCAGCTTACACTAAGCTACTACTACATGATGTATAACACCTTCAATACCTTCAATCACTTTGGCTATTTTACAAGAGAAGTACTCTGGTGCACAAGAAATTCCAAATGGTAATCTTTTAAACAAAGATCGCCCAAAAGGTATTATGAATGTAGTCAAGGGTTGACTTTCTTTTTCTAAACGAATTTGATAAAATCCTAGATTAGCATCAATTTTACTAAATATATTAGCTCCTGAAAGAAGAGCGAAAGCTGGGTCTACACTAAATATTGGAAAGTAAGGTCTTTTAACACATTTATTGAGGGCTGTGTAGTCTCCACAAATACGAACAGAGTTATTCTTGGGAACTACAACTTTTGGAGACACCCACTCAGTGGGATAATCCACTGATTCAATTATGTCCAGTTTTGACAATCTACTTAACTCTGCCTTTCATTTGTTAAGCAGGGAAATAGCTACAACTCTGGGAGTAGTTTGTTGGAAGGGTTTCACATCTTCACATAGTTGAATTTTTACCTCAGTTTTAAATTCTCCAATGTCTTTGAAAAGACCTGGATATTACTTAGTAACATTTACTAGGGATATTTTAATTACGTTAACACAAACTTGTTTCTCAGACACAACAATATTTGAGCCATCAAACCCAATAACTCCTAGTTTAGTTAACGCCGTTCTACCTAAAATAGGCATTTTTAAACCAGAAATAACATTTGGTCAGCAATGAACGACCCTTATACACCAAATCTTGTGATAAGCTACCTGAAATATTTAATTTCTTACCACCAGGACCCATTACACAATCATTGCCAGGATTTAATTGGTCCCTTAGTGACATTGGTATCTCTTGAACTGGTAGACAAACAACATCAGCACCAGTGTCGACCAAAAATTTGACTGTTTTTCCCATTCTTGGGAGACTTATTGGAACTGTCCAATAACATTCAGTACCATTATTTTTACCCTTTTTACTTATACTTCGCATCGACCAAGAAAATAAGAATCTGGACTATATGGTTCATTACAAGTGTTTTCACTTATAGCATTAATCCTCCTATGATAGTTCCTTGGTGAACTTGATGAAGAAGAACATACCTTCTTACATACATTTGCCCAATGTCCTTGAGAACCACATTTGTGACAGTTAGCCTTCCTTGCTGGACAACTTGAACTTGGATGTGACTTCAGTCCACAATAGCCACATTTCTGCTGTGATGAATGCGGAGGGGATCGGGTTGGTATGGTGGCTAGGGTACTGGCCTCCCATCCCGAGGGCCCGGGTTCGATTCCCGGGAGTGGCAGATTTTTCAGTGGAAAACCGGTCCCCACTTGAGTGCCTAGTGGAGGGCATTTCAAGTACAGTACTCCGTCCGTCGGATGGGACGTTAAGCCGTGGTCCCCTTGGCGCCTTTCGTTAAGAGTAGGCTAATGCCGACGCCGGGTTTCTCTCCACCCTTCCTCCGTTCCCTGAAAACTCCTACCGTTACCCAATTACCCACCTATCCTATATGGCGCAAATGACCTGAGCTGTCGGACGCCTCCCCTAAATAACCATGAATGCGGAGATGCCTCCTTGGGTGGACATCGCCCTGCAGCTGGTTGACCCTTTGATCCTCGACATGGCGTCTGCTTCTCCTTCCCTCCTTTCTGGACGACGTTCACCATCCTGGATTCTGAATGCAGCACCTGCGACTGTTGACTCTGCAATTCTGCTTGCTTTGCCGTCAGGACAGCACGGTGCAACGTAAGAGAGGAACGCAGCTGCATCTGCTCACTAGTTTTCACATCGCGCATTCCTACTACAATTCGGTCTCGTACCAAATCGTCTTTTAAGTCCCCATATTCACAGGATTCTACTAAGACGTATAGAGCGGCGATGAACTCGTCAATAGATTCACCCTGATGCTGAACCCTTGAATTAAACTTAAAACGTTCAAATATTACATTTTTTCTCGGAATCATGTGATCCTCAAAAGCTTTAAGCGCGTTTTCATAAGTCACTGGCTCCGGCTTGAACTGCGACCAAATTTCTTCTGCCTTGTGGCCCAAAACGTATAACAGTATATCTATTTTTTCAACATCCGTTTTAGAAATGAATCCCTAAACTGCCATATATCTTAGGAACCTCTTTTTCCATATTTCTGGCGAAGATTTTCGCGGCGTTCCGATGATTGTAAAAAGCTTTCGGGATTCTTCCGCGTTGTCATTGTGTAAAATGGCGACGTTTCCCCCACTGTACTGCGGGCGTCCTCAGGCCAGGCTGAAGTGAAAATGCTCCGAAGTTGACGCTTATTTATACTTGTCTTCTGAGGTGGCCGCTGCTCGCTGATTGGCTGTTGGTGTTCGTGTGAATACTCGTTTCCACGTGTTGGAGAGTGGGTAGCTATCCTCTCTATTCATATTGTTGGGCCTCTTGGAAATTTCAACTGCTTCCCTTATAATTCTAGGGAAATATCGCTTTTCCCTCGAGAGGATTTTTGGTTCCATTAAATTCACGGAATGGTTTGGTTCCATCGAAACGTGCTCCGCAATAGCCGATTTCTCCCCTTGTCCGTTTCTGAGGGCCCGTGAGTGTTCTTTCATTCGGCATTGTACAGCTCTCTTTGTTTGCCCTACGTAGGATTTTCCACAGCTGCAGATGACCTCGTAAACGCCTTCGTGAATTTCGGGCGGGAGGCGATCCTTCGCTCTGATGAGGAGACTGGATAATTTATTGTCGCATCCGAATCTAGTCAGTATATTATGCTTCGCGAGAACTCGCGATATTTTCTCCGTGGTTCCTCCAATGTAGGGGATGAGAGCACGTGCGACAGGATCTACAATCTTGGATTTGTCGCTCCGTTGGTCCAAGCGAAGAACCGTTTTTTCGATTGTGGCTTTATCATATCCATTCTTTCCTAGGGCAGCCAGAAGATGTTTCTCCTCTTCAGGAAGCGATTGTTGGTCCCCTACATTGGAGGAACCACGGAGAAAATATCGCGAGTTCTCGCGAAGCATAATATACTGACTAGATTCGGATGCGACAATAAATTATCCAGTCTCCTCATCAGAGCGAAGGATCGCCTCCCGCCCGAAATTCACGAAGGCGTTTACGAGGTCATCTGCAGCTGTGGAAAATCCTACGTAGGGCAAACAAAGAGAGCTGTACAATGCCGAATGAAAGAACACTCACGGGCCCTCAGAAACGGACAAGGGGAGAAATCGGCTATTGCGGAGCACGTTTCGATGGAACCAAACCATTCCGTGAATTTAATGGAACCAAAAATCCTCTCGAGGGAAAAGCGATATTTCCCTAGAATTATAAGGGAAGCAGTTGAAATTTCCAAGAGGCCCAACAATATGAATAGAGAGGATAGCTACCCACTCTCCAACACGTGGAAACGAGTATTCACACGAACACCAACAGCCAATCAGCGAGCAGCGGCCACCTCAGAAGACAAGTATAAATAAGCGTCAACTTCGGAGCATTTTCACTTCAGCCTGGCCTGAGGACGCCCGCAGTACAGTGGGGGAAACGTCGCCATTTTACACAATGACAACGCGGAAGAATCCCGAAAGCTTTTTACAATCACTCTTTTTCCATAGTTCCCACGCTGAGGGACGTGAAAAGTCTAAATTTTCTGGCGGTGTAATATTAATCGCCGGCTCCGTCATCACCGTAATATCCGTTGGAGTCGTCATTTTAAGCAACGTAATCAATCGTGCCAGACGTTGATACCCCGAACGACGTGCGAATTTTATCCCACTGCTGCCACCATGTATGTACTATCGTCAACAATCGGGAGCCGAGGAACAATTGATAACAATAGGGAGCAGAGGAACAAACAGACAACTCGAAGCTCCGAGAGAGAGTGCCAGAGAGAATGCCCAGTCAGCTTGTTTTGTCTTCTTACAGTGTTGCCAAACATACGCTGACAGAACAAATACTACAAAATTTATTGAATACAGCCGTCATGACTGGTGAAGAGTACACTTGAAGTAATGTTACTATGTACTATCAATTTGTCTAGGTTCCCTCGTCGGCTGAAGAATGGGAAGTAATTGCATCCCAGTTTTTGGCCATGTGGAACTTTCCCTTCTGCATTGGAGCATTAGATGGAAAGCATGTTAACTTCAGACCGCCTCGAATCAGTGGTTCCTATTATAGGAATCATAAAGGGAATGATAGTCTTATTTTATTGTCATTAGCAGATGCTCACTGCAAGTATATATATGGGTAAATGTGGGAGTGAATGGATGTGTGAATGATGAAAATGTGTTCGCCAGAAGCAATTTGAACAGGGCCCTAGATGAAAACTCACTGGGCATTCCTCCTGAAAGACCATTACCGGGGGGGGATAAAAATATACCGCATGTTATAGTAGCAGATGACGCTTTTCCCCTTGGAAAGCATGTCATGAAGCCTTTTAGGGTCAGGGAATTAACCCCAGAAACTAGAATCTTTAATTACAGATTGAGCCGGGCCAGGAGGGTTGTGGAAAATGCCTTTGGCATATTAGCCAGCAAGTTTAGGGTTCTTCTAACTAAGATAAATCTACCCCCGAATAGGGTGGAAAGCATCATATGGGTTTGTTGCCTCCTACTCAATTTTCTTCTGGCTTATCAGCCAGCAAACAGGTGAAGAGGTAGTGGAGGAAGGATTTCACTTAGAGCCTTTATTGCAGGTTCAGGGTCACCCCAGAGCAGCTGGGCAGGCGTATGAAATTAGAGAGGAGTTAGTGAAATATTTTAATCGAGTTGGCCAGGTTGACTGGCAAGAAGGAGCCAACAAGTTTAGGCCGGGGCAGTCCGCGCGCTCAACGCGTGGACTGTCCCCGACCGTTACCCAATACCGCACATCGCCGTTTTCAACCACGGACTCGCCGGTAAGACCATTTTTTCACGTATCGACCTGGTGCGGGCCTATTACCAAATTCCAGTGTGTCCCGATGACATTCCTAAGACGGCTGTTACCACACCCTTTGGCCTCTTTGAATTCAACTTCAAACCTTTCGGCTTGCGAAATTCGGGACAAACTTTTCAATGATTTATCGACGAAGTGTTGAGGGGTCTTGACTCTGCATACGCGTATTTGGACGACATTCTCGTCGCATCTGTGGACGCCGACGATCATGAGCGCCACCTGCGTGAGTTGTTTTCGCGGTTGAGTGACCATGGCATTGTGATAAACCCCGCCAAGTTTGCCCTGGGAGTGAAAGAAGTGACGTTTTTGGGCCATACTGTTAGTGTTACGGGTATTAAACCGACGGCGGAGAAAATAGACGCAATTAAGTGCTTTCCTCCCCCTAAAACAGTGAAAAATTTGCGTCAATTCCTAGGGATGGTGAATTTTTATAGACGATTAATTCCCAATGCCGCTAGAATTCAATTGCCATTAAATGAAGTGCTGAAGGGGGGCGTAAAGGGGAATGACCCAATCGAGTGGACAGAATCCCTGGACGAGGCGTTTGATTGTTGTAAAGACGCTCTTGTGCACGCAACAACGATCGCACATCCGGACGTCCGGCTGCCTTTGGCGCTATTTACGGATGCGTCCGACGCCGCTATCGGTGGCGCCTTAAATCAACTAGTGGGTGACGTGTGGAAACCCCTCGGGTTTCTCACCCGCAGACTAAATGCGGCGCAGCGAAAGTACAGCCCCTACGACCGCGAACTACTGGTGGTGTACGAGTCAGTTAAGTATTTTCGCCACATGTTGGAGGGCCGTGAGTTCGCAATTTTTTCCGATCACAAACCGCTGATCTACGCCTTCGACCAGAGGCCCGAGAAATGCTCACCCCGCTAGTTCCGCCACTTAAACTATATTTCCCAGTTCTCCACCGACCTCCGACATCTTCCGGGCAAGGACAACGTCGTAGCTGACGCCCTCTCCAGAGTGGAAGCTGTATCTTCCGGCCTGGACTTCGAGGCGCTGCACAGTGGTCGGAAACCGGAAATTTTTGGACAAAATTCAAAAAATGCTTTTTTTGAGATATGGACTTGAAACTTCGCACATATACTCACAAAAGATTCCTGATTAAGGAATAGTACGTCATTTGCCATGATTCTAAACCGTTAGATAGATACAGGGGCTCAAAGATGACCAAATTTCCAAAAAACTCCCGACTTCCTTTTTCTCCGAATATCTTCAAAGTTATGTTGATGGTGTCGTTGTGGGAGGAATTTGATCGAATAAAAAATGGTATTACCTATTAACACTATGCTTTGTCTCTACTATGCTTTAGTTTCGAAGATTGTTTATAACATTTGTGTGCTATTACGTTACAAAATGGCGGAAGCTGTTTTTGGACAAAATTTCACATAAAGTAGAGAATATCTAGCATTTTAGGGAGAGACCTGTCAAGTGACTTATATCAGAGCGTTTGTTGAAGACTTTTAAATACGAAACTGAAGAGAAATGAAAAATAAGTTTCCGACGCCGAAAAATACATATGATTTTCCGACCGCGCGTCCGGGGTCCGACTCCGCGCGCCGGGGCTGGAAATGCCGAGACTCGCTTGCATTGCTCACCTGGAATGAACCCTAAAGCTTCGGATTCGCCACGTTTCTGCTGTACACATTGTCACTAACCTCCACACACTCTCTATGGTCGAAAATGGTGAGAATATTGTATCGAGCGAGCGGATAATTGTACGTGTAGTAGCGTTCAAGTTATTTTTGTTGCGAACGTTCGGGAAACATACTTCGTATTTACGTCCTTTTACCAAAAAAGTGTGTAGTCTTCGTGTGGACCATGCATCCTTCTAGAAAGACACCGCCTGGGATTGTTTTTTATTCCTTTTGCCCCCCTACCCGCACGCACGTGCTAAAAGATGCACCGAAGAGGTCACGGTCCAAGCCCCTGTCCCAAATGGGTCCTGCGAAAAGGGACATTTATGACATTGCGGAACCTTTGACGGTCTTAAGCGGGGACATCAAGTGAAATATGTGCTTTCGCTTCAGGAAATACATTTATGTAAATCAGTCCTCTCATGGCAGTGGTGAAAGAAGGTCGTGCAGCATTAATTTGCAGGATCTAAATATTGTGATTAAGCTTGTGATTACGTCGAGTATCTTACACTTTTGTTAGCTTTTCCTGTTCTTCGATCAGAAGTGATTTATATTAATTCATCTTGTTACTCTTTTATAAGGTATGTTGAAAATAGCTTTTGTTTCCGTAGAATTTTGTAGCCATGTGACCGCTCCTATAATTTTTTTTTCATTGAAATGTCGTTAAAAAAAACTTGAAGTATTTTCATCAGAATACCCTTCTCAGGGAATCTTTTACCGCGTGCACTCCCGTATCAATTTAATTAATAGTGACGAATACGTGAATTTTTTCATCATTTTCTTGATAATTTTTTCCTTTTATACAGGTCACTTAAGAAATTTCATTTTTTAATGGCTGGTTTTCTCGTCTCACGCCTTGAGCTCCATGAAAAACTTTCGGAGTCGAAGAACAAGTCAGTGACTAAGAAGAAAGAGTATTTCCTCGAATTTCTATCAAGAAGATTAAATTTGTCAGAGCATACAGACGCTTTTAATTCTCTAAGTGGGTGCATACGGAAACGTTTTTTGATACCATACGTAAAAAGGTGGGAGGAGAGCTGTCGTAATAATGACATATTCATTAGACAAATTAATGAATGGTTAAAGGAGTGCATTAAATTTCCTAACATTGTACTAACTTATTTACCAAGTACCTCTACACCTGTTGGCATCTATTTTTGGACAAATGCTAACCTTTCCTGGCACTAAATTTTTGATAAAGTTTAATTGAACAATTTTGCAACTTTGAACTTCGTATTGGAAAAATTTTATATACTTTATTACGCGCAACAGGACGACCGGTAAAAGAGTTTCACACTTCCTGTGATAGAACAAGGAGAAGAAAAGCTCCAATTCTTAAAACTACTGCCTCTACTGCGGAACTCACTTTAGCAGCTACCATAAGTCTAAAGGTGAAAGGGGACATTTCGGCAGCTAAATTACTCACGAAAATAGCAACTACCACACCAACTAGGGCAACAAGTTTTATCGAAGTAGAGGAAAATTAATGTTATCCAAACTGAGATGACTGTTGAGAAGGCTTTATCCCTTATTATTTCTACGGAGTTGACCAAGAGTCAATACATAACTCTGCGTAGCACAGCCTTAAGCCACGGACATGACTTATATCGTAACTATGACCGAGTACTACGAGCTAAAAGCGCAGCATACCCGGAAGGAATAGTAGTCACAGAAAATATGTGCGAAGTATATCTTCAAGCTCTTCTGAATCACACTGCATCACGGATCCTGGCGTGTTTCCTCAACTCAACCAACGGGAGAAGAAATAAATTGCTCATTGATTTGCAACTATGGGTTTGATGGCAGTTCTCAGTACAAACAAGTGCGGCAACGAAGGAATACATTTGATGAATTTTTATTCATGAGCTCCTTCGTGCCACTTCGCTTAGTAAATGATACTGCAGGCAACATACTCTGGATTCTCTAGTTATCCCATCACCAAAACGTTGTTTATGACGAATTGAAAATAATGCATAGGTAAAAAACCCCCGTTTCCTCTAACTCTAGGTGAGATAATCTGGTCTAATTCTCGGCCTTCATCTACAAGATTTTGCCGACCGATTCGCCTTCAGCAGGTAAAGGAGACAAGGGAAATAGCAATTGCAGAAAGGAATCATCTTCAAAAACAAACTGATGACCTAAAAGCATTCAATAATAGAATCTACTCCATCAAATTTTCTTTGCTGCTAACTATGATTAACGGAAAAGTAATACTGATGTATTTTATAATGACATTGTTATGAAATGCTATTAAAGAATTAAAACAGACCAATTCTCTTAGGTATGCAATTCATTGACCGGTAGTGGAAGTATGAGGTGCTACATCTGATTATATTTTTTCTAATGTCGCGACAGTTGCAGTCATACCACATGCGTCTAAATTTGACTCAATGACATATCAACATATTACAAACAGAAAATTTTCTACGGATATTCCCGCTTAAGACCGTCAATGGTTCCGCAATGTCATAAATGTCCCTTTTCGCAGGACCCATTTGGGACAGGGGCTTGGACCGTGACCTCTTCGGTGCATCTTTTAGCACGTGCGTGCGGGTAGGGGGGCAAAAGGAATAAAAAACAATCCCAGGCGGTGTCTTTCTAGAAGGATGCATGGTCCACACGAAGACTACACACTTTTTTGGTAAAAGGACGTAAATACGAAGTATGTTTCCCGAACGTTCGCAACAAAAATAACTTGAACGCTACTACACGTACAATTATCCGCTCGCTCGATACAATATTCTCACCATTTTCGACCATAGAGAGTGTGTGGAGGTTAGTGACAATGTGTACAGCAGAAACGTGGCGAATCCGAAGCTTTAGGGTTCATTCCAGGTGAGCAATGCAAGCGAGTCTCGGCATTTCCAGCCCCGGCGCGCGGAGTCGGACCCCGGACGCGCGGTCGGAAAATCATATGTATTTTTCGGCGTCGCAAACTTATTTTTCATTTCTCTTCAGTTTCGTATTTAAAAGTCTTCAACAAACGCTCTGATATAAGTCACTTGACAGGTCTCTCCCTAAAATGCTAGATATTCTCTACTTTATGTGAAATTTTGTCCAAAAACAGCTTCCGCCATTTTGTAACGTAATAGCACACAAATGTTATAAACAATCTTCGAAACTAAAGCATAGTAGAGACAAAGCATAGTGTTAATAGGTAATACCATTTTTTATTCGATCAAATTCCTCCCACAACGACACCATCAACATAACTTTGAAGATATTCGGAGAAAAAGGAAGTCGGGAGTTTTTTGGAAATTTGGTCATCTTTGAGCCCCTGTATCTATCTAACGGTTTAGAATCATGGCAAATGACGTACTATTCCTTAATCAGGAATCTTTTGTGAGTATATGTGCGAAGTTTCAAGTCCATATCTCAAAAAAAGCATTTTTTGAATTTTGTCCAAAAATTTCCGGTTTCCGACCACTGTGCGCTGGCTAGATCGCAGCAAGAAGACGCAGAGCTCTCGTCTCTTCTGCGCGCCGATTCTTCTTTGTCATTACATCTTGTTTCAATTCCAGGCACCAATCTGCAGCTATACTGCGACACCTCCGGAGATGTGCCGCGCCCCTACATCACCGCACCTCTGCGAAAACAGGCGTACAACTCAGTACACAACCTGGGCCATCCTGGAATTAGAGCGACGGCCAGGGGGGTTATTACGTAAGAGTTCGAACCGTACCTTCGTCTTCGAATTCGGCAGCCTGAGTCGAAAATACGTCACACCCGAAGAGAGATACAAGGAGAGCAACCACGTAAGCAATTCCTTCCGAACTTCGTCTCGAATTTCGACTCGAACTTCGGGTTGCCCAGCCGAATGGGTCAGAGGCTTCGATTTGCTACTTTCGAATTCGCTTCGGGAGTTTTGACCGGCATCCTAAATCCTTAATTTCTGTGGCCCGTATTCATAGTCCTTGTCTGAAGATTTGCTTGAGATCTATTTGAGAATTTGTGCGATTCCGTATTCATAGTCACTATCTCAAGATTGCCTTGAGATCGCGTTGAACCGCCAAGACAACGATGGGGCAGTCTCTTATGCCGATCTCAAGACCAACTTGCACCAATATGGCTGATGGCGTAACACCGAATATCGTTTTTAGATTCATTTATATTTGACACGCATCGATGTTTTGGAGTTATTTCAAATTATTTGTTGTAAACAAAAACGGCAAACAACATTTTAATTACTTTTACGGGTGAATACGATTGTTGTTATTTGTTTGGGATACCGCTTGAAAACACATTGGGTGAATGAACGCTCGAGCGCTAATGTGATTATTCTTTGCTATTATTGACTTGTTTTTCGACATTCAGGCGTTTGGTGATATTATTTACATTATTTGATGACGATTTCTCTTGCTAAGTACGGTCTGGTGCTTTCCCAGCGGTCCCGGTGCGCATAAAATGCACAAAGTTTTCACGGGTGCTCCACCGGGTCAAGACTTTCATTCTCTCTTGTTGTGGATATATCTTTTGGAATACGCTCTTGATCTTGGCTTCGCTTGACACAGGTAAGAAATTGTTCTGCTGGATCGTATAACGTTACAATTTTTACCAATGCACCCTGGCATTGGTTGACGATTACGATCAGCTTCATATTTGTTACTCTCCTGTTTTCTTATATTTTCTGACTCGGACATCCTCGAATTTGATTCTTGGTGAAGTGATTTTGATTTAAGATGGGTAATGGTCGGTGTTTTGTACCATGGTTTAGGAAATTGATGGACTTTTTGGATGAAGGTGAAGAGAGAGTACCGAAGCGATATATTAGGGACAATGAGAACCCCATGGAAAATTATTCGGACAAGGAATTTTACAGACGACGCCTATTTTCTGAAGACACCGTTAGAAATGGTAATTCTCCCATTGTGGACATCGAAAAGGGCCAGTGAAACAGGGGTCTTCCAGTTCCAGAAATGCTGCAACTGCTAGTTGCTCTAAGATTTTATACAACAGGAGACTTTCTGTAGGTGTGTATCAATATATTTATGCTGCCTGTTTCACATTATATATTAGCGCTATTCTGATGCCAATATTGGTAATTTTTCCAATTCTAAAGGTTTTGTTTTCATAGTCAAAGCACGGAATGAATAATATGATTGCATGCAACGTACACAGCCAATGTCAATATCACAAATGGAAGTAATGGCATCGGCAATGAGTCAGCATTCATAAATTATGCAAAAAGTGCAGTAGAAAGATAGTTATTAACGAGTGATTGACGAAACTTGGCATTATATGAATTTACTACTTATGACAGGTGAAATAAATGTAAATACCTATGCAATTAAATTCTATTAACTAATAGAAAGTGAATTTATTGAGTGCAATACTGTGGCAATACTTTGTTCGTGAAACAGGAAAACTTTATGCTGCATTATTTTTGCTTGTTTCTCCTGCCAGTGGTAGTAAGTTCACATTTCCAAATATTCACAACTACCCTGCATTAATAGTATAATGAGAGAACACTGCCGTTATTTAATATGTTGGTGTAATTAGTAATTCACAAATTATGTGGTATTTGCACATTGGCTAGTGTCAAAACAGGTTTAAATATTAGTAAGCTATGGAAATTAGAAATAATAGCAAAAAAATCAAATAGAACCTATTATAGCTCTTCATTATTTTATTATAAATTATAGTTTAATTATTTGGATAGGCACCGATAAAAATGTGTCAATTCTCTAGTAACTACCATATGAAGATAAATTGAAATGTCTCACCACATACTTCTTATCATTCTTTAGTTACTATGCGGCTAACTTTCTTGAGTGTTGGATTTAGGAAAAATAAACAGAGTGCAGCACAAATGCATGTGGTATTCCACTATGTAAAAGTAGTTTTAATTCTCGAACGACAACAACGCTCTTTGATAACAAAAAACATGTTTTTCCAGGTGAAATTTAGCCAACAGGAGGACAAGGAATATCATTGAAATGGAGTTCTGAAACAAAAGTTCGTGTCTTCGAAGATAACTTGTAACAAAAATGAGGACAACAAAATTTTGTTGCTTGTACTGTATTTGTAATTGTACTGCACAATATTGGGGCACACTATCAAGATCTATCAACTGTAATGGATGACGAATCAAACCCAGTACCTGTGCCCAAGGATACAGTCCAAAAACCACGAGCCATAACCCATCTAAAATCAAAATCATCATGTGGAAATGTTGTTAGGCAGTAGTTTATTCAAATGCATTTTTCATTATAGGGTTGTGAATGAGGCAATTTTTACAGTAGTTAGTAAAACTAAGTTGTTTCAATTTAATAAATTATTATCTCTGAAAATTGTTACATTTTAAGTTAAGTTGCTTTTGTGACATTGCAATTTGAAGCCTATGGAGTTCCCCATTTCTCCTCTCATCAGCCTCAAATGCCACTCTCTTTATTTCCTCCCCCTCCTCAAGCAGTCTCATCTTCTCCTAGCCAACTCCACCACATATTTATGCTCGTTGGTTACTCAGCTTTCTAGGCAGCAGAACTCTTTCACCTCTATCAGTTTTTGCTTCCCTAGTTTAATGTGGGTTTTGGCCTCTTCTCTCTTGCTGCACACCGATATCATAGTTTTATTCTTATTGATATTCAGATGATATCAGCAATTTTTATCAGCAGTTAAATCTTGATACGTAATTTAAATAAAAGTACGTCAAATTGAATTTTAGTATTACTTCCCATCCTTGATGGAATTTACATATATTTAAATATCATATGTACACAAACTTTGCTTTAAACACAATAACTTTAATTAACTAATTCCGCAGAAAATCATTAGTGTCACTGCAGGGTAGTTCAAATAATCACACGATAACTCAACACAGAAATGTCAGATAGAACAGCGGACATTTCACCCAATAAGCCAAAGAGCACAAAGCGTTAAGAATTCGTGTAGATACAGGATAATAACTAGTTTTCACAATGTGTGAAAAAAGTTAATACACGCGTCAAAAGGGTGTAAAGTGAGTGTAAAATCGGCTCTACGTCCGCTAGGAACCCGATAATGCTCGTGTATGGTCAAATTAGGTATTAATGGAAAAAAAATTATGTATTAATTACGTAATTAGTACGAAGATAGGTAAAATGTATCCTGGCTAACCAAGTTAAAAATATTTGTAACCTGGGACGGTAGTAAGACAAAACTGTGATGGGAAAAAAGGTTCAGAGATCGATTCTAACTAAGATCGTTCACATTGAAATCCATACACCTTACCCCTGACCCAACTCTCCTTGTTGTAGTCGGAGTAATTTTAAATAGTTAATATTAATAAAATACTTACTTTACCCCCGACCCAACTTCCCATGATGGAAGATGCGTAATTTTAGCGTTATGAATGTAACAAAATATTTCAAGCTTTTCTGTTGGAGTTAGTGGATTTATAATCCGATAAGGGGGGTGATTCGTACGTCATTAATCAGGGACTACCTGCCCGCCAATTTTTGTCAACATCCTAACATCAGACTAGCATCGGACACTCCCTTCGTAAATTTTTATTGTTTTGAAAAAATATTTCCGTCGGCATGAAATTCAAAGAACAATCTTGTTAATCAGACGTCTACATAAGCCAATCTTATAATACATATACCTATATGGAAAACTATATATGTTTCTACAGAAAAATACAATATACGAATGCATGACTTGTTCATCGCCTTTCGTATCCAGATATTATAAAATTTGCGTTTTGGCTAAGTAATCAGCATGGAAAATCGAAACTCAAGTGTTCGATCAGAAAATATTCGTTAAAATGATTAAATTGATCGCATTCAAAGCATCATGAGCAGTAGAGAACATCCAGAACATTGTAACGAAATTAAGTAACGAATTGTATAGCAAAGAACGTCAATGGAAATCACAAATTAATTTAATGTTCTGTTTAGCTTACCTTTCTTTGATGAACCTTCCATTTTTGACGGAGAATCGAAAGTGGCGGTCTCACGCTGGAACTCAAACTTTATTGGCTAGAAACAGTGACGTCATCACATCTCCGACAAGTTGCTGTGTCACTTCGGGAAGTCTCCCGAATCGAACTCTGGCGAGTCGAAGGTTCTTACGTAGTCGCGTGAAAGTGCTCATTCGGCAAGACTTCGGGAAGGGACTCAAATTCGAATTCGTTCCCGAATCCGTATCCGAATCTTGATTCGAATTTACGTAATAACCCCCCAGGTTGGTCTCATCCAAGTTCGTGTGGCCATCCATGCAAAAGGACTGTCGAGCATCGTCGAGGAGATGTATCCCTTGCCAGCGGTCGAAGGTCAACAGGCACGTCTCTGCCCCCGTTGGTTCTTTCCAATGTCCATCTTCCAGGTTTGAACATGTCCACCTGGACCTAATTGGACCATTGCCGCCTTCGAGGGACCAAAGATATTGCCTCACCTGCGTCGATACGTAGCTGGCTGGCCAGAGGTCTTTCCCATCCCTGACATATCCGCGGAGACCGTCGCGAGGGCTTTCGTGCTGGGATGGATTGCACGATTCGGCACGCCCTTGCGAATTACCACCGACCAGGGCCGGCAGTTCGAGGGACAGGTGTTCCAGCAGCTCTCTAGCCTGGTGGGCGCTACCCACCTCCGCACCACTCCCGTTTCGAACGGGCTGGTGGAGCGTTTCCACCGCCAACTGAAAGCGGCGCTTCGCTGTGACCTGACGGAAGACTGGATCGACGTCCTCCCTCTCGTTCTACTCGGAAGTCGTTCTGCGTGGAGGGAGGACCTCGGGGCAACGACAGCCAAGTTGGTTTACGGGGAGACGCTTCGCCTCCCTGGGGAATTTCTTTCTCCAAAGCTCCAGCAGAGCTGTGACGACCCAACCGACTACGCCGCCCGGTTAAAGAAGAGTCCCGATACCTGCATCCCGACATGGCGAGAGAAAGGCGTTCGTATTCAAGGACCTTGCGGTTTCCAATCACGTCTTCGTGCGCCATCCGGAGCCCGCTTCAACCGCCCTACGACGGGCCGTACGAGGTCGTGAAGGCCGGACCAAAGGCATTCCGGATACGTATCCGCGGCAGAGAAACAACCGTCTCCATCGACCGACTAAAGCCAGCGCACCTGCTGGACGTCGATGGCGGACCTTCCGCACAGCAGCCGGCTAAATCCACCGGCAGAACCGAGGGAGAGACGAGCCAAACAACTCCCCCAGAGCCGATCAGGGAGACCCGCTCCGGTCGTCGGGTTCATTTCCCAAGAAACCTACGGGAATACATCCCCTGATCACCATCATTCCTCTAACATTTACTTTATCCCCCTTCATATTCCTATTCCACCTCCAATTCACCAAGTCATAATCTTATTTTTTCACTTATCTTTAGGTGGACTTGTGTACTGCCGAGGGAGTGGTGTGGCGGCAAAATTATAGCAGACGAGTCGCGGCCGCGTTTCGGCCGGCAATTATTAGCAGCTTCCGCCGGCGGCCACCAGGGCCCGCCATCAAGGCGCGGGAAGTAAAGCTCTGTATTTAGAAAGTACGGCCAACTACGTCGTCTGCTGGGGCGTCCGCCATTTTTGGCTCATGCGCGCAGTAGAATCATAAGCGCGCTTCGAGAAAAAAGGCTAATACTTCCATTAGGTTGAACCTTATTCGTATTCTGATGTTAACTATCGAGTGGAAGCAATTTTCTATTACTTACACGATATATTTAAGAAATGCCAGTCCTTCCAACCCCTTTCATTGGACGAAATACTCCCATACAAATGACTTTGGATGCCTCTACATATACAGACGAAAGACGATCACTATGAAAAAAGTAATTCATAGGAATTTAACTTCCCACCCAGTTACCTTTCTGAAGTAAACTGCACATGCGAATGCATCCTGGTCCCGTTTTTATTGTCGCATAGAGCTTAATGCCCTCAATGGATTTTTCGCGACATGACCAATCGTGACAATTGCCCAAGACAAGGAGCCCATCCCCGACGAAATAACTAATTTTAATACCATAATACTGAATCTTTGGTTATAGCTTAAATCTTTATCTTATTCCTTTGCACTGCCGAAGCCCCCTGTAGAAGATGTGTCACATCAAAAATTCCTACTTAAACATTACTGAGAATATTCATAAAATGCGAAGTTATGACATCAACTGCAGGAAAAGGTCAAGTAAGCAAACGAAAACGATTTCACGCATAAATATTCATTTACTCAAACAATTTCAAAAACAATGATTAATGATACAATTCAAAGTGGGATCCGCGTGTGCTTGCAGGCGCGTAGTGTCGCGCCTTGTGGACTCTCCAGCTCTCTGATGGGCTCCTAAGTCCTCCGGAATGATGGTGCGAGTGGTCCTCCATGTCGAGCGGACGCTCAGACACAGCGTTGGTCGGGCAAAAGATTAGGAACTGCAAGATACAATTCGAAATTTCCGCCCGACGAGGTCGAAAAAATTTTCCAAGTCCGAACTCTGGACTTAGAAAATTTTCGACCATTTTACTGAAAGTTTTTCCGCCGGATGCGGAGAGAACTTTCAGTCTCCTCCTTGACGGCTTCGCCGACGCTTCGTCGGCGGCTGGTCGGCGTCGTCTCCCGTGGCAGCTCGAGGTCTTGGGTGACGGTCCCAGGGCATCGGCGTCGCCGACGCTATGCGTCGGATCTCCGGGAACTTCGAGTTTTCCGCCGATTCGTAGAATCTCCTCGACAGGTCCCGGAGATGCTCTCGGAGTGGCGTCTCTCCAGCGATGCTCCATAGCTCTTCGTTGGATGGCCAATATCCCGGACGAAGCGCCTTCCGCAGGCACCGACGATCTGCGATCTCCAGCGTCGCGAGCGCCTTCTGCGTCGCCAAGCCGCTCCAAGCCGGCGCCGCGTAGGTGATGGTGGGACGGAGGACGCTTTTCCATAAGCGGATCCTGGTTTGCCGGGAGATCGGTTGTCCGCCGAGAAGACATGCGATTCGCGTTTTCCGCGAGAGCATCGCCGCTGCCGTTCTGACTGCGTGTGGCTGCATGGAGAGGCGCCGATCCAAAGTGATTCCCAGGTAGAGCACCGTCTCCGACCAAGGGATTTCCTCGTCGCCGACCAGCAGTTCTCCGGGAGTTCTCGCCGTCTTGGAAAAAACAATCGCCTGCGTTTTGCCGCAGTTGACCGCGAATCGCCAGGTGGCGTACCAGGCGGTTAGTTGGTCAACGGCCCTTTGTAGGTACTTCACCGCCTGGTATCCTTTTGAAGATCTCGAGAGAAGCGCCGCGTCGTCGGCGTAGAGCGCCGACGTCGTTTGGTGTCCGAAGTCCGCCGGGATGTCCGCGGTGAATATGCTGAATAGCAACGGAGAGATGGTGCTGCCCTGCGGCACGCCTGCTTTGATGTTGCGTCTCGTGGATTCTGCATCCCGCCAAATCACTTGGAAGCTGCGGTCCTGGAGCCAGTTGTTGATGAAAGCGCGCATCCAAGCCGGGTAGCCGAAGCTCTTCAGCTTGTGGCGCAATCCGTCATGCCACACACGGTCGAACGCCTTGCTGATATCAAAGAAGGCGCCGACCGTTGTGTGCCACCAATTCATTCCGTCGGCTGCGAAGTTGATGATGCGCGCCGCTTGAAGACTGGTCGAGTGTTCCTCACGGAAGCCGAATTGGTGGTCCGGGACGATGTTCATTGATGACGTGATGCGGCTTAGATGCTCCAGGAAGATCTTCTCAAGCAGCTTTCCAAGTGAGTTGAGCAAGGAAATCGGCCGAAAGTTTTCCGCCTTGGACGCCGACTTTCCTTGCTTCGGGATGCAGATGATGCGGGCGTGTTTCCACATGCGCGGGAAATGCCCGAGTGCAAAGCAGGCGTTGAAAATTGACATCAAAGCGTACGCTATTGAGACGGGAATCTGTCTCAGCGCTTCGCTATTGATGCCGTCAGGGCCAGGCGCCTTTCTCCGCTTCAGCGCCTTCAGCGAACTCCGGAGACAGACTGCGTCGACTGTCGGCGGCGCTTCTTCTCCTGCAGGCGTCGTCCGCGGCTGGTGTGGGAGGATGACTGGCTGTTGTAGAGGATCAATGGATCCCGGCTCCGCAGGAACCGTCGTGAAAGCTGCCTCGAGGTGCTCCGCTAGGAAGTTCGCTTTGTCATCCGCTGCGTAAAGGAGGCCGTGCGGCGTCTTGAGTGGCGCCTCTTCTGCGGCGTCCTTCCTGAGAGATCTCGCCATGCGCCAGATGGAGCCGTCCTCGGTGGAAAGATCTGCGAGCCGCTTGTCCCAGGTGTCCCGTCGAAATTCCCGGATCTGGTCCCTGATGCGGTGCTGCGCGACGTTCAAGCGCTGCTTGTCCGTTGGGCATCGGGAAATCTGGAAACGCTTCCGGAGAACGTTCTTTCTTCGGATGTTTTCCAGAATGGGCTCCGGAAGCGCCATGTAATTTCGCGGGCGGATGACTTTCTCCGGAACCGCGGCTCGGATCGCAGCTTCCAGGGATGCTGTGACGGCTTCACAGCGGCTGTCTATGTCTGCCGGCGTCTGCAAATCGAGCTCTGCCACGGGCGCGATTTCCGTCGTAGCCACGGCGCGGAATTTCGCCCAGTCAGCTTTCTCGAAGTCCAGAACTGTTCTTGGCGGAGCGATGATCGGGCGGCGTCCGAAGCGGAACACGACTGGGAGATGGTCGGAATCGAGGGCCATGTGCGCTGCTGCCGACAGGATACGAGGAAGACCACTGTGGAGAGCGATGTCCAAGACGTCTCCGCCGTCGTTGTAATGAAAATGCGTCGGCGTCCTCGGCGCCGCGACGGAGATGCCCTTGCTCAGCGTCCATTGCCGCAGGTGATGTCCTCGGGCGTTAGGCGTCCTCGAGTGCCAACTATCGTGTTTTGCATTCAGATCGCCTGCTGCGATCGTCGGAGAGCCGCCGGTAAACAGGGCGTCGAGATCCCTCGTGTCCATGCGCGCGTTTGGACGCGCGTAGACAGATGACAAACGGATTCTCCCGGATTCCAGGACGACGGAGATGGAAGTCGCCTCCACAGATCCGCTGACAAGCTCCGTTGGATATCGCTGCGCATGGAGACGATCGGCCACCAAGATCGCCGTTCCGCCGCCTCTGGAGATGCGATCGTCTCGGAAGATGTGAAATCCCGGAATTGTCCAACGCATCTCTGGAGTGAGGTGCGTCTCCTGTAACAGAGCAACTTGGCATTTTTGCTGATGCAAAAAGGCAAGGAGCTCCGAGGTCTTTCTGCGCACGGCACCGCCTGCATTCCAGCAAGCAATGGAGAAGTCGGCGTTCTTGCGTTGTCTATCGAACGTGCCGGCTATTGAACGCCGGCAGATTCTGCAGCGTGGTGGTGATGTATGATAGCTGCGCTTGCAGCGACTGAGCGAAGGCGGTGAGGGACTCGACGGCGGCGGTCAGTTCGGCGATCGCTGCGGAGTCCGAGTTTCGGGCCTTGAAAAGGCCCTTTTGGTTGCCGGCGGGGGCGGCGATCTCTGGTGCTGCTGGCCGATCCTGGCGGCTCTGGCGGCGAAGCGGGACCTGCACGGAAGCGGCGGTCTCCTGCTGATACGTAGGAGGACGTATGATGCTCGGGAGCGTCGGAAACGACGACGAATCCTCATCGGAAGCGGAGTTCCGGCGTCCTCTCTGCTGGTTGCGTGGCTGTTGCGGTGGCGGCTGCGGAATCTCGAGGCGCGGGCGCATCGTCGCGCGTTGTGGTGGCGCCTGGCGTTCCAAATTGCCGCTTTTCCAAGCATTCCTATTGCCCAATGTCGGCACCTTGCCGTTCAGTGGGTTTTTTGGACGTTGCTGGTCCAGCGGATGCTGCGGAGGCTGCGGTTGCGGGCGGCGATGGGCAGGGGGTGCCTGCGTCTGCGGTTGACCTCGTCGGCCGGCGCTTTCAAAGTGGGATTGAAAATGCACAAGATCGACATAAGAACATTCAACGACTACATTTGCTTCAAGATATGTATTCATCCACAGGCTTCTCATCATTGAACATCACAAATGTAAACCTCCAACAGCGCCACATAGTTATTGTTGTAGTTTATTGCTGTCCATTGGGATGATTCCAACAGTGAGACAATTGATAACTGTGCATGCTAAGGGGACTTTGATGTTTGAGATCACAGCTGTGCACCAGTAGTGCCATCTGTGCCGGTGGAGCGAACTTGTTTTGTCGCTTGAGCAACCCTATATAAATATGTTGTTTGTATTGTCAGCTGTTCTGTGTTGAAAGTTCTCAAGTTTGACCTAAAGATTAAAGAATCCAATAGCCGGGAGAGTTTCCAATAAATCTGCGTTTAATAAAACAACAGGTTATGGGCCCAGAATCCTGGTGGATATACGTAAACGTAGGTCAACGACGCAGATAAATTTACGCGATGTGCGACGTAAATTAAACTCGTCAAGAAAGCAAGTTTGAAGTCGTCAAGAAAGTAAGTTTGACGAATGCAAAGAGGGAAAGTTTGACTTAATCGTCAAGAAAGTAAGTTTGACGAAGTCGTCAAGAAAGCAAGTTTGAAGTCGTCAAGAAAGTAAGTTTGACGAAGTCGTAAAGAGGGAAAGTTTGACTTAATCGTCAAGAAAATAAGTTTGACAATGAATACGGACGAAAGGGAAGTATTCAGGTGCTCGATACTGAAGGCAGACGGATCGAATTATTATGCCTGGAGCAAGAGGATTGAAGCGCTAATTATCGATAAGAACTGCTGGACCGCGATAGTTCCCGGATTTGGCGACGAAATCAACAGTGTTAAAGATGACGAACCAACCTTAATTAATCTTAATTCGGAACAAGCAAGAACAAATCGCCGGGCGAGAGCTATTCTCTATAATGCCCTGCACGACTCAATGCTGCATGACGTTGGAGAGTTTGTGCTGGCTAAGAGAATTTGGACCACGCTGGAAGAAATGTACGGCACATTCAGCATGCTACATACCGTTGTTCACCTCAGGGAGCTAACTACTACGACAAAGGAGCCTGGAACACCGATGCAAGAGTATGTAAGTAAAATGCAGGAAACAATGCAGAAGGTACGAAAGGGGGGTGTGTCATTCAGCGACCAGGCATTCGCATATTTCTTGCTTCTCGGCCTCCCCATGCCGATGTATGAGGGTCTTGTTAGATCACTAGAAGATGGAGAAATTAGAGTCACGTCATCGATGGTCAAGTCGAAACTGATGCTGGAAGAAAAAAGAATGGAAAGGAACAGCAAGTTGATGGACGAGGACTCAGTCGCTCTAAGTGCGTCAAAAGACTTGAGAGGAACGCGACGCACTCCCAGGCGCAAGAAGGTTAACGACCCTATGGCCAGGGGAAGAGAGCTGACGAAGGGTTCTCCCTCAACCTTCAAGTGCTATACCTGCGACGAACCAGGTCACATGGCTAGGGAATGTCCTATTTGGGCGGAATTCAAGGAAAGAAGGACGAAGCAACGAATGGTGTGCGGGCCCAAGACTAATATCGAGAGCAATGAAGACTCGGAGGGCGAGAACGATGTTTCACTATTATCTGACTCGTCACCGTGCATAAGACGTGAAGACAAGTGGTACTTGGACTCGGGGGCCACTGAACATATGTGCCACAATGCTAAAACTTTCAAAAACATTAAGAAAATTGAAGAAGGAGCAGTGAAATTAGGAAACGGCGTAAAACTACCCATTAAAGGAGAGGGAATCGTCCATTTAGATGCAAGGACGGAAGGAGGGGAAGGCATGAAGCTACGATTACAGAGAGTTAAATATGTACCTGGACTACACTGCCACTTAATCTCCGTTCCCCAACTGACCGGAAAAGGTGTGGTTGTCACGTTCAACTATGACAATGCCCTAGGCATACTGAATGGTAAGGTAATATTTACCGCAAAGAAGGCTGGAAATATGTATGAGTTATGCACCGATAACCCCAACAAGCAAGGGCTGAGAAGTCATGCTATGGCCCTGCATGCGGTGTCAACCAAGGGAATGAAACTGAAATCGGCTGACCAGGGGAAGCATGAGTTATCCGCAAATGATAATTTTATAGATGACGATGGTCATGTAAACATTCTAGATGAACCAGAAAAAGGTGAAGAGTTGGTGCTTCACAAACAAATGAAAGAACTGAATGACCTTAAGGAATTGACCAATACCTTAGACATCTGTCTGCCCGAAGATGACGCCAAAACTGATGGGAATGAAAAAGTACATGTTATTCCAAGGCGTTTGGGAAATTTACACAAACTTGGATTGTGTGGCTGCTCGAACTGCTACTCAGTCCTGGTGTCACTGTCAGAAGACATCCCCTCTGGACCTACATCTGTTGAGGAAGCTAAGCATCGTCCCCTTCTAGCAAATTGGGTAACTACCATGAAGGAGGAACTCACAGATTTGAAGGAGAATGGAACTAGGGGCCAGGTACCAAGACCTCACTACAAGAGATTTATTCATGAGACTGAGAAAAAGAACATTCACAATCAGCTGCTCAACCGAACTAAGCGAAGTGTAAAACTCAAGAGAGCAGTCGCAAATGATAAAAGTAAACCCTTTCTGGAAGGTTTTCGAAAATTCCGTAGACAAATGACCATTAATGAGCATGCCAAGGAGGAAGGAGGTGACCAGTAGGATACAAAGATACTCGTACCTAAACCAAAGTTATACAGGGAAAAGGAAGGAAAGGCCAAGAAGGAAAGGAAGGTACTAAAGGAACTGCACACCCTGCTTGCCAAGACAGAGAAGACCAAGTACGAAGGGCTCCAGGAAGAGGGGGGAAAAATGGAAAAACCACCAAAGAATTCAAGAACTATGTACAATAATGGGACTTTTGCATTCCTGATTACTTCAGTCATGTCTGAAGTATTTTGAGGTTCAATTCTGCTTTCATGTAAGTTCATTCCCTCGCCTGCGCTCGTAGAGTCCGGACGGGTGGTCACTGAGCTCCGAGACTTGGGTCGCGCCTTTCACTTTTTCAACTGATCGCCAGCAGCAGCATTTTAACGTTGCCTAGCTGGGCCTGTATCGTAGTGTAGTAGTGTATTAAGTAGTGAGTGTTTAGTAGTAAGTGCTTCTGCGCCTGCCTTAATATATTATTACGGTAGTGTGAGTGCTTGCGTGGGTGCTTGGTGTTGTGGGTGCTTGGTCCCGCCGTGGTGCCGTCCCGGCTGGTCTTTGGTGTGTGGTTTACGCTGTGTCCAAGTGTGATCGCTGATAGTGCTAAGTAGATCTAATTTCAGTTTCTTCATTCTTCTAACTACTCCGCAGCAAATAATACTCTTAAATTATAATACTGTCACCCACTTGTTGTCTAAGTCTAATCTAATCTAGTTGAGCGGACTATATTTCAAAGTATTTACATATTTCTATTTTATCATCACCGTAGTTCTCGAGGCGTTTTTTAAGTTTTTTTCTCAGTTCATAGCACAGTTCCTTTTATATTGTTCTCCCTAGTTATTGGCTCAGCTTTTCTTACTATTCAATATTTTAATCTTGTGAAGGGTTAACGTAAGCGAAAGGAATATATTAATAGTTATTTATACTTGCTTTTGATTGAATAACTGCATAAAATTTAACGGTTGTCGCAGTAATTTAAATTGTATAGTTTATTTCTCTTTCATCTCCATTGAGTGAGTTAACTTACATATTTATTCCTCAGAGCTGTTTTCTTTAATAAAATTTCCTCTTTGTATATGTAAATATATTGTTATCTAGCACATTTAGAGATCGTTACTTGTTTTGTTACATCCATAATAAGTTTTCTCTTTCACCGTCCTTCTTATTATTCTGTAGTTGGTCTCAATAGTTTTATGTAGAGCTTTTTCTTTATCATTTAGTGATCTTATATTTCGTGTAGAATATATTTATAGTTAGTTATTTGCTGGGTACATTTTTACTAAATAGTTTATTTTAGCGTTTTTTCTTATTATTATTAAGTAGTTTAACCTTTTAAGTATTAACGTAAGTTAAACGTAGTATATTAATAAGTTGTCTCTTTCATCGTACTTCTTATTATTCTATAGTTTCTGTCTCAGTAGTTTTTTATGTAGAGCTTTTATTTTTCATCATTTAGTTATCGTCATATTTCGTGTAGAATATATTTAAAGTTTGTTATTTGTTGGTTACGTTTATACGGAGTAGTTTATTTTTAGCGTTTTTTCTTATTTATAAGTAGTTTAAACTTTTAATTATTTACATAAGTTAAACGTAATATATTAATATCCTAACAGTAGTTTTAACTCTAATCTAAGCGGTAGTTGGGTAGTAGGTATTACTTGCATATTAACCTAACTCTTCTCTCTACTAGAGCCTTACTTTCCGTTGGTTTGTCAGTTAGCTGCTTCTTCCTTCTAGCCTATATTACTCACGTCAACAACACTACATTCCTTCCCTTCCCATCGCTAACCTTGTCAAGGTCAGCGATAACCGAGACCCCCAGCCGTGAAACAATCCCCTAACCGACTCCCCGTCGAGAGCCCTTCCTGCGCAAACCACTCACCCGTGTAAGTCTTATCCTACCTCCTGTTGTTGCTAGGGCAATTAGTTACGTGCCTACGTGCTGGTGATTATTGATTTTTAAATCTTATTGCTGAGTCCTTTAGAGTTCTATTGTAGGCATTTCTTAGTGTGTACTGAATTGTGTAAAGAATCTAGGTTCTTTCTGTTCCTTGTATTAATATATCTGAAGTTTATTTATAATCGAATAGTACTGCTTCCAACGTAGTTCATCCATAGCTTAGTGGTTGTAATTTATACTATATAGTCTTTACATAGCTTAGTTTTCGGGGAAAAGCGTGATTAGGATGGCTTTGAATCGGTCTTCTGTCGCGACGCTCGATAATTCAGGCGAATGCGCGGCTTTAAGGGCCCGTATCGCCGAGTTGGAGAGAATCGTGTCGGAGCTCCGGTCGAAGGTAGAAGGGAGGGTGTCTGTCTCCGAGAGTGCTGGAGTTTCAGGTGGACTCATTAGTGAGGATCCAACCGTCACTACACCGCTCAGTGAAGAGGTAGCGCCAGCCCCTAAGCCCGATGAGTGGAGGGTAGTTACTCTGAGTAGCGGAGGTGTAAGGCTGCGGCGCGGAGCGGAGTTTGCAGAGGCAAATCCTCTCCCCGTCTCAAATAGGTTTCAGGCGCTTCCTATGGATGTCGCCGAGATTCCTGCAGCCGGCCCCGTCGCTACTCCGAGAGCTCTACCGAGGAGAAGCCGTCAGAGTGGGAAGGGGGGGATGCTAGTGATAGGGAGTAGTAACGTTCGGCGTGTGATGGCTCCTTTGCGGAGAAGGGCAGACCGCGAGGGTGTTAGCCAGGGCTTAACGTCTTGGTGCATCCCCAGTGGCGGTATTCCTCAGGTGACGAAGGCGATGGGAGCGGCGGTTGCGGGCACGAAGTGCTCTAGGCTGCAGGTCGTGGCCCACGTAGGCGTCAACGATGCCACCGACCGCAGACCCGAGGAGATTCTGCATTCCTTTAAGGAATTGAACTCTGAGGTGAAGCGGGTAAGTGAAGTCGCGGGCGTTGAACTGGCGCTTTCGATTTGTAGTCTGGTCCCGAGGATCGATCGTGGACCTCTGATTTGGCGTCGAGTGGTAGACATAAATCAGAGGCTACGCCGTTTCTGTAAGGACATTGGAGCCTCCTTCGTTGACCTTCAGCCGTCGCTTCGGTCGTGTAGACACCCGTTAAACCGCTCTGGAGTTCATTACACTCCGGACGCCGCCAAACGCGTGGCGGATAGGGTATTAGATCATTGCAGGCCTTTTTTAGGGTAGATGGTAGGGTAGAGAGTAGGTCATGTAGTGGGGTAAATAACTTCTCGTTGCCAGTCGCTTTATCGGCTAACTTACATGAAAGCAGAATTGAACCTCAAAATACTTCAGACATGACTACAGCTCTCCCTTGTAGCCTTAATAATAGTCGAGGTGAAAATATTTCCGTTGCGGTAGTTAATTGCCGAAGTCTTAAAAACAAGATACCTGAGTTCCATCACCTTATTCATACTACTGATGCAGATGTAATTATAGGAACTGAAAGTTGGCTGACGGATGACATTCCTGACTCAGAAATATTCCCCAAATCTTTTAAAATATATAGAAAAGATAGACATAACAGAGCAGGTGGTGGTGTTTTCATTGCAGTCAAGAACTCAATCATTAGCAAAGCAGTAATATTTCCCGACAACCCCTTAGAATGTGTTTGGTGTTCATTAACATGCCCTAAATCCAGATCAATATCTGTCTGCGCCTTCTATAGGCCCCCAAACACTGATGTTGAGTCATTATTAGAACTGGGAAACCAGATAAATACTATAACGTCCCGTAACAGCGAACGTAATATAATAATAGGTGGAGATTTCAATGCACCATCAATAGACTGGAGAACATACTGCTTCAAAGCTGGAGGAAGGGACAAAGACATCTGTGAGACTCTATTAGATGTTTTCTCCAATAACTCCCTGACACAATTAGCTACAGCACCTAATAGAGGGGACAACACTCTTGATTTACTGGCAACCAATATCCCACAACATGTGACAATGATTGACACGGTTGATGGAATCAGTGACCACAGAGTTATAACTGCAAAACTCTCGCTATCTTTAGATAAAAATTTTAAACAAAAAAGAAAGTTTTACATTTTTAAAAGAGCAGACTTTGCTAACTTTAAAATTTATTTAAGAGATTCCTTATCGAATTTCAAAAAGTCTTCCATAAAGGTATGTACCAACGATTCATGGAAGTCGTTCATTAATATCATGCGCTCTGGGATCAACAGATTTATCCCTAGTAAATTCAAAAAAGAAAGCACTGAACCTAGGTGGTACAATGCCGAAGTGAGAAAATCCCTGAGACGGCAGCGAATATGTCATGCTAAAATGAAAAAAAATAGTAAACATATGCCCACTGATGAGCGTAATGTAATTATTGAAAATTATAAAATTTCAAAATCCACTGCAAAGTCAGCCCTTAGTAATGCATTTGCAGAATTCAAAAGAAAAACACTTGGGGAACAATTGAAAGAAAATCCAAAAGTCTTCTGGTCGTACGTAAGGGAAGTGCAAGGCCATAAGTCTGCCGTCCATTCACTTAAAAATGATAGAGGTGAAATGACCACAAACACACTCGACAAAGTTAACTTGCTAAATTCCTTCTTCCAAACCGTTTTTAACCCACCTTCCGGGGATTCAACTGTCGTGTTACCTGACCTCTTTCAGCGGTTGATGCAACCAATTGACATTTCCTGTAATGGTATTGAAAAATTACTTAAAGATATAAGCCCCAACAAATCTCCTGGCCCTGATGAAATTCCCTCCCGCGTGTATAGAGAGTTAGCATCCGAAATTTCCCCCTACCTTGAAATAGTATTTAATAAATCCCTGACCGAACACGTCGTACCGATGGACTGGAAAGCAGCCGATGTAACACCCATTTTTAAAAGTGGCGATAGGGAGCAGCCATCTAACTACAGACCTATATCCCTCACATCCATTTCATGCAAGGTCCTAGAACATATAATTGTCAGTTCAGTCATGGGACACCTAGATAGCCAGAATTTATTGTCCAATGTCCAGCATGGCTTCCGAAAGAGCAGATCGTGTGAAACCCAACTTGCTCTCTTTTCCCACGATATTTTAGTTTCTGGCGAAAATAATATTCCAGTGGATGCTATATTTCTTGACTTCAAGAAGGCTTTTGACAAGGTTTCTCACAGCAAACTAATTTTGAAGTTAAAATCTTATGGGTTAGACAGTAACATTATATCATGGATTAATGATTTTCTGCATGATCGGGTTCAAAGGGTTGTTTTGGACGGTGTTTCCTCACCGGCAATTAAAGTCACTTCGGGTGTCCCACAAGGTAGTGTGATAGGTCCACTCCTATTCCTTTTGTATATTAATGATATCCAAAAGGTGGTAAAAAGTAAGCTTCGTCTATTTGCCGATGACGCAGTAGTGTACAGGGAAATTCTATGCCCGAACGATAAAGAATATTTAAATATTGACCTACAAGCAATTGAAACTTGGTGTGATACATGGCAGTTAGAATTAAACTTTAAGAAATGTCTTGTAATGAATTTTTGGAAAAAGAATAGCTCTCCTCCTACCACTTACAAAATAAGTAATAATGAATTAACAAACGTGGAATCCATTAAATATCTTGGAATAAGACTGACAAATGATCTTTCCTGGGGTAAACACATTCGTGAAATAATGGGTCAAGCGAATCGCAAACTGGGTTTCATTAAAAGAGTATTGGGTAAATGTGACGATCATGTACGAGAAATCAGCTACTTTTCCCTTGTTAGACCTCATTTGGAATATGCTGCCAGTGTATGGGATCCCTACGAAATTGGTCTAAGTAATGAACTTGAACGTGTGCAGCGAAGATCGGCAAGATTTGTAAAGGGGCGATACGATAATTATATTAGCGTAACCAGTCTATTAAATGAATTGAAATGGGAATCATTGTCAGATCGCAGGTTGAAATTTAGACTTAATCTCTTCCACAAATTCCAAGGCAATATTTTCAGTGATGATGTTAAAAATATTTTACGAACCCCAACTTACTATGGCAGACTGGACCATAATCATAAAGTTAGAGAAATTGATTGCCGAACTGACCGATTCAAAATGTCCTTTTTCCCTCGCACAATAAGAGATACGAATAACGGTAAATATGTCCTATCGGAGAGTAGCAATGAATAGCATTGGTAGCTGCATGTTGGTATGAGTACTTAGAGCTAACCCTACTAACGGAGTGTTTTTGCATGTTTTCTTTGCAATTTCTATCTTTTTAAATAGTGTAGTTCTGACTACTATATTAATGCTATTCCTTTTTTATGCATGATATGTAGTGCATGTTTGGTGAGCAATCACCCCCTGCCACACACCCTTGTGGTGGCTTGCAGGGTATTATGTAGATGTAGATGTAGATTATCAATATGTTGTTTTGTAGTTGCTATATTATTTAGAATATTTATTTGGTTTGATGCTGGTGTGTGACTTTTCAAGAGTTATGTTTATGTCCCATGATATTATTGTGACAATTATGTTTCATGTAAGAGCTTACTTGTATGGGAGGTGCCCACTGTATGGAATCAAGGGGAAGTGTAGTTTATTGCTGTCCATTGGGATGATTCCAACAGTGAGACAATTGATAACTGTGCATGCTAAGGGGACTTTGATGTTTGAGATCACAGCTGTGCACCAGTAGTGCCATCTGTGCCGGTGGAGCGAACTTGTTTTGTCGCTTGAGCAACCCTATATAAATATGTTGTTTGTATTGTCAGCTGTTCTGTGTTGAAAGTTCTCAAGTTTGACCTAAAGATTATGAATCCAATAGCCGGGAGAGTTTCCAATAAATCTGCGTTTAATAAAACAACAATTGTATAATTTCTATTGTACCTGTAAATATTTTTAAAAGAGCAGTGAGTATCAATCAAGTATCAAACATGATTCATGACCTTCAAGATAGAAACACTTATCCAATATTTAGCAATGAGAACACATCCAAATAAGCCATATCTGATAATACGGATGTGATAAATACATATAACCGACAACAGTTGCTTGCAGATAGGTTGTTACTTTATTTTATTTATATAGTTAAGTTTATCCAACAACAAAAATTACAGGACAACCATGAAAAATAACTAATAATTGTATACAATAGTTTTTACATCCCTTGCATATTCTGATTTAGGTGAAAAAACATCCAAATCCTTTGCAAAAGCATTATACACATTACATATTCCATTTAATGTTGTTTTTTCGCAGTACTCTGTATTGTACATTTTCCTGAAAAACAGTCTACCACTTCTACCCTGAAATGGGGGTGCAAAAAAGTTCAATTTTTCTATCTGTAAAGTGCTTTTGCCATTATGTATTATGTCATGTAGCAACATCAAATCTTTAACAAGTCTTCTACTTTCTAATGTACTAAAATTAAAAATATCTACTAGTACCTTTGTGGAAATATGCTTTTCCATTACAGGGTAGTACCCATGCTCCCTCGTGATTAATGCCCTGACAAATCTCTTCTGCACCTTTTCAAGAAGAGCAATATATTTTCTTTGAAATGGACACCATATTACAGCTACATATTCTAGTCTGCTATGCACAAGTGTCTCATACAGCACAATTATCGGCTTTGTTGTTGTGAAACATCTTGTCATTTTAGTCACAAATTTCTCATAATCATACTTCACAAATATAAACAACCTCCCAAAAGTTCCAGATAGTTATTACATCCATGACCACAGAAGCACCTGTAAATCTTTTTAAAAGAACAGTGAGTATCAATTCAAGCATAAATAATCAGTGAGTATCAATAAAGCATCCACCATGTTTCATCATCTTCATGGTAGTACCACTTACCCATTATTAAGCAAAGAACACGTCAAAAATAATCATATTTGGATCTGATATAAACATGAAACTGACTACGTTTAATATTTAATTACAAATAAGAATACTCAATGATAGAAACACTTACCTATAATCAAGCAATGAGTTCACCTCAAAGCGAATCGTATTCGAATCTGATAAGAACATGAAACTGTTTACATTTAATTCCAGATAAGTATTCAGCCACAAACTTCTCATCATTGAAATCCACAAATGTAAACGTACTCCAACAGTGTAATATGGTTATTATATCCATTTCTGTAACAGTACCTGTAAATATTTTTAAAAGAACAGTGAGTATCAATCAAGCATACACCAAAACACCATGATTCAACATCAACGATAGAAACACCTACCCATTATTAAGCAATGAGTTCACCTCC
This sequence comes from Platycnemis pennipes, assembly GCA_933228895.1. Taxonomy (NCBI): domain Eukaryota; kingdom Metazoa; phylum Arthropoda; class Insecta; order Odonata; family Platycnemididae; genus Platycnemis; species Platycnemis pennipes. The sequence continues at coordinate 149,408,196 of OW121850.1, forward strand.
AAGGGATTTGTGTTCAGTTCAGATAAGATCATGAAACTGACTACATATAATTCCAGATAATTATCAGTCACAAACTTCTCATCATTGAACACCACAAATGTAAACAAACTCCAACAGTGTCATATAGTTATATATCCATTTCTATAACAGTACCTGTAAATATATTTAAAAGAACAGTGAGTATCAATCAAGCATACACTAATCAAGCATACACAATACACCATGATTCAACATCAACGATAGAAACACCTACCCATTATTAAGCAATGAGTTCACCTCCAAGGGAATTGTGTTCGGTTCAGATAAGGTCATGAAACTGACTACATGTAATTCCAGATAATTATGTCACAAACACCACAAATGTAAAGAAACTCAAACAGGTTTATGTAGTTATCATATCCGTTTCTCCGAAACCACCTCCAACACTGCCACATACTTACTATTGTATACTTTTCGGTAGAAGTACCTATCTGCAAATATTTGTAAAAGTACAGAGAGATTCCAAAAATCATTCACCATGTTTTACCACCTTAAATATAGGAACACCACCAAATAGTACCTACCCGTATGCAGTTATCAGAGGCAACCACACCAAAATGTACTAATGCATGAATGCGTGAACAGAAAATATAACTTGTTCTAATTTGGTTCATGATTTCGTACATTTTCGTGATTCAGAGATATGTAAACAGACATCCATTCATACATGAACTTGTACGAGTTAATAAATCGTGTAACCAGGCATTTACGGAATAGAATGCAATAATGAACGTCACTAAAACGTTTAATTAATCTATACGCTAGTTCTTATAAGGCCTCGTACATCGCAAACGGCAGGTATATACGTGATCAGACTATTAAATATTCATTGAAATAGTTCCATACATCTAATATTTTCCTTCAATATCATAACAAACACATGGATAAAGGGAGATACTTACAGCACAAAGTCTCGTGTCTTTTCCGGGAATCCAATCCCGCCGGCCGATTTTAGCGTGCCACACATTTCTTCTTTCTTCATTTATTGCAAAAAAAGTTTTTCTCCTGCTTTTGGTTGAGTTAAACAACCATATGCGTAACACTAGAGGCATGGTAGTGGCTAAAAACGACTAATTTTCCGATAAATTACCTCCTCTTCAACGTTATTTGATGCACCACAACACAAGTGTCAGAGCCAAAAATGGCGGAGCCGTCACGTGACCCTGTTTCGCCCAATCGCGTGCCTCGCACGGCGGCAAAGCTTGTGGAAAAGAATGGCCATACTTTCTAAATACAGAGCTTTAGCGGGAAGTGCTGAGGAGCCAGTTGCTAACTCGCCATCGCTGAGAGGAAAAGCGAAAGTGCTTGTTCGACGCATCATGCAGTCCGCCATGTTGAAATATTTTCTCGCCGCCTCACGGCTGTAAATTCTTCAGCGCCGAGTAAATGGTTGTTTACCTCACGCGCATTATTGTTGATTTCACCCTCGTTCCCACGGCAATCCGACTAAAAACTCATTACAAAAAGTGACAACAGGTACGTTTGAAACAATTGGAAGTATTGTGACCAAATGACTCATTTTAATAATAATAAAAGTCAAAAGTGTGAATTGGAACTCTTTTAATCAAAATATATGACTTCTTGCTTTATAAACTTAAAAAAAACATGAAAATAGAGACTAGAAATACTCTTGCACATTTACTTCAACATGCTTCCTTTTCATAAATAATAATTTTCAAAAATTTAGATCTTTCCTCTATTCTAACTCCTCCATCTGGGCCTCATGAACTAAATCGATAATATTTTTCATCAGCTCTAATTTTCTCCTCTTATTAAGCAGCCCCTCTATGGCTACACCTACATACCCAATGAAGTTCATTTCATTTGAGCTTGGAGGCAGTATGGGTGGTTTATCTAAAGCCCTTGCAATACTCTCTAGGGCGCTATTCGATTTCTTTCTTTATTTCTCTTTATCCGCATTCCTTTTTGCCCTTGTTGGTTTGGAAGTGGATTCTGTACTGTAGTCCACTGATGTTCCTGGGCCACTTTCTACCTTAAAATCCTCTCTGCATGTAACGTCAGTCTCCAGCAGAACCATAGGGGGAATGGCTTCCACTTCAAACTCCCCCTCGACTACATCGGGACTGGCATATTCTATGGAGACATTGTCCTAAAGAAAATTTCAGGGAAAACAGCTGGCTTAAATAATTTTCTTTCACGACTGAAGTGAATATTTTAGTTACAACTCCTTACCATAGATTGATCGATTGATAATTCCTAATCGGTGTCTCTTTCCTTTTCCTAGGAACAATGTGTGCCTGCAGGAATATCAGTTTCTCATAGTACCATAATGACGGTACATAAACCTGCGCAAATAAATACGTAATAAACAATGTCAATGCATCTCGTCGTGAACTGAATTACTATTATGATTTTATATACCTCATCCGTTGAGCATCCACTTTTCTTGGATGCCCTCACTTTTTGGTGTTCCACACCAAATTGAGTTCGCAAGGAGCTCAATTTCGCTCGAACGTCAATCGGTGTGGTGCCTGGTCTTAAAGTCTCCACGACTCTGGCGATTTCCTGTATTGCCCATGTCCTCGTCATCTTATTGTGGTACACTGGCAATTTCGTGTTGTATAAACACTCATGTTTCCCATAGTTTTCTATAAGGCAATTGATGGCAACTGGCGACCAATACAATTGTCGAGACATTTTCACCACACATTGATTTCGCCGCCAAAGAGTGCGTAACAGCCGGGACAATGAGTGGGAGGCACTGATTTAAAAAAGCGAAGACCGCATTGCGCTTGTAAAAGCTAACGTGATTGTATGACGGCTACTAGGACCTACTGGGAGCTAGTAGCAAACTAGTACCGCATCAAGTACGAAATCCAGTAGCTCAGCGAGTATACTAGCTAGCATGCTTGCTAGCCAGCATACTGGTTCTGTTCACACGACACTGGAAAGCTAGCATACTAGCGAGTATACTAGACCTTGTGCGGGATCAAGTGTCGTGTGAAACGGGCTTAACAACCATGAAGCCCGACTCGCATGTGTAAATAGCAACTGCGATGCGAGTTCAGGTCGATACTGGACACATGTCGAACACTATCGATCACAGTTCGAGCTATTAGCAAAGTTGAAGTCCGTCTACTTTCCAGCGGAAATGTATCCAACACTATCGCAACAATCGCCAACGGAAAGCAATACACGACGTGGTGTCTATTACGGATCTTTCTATGAGGCAGTTATCGAACGGTAAGGTAGTTTCCGTTCGATACGAATCGTTCGACAACTGAAATGCTATTACGGTCTGTTGATATCGTTCGATAAATATGACGATACGGCGGAGGAGTTGTCGTTCGTTACGGGGCAAATAGTACGATAAAGCTATTACGGTTCTTCATATCGAACGGTAGCGGCTTATCGAAAGCACGATATCCTACAGCGGGTTACGGACCGTCTGTAACTCCCTTGTCGTTCGATACGGGAGTTCACCTACGACATTTATTCAAGGAAATGAGCAAATATATCAATGGATACTGTATTCTAATGGTTACATTACTATTATTATTGAATGCACTGCAAACTGATATACCTTATAACGCAATGAGGTGAGAATTAGAATTACAATGACATTATTTCTTATCGTTCAATTCGGGAGTTCACCTATGATGTTTATTCAAAGAAATGAGCAAATATACCGATGGATACTGTATTCTAATGGTTACATTACTATTACTATTGAATGCACTGCAAACTGATATACCTAATAACGCAATGGGGTGAGAATTAGAATTACAATGACATTATTTCTTGTCGTTCAATTCGGGAGTTCACCTATGATGTTTATTCAAAGAAATGAGCAAATATACCGATGGATACTGTATTCTAATCGTTAAATTAGTATTATCATTGTATGCACTTCAAATTGATATACGTTATAATGAAATGTGGCGAGAATTTGCATCAAATTGTTCTACACTCAAAGTACTTATAGGTAAACGCTGAAACATAATGCATGAGATCGCGTAACGAGGCATAGCTCGCAACTATTAATGCGTCAATCTATTGTGTAGTTTACAAGCACCACTCTTTCAACAGGCTTCTTAAAGGATTTCTATCGAGTTTTATACAACCATAGAATTGTACTCCGTATAAATTCTTTGCAGGGCGCAATCCTCTTATCGTCAGCGGTGGCCGAGTGGTTTTAAGGCGTGATATCAATATTTTTGACGAATGTTCGGTTCCGACCATGTCCAAATTTTTTTTCTTTCGAATACTTTACAGCATGGCTGTTAGATGCTGATCCCGTACGTTTACGGCAGTAACAACAACATATTTTTATTTTAAAACTATTTGCTGGATTTCAAATCAACCCCTTGAGAGACATTCGAGGCGAATTTCGGGACTGTGATTACGGGGAAGAGGCTTCACATGCTGACATGCTAATATGTTTCGATGACAAGGATTACTCTAATGTAAAGCAAAAGGTTTCATAGTTACCATGCCCAAATGGAAATTCAACATTAGGTATCAACAATTTATACAGTGACTTCTCTTCGTAAACTATATTGAACGTATGATGTTCTTACACAAATGTAATCCTTTTGCATTGTGAATGAGTAGATGAAGAAGATGTATCGATTTGTTATCTACCAATACTTGAGCTTGAAAACCGTGACTGATGTGTAAAGGCTTTACATTTTAAATGCTATGCTTAAGTACAAGAAATGGAAGGCTTATACTCTTTGCTGCTATTGCTGCAGAAGTAAGGAGGGTCATATTCCCATTGTTATGCTTGTCATGCTCGATGCTATAGGTTAACCATATCTAATGCATAGCATGAACGATAAGTTTAACTATTATTATAATGTTAAATTGAGGAATGGATGGAATGAATTATGTCACCGTTAGCTGTATGCATGTTAAAACATGGGACTTTTAAACTACATCGTCAAAAATATTAAGTACTGTCAAATATAATTATAAACATTTTGCTCAGTGACCTTTTATTTAGTGAATTTCGTTTCTGTCCATTTTATATGATGGTATGAAACAAGGCGATTAGATAGCACAATTAACAACATTAATATGAATGGTTTTGTGTCGTAACTAACAATGCAGCAAGAATTACGGGAGTAATGAAAGCCAAAAATCAAATGAAATCTAGATAAAATTCTGAAATTAAATATTCACGTTTGTTTTAAACTGTTTGTAAATATTTACTTCGTGATCTCAATGTTGCGGTTTGGGGTTATCGTTCGTCATTTGTTAGCATCTGTTTCCTCTGCAACGTCACACAACGTCACCGATGTACGATAACTCCCCGAAGACAGCCGAAGCTTATCGAACGAAAGCAACGCCGGAACCGTGGTAGCACGTTAGACAGCCTCCATCATTTCGTTCGATAGTGGTATCGTACGATATCTCCTATCGGCGGAAGTTCCGTAATAGACACCGGTCAACCCAAGACCCTCGCGCCGTGGCCCGTATGGGGAGGGGGGCTGACAATGGAAAAGGTCATCTTTTAATAGCGGTTCCCCATGGATTTTGCTGAGTTGCGGCCCTTTAGGGCAAACGTTTCGTCCATTTCTGCATCCACTGAAGGCACAAATTGTGTATTTAGAGTGCGCGTAATTATGCACCGCCCACGCAGCGTCGCGGCGCTCAACGGTCAGAAAGCCTAGACAGAGGTCCTCTAAGAAGGCCCTGCCTCGCGCGCGCCTCCTGCCGGCTCCCCCGCGAACAAAGCAAAACTCATCACGGATGCGTCACAATTGTATGGCCTTGATCTATGTGGCAACTGAAGTGGTGTAAAAAATATTTTTACTCTACAAAAAAGGCTGTGAGATTAATAACAGGTGCTGCTGTTTAAGATCATTGTCAAACACTTTTTATCAGAAGTGGTATTATGAAAATATATGGTGAAAATGTATTTCATGTGTTGATCAAGATCCACATGAAGGATATCCTCAACTTACTCATAAGGTCTGATGTGCACCAGTATGGTACAATAAATAGATTTAAAATGGACATAAGTTTTCTTAGGCTTCCTAAATCTCAAAATAATATTTAAAATAATAAGTTACATAAGACAGCCCGAAATATGGACATGTCATAGTTAAAAAATACCAGTCATTATGGATTTATTCCATACAGGAATACTTTGATGCTGCATAAATGACCTTAGATGTAAAAGCACCCTAAAACCAAAACCTGATGTGTGGATGGTCTTAGGAAAGCAGGGCTAAGAAGTCCCTAATTAAGCCATAGAAAATAATCTTTACATTTCTTTCTTGAAATCTTAAGGAATACTAAGAAAATCCGCTCTCCAGGGTTTCTATTACGGAACTTCCGCCGATAGGAGATATCGTACGATACCACTATCGAACGAAATGATGGAGGCTGTCTAACGTGCTATTACGGTTCGGGCGTTGCTTTCGTTCGATAAGCTTCGGCTGTCTTCGGGGAGTTATCGTACATCGGTGACGTTGTGTGACGTTGCAGAGGAAACAGCAGAAGATCTATGCTAACAAATGACGAACGATAACCCCAAACCGCAACATTGAGATCACGAAGTAAATATTTACAAACACTTTAAAACAAACGTGAATATTTAATTTCAGAATTTTATCTAGATTTAATTTGATTGTTGGCTTTCATTACTCCCGTAATTCTTGCTGCATTGTTAGTTACGACACAAAACCATTCATATTAATGCTGTTAATCGTGCTATCTAATCGCCTTGTTTCATACCATCATATAAAATGGACAGAAACGAAATTCACTAAATAAAAGGTCAGTGAGCAAAATGTTTATAATTACATTTGACAGTACTTAATATTTTTGACGATGTAGTTTAAAAGTCCCATGTTTTAACATGCATACAGCTTACGGTGACATAATTCATTCCATCCATTCCTCAATTTAACATCATAATAATTGTTAAACTTATCGTTCATGCTATGCATTAAATATGGTTAACCTATAGCATCGAGCATGACAAGCATAACAATGGGAATATGACCCTCCTTCCTTCTGCAGCAATAGCAGCCAAGAGTATAAGCCTTCCATTTCTTATACTTAATCATAGCATTTAAAATGTATAGCCTTTACACATCAGTCATGGTTTTCAAGCTCAAGTATTGGTAGATAACAAATCGATACATCTTCTTCAACTACTCATTCACAATGCAAAAGGATTACATTTGTGTAAGAACATCATACGTTCAATATAGTTTACGAAGAGAAGTCACTGTATAAATTGTTGATACCTAATGTTGAATTTCCATTTGGGCATGGTAACTATGAAACCTTTTGCTTTACATTAGAGTAATCCTTGTCATCGAAACATATTAAGCCTGTCAGCATGTGAAGCCTCTTCCCCGTAATCACAGTCCCGAAATTCGCCTCGAATGTCTCTCAAGGGGTTGATTTGAAATCCAGCAAATAGTTTAAAAATAAAAATATGTTGTTGTTACTGCCGTAAACGTACGGGATCAGCATCTAACAGCCATGCTGTAAAGTATTCGAAAGAAAAAAAATTTGGACATGGTCGGAACCGAACATTCGTCAAAAATATTGATATCACGCCTTAAACCACTCGGCCACCGCTGACGATAAGAGAATTGCGCCCTGCAAAGAATTTATACGGAGTACAATTCTATGGTTGTATAAAACTCGATAGAAATCCTTTAAGAAGCCTGTTGAAAGAGTGGTGCTTGTAAACTACACAATAGATTGACGCATTAATAGTTGCGAGCTATGCCTCGTTACGCGATCTCATGCATTATGTTTCAGCGTTTACCTATACTTTGAGTGTAAAACAATTTGATGCAAATTCTCGCCACATTTCATTATAACGTATATCAACTTGAAGTGCATACAATGATAATACTAATTTAACCATTAGAATACAGTATCCATCGTTATATTTGCTCATTTCTTTGAATAAACATCGTAGGTGAACTCCCGAATTGAACGATAAGAAATAATGTCATTGTAATTCTAATTCTCACCTCATTGCGTTATTAGGTATATTAGTTTGCAGTGCATTCAATAATAATAGTAATTTAACCATTAGAATACAGTATCCATCGGTATATTTGCTCATTTCTTTGAATAAACATCATAGGTGAACTCCCGAATTGAACGATAAGAAATAATGTCATTGTAATTCTAATTCTCACCCCATTGCGTTATTAGGTATATCAGTTTGCAGTGCATTCAATAGTAATAGTAATGTAACCATTAGAATACAGTATCCATCGGTATATTTGCTCATTTCTTTGAATAAACATCATAGGTGAACTCCCGAATTGAACGATAAGAAATAATGTCATTGTAATTCTAATTCTCACCTCATTGCGTTATAAGGTATATCAGTTTGCAGTGCATTCAATAATAATAGTAATGTAACCATTAGAATACAGTATCCATTGATATATTTGCTCATTTCCTTGAATAAATGTCGTAGGTGAACTCCCGTATCGAACGACAAGGGAGTTACAGACGGTCCGTAACCCGCTGTAGGATATCGTGCTTTCGATAAGCCGCTACCGTTCGATATGAAGAACCGTAATAGCTTTATCGTACTATTTGCCCCGTAACGAACGACAACTCCTCCGCCGTATCGTCATATTTATCGAACGATATCAACAGACGGACCGTAATAGCATTTCAGTTGTCGAACGATTCGTATCGAACGGAAACTACCTTACCGTTCGATAACTGCCTTATAGAAAGATCCGTAATAGACACCCAGGTATCTCTCCAACGTCTTCAACTAAAGTCAAGAAAAAAATGGGCGCGAAAAGGTGTTTCATAGATTCACCGTTTGAAAACAGTGGCGCTGGGTACATTCAGTATGATTTGCGCTCCCCGCCATGTTTGATGACGTAGGTATGCCGCAAATGTTATCTGTTATTATTCAGTAAAACTTTTCATCATACAAACCCCAGGATTTCTTGAAAATACTAGCTAAGAATTTAAGTTTCAATCTTCCATGTGAAATAGAATTCTTTCATTATTTTAACGACCAGATCCTATCATCCTTTTGTATGTTTTGTGCTGGAAATGGAATTCAGTGTTATTCTATAATCATATGCAGTAGTGTGTCTCATGTAACCCTAATGAAGCATGAGTTTCATGGCCCCTTTGTAGCCTCATAACCATTTATAACTGCTGTTGCTGATTGTAAAGAGTGTTCCATAAGAGGTCAAGCTGTTTACCCGCCACCAATCAGAGCTGATGCATCACCTGATACAGCTATGAAAAGCTAAAATTCTGAAATCTGGATGAAAATGACTACAACTAACATTGTTCAGGTTGATGAAAAAGGTATTTTTGATGAAGCACCAGCTCAATTTAAAAATATTTACGTAATGGCTAAGACATCCTCCTTGTAAACTTCATGATAATGACTTGAATATATAGGTACTGAATATACTACGCCTAGGTACTTGAAAACAAAGAAATATGGAAATTCAAGCATGAGCATAGATTTTGATGCATTGTGATATCTAAAGGGAGTAATTCGATGCATGATGCAACACAAAAATTTCCTGCCAATGTGGTCATAAACATGCTTCTCGGTGAATAATATGTACAAAATGAATGTAAAAATCCTCCCAGTATTTAACCAATATCTACAGGTTGATGAGACCAGTCACTATAGAAGTGAAAAAAGGAAAATGTCTGGATGAAGGTAAGTAACTGCAGTTAATCCATTGAGTGCTGCCATAGGTATGCATATAGGGAGTGCAAGAAATCATGGAAGGAAAAAAACTACTCTACACTTGCACATTCTTTTGAGGCTCCCATAAGAATACTCCTCTGAGGTGTTCCAAAGGAATATAGTTTTTCCTTAAGTTACAAAATATCAAGGCTGCTCATCACACTGTATTAACTCATTCACGTAATATCATCACATACATTTGCCAAGTATTATTCCCTTTCTATCTTACCCACTTAATGAGAACCTTAATACAGGCATGAAACCAATTACGCTATCTATTCATAATGTTACAACTCGGTACGAAAAAACGTATTCATGTACATTTGATAGCGCGGAAAGTCCATAGCCTTCAGATATCTGCAAAGATATACGATTTCTTGCATGCTGCGTGAAAAATGTTTCAGAGAAATCAACCCACTCGCACAACTGCTTTTAAATTAGAGACAAACATTATTACCTTGTAGTTCCATCCGTCATATATTTTGACCCTGATATTTTAGTTACCTATCTGACCATTGTTCGAGCATGAAATAAAAGACATTACTTCACTTTTCAGTGTTAACTTACCGAGTGTTACCTATCCCGTGAGCACTAATTTCGTATTATCTACACGAATAATGGAAACGAATCTGTATGAATAAGCATATAATCGAATGCGATAGAGTTTCAATTATATTAATTATAAAAGTATTACAAGCAAACTGTTAACATTTAAGCGTTTGAGAATGTTTATTTGTTTACTCTTGCCTTTTCGTCTGCAAATAGCTGCCTCTCGAAAGTCTACTCCTCTCGCACTGGCTGAAATCCATGACGTAGTGGTGCTGACGTCACTTCCATGGTTACAGTGCCGAAGTTACCCGAGCCTTATGACGAACGCGAACGCAAAGAACCAGCATCGGAGACGAACGCAATTTGCGTGACGGGGAACGCGTGATTCGTTGTCCCGCGACAAGAACGAGAATAAGGCCCCTGGGCAGTATCATCTCAGCGGCCCAGAAGACGGGTTGCAAAAACCCAGAAAATTAGCCAAAGTAAGTACGTGTTCGTCTTTTTGTGTGTTCCTGTCGTCTCTCCGTCTATCTCCAAGGTGTTTATTGTACCGCCGTAAAGTTTAAAAGCAGAGGCTGTAAAGTACAGCTGAGGCTGTACAGAGGAGTAAAAAAAGGCTTCAGGTAGTCACATGCCTCGATGTCAAATCGGCAAATGTAACAGATTTATTTATTCGTAAACTCGAGTGACATATACATAATTGTTGAACGGGTAGTGGAGAGTAGAGCGACAGGAGCAAAGTCCTCACGCGGATCATATTCCGGCCAGAATAATTGGACCCGGCAGAAAATTAATTCGATGCTTGCAGAAACCCCTTGACCTGCTCAGAAAGGACTGCGGGTCATATGTTCTACTCGTAGCAAAATTCAATAAAACCTTGCACAACTAATTACTATCAGGAGTCAAACCTGACTATTTTAACAGAAAAGCTTTGACAGTAATAGCAGCAGAATAGAGAACACTGGAAGCGATGGAAATGTGTGGTGTTCTAGAAGATCAAATGCACAGGCTGAAATACGAATAAAGAAGTTGTACGAAGAGTTGGGCAAATAAGTTTTCTGTAGATGCTTTGAAGTGGGAGATAAAAGTCATCGGACGTACTCTGAAGAATAACAGGGGTATCCTTATCAAGGGTTTTAATGATTCATTGACCCTTTCCAGGGCCCCCATCTCCTTGTCATCTCTTACCTCCTGATCATTGCAGTAATATGCCGTGCACCGAGAGCGCTGCGTGAAGCGGCCCGTTTTTTAGTTCCTCAAGTCGTAGCCATACATTTCTTTGGCATTATGAAATATTGCATCTCGTGCCGTTCTTTTCAGTCTCATAATTTTGTTTGTGTTAGTACTGGTTTCAATTTAGGGCGTTCATACTGAATTGTGAAGAGGGATTTTTTGTAGCATTTAACCACGTTAATGAGACAATCGATGTCCTTGCCCCGTCTTCCATATGGAGCGGATTCACGCACCTTTTTCAAAGCAGTCGAATCACCATCGCCTACGACGAAATGATATTGCAAGCCATGCATTTCCTCGCTGCATCAAAATGCCTGGACAGCCATGTCAGCTTCCATGCCACTTGAGGATCCCCTCCAGTTCCGGAAGCAACTTTCGTGTGTCATTGGCTCCCCGCGCTTTCATAAACATCGGCACGTGCTGCAGTATTTGCTTTGAGCATCCAGATAGATTAGTTTCTTCGTCCATACCTGTGGCTTCGATATGACCACCCACCATCAGCTATAGCAGAGATAAACGGGACCCCAGTAAAGTGTAACGTCCCCGTTATTTATCGCCAATGGCCTTTCTTCAGCAACAGCCTCAAGTATCAACTCTAAGAGTTCTTTTTTCCATGCCTTAGTAGCAATTACAAAGTGTAAGAAATTAAATATTAAAATTCGGTTGTAAAATATGGCTGCATGAATTGAGATTTAGAATGCAGAACTCACTTTCCCAAGTCGATTTTCATGATTTTGAAAGGTGTGTGCGCGTGTGTCCAATTCCATGTATTCCAGTGGTCGCGAAGATTTCCTCCAAATTGGAATGTTCTCCTCCAATTGACATGAAACCCCAAACGACACTGTCGACAATATCCAGAGCACGTTGTTCATCAGTCATTTCTCCTTTTTGGGCTGCCGGAGCCTTCTCTATTTCCGGTTCACTGGCAAACTTCTTTCGTAATTTCACAGTGACGACATTGGAATACTAACCGCCAGACTAGAGCGCTCGGTTGAAATGACCCACGGCCACTTATTAAGTGGCACGTTTGGTGATGGCGCTCCAGGGACCTTATTTCTTTCAAGAAATGTTTCCCGTCTGCTATGAAGCGACCATTTATTCTTTCCATGGCAGGCTAATTTCCAGGAATTCCAACAGATTCCATTATCATGTCCGGAATATCGCTACAGTAAAATTATTGATAACCTGATGTTGTCATAATAAATTACGATTATTACAATGGACAAGATCTACAGCTAAGTTCAAAACGTTTGCACTTCGGGCAAACGTATCTACTAATAATTGCAAGCAATCTTGAGCCGAAGAGGGCAAATAGAGTGGGAAGGGAGTCGTTGAAATGCGAAGTAGAATCGGGACTCTCCTTCAAAACACACCGTAACGGGTTGAGAACTGTAAAACTATACTATGGGAAATGGTGAAATGTTTATTCTGCAAATGACACATGCAGATTATAATGAAAGCAGAGGAATGTATGTTGGACCTCCTCATGAAAATTACGTGTGTTTGTTCGGTATTGAGCACGGGTGAGAAATTAATGAGGAAAAATTTATGCCGGAGCTTTTACAATTCCCTACCGATCGTCGTCTTCACACTCCTTCGTGCTCGATATGGCCATTTACTTCTGAATGAAGATTGTTTAGCGATTCTCGCCGTGAGAATGTCCTGTTTTATCGGATGCTTTCTGATTTTAGAGAGTTTAAAAAACGCTACGTGGATAGAATAGCATTCATTTAATTGACTTTCAGCTCCGGACAGCGAAAGATTGGGCATGGAGTCTAGAGGAGCCAGATGATTCGTAGTCTGACGAGGTCTGCGATAACAAACCGATAGCAGTCCCTTAGCGGGGTCACCCTCATCGCCTCTACCAAGAGCTCAGGAAAAGCATCTCTGCTTGCGGTGCTCTCCTTGGAAACCTTTGTTTCTCAGAGTATCACACGTCGAAGAACTACGAAGCTTATGTGAATATTGTGTTCAACATTTCAATTTCAAGCTATGGGCTTTTTACTTATGATCCATTATATGATAATTAGGAGATCCATGTTTAAAGATTGTATGTACATTATAAAATACGATAACAGAGGTTAAAAGAAATTTATCGAACTGCCCCGATACGTGTTGATGAAATAACAAGTAGATAAGGGAGACTCCATGAAAGCCTACCCTAATCGGTAAAAACTATCAATTGCATTACATTATATAAATTTTGGTAAAATATTTTTATAGACATTGGCTCCTTTTATTTCCTGCTTTAAATTCTATCATAATGGACATTCATAAACATTTGTATGTAGAATTAAGTATTATTTTCAGTTTTCTTAGATTTCAATTTCAATTTACATTTCGTCATGATTAACGGGTGTTTTACTAGCGGGTATTTATAAAAAATCAAAAATAATGCAGGAATGTAAGACGTGGGGATTGCAGAATGAAGACATTTCTCTTAGAAAGTATCACGGCTTGGCCATCGGACTCTTAGTGGCAACAAACATTGCGTCTCTTGCAATGCAAAATTACATCACTAAAAATTGAATGACTTTTAGAAAAGTTACGGCTACATTTTTGCATTCCTCATTGGGATACTAGTCCCAATGTTTAACCCTTCAAGCCCGGAGGAGGCTTAAATGGATTTTAACCCATTCGCCAGAGGAGATTTAAATGTTTTGATGCTTTACGAAGACCTCTGATCAATGAGTTATATTTCAATAACTAATAGTTCTATAATTTGGGGATTTTTATTGATGGTTACCAAATCTTATTCATTTTATATACAGCTTAAAAACATTAAAAAAGCTTAATTAATTTAGGAGTTATACACTTATAAATTCGTTCAAATTAAAACAATTATTAGGACCGAATAGAAAACATTCTCGAAAGAAATTATATGCCAGACTTACATTTTTGAAGAATACGGACTAACGTTAACACAGGTACTTCATTATACATACATAAAAACTACTGCAATCGAGTGATTTGATAGACGCAGAAAGTCAATGTAAACATCTCCATAGGCGGATTTAGGGGGGGGGCACGGGGGCACGTGCCCCCCCCCCAAAAGCTTAAAAAATAGACAAGATTTTTAATACGGTCCCGTTATAATTACGTTCGTTTAGTTTTGTGTATTACGGAGCCTCAATCATTTGAGCCTTGAGCCCAAGTCAAGAAGACAGATTTGCCGGTCATTGGTCATCGCTCGAAAAAAAACATCGCTAAGTGGGAAGGGGGCTCGTGGGGGGACCTTTGTAGTGCACTTCAAAACACCCGGGCTTCGTCTGCTTGCCGCAATCAACTCGTGAGAATATCTGTGGCAGCATAATGCGAGGTAAGACGACACATCAGTCGGACGCCTCTCATTCGCTGACTTCTACCGCTGGTGCTCTGCCGCCGTGCTAGATGCACCCTTTGAATAGATCGCAACATTGTCGCAACTACTAGTGCTGTGCGTTCCTTTTCTCTGGGATTTAATTGGGACGAAGACCGCGAAGTTGACGATGAGGAGGACGAAGACAATGTTTTTAGGGACGCAGTATATAAGGACGGTGACGTCAACGTATTAAAATTAAATTACGATAGAAGAATGAGCTTAGGCGCGCGTGTGAGTGCGTAACGAGTGATATTATTTATAAATGAGTGACAAAGATAGAAAAAGACAAAATAAATTAAGTGCGTATTTCTATAAAAAAAAAAAAACGGACGATGCAGTTACAGAGACTGGTAAAGGGATTGGATGTGATGGTTCTCATGTGCATCCATCCTCGCTTGCGGCAACTACGTCAACACATGGAACACATCCATCGGCAGCGTCAGCCACTGCTAGTTACAAGCTGCAGGAACGTGACATAGGTAGGTATTGCGACGCCCCTGTTGGAAAGATTTTGATATTTTGTTGGTAATACTTATTTTGAGCTGTCGTTAGATTTGTCTTGCCCACAAGAGTGTATAATAAACAGACAACTAGACAAATAATGATAACATTGATTGGAGAAGTGAGTCAGCTCAACGAATTAATCTCCTCAGGGAAGAAATGCAAGTTTATCTGCCAAAGGAAAAACAAAATATAATTTAAAAAATGTGTGAGACCAGATGGGTGGACAGACATGAAGCTGTTTTGACATTTTTGGACGTCTTGCCATGTCTTCCTGGAATTTTGCAAAAAATGGCTGAAGAAGGAGTTAGAAGTGCTACACCTGCATTTTCGCTGCTCCAAGCTATCATGTCGTCGGAATTTCTTGTAAGCTTGGTAATCCTCGCTGATATTTTAGGAATCACGCTGCCTTTATCTCGATCATTACAAGGCATTGAAATTGATATACTTTCTGCCGTTCAGCTTATCAATACGACCACTGCCAGTCTGCAGAGGCAACGTGAAACTAGCACGGATACATTCAAAAAACATTTCAATATGGCTGAGGCCCTTGCAAATGAAATGGGTACAGAAATCACGGTCCGCAGAATTACCGGCCGTCAAACAAATAGGTAGAATATTCAGACTGAGTCTAGAGAGGAGTATTACCGCCTTACAATATATATTCCTTTTCTAGATTATTTGTTAAAGGAAATATCATCCAGTTACCTAACGCACAGCTGCAAAATATCGGACAGTTGCAAAAGCTGCTGTCACATAACTTCAGTAACGAAGATATTGAGGATGTTTTGCAAGGTACTGAAGTATATAAAGAGGACCTTCCTTGTTTTTTAGCTTTGAAGGGAGAGCTAAAAATTTGGCAAGAGATGAGAGAAAATATTATGCCAAAGTCTCCAGCCTACAAAACAGCAACGGCGCTGCCAAATATTAGAAGTGCACGTTTCCTGTGACTACTTGCACTGCCGAGCGATCTTTCTCCACCTTACGCCGATGAAAAACATATCTTCGCAGCAGAATGACAGAAGATCGTTTGAATGGACTGGCTTTAATGCATATCCATCAAGACATTGTGTCAAAAATGAACGTTATTGAAGTACTGGACATCTTCAGCAGGAAACATAAAAGAAAACTGTCGTTATTATATATGTAACTTAATAATATTATTATATTAATAACCTTTATATTAAAACAAAGAGTATATTTCGTAGAGTAATTGTTGTATGTTGTTTTTTAATCCCAAATATGAGAAGACCGTTTGCCCGTCAGACCCCTGTGCCCCCCACCAGAAAAAAATCCTGGATCCGCCCTTGAACATCTTGAGATGTTGGTTTCAGCCATTTCCAAGGCCACCGCTGGTTAGCCGAGCTCGTATAGCGGTCGTCGTCTTATATAAAATACTGATCAGAATTGGAAATCTTTCGAAAGAGTCCTTTTTATAATATGCCCATTCTAAAAGTTATTCAGAACGAAAAATTAGTGTTGAAAATCTTTTGAGTGATAAAAAATACAGTAAAAGTACATCACCTTACAAATTCTGCTAGGTGTGGTATTTCTTAAAGCAATCGAAGCATATTCCGGTGTCACAAGGCTTGCAGCAACAAACAGTCTCTTTCCTATTCCTGTGTTTGGTACAGGCTGCACAGTGTCTTTGAGGTCTGGTCTTATTACCTTTAGGAGGTATTCTTTTTATGAAATGACTTTCAGTTAGTCTTGGAAGCTTATTGTCTTGTTTATGGAGGCATGACACTTATTGTTGTACAACAGAAAAAGTTCTATTGTTTGTTTTACTAATTGATCTGCATAACAATTAGTTTCCTCTACAATCATTCCTACTAACTCGAAATCAAAGAAAATTTCAAAAATATCTTCAATGCTTTCCGAATTATTTGCTTTGCCCTGTGGACGGGTATTACCAATGAAAATGTCTCTTTTTCCTTAATAATTGGAAATTTCCTTTGCGAAGTTTCGTCCTCATCCAAATCACAATATAACAACGCGTCAACTTCGGAGTGATCGTTTATGTCATTCTCACTGTCACCATCAGAACTCAAAGCACTTTCATCACTTGCCTTTTAAGCAAGACGTCCTCAGCCAGTTCATCACTCAACTCCTCCAACCTTTTCTCTCCTGCACACACCATAATTGATGGTAGATGAGTAGCAACCCTGATAAACACAAATATTCAGCGATTTGAACCGCACAGCTTGCGGAACGAAGCACTTACGGAGGAAGTAATATAAAGTGAAAGACTAAAATGTTCGTAAGAACAAAATAACACTCCTAATAATTCCTTCCAGAAAAGCGACTTAGGTTCGACTGACTCTCACTTTGTTAGGTTTACTGAGCTGCACGTCTTGAAAAAAATCAGTTCTCGCTTCTTGGGCGACAAACTCAGGGAAACTCGTCGAATAAACTCAGGGAAATAAAAGAATATGTAGGTAACATCTTGGACGTCCTCGGTCAGGGATAGCCGACGGGAAGAAGTCATTGTCACCAGGCTAAGAATAGGACATTACAGCATTCGTATTTCGTTACCCCCGAGAAGGACGCACCCAAATGCGATAGCTGTAACTGCCGTTTAACCTCTGCTTGTCGACTGTGTGAAATATTGGATGCAACGCGAACGCCACAAAATATGTGGGGATCTGAGCAAGTTGTTGGGCGACAATCGTAATCTTATCGATCGCGTTCTTAAATTTCTCCATGAATTGAATTAACGACCCAAAATTTGTGGCCCAGGAAGACACATTGCCTAATAGCCTAAATGTAACTCTTTTGCCATGTTACTATGACCAATACATATGCCATGTTAATATGACCTAAGCATTCCTCTACACTTACCGAGTATTACATTTTTAACGCTTGCTTTTAATCTGGTTAAGTTAAGGTGCGAAATGACCTTGACCTTAGAAGCACCTTAAAATAATTCTTCCTACCTATGAACTTGAACGTGTGCAGTGAAGATAGGCAAGATTTGTAAAGTGACGGTGAGATAACCATGTTAACGTAAGCAGTCTATTAAATGAATTAAATTCGGAATCATTGTCAGATCGTAAGTTGAAATTTAGACTTAATCTCTTAAATAACCTCCATGGTAATATTTTCAGTGATGACGTTAAAAATTATTTGCGAACCCCAACTTACAATGGTAGACTGGACCATAATCACAAAATTAGAGAAATTGATTGCCTTACTGACTGATTCATAATGTTCTTTTTCCCTCATGCAATTAGGGATATGATTAGCGGTAAATATGTCCAATACGAGTGAATCAATGGATAGCTTAGGCCGTTGCTTGTATAAGGACCTTTAGTTAACCCAACGATCAGCATTATGTTGCGTGCCTTTTTTGCAATTTTTATATTTATTAAAAATTGCAAAGTTTAGACTATTATACTAATCCTTATTTATGCATGATATGTAGTATAGATTTGATATGCATGTTTATAGAGAATTTTAACCTGCCACCCACCTCTACTGTGGCCTGAAGGGTATTATGTCGATGTAGATGTAAATCCTACTTTATTCATTTTCCCAGGGTTTAGATTCCAATTCGCATTATTAGTAGTCACTTTTCGGTGGTGTTACAAACCATAGTAAGGTGCTGTTTCCAATGAAAACTTCCAATTGTCCGAACTCATGAATCACAAAACAAATTGCCACTGCATTGTTATCTTGGGCAAACACGTCATTTACGACCTCTGAGGCCCCCGGCGTAATCTAGAATGAGGGCCCCGAGTCTTTTACTAATATATTTACAATTCATCTCTCGCGAGGCCCCGGGTACGCGATGTGGTAAATACGGCCCTGAAACACGTGCTTAAAATCACCTCCATGAAGAAATTGAATTTTTCTTATCTTAAGAGGGTCTAAGGCGTTCCCGCCGTTGCGTCGCTTGAGTGTCGGTGTGGTTGGCGAACGGACCCTTGCTAGCGGTAGTGTAGACTGGACGGGAGTGGGTCGGGTGCAGTCCACTGCTGAAAGTGAAAGGTGCCGGAATTGTGGTGTATCGTGTGAGGGAAAAGGCTCGTTAAAATCTTCTTTGCACACCCAAAGCAGCTGTTCCTTCGCGCCGGATCATCGACGAGACAAGGAATTCATGTAGCATGCAGACAACATCTTTAAGGTGGGTGTTGCATGTCACTTAACGTTTTATTGAAGTCGTTGTGTAAATCGCAGTGCAAACGGGACGGAGCTGAACCTCCATTCGATCACTTTGAACTACGACTCGCCTGCCCCCGCCCCCCCCCTCCTCATTCCCCTCCCCGCTCCTAGTCGTGCCTCCCCTCACTTCGCTGTCTCCCTCCTTCCATTGCCTCCCCCCTATCCTCCCTCCTCGCACACGATCAGCTGTCCGCACGGGTTCGTGCTGCAACGAGGCTGTTCCGCACTTGCACTGTCTGAATCATTCGTATTTGTTACACTAGTTTAATACCATCGCCATGTCATCTTCTCCTTTCAAATAGCCATATCCTCTCTTTACACAATTCTCTTTCGACTAGGCCTCATCTGTCAATTTGGGTTTCATTGACAAAATATTAACGATTTTTGAACAAATGTATGTTTTCTACAATAGGTCTTTTCTCCTTTCCGTAAGCTTAGCTCTTACCACTGCTATTCTCCTTTCTCCACCTTCTTCTTCAAACATTCTGTGGTTTGTTTTTTAATCTCTTTATCCCGCACTTTCAATGTCTGCACACTTCGAATTTCTTGAACTAGTTTCATATTCTTCGTCAGACTTCCTCGGACGTCTTCTTTCCCTTCCAGCTAACCATCTTCTATGTTCATAGAATTCATATCTAGTAAGTAACCAATGTTTCCAAGGCTTTGGCGATCAATCAACAAACTACCTTCCCATTAATTGGTAACATTACAACTGCAAGTATATAAGATTTAAATTTTTCTTCGGAATGGTACCACTGTGCTCATCTGTTGCATGTAAACATTGAGTGCACGGATTGTTGTGCTCCCTACAAGGCAACAAGTGTAATGTTCTTCTCCCTCATTTTAATTGCATGCCTCCCAATGGTTCACCCCCTGCAATATACCATTGCGGTGGCTTGCAGAGTATTATGTAGGAATTTTATCTCGGACTGCAATACTTGCGTGCTCGCGGGACGCATATATATTTGCTTTTCTCTTCACAGGACTCGAAGTCGGTCAAATCTATCTGTTAATGGCTTGAAATTATTACAGGAAGAAGTTTTTCGAGTTACGTGCGACCTTAAAATCTTCGTCATCGATGACCTGTGCCTTAGTGAGGGAAAACCGGGAATTTACGAAACTGGCTGAGAGGACCGCTCTTCAGTAGATAAATGGTAAGTCCACTTCATCGCCAATATTTCTTTTCCCGATTGTTTTCATTTTCACATTAATTTTCCACATTTTTCCTTGTGATTTTGCCCCTTCTGGTCGATGCCATGTTGTCCTCCCAAACCCGTGACTCACGCCGTAAGTCTCAAAGATTATTTCGAGTCTCTGGAATTATCTCAGGCGATTCTTGGCAATCTAGCTTCTTGACCGTTTACGCTTTGTCACGATTTGAGTTGTTTCCCTTTCGTTCTGTTCGAAATTAACGTACATCCGAGATTAAACGATTGATGTTAAGAAACTGAACTTGAAAGTGCAGTCGCGTGTCTTCACATTCTACCGTCTTGGAATTAATTTGGTTTAATGGATGAGTTAAGTTTCGCGAACTAATTCCTTAATAATTGATTTATATCGCATTGACCTCGTAGTCAATATTCAGTTATTCGCTCAGTTCCATTTCCCAATCAGTTCTCGTCCTTTTGTGTGACAGGATAAAGTATTAATTGATGGGAGGAATGATTCACTTTGTACTCATTCAACGAATTTATTGTATCCCAATCGGTTTCGACGTTAGCACGTCATCATTAAGGGTACAATCTCCGAAGTGTCTGGGAGTGCAAGTCACATACTATATACGAAATTCCTAGGGGTGGGGGTCAGGTGAGAAGTGGTTGAGGGAGGGAAGAGCCACTGGATCGGCAGTGTTGGATCAAATTGGGTTTACGTAGGGTAGTGGGGGAGAACGGGAACCGGAGGGGGGGGGGGGGAGGGTGGGAGAATATGTGGGGAGGGTATTGCTGATCACCGATGGTCAAGGTGAAGAGGAAGGGGCAGCGGACGGTCATGGTGCAACACGGAGGAGAAAGGAGAACATTTAAATTCGGAAGAGTCATTTAAAACCAATACATTAGGGGAACACCTTGTCTCTTAACAATTTCAAAATTCTCAAAAAAATCCACTTTAAACCCTTTGTCATTTATATATAAAACCTTGGGTGAAAAATTACCATGATGTCCAGTCTTAATAAGATGTTTTACAAACCCGGATTTTGGGTCATTATTTAATAAATATTTCTTGTGTTCTTTTGCTCTGATGGTGAATGTACGACCTGTTTGTCCATCATAAACACTATTACAATCATCACACTCTAGTAGATACACACCACATTTTTCGGAACTGTCAATCTTGACCTTGGAGTCGAAAAGAAGTTTTTCTACGGTTCCCGGATTGTAGTAGCCAACTCTTGAGTCGCTCACCAGGAATGTGTCTAGCTATTTTGTGGGTAATAGTACCTAAAAATGGGAGTTTACACCATTTCTAGGCTTCTCTGAGGATAATCTGTGTAGTGATGACACGAGTGAAGTGAAATGCTTTTATATCTTAGTTTCTTATCTAGTAGTTTCGAACCGTATCGTTGCAGTACCCGTTTCCTTGGGCGATCGTTTTCGTTGTTTTAATATCTTCCTCAAAGAAGAATTCCGAGAGGGGATGGGTATTAATCGATTTAACATGGAGTTGATGGCTGCAAATTTATGAGTGTGATGGTGGAAAGCATTATTCGGGAGAATTACATCGGAATATGTGTCCTAACGGTAAATTGCAAATGTGTGTTGAATTTTATCTATATAAATTGTTAGGTCTAAGTAGTTGATTTTGCGTTGGCCTACTTCCATGTTAAATGTAATTGCTTTGTGCTGGGTGTTTAAATAGGCTAAGAACTGTTCAAGTTGTCTGCTGCTACCTGTCCACAAACAAATAACGTCATCAACATATCTATAATAGCATACAACGTTTTTTACAAGTGGGTGGTTCGAATTAAGTATATTGTTTTCCAGATAGTCCATGAACATATCTGCGAGTATACGAGAGAGCGGTGAACCCATACTAGGTCCGTGTTCTTGTTTATAATAGCTCCCGTTGAACAGGAAATAGTTCTGTTCACTACACAAGGTTAAAAATTGATGGTAATCGTTGGTAATATCTTCTCCGCACTTCACTCTTTTTAACCATGAGATATACTGATGGATTCCTTGGCCGGAACTGACGTAAACAGATTACACACATCAAAGGACACAAGTTTCCCATTTAAGGGGGGTTTGGCATTTACTAGTTTGTTGGCAAGATCCGTAGAGCTCTCAATTCCATACGTTGACTTGAATGGGGAGAAATTCCTCAGGAGAATATTCAGCTTCGTCGACAATAGATGAGAAGGTGCGGAAACGTGGGAAACAACGGGTCTAATAGGGATTCCCGGTTTATGTGTTTTTGGAAGTCCAAACATTGTTGGAGGCAGGGGGTTCATTCTCACTAAGCGCCATTTTTCCCTCGAGGGGAGAAGTGTAGTGCAGTTGTTCAATTTGTACTTGAGGGATTGTTGACAACTGTTTGTCGGGTCTTTATTCAGTGTGGTGAAGCAGTTTTCGGAAATAAACTTTTCGCACTTGGTCGCATAATCGGCTTTATTTAGAAACACTAACGTGTTTCCTTTGTCGGCTTTCGTGAAAAAGTCATTAGGGAAAAAGGCTCTAGGCAAGAAACAGGAAATAGCGGACATAACACAAATAGCCTCTGTAAAACCCTATCCCCACCCGCGTATTCGGATAAATAAACTGATCACTAATATAAAAGCCTCCTGCGAAAATTTCAATTTAATTTTCACGAAAGCCGACAAAGGAAACACGTTAGTGATGTGACCTTTGCGATTTCAATCCATACTCTCGGGATCGTAATGTCCTGCTATGTCCTTTTTGTATTTCCGAGTATTTTTTATCTGAGGCCACATTTAAATTTATGATTTTCAGAGCATTTTTTAATTCTTAATCTTTCACATTGATAATTTACTTGTGAGCCACGCCTTCGAACAAAGCAGACACCTTATGTTTAAAATTGCTGACAGGTGAAATTCACTCGACTTCCTACCTTCTGTGTTCGTGTTTTGAATATTTTAATTGATTGTTATTAGGTGGCTATTTTCAGGAGTAGCAATATCTCTCGGTGAGCATGAATTAAAAAAATTTTGACATTCACTTCATTGTAAATACTTCATGTACCTGGATAAATGAGACAAAATTCCGAACTCCGGTATACAACTGCCATTCTTGGCGAATGTAATGTGTTAAAAAATGAGTTTATGAGTCGTCGTCGTGTTTTAATGAGAACTATTACATTACCCTCGAGCGATTTTCTAGATTTCCAACTCCGTATTCATATTATATCTAGTCGTGAACGTATGATATTTTGTCATCTGGTTGGCTGGTGTTTTCGAGTAAGGTTTTTGTGTGTTTGGAATTAACTTATATTCCTACTCATATGGGATTTTTTAACATACAGTGCAGGACTTGGTAGGTCATTATTGAATCCCTTCGAGAAAATGTTTCTGATAAAATAATGTTTTATAGCTTGATACTCATGAGCTGTCCTGATATGAGAAAAACTCGCCCAATTGCCTTGTCTTGCCATTGCTTCGGGATTTAGCTTCATGTGCTAAGTGAGATCGTGTAACTAATCCGCCTTTATCTAATGTAATCGATACTTACCGTCTGTGGTCTTTGCAAATAATTTTCAGTATTTTGTCTGCGTAGTGCACTTCAATGGGAAACAGTCATTTCGGCGTTGTAATATGAGACAGGTCTTGGACTTTTGCATGTGAATAAACTTCGATTTTATTACATTGAAAACACATTTTATTTTTAATTCTATAATGCGGTGAATGATTGGTAATTTTATTTCAAGAACTTCAGAAACGTTACTCACATACTTTTAAACAAGCTGAACAAGCAACGACAGATTATTAGAGTTTTCATCTCGCGTTCTATTGAAAGTTTCAAGTTCAGAATCCATGACGCAGTAACAAAAAAAAACATGGCATAGTTTACCATTCTTGGCTTTTCCACGAATATTATTTGCTGCAGTTCCATATACTTTCTCCTTTAGCTTTTGTCCTGATCATTTCAGATATGAAGATCACTTTTATCGCACGGTAAGTAAGAAATAAACAGAGAGTGTGGGATATCTGTCTCGTCATTTTGAATTTTAATAATTGTCAGCTGTTGTATTTATTACCGGTGGATAAGTCTTCTGAAGTCGAATGACGGATCTTGATAACGCAAGCGTTAATCATAAGAAATTGTTTTTCCATGTGAGTTATAGTTTTTTGAATGTGGACTTTCGCCAAATTAGCCATTTTCGCATTTGTTTTCTTTTCAGAATATCGGTGTTCGTTCTTTGGGGTCATTAATCAGAGAAGTCATTTTTTGTCATATTTTGGCAAATTTTTGTCATAGGGAAAAGGAAATTTCTCACAGGGAGGATATCCAACAGAAAAAAGATATTTGCCTAGATTTTCCCCCTTATTTCTGAACGCGTGTCCTACCAGTTAGGCTACTAAGGCGTCCTGTTCAAAGGGTTTCATTGTTTCTCAAAAATCTAAAATCTATTTTATTGTTTCTATAAATAGCCTCTGTTATCCGTATTACTTCGTACTAGGACAGGATACAGTGTTTTACTGCAACATTTCATCAATTTTTTTCGCTCTGTATTAACTCATTGAAATATTTCCTTTCCTCATAGCGCGAGATGACTGTGAAAGTATATTGGGAGATAAGGGAGTCCGTTATTAATTAACCAGAAGGGATTTTTGAAGCGGGTTTTCAGTCTTTCGTACGCATTAATTTTCAAATTATTTGTTCATGGTTATTCATGTCGCTAATGTACTTGGAATCCATTCCTCGCAAATGAAGGTGAAGTATATACCCAAAATACCTATGCTCTAAGTCGCTACTTGAGTTCAAGTAGCAACTTATTTTAAGTAACAACAACAATAGTAGTTTAAATCGGATAATTTCCAACCTATTGCGTTTGTGCTCTGATTATTTCTATTGATTTTTTATGCATTGTGTAGGAAGAATCACAATCATTATTTTATTACATTCATATTAGCGTAGATGTAATTTCACTAAGGCTCCCATCACATGCTATTATGAGCATCGGTCTCAAAGGTTAGGAATGAAGACAGTACTCGGCTGAGAGTCAGACAGACAACTAACTTACGTATTTATTAGTTCTAATGTCGGGTCTCACAAAAAGAAAATTACCACGCTTAGGGAATTCCGCCCGGGTGCTGCCAACACAACAAACTATCATCTCAAGCTCATTTTGAATACCGCACATCTTAACAATTTTATCTATTTCAAACTTCGGTCCACACGGCGAGCGCTGCCCCGACATTCTCTACTACGAACTTCAGCCAACAAGGATATCGCTCAGAATCCCTTCGCGGTTTATTCCTATTCCAAAGAAACATAATGCTAATATTGGGAAACTACTTCTTACCTGTCCTACCATCTCTAGCACTTTTTCTTTCGGCTTACTTTCCATCCACCCTTTTTCCAGCATCCTTCTCCATACCCAGGCATTAAAAGTCTGTTTTCATTTCTTATATTCACTGAATATTCTCCCTGAGAACATCAATTTAATTTATTATCATTCATTGTAGAACACAAAATAAGGACATGGCATCTTTCTCACTTGTAATACCTTTATGACACTAATGTACAATTCTGTGACTTTGTCCTATTTGAGAACGTTTTCGTAAATGCTATCATCCCGAGATTTCAGCCGTTTCTCCAACGTACGATAGGATAGGAATTCGTAATAAATAGCACCCATCAGTTGTAGTTCACTGTCTTTTTATTTGCAGGAAATTTACATTTGTCTTTTACTTGGATATCTGGGTGCGAGTCGAAGATAAATATGTAACTTCAAATTCCTAATGAAATCTTTGGGAAACGGTGAATGAGTTAATCGCCGCTGTTTGGAATGATGGAAGCTAGAGTGGAACTAAATTCTGTTGCGTCTGCTGTTCCACTCGGAACGGGTCGGCGTGTCTGCGAATGGCGAGGAGGGGTAGAAGGGTATCCATGGAAACAGCGTTGGTTACCTATATGTTTTTTATGTGGCAGCGGCGTGCCGTCTATCGCTGCCGGACGCTCTGATTGGTTCCCTTCAAGGTCATCCTTAAAACCGCCACGAATTCAACTCCCCTCGCCGTGTCCTGGAAAATTGCGCGGATAGGCAGGTGTCTTGAGACAGGAAGACGAATCTGAGTCTTGTTTAGGGAAACGCGGAAGTTGTTCACGTGGACTGTATTCTGTCACTGTTCCGTACTTACTTTCCTTTTGACAACAGCTAAGGAAAGCGACCGTGCAGACAAAGTATGAATTAAACGCTTGTAACACTGGCACATCGAGGAGCTATCAGGCTATGCTACTATCAGGAGCAGTTTGGGGAGACCCTTTGTATTAGAGGCGGAAAAATATCGACAGTCCTGACCATCGATAGTTATCGATAGTTCGTCTTTCGACTATTTATAGTTATCGATAGTTTCCGATAGTTTAAAAAAATTCCAATTTTTTCATAAAATTGTAAGAGAATGTTCGCTGTCGGAGGATCTGGCTAGTAACAGTAAAGAAAGATAACTTTACTTAAAAATAAAATTACAAAACCACGAATCTTCATGTACAAAAATTAAAGACAAAATATTGTGTTGTTTAAGAATCAATAACATATCAACGTTTTTCTGTTTTATGTTGGGCCTTCTATTTGATATGACTAGTTCAGCTTTGCTGAAAATTCGTTCTGATGGCACTGAAATAGCAGGAACACAAAGTGCACATCTTTGAAGTGAAACTTACTCATGGCCATTCACCTACATCAAAATATTGGTGTAATAAGCATGATGGAAATAATTCTACGGAAATTGGTAATAGAATATTAGTATAAAAGAGCTCATCTTCCAAAAGAGTAGAGGTACACCGTTTCGTTCGAGATATTGTCTCAATAAAATTATTGTGTCAACAGTCTTGCTTAGTTGTTTTTCTGTTATTCTTTTTTTATATTCAAATTCAATAGTGCTAACTGTAATGTCAGCGGAATTTCCTCCTAATTGTGATGTTTCATTTACTAGTTCCTGAATGGGTTCAGTTGAAGACAGGACATGACTGGGTAGTTCATTCTGCAAAATTGATACTGCTGCCTTACAATTATCAACACAGCGGAAAGCTTCCTTCTTTAGCCTTGGGTCAAGGAGAGTTGCCAGTCTTCAAGTCTTTCACTCTTCATAAGGAAACAGTCTTACTCTAACTCCATCAATTAACAAATTTAATAGCTCCCAACCCACATACGTTTTCACACATATTCGCGTTAACTTCGTGTAAATGTCAAAAACTACTGGAATAATTAATGACACTGTGATATAAGTATCCCCAGATAATGTTTGTGTGGCCTCTTCAAAGGGAGTCAGAAGTTCAACAACTTCATTTAAAACTGTAATGTCATCTGCAGCCAGCGCTGGCGGAGCCTTCGTAGTCTTTGATAGAGCCACTGTAAGAGGACCATGAACCTCTAGCAATCGTTGGATCATATACAATGAACTATTCCATCTAGTTCAACTCAAGTTCTGGTTTATTCATTTCACGCTGCTCTTTTTTTAGATTTTCGCAGGCAAGATTGCTATGTTCACATGCGTAGCGATTGAAGTGAATTTTTGGTTCATGAGTGGTGACGTCGGTCTCCTGGACCGATGTGGTCTCTTATGCTGTTTTGAAGATTAATTGAGTATTTCCTTGAATTAGCTTTAAATAACAAAATTGCATTGCTAATTATAAACATTTATTTCACATTTTCACTACAAACACAATGTTTTTCATTTTTTATTCATTTGAATGTTAACAGGAAAAAATATTTATACATTAGCATTTTTTCATTAGTGTACCAAAAAATCCGATACAAGGTATTGATAATTAACAATAGGTTTCATTTACATTACATGCCAGAAATTAAAAAGATATTCAATTATACATAATCAGGCATTTTTCAAAAATATCAATGTCAAAAGAAGGCTTCTGCATTTTTGGCATAACATATTTCGTATAGCAAGGTTACGTGTTCAAGGCAGAGAAATGAGTTGCAAATTTTACAAGAGTATCGCGTTTTACGATTTCTCTTACTGTCACAATATTTACAGCGCCCAATCTGCCCTTCAGTAGGATTAGGAGGTAGTTCTGATGGCTTAATGGTCAGTAGTTCATTTATCCGTAAACGAGTGATTCGTGGTATGTTTTCCATAGATGCACGATTCCTAAGATTTTTTTCAATCAGCGTAAATGCAATTCCTTCAATAAATTTACGCCGTACAAGGTTTTCTTTCTTGTTGTTTATAGTGTATATTACTTGAGAGTTTATTGTTGATATATTTAATAATGAATAAAACACGACCATTTGCCAACGCCTTGTTGGTCTAGCGCAATTGTAGTTAGCGCACAACCTATCCACTATATCTACTCCACCTTTCGTGTTGTTATAGGTCAAAATGATCTCAGGTTTTTTAGTTATTGCATCCACTTGGTCATTATCGTGCATGCTTGAAATCAAGAGAACATTTTTTCCTGTTCTTGGGACGAGCGAAACTAATGTACAATTTTTCCTAAAACCAAACAGACATGATTTCATTTTACGTCCCTTTTTTTGAACGAATTCTGGTGGTAAGCCGCGCTAATTTTTTCTGATTGTGCCCACTGAAGTCAGCTGATAGATATTCAGCAGTCTCTCAAGAAGCTCAATGCTAGTGAACCAGTTGTCCATGGTATCATTACGGTTAGTGTAATAAATTGGCTTACACAAGCGTTCAACCACGGCAAGTGCTCTGTTGTCCATTGAATACGGCCCTTCGGGTTGTTTTCCAACGTAAACCTCTAAGTTGGACGTGTAATGCATTTTAGCATCGCAGAGAGCAAATATTTTTATTCCATATTTGGCGGGTTTATTAGGTATATACTGACGAAACCCACAGCGACCTCTAAATGCCTCCAACTTCTCGTCTATGGTAACCTGGGCAGATAAGCTGAAATTATTTTTGCAGTTTTCAACAAACAAATCAAATATCTCTCGCACGGGGGCAAGCTTATCAACTTTACGTCTTTCATCTCTAGTTTCTTTGTCATCAAAAGTTAGATGACGCAGCAGAAATCGGAAACGCTGAAGTGACATGACAAGACGAAATATTTCAATTGAATTGCCTTTGGTACTAAAGAGGTCTTCGGCATTTTGGTGATTACTTTTATTGATACCACAAAGCAGTAGCATTCCCATTAGTGCTTCATTTTCATGAACATTAGTTGGTCTTGCGTACGTGCTACGCCTTTAATTAGGAGAAACCTTTTCGATGACTTTATTAGTACAATCGGTTATCACATTTATTATTTTACTGTCAAAAAAACATCGCCATGATTGTATAGAACTTTTTATTCCTTTCATGTTTCCTCTAGGCCCTGGTAATTGTGTAATTATATTTTTTGAACGCGTTCTTGCGCTTTGTTTTGGTGCCTTCTTTCTCCATCTGGTGGTCCCATCTTTCCCGGTGAAGATATCATCCTCTTTCATTGCTGCTCCGTCGTCCATGTCCCAATCTTGCTCCGAGTCACTGCTCTCTTCTCGCACCTCCAAAAGATCTTCTTCGTCATCGTCGTCGTCGTCATCAAAATGCAGGGATTCTTGTGGTTCTCTCTCTACTTCGGACAGCAACCGTGAACCCTCTGTTGTTCCTCTTCATAACTCATTACTCCAACTAATTTCGGTAATAAAAAATGTTCACATACATTTAGAGGAAAATTGGACGCAACACATGGAACTGTAATGTACGGCATAAGGTATAAAAATGCAAAAGTGAAATTGCTGCGTAGCGTACTTACCAAGTGAGATAAGTGCAGTCTGAGTTGTCGCAAGAGTTGCAAAAGGAGATTCACAAAAAAACGTAGATGGGCCGATTATTTACCCTGTCGAGATAATGATAAAACTATAAGTAATTACATATAATGCCATTCATCTCGTTCAGTTATTATGAATCAGAGATAAGTGTAAACCAAAAAATGTATATATACTGTAAAATTAATTATTTACGTGAAGATAATAAGCAATTTCAAATGAATGCATTCCAAAATTTATAACGTACCTGTTAGTGTCGTGCACGGTTGTTTTTCCTGGACAGCGGCGTCGTTCCACAAGCATGTCTAATAACTGCGTGCACACAGTGACTGACTCGTGGTCTATGGGTGTTTTCAAGTCTGTTTCCGCACTAATAGGCGCTTCAGACCGGGAGGAAAGGTATAAGGATAGGAATGGAAGGGATGGGGATAGGATAAGGTCCGAAGCCTGGTCTCCACTGACTCGTGGAAAATGGATTCCTTGGCCTTATATAGGGTACATGTAACTTCCAAGACTTGAAATTGGAATCCAAAGCATGGTAAAAGCGGCATCATTGTAATCTATTCTCATGATACATCAATGTTACACTTTCGGTCTGTGAGACCGGACGTCACCACTCCGGCAACAAATTAAAATTTCGGAACATGAGTGGTGACGCGCGGTCTCGCAGACCGAAAGTAGCAGTAAGTAACAATTTACTTTGACGAAGTGATTTTTTTGGGTCATATATCGGAAGAGCAGTGTAAAATAGGAAGCTACTGAAAAGCATAAACTGCGACATTATATACTTCGCTTGAGACACCGATGAGATTTAATCTTCGGTCTGTGAGACCGGGCGTCACCACTATAGGGTGGCTCACTAGCTCTCAGTTTCGCCTCGTCGCACAGTGGTCCGGATCGCGACAATAAGGGACAAAAATCAGATTTCTTTCGGATTACTTTGAAAATTGTCCTTTTTATGTTTCAGGACACGCTGAGTTCATTTTTGCTGTTCTTTTTAGTAAAAAATAATTATTTTAGAATATATTGAGAATTTTAATGCTAAATTAACCGATAATGAGGAGACTGCATAGAATACATCTATTACTATTATTAAATATGCATATATATATATGAATTATTTGCTTAATATAACTTTTAGACCTTTCAAGTAGTAAATGTTTTGTCAAAAAATGGGCGAATATAAGGCAGTTGGGGGAATTGATTCTAACGTTCAAGTGATTGCGATTATCAGCTGGCAGAGGTAGTGCCGCTGAAGCTAAAACCTACGCTAGTATGAAATAAATATTAAAACAGTATTAAGTGCAAATTAGTTAATTCATTTCAATAATAACGTACTTATCTTGTTAACTTTACAATTTTTATAATTCCAAATCAGATTCTCCTGAATTCCACTCCTCCTCCTCGTGTTCACTCGCTGAGTCCGGATAATCTTGCAAGAGTTCACGGACCTCTTTAGGCAGATCTTTTAGGCCATGGTATTTATTTAATTCAGCACCTAATGTACTGATTAATGGATGAGAGGTAAGGATCAGCCTCCGGAAAACGTCCTAATTCGTGTGGAATCTTGAAATTTTTCTTACGTGATGCTCGCGGTATTTTCTTATATCTTTATTCCGCGATTCCTGTGCCTCCTCCGAAAGCTCTCCGATTGAAAGAAGAGCTGACTCAATAACATCTGCACCATGCAGCAGAACTTTATGTACTGTAGGTGGCATGTAGAACCACTCATAATATTTAACATAAAATTTTGCCGTGTCCATACAATATTCATTAAATTTTGGGGGATTAATTAGATGGCCACACGACAAAGCTCTCAAAACATTTGAAAATTTGATTATAAGTTCTTCTTCTACCCCTGAAAATCAATTTTCTATGTTATTTCATGTGAAAAGCATTGAAGTAAAGGAAAATTTTTGTAAAATAAATGGATCCTTACCATTAATTTCAGCTGATTTAATTTAACTCTAATTTAATTCTAAACAAAGTTAAAAATTTATATTTATTCATTAAAAACATTGAAGTAACTACCTGAAAATATCGGCAAAAATTGTAGTAGCCTCGAGCAAGTGTGGTGCAACAAGGTTTGCAGTTTAACTTCATATTTCTTCTTTGAGATCTCAATACCATCCGGATAAGCAGTCTTTTTGGCATTCAAAATGGAATGATATGCCGGATACAAATCATGTCCATGATATCTTGCAGAATTTCTTAT
Source organism: Platycnemis pennipes (assembly GCA_933228895.1). NCBI lineage: Eukaryota > Metazoa > Arthropoda > Insecta > Odonata > Platycnemididae > Platycnemis > Platycnemis pennipes. The sequence goes on from OW121850.1 coordinate 149,440,848, forward strand.
CTGCAAATACTGTTTTTTTGTCATATTTGAATTGAAAACTAATGCTAAACCGTCATCAGAGGACATAGTAGAGATGGGTTTCTCTTCCCTCTTCCACTTTTTCAATATTCGTTTTGCCCGTGTAGGGGTGGTCATCGTAGCCTCTTTAACTAGAGACCCTTCTGCGCCATGTCCCTCCTCTCTTAGCTTCAAGGCTGTAACAAAAGACAGTTCTGCAGGGGAAGTACTTTCTCTAAGGAATTTAGTTTTCCTTCTTTTTGATCGGATAGTGACATCCGAAAATTGTTTTTTTGGCATACCCTTTCTTTTATGAGATGTACCTGATAAAAAAAAGGCTTATTACTTAGACAATAGCCTAAGAGATGTTATTTCACAATTTAAGCACTGGGAAAATACGAACCTGAGGTGCCTGGAAGGTTACGATACACAACATCAGGGAAATCAACGATTTGATCCAACCATGTCGCATACCTCTGTACAAAAAAGAGTTTGTTCGCGAGCAAGCTGGCCATCTTTTCTCGTAACTAACAAAAAAATTTACTTCCAAAAAATTGTTGAGCACATTTTTTCCGTCTTCATCTCCGTGTAAATTTAGGCAATCCTCAATAAATTCCGTCAAATTACTTTTCCGGACGTCCATTGATTCTTCCCTTTTCTCCTGCATTTTATCGTGAAGTTTCCTCCGCGTAAATATTAGCGATATAGCTGTGAGTTAATCATTAGAATCCTTAGTTCTGTGCAGATTCATTAGTTAAATGCTGAAAAAATCTTTATTCTAAAAAGTTAGGAGTTTAAACGAAAGGAAAAGCAATGCCAAATTTAGTGTTGTACCTCGTATTAAATGAACTTTGAACGGAAATTATAGAAAAACAGCATACCTAATAAATTTAGTGTGGTACCTCATATTAAATGAACTTTGAACAGAAATTAAAAAAACAGCATACCTGATTAATTATCCTTATCGTTTTGAGGGCCAGAAACCAAACAATCATTGACTCACAACACTATTCCGATATGTCACAACACTAACACTACTTCAGATATCACTTCAAATAGCGAAAACTACTGCCAACCGAGGACCTAACGACTAAGAACGCATGTGTAAACATCGATAGAAAAGGAGCAACTGAAGAGCACCAAAATGTCTCGACTGAAACATGGAGGAACCTGGGTCTACCCCTGAGGATAACCAGGAGGGATTTTTGGAGGACCGAATAAAGAGAAATGTGAAATTCCTGAATTTTGTGCGAAAATGCATTCGAGCTGCAGCCCTGCAATAAAACCCATCTAGAAAGAGGAGGAAAAAACGACATCTGTTAACACGTGTAACTTCACTTGCAGGTAAAAGAAACCTCCTATAGGCAATAAACACAAGTTGGGTGGTGCGCTATGTAGAGATAGTAAAATATCCCGACTAAGGCCCACTTCCCTTCCCTTGGGTCCGGCACGTGTGCGGGTAACGGGTCTCTTACACTTTGGCTTTGAGGAAAGGGACAACCAGAAGAGGGTTTTCCCAGCAGCAGTGCATACAACCAGTCTTATATACTTCAAACGATTAACAAAATTCGATAGGAATCGTACTGGGAAGCGACAGAAGAAAATATTTTCCCTCTCTCCCAGCGTCACAATTTCGCTAAGTATCGCAGTCAGAAATTTTTCTCTCCCTCTTCCTAGAGTGAATTTGGACAAGAACAGGTTATGATAGAGAAATAAAATAGTATATTTCTTCATTAATGAAACCCTAATCCATGAAACATAGGGAAAGACGTATTGTACAATGTGTCTCCACTGTGCCTACGCTCGTGCGTCAAGTGCCGACGCTTACTTCCGCGGCAGAGAGTCACATAAGTCATTGTTATTCACTTATTTGCATATATTTGCAGCTGAAACCTTTACTAATATCTTTCTTATGTATTACAATTTTACCACTATAAGAATCTCCGTGTCACTCGGTGTCAATCATTTTATAATCTCGCTAATAATAATAATAATTTTACAATTTCGCTAAGTATCATCGCAGTCAGAAATTTTTCTCTCCCTCTTTCTAGAGTAAATTCGGGCAAGGACAGAATATAATAGAGAAATAAAATAGTATATTTCTTCATTTATGAAATCCTAATCAATCAAACATATAGAAAGACGTATTGTACAATGTGTCTCCACTGTGCCTACGCTCGCGCGTCAAGTGCCGACGCTTAATTCCGCGGCAGAGAGTCATATAAGTCATTGTTATTCACTTATTTGCAAATATTTGCAGCTGAAACCTTTACTAATGTCTTTTTCATATATTTCAATTTAACCACCATTAGAATCTCCGTGTCACTCGGTGTCACTCATTTTATAATCCAACATATATGCGAAATTTGTGAGAAAAAATGATTCCTCTTGAGGAACTCCTCCAGCGAACTTCAGAATCACTAAAAGATTGAAACTTACATTTTGTGATAGTAAAATGTCCATTTTATTATAGAGCATAGTCATTATACCAATTTTTACAACGAAACCGACCAAAAAAATTGTTAAATATGTGTATTTTTCGAAAAAATTAAAAGAGCGTGGTTTAGCAAAAACTAGCTCTACTTTGAAGCAATTTACTAACCGTAACAAATTTTTTTATGCAAAACTAAGTGTGCAGTAAGGTTCCCCGGACATTATGCTACAAGAGCTGCATATTTAAAGTGATTTTGAAGAAAGTCGAAAAAATGACTTTTGTCCCAATATTCTCGGATCCGGACCACTGTGCGTCGGTTCTCCCTCTACTCTGTCCCGGGTGGAATGGGAAGGCTCGCAGCGTGTAAGGGGAAATCTACGAGGGAATGGTGGGGAGGGGGTCTGCGCGCGTCGCTAGGTTGTAGACGAGCCTAGAGTGTCCTTGCGCAGGATGGCAGGGAAGAGAGGGGAGTCAGCTGACAAATAAATACGCGTGAACGCATTCGTTCGCAGATCAACTTCGCTGTTCGTAACCTTGATGTCGCAATTATCTCGTATATACTATTCCATTGTGCATTTACAGCACAATGCGATACTATGCCTGGTGGACCACAATATTGCACTAATATCATAGTAGTTGAATACTTCGTGAATACCACATGTCCACGGTCGATATTTACACTATCGCACAGTGAAAATAAGTGATTTTACATGGGGAAATGCAGTATAACCAGTCTCACGATCTACCAGAATGTCTCCTTGCCTTCCACTGTTTCTTCATTCTTACCACCAATGTTTTTGTTATTCGTCATGGTTTGATCTCAAAACATCACAATTTCTTTGTGTAAAAGGGCTTTTTTTTGTGTAAAATGAAGATTGAATTCTCTTGCACAGGAATCCAATTCCATAATCTCTCTGCGATAAATATGATGTTGTGAACATTCCACATCGCTGTTATAGTAATGGCAATTGCGATAAATATTATAATCTAGTCATTTAATTGAGAATTGGTCAAACTATCTATTATTTCTAAATCACAACAATGACTTCTCATAAAACAACATTCCTTATACGAATACGATTTCCCCTCACCGCCTCGTCCGTTCTCCCCTCGCCAGTTACGCCAGTTACTTTGTCTGATGGCGGGTGATACTCGCTCTAGGTGGTCGTGTGAGTTCCCCTTCCGCGCTGCGGCGGTGAGAGAGTAGTTGGAGGTGGGGATATAAGCGGCGGTGGTGGGGGCATTGGCCGTGGACACGCGAGTGAAAAGACAGGAAACATGCGTTCGTATTTTCAAAACTATAGCTATATTTTTGTATATTAAGTACTGAAAATACTTCAGCTTCAAAGATGGAGAATGACCCTTAACCATCACTACGTTATATTTTTGGTTTACGCGACAGAAACTGAATTAAAGCGTGCTGAAAAACGAGGGAAAGCGTCGGTGGGCACACTATTTCTCCTCTAAATCAACGCAACAACGTAATTTACAATGATAATGTCGCGCAATGATTGCGAAGATCCATCCTTTTCTAAGATAAGAGAGAAAACTAGAAGTGTCTCCGAGCTATAGTTTAGCTACGAAAATGTAGCTGATGTATAATCTTCAAAGCATCACAACCATCTACTTTCACAATTGGGTGTAACGGCACATACCACTTTCCTCTTGAGGTCCCACTCAAATAACGCATCACTAACAGCTTAAGCTAAATTTTCGGCAAGTAAATTTTTTTTTGACCTAAAACAAAGTGTTTTGTGGACAAACAGCATTTCGGAATACGCATTCATGAAAAAAGTGGCAAGTGACTGTAAAATAGCTATCACTTGCCATATAAGTCCAAAGATCACATGTTACACTTACATACTCCACTTCTTGTCATTTAATTTTTAATTTTGATTTTACCTCCTCGTAAAGGTTGACGAGATAACGATTTCGCAAGGTCCCTTTGCTGGGTAAATTTTAATTCGGATATAACAATCTTACAAAACTATAAAGCTTGGTCCAATTCTTTTTTCCTTGAACTGTTAGCGTCATAAGAGTTGTGACGGCTAAAATCCTCGGGAAGAGATCTTGTTGACGCCGATGATGAGCTCTGAATACTGACCTTATCAGAATCACTTACATGTCCAAGTTCTGAATTTTTTAACGTATTCTCCTTCAATAAATTACTATGTGCTCTTTTAACATGATCTGACAAGTTACTAGTATTCCCACTTCATTTACAGTCTTTACCACAGATACTTCACTGCACTTCGCAATTTTTTGTCTTGCTTCGTTCAAACCATTTCCACACTTGCGATATTTTACGTTTCGGCATTATTATATCTGTTGAACCACAAAAGATACACTAAAAGAGAACAAGGTTAACAGAAACATTAATGAGATGAAAGACGCAAGAAAACGTAACGAAACGAAGACTGTACATAAACTTGGCACGCTGTTAAAGAGCTACGATTTTCTGTAACTGACTATCGGATACGATCGATAGTGGCGGTACAACTATCGATAGTTTTCCGCCCCTACTTTGTATTCACTTATCCATGTTAGTGTTGCTGGTGGGATGAATTCCTTACCTGCGAAAATAGTAAAATAATTTTGGGATTCCCATTGGGTTGGTATTCCAAAAACCGATGAATAGGATGGCTAAGTTTGCAATCGTCTGCAGGGTGTGGACGAATGGTTTACATTAGGGCCGCCTTATATAGCCAGCTGCGTCTCTCACTTCCGATAGGCCTTCTGCCTTTTTTTCTTGAGTATCTCCATGCATCACTCAGCCATTATCCCGTATCTCGATTGAAACTTCTTTCTTCTTACCGTATCTCCTTAGTAAGCGTGATGCTATTTCTTCGTGGAGATTATTTTCAGCGTGCGTTTGCTTCAAGATGACAATGCTGTGCCAATTTGTTTTGGGAATAGTTTTTAGACAGTTGCAAGTTTTCATTAAAAACAATGGCTTAGTATGTCTTGGAGTAACACCGAAAAATGACCGCCAATAATAAGATTTGAGAATTAAGCCACTGGTATGCGAAGAAAGTAAAATCTAACCATCACACCAGCCAAATTAATTATCCTGTATTATTTTAATCGGTAAAACTGAGAGGATTAGAGGAAAATAGGAATTTCTATCATCGATTTCCGTTTTGCTCTAGGTTTCATTAGGTCATGCAAAATGTATTTCATTTCTCTTTATATGTAGGTTAGTAGACGATGGGGATAATATTTAAGTGGTATTTCTATCGTATGACATGATGTACCTATATAAATACTTCTCGATCCACGCACGTTCTGCCTTTCCATTAACCACATAAATAATCCATTAATAATCGTAAGAAAAGTAATCATTAGCCAGGGATTAATATGTTTGTAATATTGGATTAAACATTTTGATGGGAAAAATATGAGGTGAAGAAATGGCATGACGCATATAATTAATTTTTACTTTGAAATTGATATAAATTGCAAATAATGACGGAGATTTTGCTACGCTGGAGGACTTTTTTTTTAAATCTTGGTAAAAGTAGTGGAAATTATTAATTCGTTAAAACTTTCGCGGTTCATGTTATCCGTCGTCGTTGTTTTTTTGGGTAAACCCGCGTCACAGTATTAAAATGACCAACAGTCTCGTCTCCGCTGCTGGAGACTTCCTCAGGGTAATGACATTCCTTGGTTTGCGCGTAGATTTATATTCTCACGGTGGTGGAGGTGGGGGAGTGGATGAGGGTGGAGGTGGGGGTTTCTCGATTTTTGTTTTCGTTCTCGAAATAACTGGAAGCCAGGATGAGCTTACCATTTGTCCTTGGTCTCTATTAAAATTTCTAGCATACTTCCTAATTTCGAGGGCCTCTCTTATTAACCTCGTCTTGAAGTGTTTTTCCCTTACTATGACCTCTGCATCGGTCACGTCGATTTCGTGTCCTTCGGCGGCGTGTTCTGCGACCGCTGATTTTTCAAAGTGGCCCAGTCGAATGGCAGCTGCATGTTCTTTTATTCTCGTCCGTATTGTTCTGCCCGTCTCTCCTACGTACACCTTGTCACACGATCGGCAGCTTAATTTGTACACTCCTTCCGTCTCTAATATATCTTTTTCTTTTACGCTGCGTAAGAAGTCTTTAATTTGCCTTCGAGGTTTGAATATAGATCTTATGTCGTGCTTCTGTCAAATTCTGGCTATCTTGTCGGTGTTCCCTTTGATGTAAGGCAGGTATGCTTTTTTCTTGTCGACATTTTCTTCGTCCAATGGCCGTGGCGAAGATTTTAATTTTCGCGAAATGGTTTTTTGTATTTCTCTCCTTTCGTACCCGTTATTTACGAGGATTTCCGTTATTTTATTCAATTCGTCTTGTCTGTGGTGTTCATCGCTCAGATTGTTTGATCGGTGGATCATAGTGGCCTCTAATTTGTGATGGATGGTGATGCGAGCTGGCTAGAAGGTATCTGTTGGTGTTGGTTGGTTTCCTGTATACTGAATGGCCCAGGGTCCCATCTTCTCTTCTCGTAACGAGGACATCGAGGTAGGGGAGCTTCCCATCAATTTCTTCTTCTCTCGTGAATTGAATGATGTCGTCTATTGTATTTAGGTAGTTGTGGAATTCTTCTAGTTTTTCTCTGCCATGTTTCCATATGACGAACGTATCGTCTACGTAACTAACCCACATCCACCTCCACCACCGTGAGAACATAAATCTACGCGCAAACCAAGGAATGTCATTACCCTGAGGAAGTCTCCAGCAGCGGAGACGAAACTGTTGGTCATTTTAATACAGTGACGCGGGTTTACCCAAGAAACAACGACGCCGGATAGTGGAAATTAATCTGTTTTTCATAAAATTTTGTTCCGTGTGATGAGGCGCGAAACAAAGAGTGCAGGAAAAGGCCCGAGAGGCCACTGTGAGGGCCTCATTTTACCAACGTTTACTCTCATATGAAAAGCTACGACTGAGGACGTGTACACCCAGGAAACGAGGAAGGCAAACTAATCCTTTCACCAACAACAGTATTCTTTTTCTCAGCCAACTCACTAAAAAATTGAATCATTCCTATCTGCAACTTCATTTTTTAAATTTGCTTTAACCCATTGGATACGGTCAATTCCCACATTTATATACGTGTCAACCAGATATTGCTGAAAAAGCCAACCCCAAAAATGCAAAGCATTGACCTTCAAAAGACGCAGAGATGAGGATTGCTTAGTTTGCTTCTTCTTCTACTTCCCTCATCATCATGAATCCACGAACAAAAGGATTTTCAGATCTCAAAATATGTTCCAAAAGACTAATAAGATTCTCGCTGATACCATGATTAATAGGATTGTTTATAGTGCACTAAGAGCATCCTCAATATCCAAAAAGTAGATCTGTTCATATTGAGGCCTTTCTGATGTTCCATCATCATTTTGAGTGGGTTGAGCTGCTTTATAAAATTTGTGACCGCTTAACTTTATCGCTAGCAATGTGACAATTAACTCCTAGACTGTTGATTGTTCGATTTTGATCTACAGTGAATGAAGATATTGAAAAACATGCATTCAAATTTCGAATCGTTTTATAAATGTCAATAGAAAATGGATGATGGCGGAGAAATAATTGGCCAACTGGTTCGGAATTTCTGGATGTGGTAGATCTATCCTACCATGCAAGCAGCAGAATATGATTTGATACGCGTTCTTCGGTAAAATGCAAATCTCCACCGGGAATGCAAGAATACACACGCAACTTTTCTAAACGTTGTAGACGATCATTGGAAGACTCACATTCTTGCCTCATCCTTTTCTGATCTTTCTACTTGCTCTGAAACGAAATTCTTTGAGGTACGGGACAATCGGTCACCACATAGTTCCAGACACATAGCCAGAAATTTGCTTCGGCGTAACTTGAAACAAATCAGCATTGCCCATTCGCTGCAGACATGCTACAAATATCTCCCTTAATTTTCAGTGCTTGGTATTTACTTTTAGAGTGCCCATACTTATCTCTTCTCACTGGTTAAGTTCACTGCTACAATCAGAACAAAATTTATGGGAAAAAATTTCATCTACATAATACCCTGTAAGCCACCATAAAGGTGTGTGACAGGGGTGGGCATTTCGTGGGGTGGCTGAAGCACCAGAAGCCCCCCTCCCCTGGCTACGTGCCTGCCTAGTTCCATTTGTTCCTGAAGTTCTTTCTCAGGTTGCTCTGTAGATCGGATGATAAAAAGTCCGCTTGTTCGAAAGCCTTATTTTATTTGGCATCTTATAACCAATATTCAAAATATGTCAATATCATTGGTTTGACCTGACGGAAACGGCAAATCAACATAATTTTCATTGTTCAAAAATAAAACTTTAAGGTTGCTATTAAAATGAATGTGCTATTTGTCACAATGAGAACCATAAATTAACATGTATTTTATTACTTAAAAATATAACTTTAGCTGTGCTACTTCTCCTATCGGACTCCTTGTAGATTTTAAAAACATTTTCATCTATATCTACACGATACGCTGCAAAGCACCGCGAGGGTGGGTCTCATACTACTAGAATGTTCGTGTCTGTAGTATTTAAGGGGTTAAAATATGCATCACGCACTACAGACTACTCTAAAATATTTCACCTACCTATCCCTTTGTTATGCTACCTATTCTGTTCTCTTATAGTACGGGGGAAAATGGCCATTTTGAATCTATCGGTACGACAATCCATCTCTCTAATCTTATTTATCAGGTCGAATCTAGCGTAATACGCTGGTGTTTTTAATATGTCCCTAACATCTTCAGTAAAGCTAACGGATTGAAATTTCTCTAATAGATTTAATCTATCTGTACTTTAATATACACTCTGATAATGATTTCCACCCTAATTCCTTAATTAATTCTGAAAAACTACTCCTTACCTATCGTAACACTTTTTAACGAACCTATCTGCTCTATGCTGCACACTGTCTAGTTCTCTAATCAAACCTAATTCATTAGAATCCCATACACTGGCTGCATACGCAAGGTGGGGCCTAACTGGTGAAAAGTAACATCGCTCTTTTGTCTTCTCATCACATTTCCAAGTACTCTTTTTATAAATCCTAGCTTTCTCTTCGCTAGGACGCATATTTCCCGGATGTGTCTACCCCAAGATAAATCTTAAGGGATTGTTACACCTGTGGTTTCAACATTTTCGATCTTCGTGTTACTTATTTTATAGGTACGCCGTGTCGAATTATTCCTCCTCCAAAAATTGATAGCTACACACTTTTTAAGGTTAAACTGTAACTGCCATTTGTCACACCACTCTTGAATTGCATCCACATCCTTGCTAAGTGATTTCCTGTCCTCTTCTTTTGATATACCCCTGTAAACTACCGCATCGTCTGCAAAAAGTGTAAGCTTACCCCCCATCCCCAAATCCCCAAATCGTCCCCAAATCGTTTATGTATGAAAGAAATAGAAGCGAACCTACTTACGCTACCCTGGGGAACTCCCGATGTGACTTTGATTGTGTCCGACATGATACCATCTATGACAACCCTCTGCTCTCGCCCACTTTTACCCAACATATAACGTCTTTATTTATACCAAAACTCACCAACTTCAAGATTAATTTATCATGAGGAACTTTATCGAAAGCCTTTTTAAAATCTAAAAATATCGTATCAACTTCTGTACTGTTTTCACCGTGGACTAAAATATCGTGTAACAATAAAACTAATTGTGTCTCTCAAGATCTACCTTTCCGGAACCCATGCTGGCTGTTTATGAGTAATCCCTGACTATCCAAATGCCCTATGATCGAACTGACTACAATGTGCTCAAATATCTTACAAGAGATTGACGTGAGTAAAATGGGTCTGTAGTTACTAGGTTCTTCCTTATCACCGCTTTTAAAAATAGGTGTAACGTTAGCTACTTTCCAATCCTTGGGTACTGTGTAGTTCTTTAGTGATTTGTTGAATATTATTTCTAGATATGGGGCTATTTCAGAAGCTAATGTTTTATATACTCTGGAAGGAATTTGATCGGGACCTGGTGGTTTGTTTTTGCTAATGCTGCTCTATTCCGCGACAAGAAATTTTTATTTCGGCCATTTGCCCAATGAAACTGTTCGGCGTTGGTTCCACAGCGTTGTGTGACGATGAGTTGAATACGCTTTGGAAGAAGGTGTTGAAAGTATTGGCTTTTTCTACACCGCTGGTGACTCTGATTCCTTTATCATTTTTAAGTGTGTGCACTGTGGACATATTTCCCTGAAGCTCTCTCACATATGACCAAAACGCTTTAGGATTGCTATCTAAATATTCTCCTAACTTTTTGCTCTTGAAATGTGATAACGCTTGCCGACACGATTTCCTTGCTAATGCTCTCGATTTTTTATAGTTTTGAACTAGCTCATTTTTTTCCTCTACCGATAGAGCCTGTCCATTTTTCATCTCAGCGTGGCATACCCTTCGTCGCTTTAGTGATTTCCTAACATCCGCGTTATACCACCTCTTACTATTCGAAGCTAAATTTTTCGATTAAATTCGAAGATAAATTTTCGACTCAGGCTATTAATTAATCTTCTGTAATCTTAACCTTGTATGGGTGTAATATTAATTAATGTTGTATGGGTGTTTCAGCAAATGAATATAAATCTGTGAAAATGCAACTCACATATTGTAATTGTCATTATAGTGTGCTACACAACACGACTTTATCTTCAATGTGGAGGACATAAAAATAGCTTGAAATAAATATAGTACTTACCCTTGTAGTTTATCGCTGTCCATTGGTATGATTCCAACAGTGAGACCAGTATTGCCATCTGTTGCCGTTGGAGCGAACTTTGTTTTGTCGCTAGAATATCCTAATATAAATATGTTGTTTATAATATCTGTTCTGTGTTAAAAAGTTTTCAAGTTTTACCTACAAAATCAAAGGATCCTAACAGCCGGGATAGCTTCCGATAAATCTGCGATTTAATTAAATCAACAGGTTATGAGCGCAGGGGGGTAAGTCTGTAACCTTAGGCGCTTCGTTTAGGAGAAAGAGTTCTCGCCCAAAGTTTTCTCCCGATCTGGGTGGAGAAAACTTTTTCTCCTGACCGAATGGGAGAAAACTCTCGTTATGAAAAATTTGTAAGGCGAAGCTGATGAACTTCGTAAGGACCAATGGAAAGTCTCGTACCTTAAAATGATTACCTACAGCTGTTTTGCCTCGGTAATTCTGTAAACAAACCTTTGGACAATTAGGAATGGAGCTCAATGAGGTTATGCGAGTGATTTTTTCGTGATTTGCTTTCGATAATACTTGTGTGACATCGTGGACATGTGTGCATTTAAAGTCAGCGGCATGAAGTTACCGTCGTTTGCCTCAAAATTTCGATTGTTATGAATACAACGAGAATAAATGAGAGATATTTTCTTTGAATCCTTTGTTTATAATACTTAATAATGCGGAGTATAAATGTTAGTTTCTCGGAGCGAGGCATGAACTCCGAGTTAGAATATGCACAACAGATGTAGGATGAAAAGTGGAAAATTTGTGGCATAATTTAAAAGAATAGTTCCAACAAAGTATGACAAAAATCTTTCATTGGGCTATTGGTTTCAGTGTAGGCCGTTCTATGAAATTCCCCCAAAATAAGCCAAGTCAAAAATACAATATACTCTTCAAACACGGATTATCTAAAGAATGTTTACATATTTTAGAAATGCAGAGTGAAATTGAACAGCAAATGTCAACAAACAGCTTTAAAAATATCACACTGCTATGAAAAACAAGGGAAGCACACGGATTTGCATAATATATTTGTTATATTAGTAATGCATGAAAACATGATAAGAGAAAACAATTCGCATGCTATTAAAATTTTGGGAGAACTTGATCCTGCGTTAGTATTTATAAAAGGATAAGGAACATGAATAAACAAAGTCAAGGAAAAATGATGAAAGCACTTCAAATAAGGTTGAAATCCACACTCTCAGAAGATGATTAGGTCTCAAAGGGAAATGGAATGGTTTTTCAATGAGTGTCAGGGTAAGTATTATTCTCCCACGTCACCATCAAACTCTCGTTCAACAGCTTTTAAATGTGATGTAGAATTTCTGGCAAAAGGCTCTCCTTGTAAAATTTTTAAAACTTATCCTCCATATATTTTGACCAGAAGTCATAATCTCTGTCAATCGCAAAACTGCCATACCTAACTGGCTCCAAAAAATAAGATGGCAGTATTTCTTCTCCGTGATATGGAGTTGACCTTGGATCTAGTAAAAATAATCACTCTTTACTTTCAGAGCAGCTTCGCCGTCTATAATCTCACAAGATGCTAATTTCTATTGAGAGACAGCATGCGTTGGATGCGCATCCATGCATACGTATGGACATTTCACCTCGACTATTCCATCGACATCTGACAGGACGCCATCTGGCGTTGCTGCTATGTAGGAGGTCCTCCTATCGACAAAACGTCCTGATGGGTTAACCGTATTGCCCCTGAATCTCTCGTACTCCGCTGTCGCCAATGCCTCACCCGCAATTCCATAGTCGGTGGCTTTATTTCCGCGAAAAGATGGGTAGAGTAAAGACTGAACAGTCTTCTCCCGAGAGGTTCCTGCTCTTAATTTACAAACTCGAGCAAAGGTAGAGGCGGTGAGCCTTTTTCTCCGCTAAACATGCCATGTTTGACAGAGGCGTTGAGTTTTGGTAGATGCTTCCAGTTGTCTTGTTTGCTCCTCGCCTAATTTCAGGGAATTTAGGAAATCATATCTCACAGTTAAGTCGATTTCAAACTCCTTCTCGATATTTTGTGGGCCATGCAGGCCATAATGCTGGGCAGGATGTTCCAATTGTCCTTTACATTCAAGACGTCGCTTTGCTCATCTCTGCCTTTTTTCGCATCTCTGCCTTTTTTCGGAGGCCAGTTTGAATATTTTCGTAAAAAATCCTGGACTCTTGTTTGTGATGCTGCTGTGTATCAATGTATGAACATCTGGTCCTGCATTGAAGGCTGAAGCGGCCACTTCACACCTAGTTTGATATGACCCCCGCTTAAACGTGTAAAGCGAAGATCGGCAAGATTTGTAAAGGGACGATACGATAATTATATTAGCGTAACCAGTTTATTAAATGAATTGAAATGGGAATCAATGTCAGATCGCAGGTTGAAATTTAGACTTAATCTCTTAAACAAATTCCAAGGCAATATTTTCAGTGATGATGTTAAAAATATTTTACGAACCCCAACTTACTATGGCAGACTGGACCATAATCATTAAATTAGAGAAATTGATTGCCGAACTGACCGATTCAAAATGTCCTTTTTCCCTCGTACAATTAGAGATACGAATAACGGTAAATATGTCCTATCGTAGAGTAGCAATGAATAGCGTTGGTAGCTGCATGTTGGTATGAGTACTTAAAGCTAACCCTACTAACAAAATTCCGTTGTTTCAGGCGTGACTTCATGGAATTTGCTTAGCATATTGAATGAGAAGCAGTAACTTTGTAATTCCACATGTATTTATTGCAAACGACCTAGGTTTCGACGTAGCACGTCATCATCAGGTGTTGTCACTTTGTAATTCCACATGTATTTATTGCAAACGACCTAGGTTTCGACGTAGCACGTTATCATCAGGTGTTGTCACCTGATGATGACGTGCTACGTCGAAACCTAGGTCGTTTGCAATAAATACATGGGGAATTACAAAGTTACTGCTTCTCATTCAACTACTAACAGAATGTTTTTGCATGTTTGCTCTACAATTTCTATCTTTTTAAATAGTGTAGTTCTGACTACTATATTAATACTATTCCTTTTTTATGCATGATACGTAGTGTATGTTTGGTGAGAAATGACCCCCTGCCACACACCCTTGTGGTGGTTTGCAGGGTAATATGTAGATGTAGATAGATGTAGATGAAAGCGAAATTTACTCTTTTCCCTCCTACATATTTTGCCACACATGAGTTGAAGGATTCTGCTTGATTGTTGGTTACGTCCAGGATAAAGCTGGGAATTTGGTTGGCCCAGGAGTTTATCTACTGACATGATATCGTCCCATACCCCAAAGTTCATCAACAGAGGCACACGGTTCTCCTCATGAGACTTTGGTCCACTACAAAAGTACGCCGCACATTTGCTATGATCCTCGAAAACAAGCCGGGGGCCATTCATAATGTCTTGCTGTAGCTCCTTGGGGTCAGCAGTTAACGTACTCTTTCTAAATTTTATGGCAGAAGGTACCGCATTCCTTAACCGATGTAAGTTGTCTCCAATATTTTTCCTAATAGTTACTGGTGCATGGCATTTCCAGTTATTCGTTTTCCTTACTACATCTCTGATGCGGTTGCAGCATTTCGAAGCAAATGGTTCGAGCATTCCACCTTTAGAACAGGAAGGTCTACACCGTATGGCAATACAAGTCTTTGCATGATGCTAGTATCTCCATCGCCTTAAAAAATTATTGAATTTAGTGGAGCATATAGATAGTCGTCTTCTTGAAAACTTGACACATACTAGAGTACTTCTTACCTATGAGTGTATAGCACTTAAAATTATACATTTTAACACTGTTTTGAAGCCTTCTACTATGGTATCTGCTTCCATTGCCGTATAAGAAGAACTACAGTTCTTAAAACATATGTGTGAGGCCTTTCATTATTCGTAGGGTCTTTTGAACTTGCTTGCGTACATACTGCAGTACTTATTTCTTACTCCAATAAATGTTACTTTTTTAGTTATAAATCCCACAACGTAAGCCTGAAAATGTGTTTCCATTAATAGCGACTGATTTGGCGTCCAAGAACAATATACGTACCACTCCTGCCAAAGAGTTAGGTATACCTATATATAGTTTGTGCGGTATGATCTTTTTCCCATGATCCGTCACACACCACCGTTATCAAAGGTGTACCATCTTAATCCACTTCCCTGCTTTGATCGCAAATTCACTTTCATCAATAGCCGCTTTCTTCATCTCCTCCCAAGCAACATCATGTATGGCAGGAGCGATGTCGACTTGCTTATTCGGGAATGTTTGGCTGGCCAAGTGCGGAACGTTCAAAATTGTACTCATTTCCGCCATTCGGGCGTAACCTAGCCCTATACATATCATCTTGGTGACCGGTAATTCAGTTCGGTAATTTTTTATAGCTGAAAATGTTAAAATAATGACCCGATGAATTTTCTTCATGAATCACGTGCTCTTCACTGAAATAAATGATACGTGTGATAAACGTGATAAGTAACCATGCAGTTTCCAATCCATTTCTCGTGGAGAATCTTTATTTAATACGTGTAGTAATAACATTTCCACATATTCGCGAATTTGCCATATAAAACTTATGAGCCGTCATCGAAATATGCTTTCCAATGTCCACGACTGCCAGAAAGAATTCATCGGCTCTTCGTCGACTCAGCTGGGGGGGTGTTATCTTAGAAGAGGTAACCTGACACCGCTCTAGAACCCTCGCGCTCTCTCACAGATCTAACACATCTGGAGTTTCGTAAACAAGAGGGGTGGAACGCCTTAGGGAAGGAGTGGGGGTAGACCGCTAAAACAGAAATCTTCGGTCGGAACTTCAGCGCACAACGAGTTTAAAAACGCAAAACATGCTCCACAGGGTTTACTATTATGACCTAGCTATAGAAATAGCATCAAAAGTTGTTGTTTGAATGTGTAGATGAAGGATCAAGCTTTCTCTAGAGTGGAAGCAAAATCCTCTGTTCCTATTCTAGGCTTCGCAAATAGCGACTAAAAAGGGACAAAAATGGAAAGTTTGGCTATTTTTTATAAACTAACAAATAAACCAATAAGAAATCCATTCCATTTACGCAAAAAAGCAATTCTTTTGCTGCAATGGGAAAATTTTCCAAAATACCAGCAGCTACGATAAAGTCGTAGTCGCGTTCATCTTAAGCATCTGCAACGGGCTTTTAGAGGCCGCTAGGGAGCACCCTTAAGTACGTTATAACAAGAATAGTTGATGTCTTGTTTTCAAAACCAATAGTATGAAGCACGCTTATCCGCGTCATGCTGTTGGATGTTAGGTAAAAGGAAGTTGAAGCATTATTTATCTTATTACATATCTTTATTTTCGCCAGAAGTATCACTGAATTTTGAAAGTCGTAACCCACATTTACCTCTCTACCGATATTCACCGGTTTACGTGCTGTGCTATGATATTTATCGGACATTCAGCAAAATACATTGCAATAGTCTTTATCAAGAAAAACAACACTAACATCAATTTCAGAAGGAAATGTCAATATTTTTATCTTCAGTATTTTCATTTAGGAAATTAAAGTGCAATTTTAAAACATAAAACCTGATTGTCCATTTTTGCAGAATAAATACATTGGCGCACGATCCCATAATTCTATCCCATACATTAAATGGCAGTGGAATAAGGAAAAGTAGTTTGTTCGGAGGTAATCCTGAGAAATCTGAGTTTTTAGTTTACGGAGCGTGAAGGTAGCTCACGATAATTTATTGGTAAGTTTTGATATGTGAGGACCCCACTGTGATTTACGATATAAATTAAAACCAAGCAGCTGTAAGTTGTCACAATGAATTGCCAATGCACTAAATGAAAAGACTGCCACCGGAGTTTTGTCCTTATTTAAAGCTAAACTATTTGCTTAAAATCACCTTGATGCTATTGACATAACTGAACTGGAGAATTCACTAGTGCTAGACATCTCATTTACATCATGTACGAATGTGGTATCATCGGCGTAAATTTAAGATGTGCATGGAACATTGGAAGGCAAGAACAATGTAGGACCGAGGCATTAAAATTAACATTTGTGTGTAAAAATCTGCTGCTTATAACTTCGGTAAACTATGCTTACTTGACTTAATATCAGCACCTGATATTCAAAACACTCAACACCAATGAACCAGCTTATTGATTTAAAAATCATTACCGTCAGACACCCAGCAATCTATGGAAAGGCATTAGTATAAGCTAAAGAGTGTTTTTTAATCATCACCATATCACATTCAATGCCAGCATAAAGTTTGTATATGGCTATAATAATTCAAAGACCTGAATTTCTTCAAATGTACTTTGTAGCCCTTTCATTAAATACCTTTGTGGGCCACAATCAACTTTTGAGGCAGAGTATAGTATAGCATTACCTGAATGTAATTCTCATGAACATCAACACTATAACTACACCATAAAACCATTATCAAGTCTCGAATGCATAGTAAACAAAAGACACAATGACCCTGGGTCTTGCCTCACGTCATGTTAAAGAGATTATGATGAGCAGTGCACTACGCCGCTACATTACGTTACAGAACGATGCAATTGTATTAAGATAAAAATAACTTCGGCACCAAATCAATAGCAAAGTATATCTACCTTGTAAAGGCATTGTTTTATTAACTTGAGAGCATCAGACCTAATAAACGCGTTCTCAAGGAAACACATCGCACAGCGAGTGCATTTCAACTCAGCTGGCACGTAAAAGGATTCGGAAATTAAACTATCTTGACTCAAACCGGAAATTCGTATCGAGTAACAATACTATCTGTCACCTAATTTGCTAATAAAATTCCTAAAACACTACTCAGGACCGAAAAATAGCTTCTGACGATTCGCAGAGCAATGAATGTTTTGGAAATAATCATGAAATCACTGTCAAGATGCGCAATTTCTCCACGGGAGAAAGAGATACGTCGAGCTCTCGAGTGGGACGTAACTGAGGCGACCGTCTGGGGCGCCGGAAGTCGCTTGAGAGGCTTACAGACTTGGGTCGGGAGACCCAAGTTCCTTTCTCCGGTGACAGGCGTAGAGACTTGGGGCGGGCGACAACTCTCGCACAGGCGCCTCACGAAGCTCCTTTCTCCCCAGAATCCTGGTGGACATATGTAAACGTAGGTCAACGACACAGATAAATTTCCGCGATGTGCAACGTAAAGTAAACATTCGTCAAGAAAGTAAGTTTGACAATGAATACGGACGAAAGGAAGAATTCAGGCACACGAGCCTGAAGGCAGACGGACCAAATTATAATGCTTGGAGCAAGGGAATTGAAGCGATAATGAGCGATAAGAACTGCTGGACCGCGATAGAACCCGGGTTTGGCAACGAGATCGACAGTATAGAAGATGCCGAAGCAGTTTTAAATAATCTTAATTCAGAACAAGGAAGAATAAATCGCCGGGCTAGTGCTGTTCTCTATAATGCCCTACACAACTCAGTGCTCATGACGTTGTAGTGTTTCATCTACATCTATCTAATACCCTGCAAACCACCATAGAGGTGTGTGGCTGGGGTGAATTTTCACCAAACATGCAATACATATCATGCATAAAATAGGATTAATATTAATATATTAGTCTAAACTTCATTATTTAGAAAGATAAAAATAGCAAAGTAAGCATGCAAAACGTGCTGTTAGTTGGGTTACCTTCAAATCCTTATGTCAACATGCAACTACCTATGCTATGGATTGTTTCACTCGTATTGGACATATTTACCGCTATTCATATCCCTAATTTTACGAGGAAAAAAGGACATTTTGAATTTGTCAGTTCGGAAATCAATTTCTCTAATTTTGTAATAATGGTCCAGTCTACCATAGTAAGTAGGGGTTCGCAAAATATTCTTAACGTCATCACTGAAAATATTATCTTGGAATTTATTTAGGAGATTAATTCTAAAATTCAACGGGCGATCAAACGACGATTCCCATTTCAATTCATTTAATACACTGCTTACGCTAATTTAGTTATCGTACCATCCCTTTACAAATCTTGCCGATCCTCACTGTTCAAGTGAAGCACACGTTCAAATTTGTTATTTAGACCGATTTCGTAGGGACTCCATATACTGGCAGATATTTCAAATGAGGTCTAACAAGGGAAAAGTAGCTGGTTTCTCGTACATTATCATCACATATAACCAACACTCTTTTGATGAATCCCAGTTTACGATTAGATTGCCCCAATATTTCTCGTGTTTACCCCAGGAAAGGTCATGTGTCAGTCTAAACCATGATATTTAATGGAACTTACGTTTGTTTATTAATAATTACTTATTTTGTACGTGCCGGTTTGTTTGTTCTTTTCCAAGAATTTCTTTACCACACATTTCTTAAACTTTAATTCTAACTGACATGTATGACACCATTTTTCAATTGCTTGTAGGTCATTATTTAAATATTCTTCATCGTTTGGGCATAGAATTTCCCTGTACACTACAGCGTCGATGTGTTGGCTAAGAAAATTTGGTCCACGCTGGAAGAAATGTACGGCACGTTTAGCATGCTACATATCGTGGTTCACTTCAGGGAGCTAACTATCATGACAAAGGAGCCTGGAACACCGATGCCAGAGTGTGTAAGTGCAAGAAACCATGCAAAAGGTACGAAAGGGTGGTGTGACATTCAGCGACCAGGCATTCGCGTATTTTTTGCTTCTTGGCCTTCCCATGCCGAAGTATGAAGGCCTAGTAAGATCCTGGGAAAACAGAGTAACATCGTCAATTGTTGAATCAAAATTAATGCTTGAAGAGAAGAGAAAAACGACAAAATGAAGAACGAAGACTCAATCGCTGTAGGTGCGTCAGAAGAGAGAAGAGGAACGCAACGTACGCATAGGCCCCAGATGATTATGAACCTAGGGCCAATGGAAGAGAGCAGACTAAGGGTTCTCCTGAAACTTCAAGTGTTATACCTGTAACGAACACGGTCACACAGCTCGGGAATGCCTTGAATGGGCGGAATTCAAGGAAAGAAGGACGAAGCAAAGGCTGGCATGTGGGCCCAAGACTAAAATCGCGAGAAAAGAAGACTCGGAGGACGAGATCGATGTTGTACTGTTATCTGACTCGTCACTGTGCATAAGACGCGAGACAAGCGGTACTTGGACTCGGGGGCCACTGAACATACGTGCCACAATGCTTAACGCTTTCAAGAACATTAAGAAAATTGAAAAAGGAGCAGTGAAATTAGGAAACGGCATAAAACTGCCTATTAGAGGCACGGGATTCGTCCGTTTTGATGCAAGTACGGAAGGAGGGGAAGGCATGAATCTACGCTTACAGAGAGTTAAATATGTATATGCACTTAATTTCTGTCTAGATTAATTCTTAAATTCTTGTCTAGATAAATCAGAAGAAGGTAAGGAGTTGGCTGTTCAGAATCAAATGCGAGAACTGCGTGGCCTTAAGGAATCGACCAATGCCGTAAACCAGGGGTCTCCAAACTACGGCCCGCGGGCCAGATGCGGCCCGCGAGGCCCTCTCATCCGGCCCCTGGAGACCTTTTCATCTGCGGATAAAAATTACGGAAATTCACGTGCATCTTGCCAAGATCAGTGTACGTGGACGTCAAGTTCGTGGACGTAACGTTCTTACTAGGGATGGGTCGGTTCCACTTTTTTTCGGTTCCGGTTCCGGTTCGGTTCTTAACTTCGGTTCTCGGTTCCGATTCTCGGTTCCGGTTCTTAATTTACCACTTACTTTGCATTGCTCAATGGTAAGATAAGATAATCAATAATCATTTTCAGAGATATACTGCTTGAAAAAGAATACTTCATAATATTTTTGTGTTCATGTAATTTTAATCCATTTTTACCCTTTATGTGAAAATATTTATAGAACTCAAGCACTTTTGGTTTTGTACTCGATGCCCATCCATGGATGGAGGCGGTCGCCCGCCCAGCAGACGACGGTTGACTGCTTCTTCTCGGCAATTGCTCCGTTAAGGACACATTCGTGACACTTCGGAAAAGTCCGAAAAAAAGAAAAAAATGTCTTCGGGTTGTGCCTCTCTCTTTATCTCTCGCACACAGGCAGGCGACCCTCGCCCGTATTTTGCGACCGTGTGCAGGCCACTACTAGTTACTGAAGTATTCCGTCTCTTTGGAGACACGATTGGACTCTTCCCGCGAAAATTTATTTTATGCTTCTTTTCCGCATGCTTTTTCAGGTTAGGAGTGGATTTACATGCACCCCTGGAAATCAGGGAATGACAAATATTACGCTTTACGAAATTTTCATTTGCTTCATCAACCGTGAAGTATTTCCACACTTCGGAAGACATTGCGAAGAATTCAACCGCGTGAGTAAATTAAGGCGTAATTTCACCAGCTATCGATATTTTTAAAGTATCGATAGGTATGATATAATATCGATAATCATGCCGTATTTCGATAGCACTTCATTAATCAACATGTGACTTAGGAAGCATATCTGGGCCTGATATCTGGGATCTGGGCACATACGAAGTGCTAACAGTGCTGATTCGTATGCCATGGCTATTGATGGTAACTTGGCACTACCTGCGCGAT
Source organism: Platycnemis pennipes (assembly GCA_933228895.1). Classification (NCBI taxonomy): domain Eukaryota; kingdom Metazoa; phylum Arthropoda; class Insecta; order Odonata; family Platycnemididae; genus Platycnemis; species Platycnemis pennipes. Next base: position 149,462,532 of record OW121850.1, read on the forward strand.
TGATTTTTTCACCATTGGCTTACATCTCAGTTAGACTATCTTGTGAGTTGACATAAATTTACGTGTACCATTTCCGTCGTTTCAAAAGATTCTACTTTCCTATTTCGTTAAGGAATCTTTCCGGGATCTCCAATGCCGTGATTATATTTAATGACGATATGTTTGTTAAGTATGATACGCGTAAGATAAACCGAGTGTTTACTTTCGACCACGGTTTTGTCATTACCAACATATTTCTCATAAACTTAAATATTTAAATTCGTATGTTACTGCAAATACTTAGTTACACTCTCCCATTGGAAGATAATACCAATATCAGCTTTTATATCCGACACGTGCATTTTTCTTCACGTTTCATGGCACAAAAATTTTTTCAAGTTAAACATGACCAGTTATCTCTATAACGTTTTTGTAATGATTGCCCATTTATAGTCGAGTAATCAAGAAAGCAGAATGGTCAACGGCAAACGGTTGAAAGTTACTTGGCTGAACACGACCCTTGCATCAAGGGAAGAAGAAACTTGATAAAACAATTTAGTTGTAATTGACCGCATATTGCGGGTGCCTTTCATTTCCGGCTATCTTTGCGCTGTCAATTTTTCAAATACTCGATTGTCGTCTGCTATTTACTGCGTGGCGAAGTAGACAGCGTTCTCTTGCAAGAGCAAAGTTAATGCTATTGTACAAATGACGAATAATTTGCTGACTTAACGAAAGTAATGTTCAAAGCATGAATGAAATCTTCTAAAACTTTACACTATATTATGATGTAATTTACGAAAATGATGTGAGGACTCGTACCTCCAAAGGAGGTGGACGTAGCACGTACCTATCAATCAGAATATCCTTATTACGGCGGTATTTCATCACTTAATAGAATTGGATGTAATAAAACAAATCATATAGTATTTTAACGACTGAATTAGAATAATTCACGGCAACTTTGAAACATCTAAGTACACTATTTCTCCAGGCTTGAATGTGAAGCCTCCGCTTTCAGAGTGTGAGCAGATTTCAAACTGGTTTTCGCGCCAATTATTTCGGTACCGATTCTTTTTGGCCTCGGTTCCGGTTCCGGTTCTAAGCTCAAGAACCGGTGGAACCGAGAACCGAAGAACCGAACCCACCCATCCCTAGTTCTTACCTATAAAAAAAAGGCGCGCAGCAGTGCGTTATGTTTTCCAACAGTTCAATACATTGCAAAACCTTATTCGATGCTTACTTTTTCTACTTCTGTTCACAGTCAATGGTAAGAACACTTAATAAGTGTTATACAGAGTTCTTGGTCAATGGGATGATATAACGCCACCTAGTGATAGAGTTTTCAAATGGTTTTCTGCTTGTTCAAACCTTGATTATTTAGATCACAGTTTGCCAGTTGCGGTTGATTGCTGCAATGAGGAAGGGCTTGTGTCAGTTAGCGTCTAATTTAGAAACATGTTGCACTCTATTTTATGTAGTGATAATTTCCCTCGCATAATTACTTACCAGTGTGTATAAAGCATTGGGAGTGTCGTTAGTTTTTATAAGAATTTTCCGAATATTCTGAAGAGGAAACATTAAAAGCAGCAATCTTTCTACCATAAGTGGATATATTTACAGACTGAATTCCGGTATGTTTAATTTAATAATTCAAGAAATAATTTTTAAAAATTGTTTCGGGTCATTTCCAGCTATAATGGCGACGAAATTAGTCCGCATAATCAGGTTTTATGAGCGATATTTTGTGCAGCATACTTTTCGTTTCACTTTTAATTGATGTTGAAGTCACTTTATTTTAGTGTCCAACGATGTCCAAGAAGAGGAAAAGAAAAATAGACGATGGGTGTCGGATATATCAAGAAGAATGAAGTTTGAAATACTTCTTCATCAAATCTGGCGAGAAAGCATTGTGTGTGATGTGCAACGAAACCATGGCTGTGATGAAAGAATACAACCTGCGCCGTATTCATCGAAGCGAACATCAGGAGAAATATGCACAGTTGGAGGGTGAAGTCCGTGCAGAAAATGTTTTCTAAATTACAAAATTAACTCACATCTCAGAGGAGTTCAGTAAATCCTCAAATGAAAGTGTATCCTTAACTAATTGTAAGCCCAGTTATAAAGTTGCCTAGGTCCTGGCTAAAAGTGGCAAACCGTTTACAGATGGTCAAGTTGTGAGGGAATGTTTGTTGGAGGTGGCTGTGGAACTTTGCCCAGAAAAGTCGAAACAATTTAAAAATGTAGCTTTGGGTGCAAAAACCATTTCCCGTCGTGTTGAAGACATGGGTGAAAACATTGTGACTCAAATAGCGAAAAACACACGCAAGTTTTGCCATTTTTCATTGCAATGGATGAATCGCTGGACAGGTGTTCCACCTCTCAACTGCTTGTGTTCATTAGAGGTGTGGATGAAGACATGAACATAACACATAACACTTCCCTACATAGCATGTATGGCACTGTCTCCGGAGAGGATATGTTCAATGAATTGAAAAAAGAATTTGCTGATTATAACTTGGACTGGACTAACCTCAGTTGCCTGACTGTTGATGGAGGAAAGAACATGTGTGGCATAAAGAAAGACTTGGTTAGACAAGTGAAGTAGATGTGTAGTGAGATGTTGAGATGTGAGGTTCATTCCGAACCAAATGTTCCTGAACTGTATTATTCACAAGCAAGCTTTGCGTGCTAAAGATGTTGAAATTAGCAGTGTACTGAATCCTGTGGTGAAGATGGTAAATTTAATAAGGTCACATGGGCTCAACCATAGACAGTTCAGAGACATGTTGAAAGATACAGACTCAGAATCGCAATATTTATCGTATTACACAGAAGTAAAATGGCTAAGCTGTGAAAAAGTTCTGAGTAGAGTATTCGAATTATGAAAGGAAATAGGTGACTTCCTGGAAAGTAAAGGCAAGCCACAGCCATTACTGTCTGATGAAGAGTGGGTATGGAAATCTGCATTTGCTGCAGACATAACTAGTCATTTAAATTTTCTGAACCTAAAACTACAAGGAGAGAAAAATCTATTTTCTGATCTATATACCCACCTAAAGGCCTTAAGATCTAAACTTGCCTTGTTTTTGGAACAAGTACAGGCCAACAACTTGACACACTTTCAGCAGTGCAAGATCTTCATGCCTGAAGCAACAGCTGAGTTTCCCACGTCATTTGCAAGCGAGATCAATAAAGACCTCCAGCTGCAGTTTCAGGAGCTGTTTTCCGACTTGGATTCAAAGGAAGAAGTAGTGAGACTGTTTAAAAACCCATTTGAAGCAGTTGTGGCCAGTTGCCCAGATGAACTGCAGCAAAGCAAGCAAATGACCTGCTTAGGGACAAGTTCAAAGAAGGACTGGTGGATTTTAACCAGTTTTCGCCCAAGGAAGACTTTCAAAAAGTCAAAACTTTTGCATCAAGGTACCTTTCCACCTTTGGAGCAACATACTTGTGTGAACAAACATTTTCAGGAATGAAACACGTGAAGAACAATTTGAGAACAAACTTGTATGATGATAATTTCAGATCACTGTTGATATTAGGGACATCAAATCTAAAGCCAGAAATGTCTGCTATTTTAGGCAGCAGGAAACTATTTCGCCATTCCCACTAATACAGGTGTTCATGTTCAATGTGTTATTAAATAATAACTGAATAAAATAATATTAAATAAAAAATTAAAAACATCTATGTTTTGATTCTTTTTTATTTGCACTTCGAGTGTGTTGTCGGCCCCCAAACTGCTGTTTGATAGGTAATGCGCCCCGCGGGCTGAAAAGTTTGGAGGCCCTTGCCCTAAACAATTGTCTGCCCGAATATGATGCCAAAACTAATGGGAATGAAAAGTTACATGTTATTCCAAGGCGTTTGGGCCAGTTACACAAACCTGAATAGTGTGACTGCCCTGGCGTCACTCTCAGAAGACATCCCCTCTGAACTTACATCTGTCGAGGAAGCAACGCATGGTCCTCATCTAGCCAATTGGGTAACTACCATGAAGGAGGAACTCACCGAGTTGAAGGAGAAGGAAACCAGAATCCAGGTACCAAGACCTCACTACGAGAGGTTTATTCGTGAGACTGAGAAAAGGAACATTCACAATCAGCGGCTCAACCGGACCAAGCAACATGTAAAACTCAAGAGAGCTGTCACAAACGACGTTAATAAACCTTTTATGGAAGATTTTCAAAAATTCCACAGACAAATGACCATTAATGAGAAAATCCAACAGGCTGAAGAGGAATCTGATATAGAACCTGAGGAGCTTGATGACATTGACAAAGTTTGTAATGACCTCCAATCAATTGAGCAGATGCTTGCCTTTGATTTCTCAAAAAAGAAACAAGCTGACACGGAGAACTGGCTACTGCAGGCAAGGGTATTTGCCAATGAGGCGGCACTGAAGGGGAAAATAGAAAATGGTTCCTCAGCTCCCACATGCACAGTTGCAGTGCACACTGACCCTGTGATGGTGGTAGGCAGTGAAGTCAACCCTCCAACCAAGCAGTCTTAAAGGAAGGAGATTGCAAATGCAGTGGCGTCCCAGTTACCAAAACAGTAGGATGCAAATGCAGAGAACGATGCTGTGGAGTCGGCATACACAGAGAAAGGTTACTTTGGCACTGATCAAGGGGAGAGCGAGGATGAGCATGCCAAGAATAAACCAGCAAGACACAAAGTTGCTCGTACTTAAACTAAAGTTACACGGGGAAAAGGAAGGAACGCCCAAGAAGGAAAGGAAAGCACTGAAGGAACAGCTCACACCCTGCTTGCCAAGACAGACAAGATCAAGTACAAGGACTCCAGAAGGAAGGGGACAAAATGGCAAAACCAGCAAAGAATTCAAGAACTATGCACAATGATGGGACTTGTGCAAATGTGATGACTTTATTCTCAATATGTTGTTTTGTATTTGCTATATTATTTAAAATGCTAATTTATTTAGTTTAATGATGGTGTATGATTTTCAATGCGTTCGGTTTATGTCCCACAATTTGAAAGTAACATATGTTTCATGTGAGAGCTTACTTGTATGGGAGGTGTATGGAATCAATGGGAAGTCATCATTTGCCATGCGAAAAAATTCACCTGAAACGGGAATCGAAAAGAGGACATTTGGCCAATGCGTAGACCACTACGCTACCCTGGATCTCTAATTCGCATGGCAATTATACCGAGGTTCAAGGTACTAGATGTTGCGAAGTCGGAAGAAGGCGAAGAGTTGGCGGTTCACAATCAAATGCAAGAACTGCATGACCTTAAGAAATCGACCAATAACCTAGACCAATAACCTAGTCTGCCCGAATATGGTGCCAAAACTAATGGGAATGAAAAGTTACATGTTATTCCAAGGCGTTTGGGCCAGTTACACAAACCTGAATAGTGTGACTGCCCTGGCGTCACTCTCAGAAGACATCCCCTCTGAACCTACATCTGTCGAGGAAGCAACGCATGGTCCTCATCTAGCCAATTGGGTAACTACCATGAAGGAGGAACTCACCGAGTTGAGGGAGAAAGAAACCAGGGGCCAGGTACCAACACCTCATTACAAAGGGTTTATTCATTCATACCTTGGCAAAAATCTACAGACCCTGGCATGGATTTCCATTCCATGCCTATGCTGCGGTTTCCAAGTAAATAAAATATTCAATTGTTGAAGTGGTGCACTGTGAATTTCACCGCCGTTCAAGCGGGAGGCTTGGAATATCCTACAAGGGGAAGAGTAGTTTATTGCTGTCGATTGGGATGATTCCCACATTGAGACATAAGAAAACTGCGCATGGGTTGATGAAGGTACTACGTACTGACGTTTGGGATCCCAGGTGGGAAACATCTGTTGCCGTTGGTTCGAACTTTGATTTGTCGCTTGAGCAACCTAATATAAATATGTTGTTTATAATAACTGTTCTGTGTTGGAAAGTTTTCAAGTTTCATCTACAAAATTTAAGGATCCAACAGCCGGGATAGCTTTCGATAAATCTGCGTTTAATTAAAACGTCAACCTTTAAAACAATCTACAGACCCTGGCATGAATTTCCATTCCATGCCTATGCTGTGGGTTCCAGCAAATAAAATATTCAATTGTTGAAGTGGTGCAAACATTTGAGATTTTCGAGATAAAAAATTCTAGGAAAAAGCGAAGGATATACGGAAATTGAATGCAACAATCAAAAAATTTGTTTAGTCATTTATCTAAAAGTTAACAGTTCAAATCTATATCATGAGTGTAGGCAATTACACAAATGAAAACCCTCTCCACCAAATCCTTTCTTTTCTTATGGGAGTAAACGTTAGTAAAAGAAGGCCCACATTGGGGCCCCTATGGCATTTTTAACGTAACCTATGTTTAATCAGAAAAACACTTGGTTATAATTCCACACTTTATTTCAGGGGACCCGGATTTCAGCATGTCATGCCTGAAGATGGCATGACATGCTGAAACCCGGTCGTCTTCCTGAAATAAAGTGTGGAATTATAACCAAGTGTTTTTCTGATTAAATATGAAGCAGTTCCACCGAGTAACGCCGGAGACAGTGTCTTATAGTAACCTATGTTGCTCGCAATTGATTCCTTGGATTCTACAAACCATTGTATTCAAATTTTCAAGAAAATCGTTAGAGCGGTTTGCGAGAAAGGGTCGACAAACATAGGTACATACAAAGATTTCTCGTCAAATATAATATATTTAATTTCAACGTGATTTCAACTAATGATGGTTGCATCGTTATTTTGGTCTGAAAACCTGTTTTGTCTTACAGTATTTCCAATATCACTTGCCGATTTTCTCGTTCTAGCTTAAGAAAAATCCCTGTTTGTTTACTTTGATATTATCAATGATTGTTCAAATGTTAGATTGCATAAAAATATTATATGAAAACAAATTACTATCAAATTTTCTAAAACATATGCGCACGGTTACTTACGCTAATATAGTTATCGTACTGTCCCTTAACAAATCTTGCCGATCTTCGCTGCACAACTTCAAGTTCTTTATTTAGGTGATATCGTATGGATCCCATACACTGGCAGCATATTCCAAATGAGGTCTAACAAGGGAAAAGTAGCTGATTTCTCGTATATGTTCGTTCACATTTGATGAATCCCAGTCTACGATTAGCTTGACCCATTATTTCACGTGTTTACCCCAGGAAGATCATGTATCAGTCGAATATTGATGCTCCTAAATCATCATTTTCCACTTCGCTTTCCTCTTCGATCACTTTCGTGTTGAGATTGTATCCGTTGTACAACTCTTCCAGATATTCTTTACATCTCTTCACTTTGTCTTCATTTTCAATCAAAATTTTCTCCAATTCCATCCCTTATGTCATTGCATCTTTCACTCAGTTCCTTGAAGTGGTTTCTCACTATCCTATAGGCAGCTTTCACCTTTCCAAGTGCAAGGTTATTTTTTACGTTTTCGCACAGATTCTTCATCCACATCCCTCTAGTTTTCCAGGCTTTGCGGCTTATTTCGTTCCTTATTCTTTTGTAGTAAAGCTACCCTTCTTCAGTTTCGCATTCTTCTATTTTCTTATTTCTTCAATCAGCACTAAGACTTCCCCGGTGATCCATGGCTTCTTCTTGGAAACGTTTCTTCTTCCAGAAACTTCTTTTGCGGCTTCCTAGAGTCCACATTCAAATTTTTCCCAACGCTCTTCCGCTGATTTCTCATTCAGGTCTTCTCCTATGTCGTTTCTTACTGCTGTCTGAAATGCCAGCTGATGTTAAGCCTCCTTCAGTTTTTTGTACTTTCCATATATTCTTCTTTGTTTTCTTCAATTTCTTTAATTTTAGATGGCATTTAATCATCACTAAATTATATTTGTTGTCGATGTCTGCCCTAGGGTAGCGTTTGAAGTCCTTCACTTGGTTTCTAAATCTCTGCTTTACTAAAATGTAGTCTATTTGAAATGTTCTTTCCTCTCCTGGCATTTTACACGTGTGTCTTCTTCGGTTGTGATTTTTAAACAGTCTTTTGGCGACCACTAACTTATGTTGTCTGCAGAACTCCAGCAGTCTTTCTCCTCTAGTTTTTCCTTGTTCTTTCTGGAAAATACGGATTGGGAAACTTTGAGATTCCCATCCGTATTTTCCAGTTATTCTTCCACCTTGACCTTCGCCGACGATGGCGTTCCAGTCTCCTAAAATAATTATGTTTTCTTCTCCTTTCGCTTCTTTTATAGTTTCGTCGATATCTTCATGAAACAAGCCAGTTTAGGAAATGTGTCGAACCCAGCAAATGCTGTAAGCGTTAAATGGCAGTCAGTAATGTCCGAAAAGTAATTTATTCCACTGACAACTGGCACCTAAAATCTCTTGTTTACTGTTGTCAATTAATGCTGGTGTCGCTTGTACTGCTGTGGCTATCTTTTCCACAGAGGGAAACGTAGCTCCAAAAGGCAGCAAAACCTCTTTGGCCTTGATTAAAATTTGTATCTGCTATCCCAGTTCCTTCTAGGCCATGCTGGTCCTCTTACATTTCTTCGAAAACCTCTTCATCGGGACAAAGTTGTATGCCATTGGAATCAATGAGTTATTATTTAGAGAATAAAGCCGGGGTAAGGAGATTTGCTAATGGAATCATCAAACTTAGATAGTTGCCAGCACAAAAGGTATTAAAACCAACGTCATCATCAAAGATAACCCTTAACATACTCTCTTCAATCACTCTTAACACTACATCTCTTCAATCCCTACTCCCAAAATTTCGGACAATTTATGACGAATATTGCCATATTCCCATTTATTTACTCAAACTTCCCTTTCCCGCCCCAATTGTAGAAAATATCTGAATCTGAATGTAATGACACCTGATGATGATGCCTTGCATCAGAATAATATTGTTCACGAAAAATTTATCCTGTGGAATTTCATAGTTTTCCCTGCCCTCTTCATGAAGGAAATTCACACAATCAAGCCTTTTTGATACCATCAACTTCAATTCTAAATCCCATTCTCCTATACTTACAAAATTTCTCGATTGAAGAATTCATGGTCATATGTAAAGTAGTATGAATTGAATAATAGTGTTATGTACTGCATATAAAGTAATTTGCATTGATCTAATAAATTAGTATTTGGTAACATTGACTGATTCTCGTCAACACTATCAACGTCCAAGAAAAATGTACCAAACGGCTCTTGTTGGCTCATATAACCTTTCTAACCGTAGCTACGTGGGTAGCCGTAAATTTCTCGACTGTGGGAGTTTACCCACATTTCGCTGTATTTTAAACGACCATTAGTAGACACTCTTGGTAAATTCGAGTAAGCACTGCACTTTTATTCAGGCGACGCAGCTTTGCTGTTGCGTCTTAATTTCGATAGTAATATGCCAATTTTAATTCTTTGCACATTTTGGCATGATATTAAAGATACGAAAGCTAAAATATAGATCATACATGAGGTAAATTGAATAACATTAAGTCAAATTATCTAATTACCTGGCAGTATATAGTCGTTGTGGATAAAATGCTTGGAGCAAACAAACATGCTCTTCTTGACGCCCTTACCAATCTTCACTTATCTTTGAAACATTAGGGCTATAATAAATATTATTTATACGCCGAAAGAAAGATATTTAGTGGAAAAACTAAATAATAATAATAAAACAACAATTTGCTCTTATTATCAGACAAAATGGGACAGCTAAAACAATTATGGATGAAGAAATAACTTATCTAATCTGCTCGGCTTTTACCTAGCTTATTCCACTGAAATGACTAAAATCATGTGCCATCCCGATTTGTTTAAAATAACCTATTAATATATTTTGTGTGTATATGAACAATTTTCAGTCATCCTAAAAATTAATCAAACTGATAAATATCGGAATAATGCACAACGCCTAGGAATTCACAACACGTTTTATCACCCTTCATCAGCTCGGTAACCTTCACTGCGAGATTTCAAAGTACGCCACTAGTTAGCGTCTCTCTTGTCTGGAGTCTCGAATATCAACATACATGACGTATGATGTTTTTTGGGGTTAATACGACCGTGAAATAATGGGCCAAGCTAATTGTAAACTGGGATTCATCAAAAGAGTACTTTTACCCACATATATGATGCTTATCGCATTGTGGGCGAAGAGAAGATTAAGTAGGTTCTTTGAACCGCACTCTGCGATAAAATGTTTTGATTGTTGTAAAAGGTAAGAAACTTTCTATTATGAATGCACCCTTACTATGCGAGCCACTGGTGACTTGCATGGTATTGCGTAGACGTAGATGTACCCTACATACTAAAAAACATCTTTTAAACAACGTCAAATTTGGTTTTGGTAAGGGTATACTTTTTTTACGCATGGTAAAGGGATAAGGCAGGAACAGAAATATTTCATAGTTACCACTTCTAGTATAAAAACACCGTAGAACCTTATAAATATATAGATGCCTCAATGGAAGCAAACGTAAATGAAGAAAAAGTGGGAAGGATCTTTCAAATCTGTTCTTTTTCAAATTAACACGAATAATTCTTTTTTGTAAAAAACGCAGGTTTCAAGGAGTTCAAATAAGCGCCACCACAACAAAAAATGCCATAACTTAGTTTGGAATGTACTAACGCGTTATAAATTACCCTAAAAAAATTTAAAGGACATTTATTTCTGATGAAGTAAAAATTTGTCTGTGTTTGTCGAATTTTATTTGTCAGACTATCAATATGTTGTTGCCACTTTAAGAATTCACCAATGGTTACTTCCAGGTACTTTAAACTGGTAAACCCGTTCAATGGGCAAACAGCTATTGCATGAAGTTATCGGACAGTTTTCTTCATGATAATATAAAACTCAATTAAATTTTCAATTTGTTGGAAGCAAACCAGCGTCGCAAATTGAACAAATCAGACTGAATATCATATTTTACATCACCCAAGTTAATACCTTCATAATTTAAGGTGACATCATCGGCAAATGCTGTCACATGGCAATAGTGGAGCGTAGGCTTTCGCAGCGTGGAGAATATCCAGTTGTCTCTTTCGGGAGCCGCCGCGTGTGGAGCTTTGTCGTCCGAGCTTTCGCGGCCATTGCAGGCCGCATCATCAGGGTTAAAACATAAAAAGAAGTATCATCTCGGCTATTTATTGAGAGACATGCCCCCCTCCCTTGGCCTTGTTTGGCATTGTTTCTCGCGTCCCCGCTTACGACATGAGGTGGTGACTCATCCTGGACCCTCGGTGTTTTAGAGGACTCTCCCTCGGGTAGCGGACGGAGAATTCTCTTCCATGCGGCGCCGAGTTTAATGCCGTCGTCACGATTGAAATTGTTCGGCCGTTTTTCGATTTCGACTGCTTCCCGTATTAGCCTTGGGTAATAGCGCGGTTCCTTCGCTATTACCCGTGTCTTGTCAGTTAAAATATTGTGCCTGACGTCTGGACCTCCGGAGGCTGCGTACTCGGCGACTGCAGAATCCTTGGTGTTGCCATGGATGACCGTCCTCTGGTGTTCTTTGAGCCTGCATGCCACTGAGCACCCTGTTTGCCCGATGTATGTCCTTCCACATGAACAGGGGATCTCATAAACTCCCTCCGTTAATAAAGGGTGTAGCCGATCCTTAGGCGATGGTAGGACATCTTTGACTTTGGTTAGCGTGATAAACCGTGTCTCAATGTCTGCTTTCCGAAGTATTCGGGAAATGCGTTCGGAAATGCCGGCTACGTAAGGGATGGTGGCGTGCGCCGTCGCTTTGGGACGATCTTCATCGGAAATTTTCGCCTTCTTTTTGATGTTGCTCCTGACGAAAGACTCTGAGTAGCCATTCTTTCCAAGTGCTCTCACGATGTGATCCACTTCAGTTTTTAGTGAGGATTCTTCACACACCACCGTGGCTCTATGCACCAGCGTTTTGATGAGAGCAGCTTTCTGTTTGGGATGGTGGTGGGAGGCTGCGTGCATGTACCGGTCGGTGTGCGTCTTCTTCCGGTACACCGTGTGTCGGAGAGAACCGTTGGCACCTCTCTGCACCAAGACATCCAAAAAAGGCAGGGATCCGTTTTCTTCCATCTCCATGGTAAATTGAATGGAAGGATGCATGGAGTTTAGCTCGTCTTTGAAGGTTCTGAGTTTCTCCTCCCCGTGTGGCCATAACACGAAGGTGTCGTCAACGTAGCGGATCCAAAGGGACGGTATGAGGCTGCAAGACTCCAGGGCATCTTCTTCGAAGTGCTCCATGTATAGGTTGGCGCTGACGGGTGAGAGTGGACTACCCATAGCTGCTCCATCCTTCTGTTCGTATAAATCTCCGTTCCACAGGAAGAAATTATTTCGGAGGCAGAAGTCGACCATTTTTGGGAAGTCGGCTGGAAGTCCGAAGTTGACTAGTTTCCTTAAAATGTCAACGGTGTCCTTTATTGGCACTTTGGTAAATAGGGAAACGACATCGAAAGAGACTAATATGTCGTTCTCCGTGATCTTCAGCTCACTGATTCTGTGGATGAAGTCCTCGGAATTTTTCACGCCAGTGCGTCGATTTGAGTTTATAGCCCTGTAAACATGAGTTAAACAATTTTGTAGAGCATCTTCTGTCACCTTTCCACTTAAAAAAAACCATGCTGACTTTTGCTGAAGAAGCAGTTTTTATCGAGAAATTTAATTAATCTCGACTTGACTTGCTTCTCTGTAATTTTTGAAAATATCTTGGACGATAATTTAGTATACTTAATCGATCCCCTTTTTTATATAACGGCATGACCACCGCCATTTTCATCTCGTCAGGAAAAACATCACTGGTAAAACTTAGATTAAATATATGTGAAAGAATAGGAGCTAATTCGTTAATAACAAGTTTTAAAAGTTCACTGTTAACGTTGTCGTAACCAGGGGCTTTGCTAGCAAGAAAAGATCTTACTAATTTAGTTATTTCAGCAGGGTCGACTGGTTCTAGTTACATACCATATATACATTCCAAGCTATGTGAATAGCTTCAAAAATCAGCGACAAATTCAAGCCACTGTCATTACTATTATTATTACTATCGTAGGAGGGAACAAAATAGACATTAAATGATTTAGCTATTTTGAACGAGCAGATGCTATACCTACTACCGTCTATTTCCAGGCATATTTCATAAGGACTCTGTGGTATGCGGCCGGATATTTCCTTGAGTATTTTCCATTGCATCTTTGAGTTTCCATTTGCTCCTTGACATCTGTGCAAATAGTAGTTATTGGAAGCAATCCTAAGTTCATTTTTCAAATTATTTCTACAGTTAATAAATTTCTTTGCTAAACTTTCGTTTAATGGATGGCGTCTATGTTTCTTGAGCAGATAATTTTTCCTTTCAATAATGTTGAGAAGATGACTCCTTGGTTTTAATTTTTTTCTTGTGTCGTAATTATTGACTTTAATTCTTGATGCCGATATAGCACCTGTAAGTAAGTCATGAAATAACGAAAAAGCCGTTGATGCGTCTACTTCGTTTACAATCTACTTCAGCTATTTTGATTTTAAAATATTCATAGTCTATCTTAGTTTAGTCTATTTAGAGGTGATGCGTGCACATTTTATATAACCTAGCAAACAGGTGATCAATAAAGGTTCCTGTGATTCTCTTACCCTAGTTGGCGAGTCAATCAGACCCGATAATCATAAGGAGCTCATTAAGTTTAAGTAATGTTCAGAATCATTAGAAGGTACCATAATATTTATGGTGACATCACCAATGACATTTATATTACCTTTTAAACTATACATGAGCGGTTCAAATTCAGATAATAATTGTGCTATCGGAAAATGTTGATCTCTATAGAGAGCAATTAACTGTAATTCGAATTTTTCTGTCACCTGGACCAAATCAGCAGTGACAGCTTGAATTACATTAGATTACAGGGTGTCTACCAGTCAAGAAAAGTCGGGAATCCGGGAAAAAGTCGGGAATTTGTTAACGTCGGAAAAAAATCTGGAAAAGGTCGGGAATTCGCTGAAAAATAATCAAAAATCGGGAAAAATGGTTGCTTGCAAATCGTCAGGATAAAAATTGGAACGGCAGACATAGCATTACGAAATGAGATATTGTTTCCCTTTTTCTTTATTTGTCATTATCAAAGAGGTGTTATTTTAAACCTTTCTGGTCAGTATTTGTGAGTTCGTGACTTTCGTCGTCCGATTGCACTAGACATGGGCACCGTTTCCTGCATACCGCCGCGTGACAAATCGGCTCGGTCGGTTGCAGGTTGAAGATCGTATACTTCCCTCCTGCCCATGAATGCTATTTCGAAAGAATCTCCTTGGCTGTGGTTATTACAACGCTCCCAGAGATTCAGGCGATCCATAGATCGTACTCTAGTACGATTGTGACATTTTGCGTTTTGCCATACCTCTGAGGGTGTAACTCGATTAAATTCCACTAGAAATATTATATTTAAACGATCGCGTCCTAAGTTTCTATGCTGCGCATCATCATAATCGGGTGGGATTAATTAACTTTACTGTGGAATGTTTTTTTTCTCTCATCCATTCAGTAAAGCTTACCGTTTGCCATTTTGTTATTAGAATTTCCCATTGAATTTTGTTGCTTTTATACGCAAGCATAACGTCTTCGTGAAAAAACAGAGATCATCCCCTGGAAAGTAAAAACATTATATTACGTTTTGGTGTTTTTCCGGCGGAAGATGAGTGAAAGTTTCTCGTGTCTTCCACCGGGTCAAAGGCTCCATCTCCGCCGACGTTTCCGAAAACGACTCGTTTTCCATCTTCAGGGCTGTGAGGATGTCCCTGGCTCACAGCCCTGAAGATGGAAAACGAGTCGTTTCCCGAAAAGTCGGCAGAGATTGAGCCTTTGACCCGGTGAAGACCCGAGAAACTTTCACTCATTATATTACGTTGTCGCCGACGACGCCATACGTGCCGCCGCCGCCGACGAATGTGTCGTTGGCTCCTGGACGATATACTGGAGAACTCGCCATTTGCCAGCTAGTGCGGTGGAATGTCTTTGTTATTCATCTGATGGTGAGCTCGCTAGCTCGAAAGCCGCCGGAAAGTCTAGTTCATCTGTCGGCATGTGCGAGTTTGCAACAAAATCGTCCGTTTTTACTGGAGAACTCGGCATTCACCAGCTCGAGTTGAGTTGGTTCGTCAGTCTTCGAGTTGGTGTGTGCTCAAGAGGTGCCTTTGGTTGGACTGGCGACGGACATCATTTCATTCAAAGGCTCCTTTCACACGGGACGGCGCGAACCCGACCGCCGTGTACGGCGCACAGTGGTGCAGGATCCCTAATACTTGGTATTTATGAGTCTAGAAAAACTTTCTATATTGGGTTTTTGTGTATACACGTTGGATGCACCGATTGATGAATTCAAAACCATCTTAAGTAAGGACATATCGCTGTTGCTACTCCTCTAGTAGATAAGATAAAATGTTGCACTGGTAACAAGTGCATCATTTGAGCAGGCACAGCCTCACCTTTAATTCCCTCTAATGTAAGGTGTATTGCCCCTATTCTTGTTCTGACAAACGGGTTTTGTAACTGAAGGTGGGTACTATTTAACTGTTTATTAATATATTGCAAATATCATTTGCAAAATTATTTTTGTTATATAATTTATTGTTAAAAAATAAAGAAATTTTTTTTGAAAATTCACTTATATATTTTTGCAAAATAATTAATTTGTGAAAACATTAGCATCGAATTCGTGTCCAGAGATCGCGAAAAACTTTGTGCTATAATTTTTAGTGAAACGAGAATTTTAAGTTTGTGTAAATCCAAGTACTTGATAAAAATATTGCTAATACTTTTGTGAAAAAAGTAATTAGCGAAAATATGAACATCAAATTAGCATTCAGCCACTGAGGAAATGTATATTTGCTCACATTAAGCGTGATGTTTAAAATAAGAGTTAATTTAAGTAAAAAAATTGCCAAACGTTTTGCAAAAAAATTAGTTTACAAAAGTTTTGAATGTAAATTCATATTTTAGCGACCTCGAAATCCTATATAGACCAAATATCATATAAATTGAACATTTTTAAATCCAAAATACCAATTATTAGGGATCCTGCAGCGCTGTGTGGAGTGCCGTCGTGCATTCTTCAAAAACAGCCGTGAATGTCCCGGTACAGTCCATTTCGAGTATACGCCGTTTTAATTTCTAGTATTTTAATCATGAATGAAGTAGATACGGTGCTGTGCTTGTCTTTTAATAATGAGGATATAATAAGATGGCCAATTCCAAGTGAAAAATTGGACGGGACTGGGCATTGAACTATTGACCGTCACGATGACACATTAAGAAGTTAGCCATTTTGGTCTGGAATTTTAAAATTTTTGTCTTGAAAAGTCTTGAAAAAGTCTTGAATTTCTTTTTCATATATTAGTAGACACCATGGATTAGCAATCAATTGTACTTTGCACACAAACAATAACACCTCTAGCTCGACTACTACTACTGCATTGGGCAAAATATTTATAACCTATATGTTTGTAATGGTGAAGTTCATGTTCACAAACCCATATTTCACTCAGTATGATTATACTCCGTAAATAGGAAAGGCCATGTAGATACGTTTCAAATGTATCAAAGTTTGAGCTAAGACTACGGATATTTTGATGAACAATACATAATAACTTACTATTAGTGTAATCTGACATTCTTAATTTTATAAAAAAATTATATCGTCCAAACTCGTTAACACAAACACTGGTTCTTTCTCAGCTTTTGGCCTACAATATCCACAAATATTTATAGCCTTTCTCTTCCTAATCAACAGCCCTTGCAGAACTTTTCTCTTTCCAGGACAAAGGGCTTCGTTAATGTAGAGAGGGGTGGGTGTCACATCGAGGTTCAGTTGCCGCGTTGAGAAGTCCCTCTTTACTCTTTACTTTTTGCCAGGAGATGTTCCTTGACGTGCTGACGGAGGCTAAAGGTGGGTCGTCTATGGTGTGAATCTTCCCCGCCAAGATGGAACCACGGTCGATGACAGTCGGCGCTATATGATAGTAACTAAGTGAGCTGATTAACCTCCAAATACGGTCTCCCCTCGGCCACCCTCCCCTACATCACCCTTGCCCCATTCCTAAAATTGCAACACCGCGGCAGTTTGTCTTGCTTGCGCTGTGTCTAGCCAGCCACTGTATTCTCCCAAGCAGTCGCGGGCGTGAACCGTCAGCCATTCCTTCTCCTTGCCTGCCGGAAGTCGTCATGAGCATTGATCATCATTTTTTATTTCGAATCCGGAGGATATTTATTGGAAGCCTCGCGGAAGCGTTAAAGAGGTCGGGGTAGAGTTCAAGAGGTCGGCAATAGAGGAGTTATGAAGTTGCTCTCCAATAGCACATCACTTTTGTGGTGATTAATTGGTATTTATCATTTTTTTTATCGACTGAGTGTAAGTTTTGACGGATCAACTCCATTCACAGTAATCCCTCTCCCTAATGGGGGTAGATGTCTGCACAACTTTTTGATACCAGGTAACGCGCAATAACGTTTTGTTAAAACATTCGAATGTGTAGTAGATTCCTGCTTTTGTCATTGATATTGAAGTGTCATACGTTACTCCAGGACGGGATTTCAGAGAGGAGTCAGTTTTCTGTTCCCTCTGTAGAATACCACAGATTATTCTAGGCAAAATTGGAGTAAAGTATTAATCAACATGGCAAAAAAACCTTGTAGTAGGCATACCTTGATATCCATAGCTGGGCAGAAAAGCGTTAATCCGTTAATCGTTAATTAACGAAGTTAACATATTGCTTAACGATTTAACTTTTAAGTTAAATCCAAAAACTAAAACGGTCTTAGTAACTTCCGTTAACTTTTAATTCCGTTCATTTAAGTCCGTTACTTTTGTTCAGAGCTTTCTGGATTGCCATGTAATCACTTGTTGAAGGAGTTGTGTTGAGAATGTAATCTAGAGAACTCAGCGTTTGTACTGCAATCAGACTTTTACACAACTTTTACAGACACAATTTACACAGTCAAGGCTCACGTTTGCACCCTAAACAATCTTAAGCAACACATGAGGAGAACGCATCCATCTAAATACGTTCAATTTGAAGAAAAAGTAAAGGCAGGATCAACTCGCGGGAAAACGAAAACCAAGGCTTCTTCAAGAGCTGTGGATTCTTATGTCAATAGGACTGGCAATAATTTTTTCACCATCTAATAGCAAAAAACTATGCCATCAAAATATTGGTGAATCTTTTGGTATCGCAGTTACCGGTATCGGCGTATCCCAAGGTTTCTATTTCCACAATCAAATACAAACAGCGTCAGGTCCAACTTTTCTGACGGAAAAGTTGGACCTGACGCTGTTATAGTATATTACTATGAAACTCCATACCTCATGTGTATAAGTCTACATTACCTAAGCTATACTGTTTATTAAGTATTTTTGACCATGAAATTATTATTACGTTCATTGAAATTAAAAATACCCGAATGTTAAGTGGCATATAATTCAAAATTGCCTACTATTTCATATAGATTTTTAACTTTAACGGATAACTTTAACTCGCGTTAAATTTTCATCAAGATAACGATTTAACGATTAACGAAGTTAACTTTTTGAGTAGCTTTTAATGCATTAACGAAGTTAATTTTTGGATTAACTTTGCCCAGCTCTGTTGATATCGTCTCGGCTGTAACGGAAATATATATTTGTAAACTCGACATTGTACTCTCTTTTAACATACGTTAAAATCCAAAACTTGAGTAAACGTAAAAGTCACACTATCTCGTTCCCTATCCATTAATTCCCCATTCCAAAAACCTTATAGATCCTGCTATGATGGTAAATCTGCTTCTCTAAATTAAACAGTTTTTGTAATTGGCATAAGTTTTATGTATCCTAAGAGACAAAATTCGGGTATCATTCAACTTGTAATTTCATGTTCTTATTTTTCCATCGATCGGCAAGCTCTAGGGGTCAATTAGGGTCAATTTCCGGAAGCATAACATTATTATAAAAATGGAGAAGTTTCTTCTCCATACGATCCTTACAAAAAACGTCATCCCTGTATATTATTTGAATTTAGCATTCAATAGGAGTCCAAGCTATCAGATCGCATAAGGAGTAGCGAGAAACATGTAGCTGCCCATGAATTTGGTAATAGTATTTGTGATTTTTTTTAGTTTTACGTTTTCATCGAAGCAAAAGCACTTTATATCCTCTGCTGCCTGTTGTAGAGTAATTTTTCAGATGATTTTGGGCATTTTACTTCAATAATGCCGCCACCGCTTGTTTTTCCGTCCGGTAATGCCGCTAAAAACCAGTGATCTGGATCAACATGAAGACCACACGCAAAAACTTTACTTCCCGTAAGCTCTTCATACTTCTTAATTGCATTACGTTCATTGAGGGAGCCGTATCTAGTTGCTTCATTTCCAAAGGGCTTGGCATACAAAAGTCTTTTCACAACAGGTGCCCATTTAGAATTTTTCCTTCTACACACAATTCCAAAATTCGGAGACGTCAATCTATTTCGTCTTTCATCAAACCATTTCTCACATTCGCGTTGGCCTCCTGTCTCCCTCTCTATCGCTTCTATTGACTCCCTATCACCTTCATTTTAGCCAAAAGTGCCTTGCTTTCTCCTTCCATTTCCTCTTCCTCTAAGTCCAATTTTTGGCAATAATCTCCATATCCCTTGGATTCATTTGACGTACAACCTACCGTAACTTAGACATTTTCAAAAGACATTTCCGAGCTGACTGCAGGCGTTTCAGCCTCCGCTCTCCTAACCGGTGGACAGTTTTGTAAGGGCTTTTTCGACAAATCGTTTCTCACGTAGTGTAATGCCACATGGGTCCCAGTTGGAAATCAAGCCCGGCACCCTGAACTCGATGAGAGTACGAACCTCTTTTTCCGCGGTTCACATGCTTTCCACCCACAAACTGTGCCACTAAAGACATAAAAGTCTCAGTAAGGTTACTGGTATCGTTTGTCACTAACATATTTGACTTTCTACTGAGTGGTTTTAATGAGTCATTGACCTTTCCTAGGGCCTCCATTTCCTTTCCTATAAAGATATTTTCCTTTCTGTCCTGGTCATTGCAGAAGTACGCTTTACTCTGTGAGTGACTGTTGAAAACATGTAGCGGCCCGTTTTTGAGATTCTCAACCAGTGATTCATTGCCGCACTTTTCTGTGGCATGTTGGAAAATTGCCCCTTGAGCTGATCTTTTTAGTCTCATGATTTTGTTCTTGTTTAACACCTGCTTTAATTCATCTACATCTACATAATACCCTGCAAGCCACCATAAAGGTGTGTGGCAGGGGGTCTCACCAAAAATGCACTACATAACATGCATAAAAAAGGATTAGTACTTGTATAGGTTCTGTTCAAAACTACGCTATTTAAAATAAAAAAAAGCAAAGCATACATGCAAAAACATGCTGTTAGTTGGGTTAGCTTCAAGTCCTTATACCAACGTGCAGCTACCACTGTTATCCATTGCTATACTCGTACTGGATATATTTACCTTTATTCATATCCCTAATATCACGAGGAAAAAAGGACATTTTTTATCTGTCAGTTCGGCAATCTATTTCTCTAATTTTGTGATTATGGTCCAGTCTACCATAGTAAGTTGGGGTCCGCAAAATATTTTTAACATCATCACTGAAAATATGGTCTTGGAATGTATATAAGAGATTAAGTCTAAATTTCAACCTGCGATCTGACATGATTCCCATTTCAATTCATTTAATAGACTGGTTACGCTAATATAATTATCGTATCGTCCCTTTACAAATCTTGCCAATCTTCGCTGCACACATTTAAGTTTCGTTGGGATCCCATACACTGGCAGCATATTCCGAATGAGGTCTTACAAGGGAAACGTAGCTTATTTCTCGTACATGATCGTCACATTTACCCAGTACTATTTTGACGAATCCCAGTTTACGATTCGCTTGACCCATTATTTCACGAATGTGTTTACCCCAAGAAAGATCATGTGTCAGTCTTATTCCAAGATATTTAATGGATTCCACGTTTGTTAGTTCATTATTAATTATATTGTAAGCGCTAGAAGGAGAGCTATTCTTTTTCCAAAAATTCATTAAAAGACATTTTTTAAAGTTTAATTCTAACTGCCATGCATCACACCAATTTTAAATTGCTTGTAGGTAAATATTTAAGTATTCTTTATCGTTTGGGCATAGAATTTCCCTGTATACTACTGCGTCACCGGCAAATAGACGAAACTTATGAAGGATCTCAGTTTTTCCCGGCGAATAGACTGGAAGAAGAGTTCTCGGGTTTCCAACCGGGTCCAAGTGTTTTTAGGCACCAACGTTTCGAAGGCTAAGTCCGCCATTCACCCTGAAGACGATGGCGGACATAGCCTTCGAAACGTTGGTGCCTAAAAACACTTGGACCCGGTTGGAAACCCGAGAACTCTTCTTCCAGACGATGCTTACTTTTTACCACCTTATGGATATCATTTATGTACAAAAGGAATAAGAGTGGACCTATCACACTACCTTGTGGGACACCCGAAGTGACTTTAATTGCCAGTGAGGTAACACCGTCCAAAACAACCCTTTGCACCCGATCATGCAGAAAATCTTTTATCTATGATATAATGTTACTGTCTAACCCATAAGATTTTAATTTCAAAATTAGTTTGCTATGAGACACCTTGTCAAAAGCTTTTTTGAAATCAAGAAATATAGCATCCACTGGAGTATTATTTTCGCCAGAAACTAAAATATCGTGGGAAAAGAGAGCAAGTGGATTTTCATACGATCTGCTCTTTCGGAAGCCATGCTGAACATTGGACAATAAATTCTGGCTAATTAGGTGTCCCATGACTGAACTGACAATTATATGTTCTAGGACCTTGCATGAAATGGATGTGAGGGATATAGGTCTGTAGTTAGATGACTGCTCCCTATCACCACTTTTAAAAAAGGGTGTTACATCGGATGCTTTCCAGTCCCTCGGTACGACGTGTTATATTACTTCAAGACGTAAATACTACTTCAAGGTAGGGGGAAATTTCGGAGGCTAACTCTCTATATACGCGGGAGGGAATTTGATCAGGGCCAGGAGATTTGTGCGAGGTTATATCTTTAAGTAACTTTTCAATACCATTGCAGGAAATATTAATTGGTTGCATCAGCCGCTTTAAGAAGTCAGGTAACACGACAGTTGAATCCCCGGAAGGTGGGTTAAAAACGGTTTGGAAGAAGGAATTTAGCAAGTTAACTTTGTCAAGAGTGTTTGTGGCCATTTCACCCCTATCATTTTTAAGTGAATGGACGCCAGACTTATGGCTTTGCACTTCCCTTATGTACATCTACATCTACACGATACTCTGCAAGCCACCGCGAGGGTGTGTGACAAGGGGTGAAGATCACCAAGCATGCACCAATAACATGCAAACCAGAAACTACACTGTCTCATGCAACTTGATTGTTAGCATCTACAGCATCTAAGGGGTTAATACATGCATCATGCACTACAGAATACTCTATAATATTTCCTCTGATTGTCCCTTTGCTATGCTGCCTATTCTGTTCTCTTATAGTACGGGGAAAATGTAATTTTGAATCTATGGGTACGACAATCTATCTCACTAATCTTATTTGTCTGGTCGAATGTAGCAAAATACGCTGGTTTTTTTAATTATTGCCTAACATCTTCAGTAAAGCTATCCGATTGAAATTTCTCTAAAATATTGAATCTGTACTTCAACCTACGCTTTGATAATGATTCCCACCCTAATTATTTTATTAATTCTGAAACGCTAATCAACCTTTATACGAACCTAGCTGCTCTACGCTGCACACTGTCTAGTTCTCTGATCAAACATAATTCATTAGGATCCCATACACTGGCTGCATACTCAAGGTGGGGACTAACTAGTGAAAAATAGCGTAGCTATTTTGTCTCCTCATCACATTTCCTATGTACTCTTTTTATAAATCCTAGCTTTCTCTTCGCTCGGCCGCATATTTCCCTTGTGTCTTCCCCAGGATAAATCCTTAGTGATTGTTACACCTAAATATCTTATGGTTTCAACGTTTTCGATTTTTGTGTTACTAATTTTATAGGTACGCTCTATCGAATTATTCCTCCTCCAAAAATTGATAGCTACACACTTTTTAAGGTTAAGTTCTAACTGCCATTTGTCGCACCACTCTTGAATTGCATCTAAATCCTTGCTAAGCGATTTCCTGTCCTCTTCTTTTGATATACCCCTGTAAACTACCGCATCGTCTGCAAAAAGTGTAAGCTTACTACTAACTACGGTACCCAAATCGTTTATGTATGAAAGAAATAGAAGCGAACCTACTTACGCTACCCTGGGGAACTCCCGATGTGACTTTGATTGTGTCCGACATGATACCATCTATGACAACCCTCTGCTCTCGCCCACTTTTACCCAACATACAACGTCTTTATTTATACCAAAACTCACCAACTTCAAGATTAATTTATCACGAGGAACTTTATCGAAAGCCATTTTTAAAATCTAAAAATATCGCATCAAGTTCAGTACTGTTTTCACCGTGGACTAAAATATCGTGTATGAATGAAGCTAATTGTGTCTCGCAAGATCTACCTTTCCGTAACCCATGTTGGCTGTTTATGAGCAATCCCTGAATATCCAAATGCCCTATGATCGAACTGACTACAATGTGCTCAAATATCTTGCAAGAGATAGACCTGAGTAAAATGGATCTGTAGTTACTAGGTTTTTCCCTATCACCGCTTTTAAAAATAGGTGTAATGTTAGCTACTTTCCAATCCTTGGGTACTGTGTGGTTCTTTAGTGTTTTGTTGAATATTATTTCTAGATATGGGGCTATTTCAGAAGCTAATATTTTATATACTCTGGAAGGAATATGATTGGGGCCTGGTGATTTGTTTTCACTGATGATTTTTAACTGCTGCTTTATTCCGCGACAAGAAATTTTTATTTCGGCCATTTGCTCAATGAAACTGTTCGGCGGTGGTTCTACAGCGTTGAGTGACGATGAGTTGAATACGCTTTGGAAGAAGGTGTTCAAAGTATTGGCTTTTTTTACACTGCTGGTGACTCTGATTCCTTTATCGTTTGTGTGTGCGCTGTGGACCTATTTCCCTGAGTCTCTCTCACAGACGACCAAAACGCTGTAGGATAGATATCAAAATATACTCCTAACATCTTGCTCTTGAAATGTGATAACGTTTTCCGACCTGATTTCCTTGCAAATGCTCTCGATTTTTTATAGTTTTCAACTAGCACATTTTTTTCCTCTACCGATAGACCCCGTCCTTCACTTTTCATCCTAGCGTGGCATACCCTTTGTCGCTTCAGTGATTTCCTAACCTCCGCGTTATACTTTTTGTTGTTTATAGTTATAGTTTATATAGTATAGTATATATAGTTATAGTTTATAGTTTATAGTTACAACTTTTACTCTGTATTATCACTAATATACCTACTTGGTATGTATTTATTAACTGCGTCACGGGTGATCTCAAGAAATTCTCTCCATGAATCCTCTGTGTTTAATCCTTTGCTTTGTTCGCTAAATAAATTAAACGCTTCCTTTTATTCCTCTTTCATCCCGTCGTAATTAGCCTTGCCAAATAAGACACCCTCCTCCTTGGTTTATAATGTCTTTCAATACAATACGCCTACAATAAATTTCGCATGCACTCTTTTATGATCACTAATTCCCGTGTCTGTAACTGTATTTAGAACTCTTTCGGGTATATTTGTTGCTAATAAGCCTAGAATGTTGTTTCCCCTGGTCGGGGATGTTACTAGCTGTTTAAAGAATGTGACGTAAAGGTGTTCAACATTGATTCGCAGAGTTCCTTATCCTTACCTCCTGTAATGAAACTACACGTATTCCAGTCTATCGAAGGGAGATTGAAATCACCGCATACTATTACTCTATCATTGTTCCGAGAAAGTAATGTACCTATCTCTGACTCTAGTTCCATCGACGTCTGCGTCCGGTGGCCTGTAATATACACCCACATATATCTGTTTTGCGTTGCAACTTTTACTTTTAACGGAACACCAAATACTTTCTACATTTCGCTCTGAAATAAGTTCACTTCTACTGACATACGGGTCCTTCACAGCTATAAATACTCCTCCTCCGTTTCTACTTACTCTATTCTTTCTACGACTCTATCCTACGTATGAACATAATACTTTTGGATTTTCTTTTGTTTTTCTTTTGAATTCTGCAAATGCATTAATAAAGGTTTGTCTTTGCAGTGGATTTTGAAATTTTATAATTTTCAATTATTGCATTACGCTAATCAGTGGGCATATATTTACTAATTCTTTTCATTTTAATCAGACATTTCTTGGTTTGCGCGTAGATTTATATTTTCACGGTGGTGGAAGTGGGGGAGTGGATGAGGGTGGAGGTTGGGGTTTCTCGATTTTTCTTTTGGTTCTCGAAATAACTGGAAGCCAGGATGAGCTTACCATTTGTTCTTGGTCTCCATTAAAGTTTCTTGTATACTTCCTAATTTCGAGAACCTCTCAAACCTCGGTATATTTAACCTCGCCTTGAAATGTTTTCCCTTGCTATGACTTCTGCGTTGGTCACGTCGATTTCGTGTCCTTCGGCGGCGTGTTCTGCGACCGCTGATTTCTCAAAGTGGCCCAGTCGAATGGCAGCTGCATGTTCTTTTATTCTCGTCCGTATTGTTCTGCCCGTCTCTCCTACGCACACCTTGTCACACGATCGGCAGCTTAATTTGTAGACTCCTTCCGTCTCTAATATATCTTTTTCTTTTACGCTGCGTAAGAAGTCATTAATTTGCCTTCGAGGTTTGAATATAGATCTTATGTCATACTTCTGCAAGAGTAAGATCTTATCGGTGGTCCCTTTGA
Organism: Platycnemis pennipes; assembly: GCA_933228895.1. Lineage (NCBI taxonomy): Eukaryota > Metazoa > Arthropoda > Insecta > Odonata > Platycnemididae > Platycnemis > Platycnemis pennipes. The sequence continues at coordinate 149,488,304 of OW121850.1, forward strand.
TGTAAGACAGGTATGCTTTTTTCATGTTGACATTTTCTTCGTCCAATGGTCGAGGTGAAGATTTGTGTCGCGAAATTTTTTTTGTATTTCTCTCCTTTCGTACCCGTTATTTACGAGGAATTCTGTTATTTTATTCAATTCGTCTTCTCTGTGGTGTTCATCGCTCAGATTGTTTGATCGGTGGATCATAGTGGCCTCTAATTTGTGGTGGATGGTGATGCGAACTGGCTAGAAGGTATCTGTTGGTGTTGGTTGGTTTCCTGTATACTGAATGGCCCAGGGTCCCATCTTCTCTTCTCGTAACGAGGACATCGAGGAAGGGGAGCTTCCCGTCAATTTCTTCTTCTCTCGTGAATTGGATGTTGTCGTCTATTGTATTTAGACAGTTGTGGAATTCTTCTAGTTTTTCTCTGCCATGTTTCCATATGACGAACGTATCGTCTACGTATCTAACCCACATTGATGGCTTGTGAATGGCGTTTTCCAGCGCTGTCTTTTCGAAATGATCCATATATATATTTGCAACAGCCGGGGAGATGGGAGATACCATTGGTGATCCTTCTATCTGTTCATAGAACTCTCCTTTCCACTTAAAATAGGTATTTTATAAGCATATCTCAGCCAAATTCGTCGTATTGACGTCAAATTTGTCCCTGATGATCCTGATGGCTTTTTCCGTAGGTATCTTGGTAAAAAGAGACAGTACATCAAAACTGACTAGCATGTCTTCGGGTCCTAATCTTATGCCGCGGATGCGATCGAGGAAATGCTGAGCGTCTTGACGTAAGATTTTGCCTTTTCAACCTCGGGTTGCAGCGTAGACGAGATGTATTTGGCTAATTTATACGTGGGGGAGTCTATGGAGCTGATGATTGGTCTCAGAGGGAGTCTTCTTTATGTCAGAGAGTTCGTCCCTGCGGAGCAGCTGGTTTTTCCAGGGGCTGTGCACTTCTGCGCACTTTTGCCCTTTGTTCCTATTATGTGTCTTCCTAGACCACTTCTTTTTTACCTCCATGATCTTTGAACACCGATCTCGTTTTCTGGCCGTCTGTGTTCTTCTTTATGTATCTTAGGTAATGCGTTGATATAAGGTGTCTTCAGATCTTGTGGCGTGTGGAATTTCCTGATTTGCGGGGAACAAAGAACCATTGCGTTTCGCATGATCTAGCTTTTCGGAAACCGTTTTGGTTTTTTAATAAAAATTTTCTCTATCCAAGCGTCCCATAATCGAACTAACTATTATATGTTCCATTATCTTACACGATATCGATGTTAATGAGATAGGTCTGTAGTTGCTAGAATCTTCTCTGTCGCCGGATTTGAATAAAGGTGTAATATTAGCTATTTTCCAGTCCTTGGGAACCATGTGCTCACACAACGATTTACGACATATTATTTCTAAGTAAGGAGATATTAAAGATGCTAGTGTTTTATAAACGCGTGCCGGAATTTGATTAGGGCCGGGGGATTTATTGGTGTTTATGTTTTTTATTTGTTGCTCTATACCGCGAGGCTCAATAGCGATTTCAGGCATCGGATGTTTGAAGTGTGTATTTAGTGGTTCAATTGAATCTAAAGTGCTGGTAGTTAAACACTTTGGAAATGTGTTTAACTTATTAGCTTTTTCAAGACTATCATATATTTTTCCTCATTATCATCCAAAAGCTTTTTTTACAGTAGATTTATTTTTTGAAGTATTCGTACATACGACCAATACGCATTAGGATTTTCATTCAGATAGTTCCATAGTTCCAATAGCATGGCAAATTCTCTGTCGTTTTAAAGATTTCCGTACCGCCGCGTTATACCACCGTGGCTCTGCATTCATCTTTTTTAATTTACTCGGTATATGCATGTTAACTGCTGAGTGAATAACTTCTAGGAATATATACCACAAGGTCTTTGTATCTTTCCTTAAACTTGCTTCTTGAAATTTGCAGAACGAATTTTGCAACTCTCTTTTCATTCCATCGTAGTCAGCCCTATCGAAAAAGTACATTTTTCTCTTGGATTTGTTATTTTTGTCAGTTCTATAAGAAAATGTTGCATTTATAATTCTGTTCTATAATTCTCAAAAATACACTGATTCCATCATCGGTACTTATATTTACAAGCTGTTGGGGTATATTTGTTGCGTGAAGATCGAGAATATTTTTTCCCTGGTCGGGGCTGTTACTAGTTGATGAAGTGCATGAGAGGAAAAGGTGTGCAGAAGTGTCTCACAGAGCTCTTTGTCCTTCCCCCCGGTGATGATGCTACACGTGTCCCGGTCTATGGATGGAAGATTGAAATCCCCCCCGATGATGAAGTGACGGTCATCTTTGTGTTGAATTAATTTCCTTATTTGATTTTCTAGTTCTAATATTAAATTTATGCCTGAATCCGGTGGTCTGTAATATGCACATAGGTAAATCTGTTTTGCTTGAGGACCTTGCATGGAACACAAACCGGTTTCTATTTGACAATGAAGTATAGATTCCTTTCTGCTAGTAAGACAATCCTTCACGGAGATAAAAACTGCTCCTCCTGGTCTTCTGACTCTACCTTTCCCGTAAATTTTGAATGATTTCGGGAATATTTCATTATTTACGATATCTTTCTAAGGCCAGCACTCAGTTCCTATAATTACATCTGCTTCGGTGCATTCGATGAATTGATGTAAATCTGCTAATTGTGTTCCAAACTTCGACAATTTACTACGACCACAGTTATAACGCAAGTTTTTAGAATAACAGTCGACTTGTTAAAGCTATTTTTATACGTTTTTTCGAGCTTATGTCTAACTGCATCATTCAAATTTTCTATTACTGGCTTCTCAAAAAACTCGCATACCTAATGGCTTTTTTCAATTCTTTACTTTCATAACATTAACGCAATTTGGTATTTAACACCCCACTAGCTGACTTACTCTCTGCCCTACTCTTTATCCTAAAAATGACCTATAATGCTCAAATAGCCTATTCGTTACATGCCTAGACTCCTCGGCCGTGTAATGAACCCCAGAGCGATGAAGGGGGTTCCTCAAAGAACGGAGCGTTGGTCGAAGGTCAACAAAGTTGGCTCCGATGTCCTTACAGGTAACACGGAGTCTCTCGTTTATGCCTTCTACTCGGCTCCAAACAAGAGGTCCCCCCCGATCAATCCTCGGGACAAGACTGCATATCGTGAGCTCCACTTCGACGCCCTCGGCGACCCTCACTTCTGAGTTCGGTTCCCTGTAGGAACGTAGATTCTCCTCCGATCCACAGTCTGTGGCGTCGTTGATGCCTACGTGGGCCACAACCCGCAATATTGAGCACTTGGTGCCAACTGCACCAACCGTGGTAGGAAATCGAAAATGTTTGGACAAAATTCAAAAATAGCTTTTTTTGAGATATGGACTTGAAACTTCGCACATATACTCACAAAAGATAGCTGATTAAGGAATAGTACGTTATTTGCGACGATTCTAAACCGTTAGCTAGATACAGGGGCTCAAACATGACCAAATTTCCAGAAAACTCCCGACGTCCTTTTTCTCCGAATAGCTTCAAAGTATGTTGATGGTGTCGGGAGTTTCTTACCTTTTACAACAATCAATACATTTTATCGCACAATGTGGTTCAAAAAACCTACTCAAGGTGGCTCCATCGAATTATGAAGTAGATATCATTATTGTGAAAATTTCAGGACACACTCAGGGCCGGATTTAGGAGTATGCCACCTGTAGGCTAAATCCATTTGCCGCCTCCCCCCATTTTTAGAGACTCACAGTTAATAGACTCATATGTTATACATATTATACATTTGTTTTATACAACAAATGATAGATTCAGTTATTCAAATGTCATTGTGCTGAAGAGTAAAACTAAAACCACACAAAAAATAGTTTCTTACTAAATGCAATGGTGGGTGGCGTTACTTTGTGGAACTCCTTCATGGTGATCACAAGGGAAAAAAATACTTTGCTGGTCCACAGGATATGATTTATTGCGACCGGTTTCGATACAGCGTATCATCATCTGGCAAATTTTACAGGATAGTACATGGCATTTATACACTTGAAGCGGGCGAAAAGGCGGGGGTGGGGGGAGAAAAGGGTGGCGGGATCCGGAAGGGAATCAGGGGTCGGGGGGGAGGGGGGGGGGGAGAAAGGAAAGGGAAGGTTAGTTTGAGGAAGTATGAACCGCTGATGGATCTTCACTGCATGAGGTAAATGAGGGTGGGTGGTGGTGTGCGGCAGGAATGAGCTGAAGGGACACATTAAGGAGAGGTGAGTGGTGTCTGTGATGGTTTCGCGGAAAACACATTAAACAGGGGTGAGTGGTGAGAATACAATTGCTCATTAACTAGTGTGACGTCGGGTAAGGTTTGGCCCACAAAAATTTCCAACTGCTCGAGTGCGTCAAGCCTTGGGCCGTTATTTTCTCTGTGGAGGATTATTGGTTTGAATTCGCTGGTGTGGTTGGAATCCAAGAGGTGCTTGGCAAAGTGTGAGGTGTGGTTGTTGTTAGTAAAACATGAATGATGTTCCTTGGCCCTGATGTTGAAATTCCGTCCAGTTTTCCCTATGTAGCAAGAATTGCAGTCATTACATTTAAGTTTATATACTCCGCTGTGTTTTCCAGCACTTATTTTGTCTTTAGTGCTCCCTAACAGTTTGCCTAATGTGTTTTTACTATAGAAGGCTGCTTTCATTTTGTCTTTCGGTAAGAGGTTTTCGGTTATGGTGGATATACGGCCGAGATACGGGATTCTGTGCCATTTCTTATTGTCATCTTTCACTCTTTGGGTGTAAATAAGGTTGACTGCGAGTCGGTTGAGTTTTTTGTGATATAGTTTGGTGATAAGTTCTTCGGGGTACCCGTTGTTGGATGCAATTTGCTTGATTGTGTTTAACTCCTCCATCTTGTTGGAATTTGACATCGGGATCATACATAGCCTGTGAAGCATGCAATGTATTGCAGATAGTTTGTGGGAGATATGGTGTCGTGAATTTCTGTGTAGTATTCAAACCAATACTTTACTTCACTAGTCTAGTTTCTTACTGGTTTATTTGTTGACATTAAAAAGATATATCATATACAGTTTACCATAATAAAAACATGATTAACTGTAAAAACACAATATAGTTGAATGTTTTGGCTTTAAGTAGGCTTGTGGCTTTTGGCAAGTACATTCTATACTTTCGTATATGTTCAAAACAACATAGTTTTCTTACGAGATTTCTTAATGGCAAACTCGTTAATAATGTCCTCAAATGAAAGTTTTTTTGTTGTATTTGCCTCAATACACAGTAAAGAAAGTGAGTTTAACCTTCTTTCAGAAGTACTAGTTCGTAGGCAATTCTTAACTCTTCTAAGGCAGGAAAAACTACGTTCTCCAGCGCAATTCGTAGCAGGTATGCACAAACTTACCCTTAAAGCGATGTCCAAATGTGGGTACACATCTTATAGGGAATTAAATCTTAGAAATTACACAATTTCTTGCAACGATTTTCCAGGTGGTTGGTCAATCTCCACACTACAGTGCTTTTGGAAGTGGATGCACTCTTCAGTAAAATCAGAATCCAAGTCATTTGTGTAGATGCTGTAAAGATTGGTTGCCTTCTTTCTCAATTTCTCTTCCATGTCTCTCTGATCAGTCTTGTTATCACACAACTGAGTTAAGACGTAAAATGTAAAATCCGTCTTGAAACACGTTATAGGCCACTTTTCTTTTCTTAAATTCACAAACGAAAGAGTCTATAACTGGTAAAACGTAGTTGTTTTAAGATCATCCCTCTCGGTAAAGTTTACTTCACCACTTCGGTCTTCGTCAGCCCAAACTTTTCTTTTTAGTTATCTTTTGTTGTCTTTTTCATAAGATGTAGGTTTGTTAATATCCAAAGCCAATTTCTCGAAGTAATCAAAGTGGTTTCTCTGTTCCATGAAGTATTCTTCAAGAAAACCATACAAATCTGTCGCCGATAAAACATCTACAGTTTCACTCTGCATGGCTTTCCTAACTTTATGAATTATATGAAGTACGGGGCTCCAGAAACATACCATAAAAGCGGTTTCAAACCGTTCTAATCTTCGAAGAATTCCTTGGGATTCACATCTAGTTGTTGCTTTTTCTGTTGAGTCGTTGGAAATTTCTGTCAAAGCAATGTGTACTTCTTCCCAAGACTCTCGTAAACTTAGGCACGCATCATATATAGCTGACAATCGAGTATGACACACTTTTAATTGTCTTCTCCTGATACGATGTATCCATAACGCTTGTTGAACATTCCCATCGCTTTTTAGAGCACGTAAAAAATACATATATTTCCTGAAGCAACATGAAACATTTTCACGCTTCTTCACAAGGTTCTGCAGCAGACGATCCAACAAGGTTTAGGGAATATGCCGCACATGGGATGAATAAAGCAAAAGGAGCTTTTTAATTTATTTTTGTTTGCAGGCCATTGTAAACACAGGTTATATTTGAAGCGTTATCAAACGATTGTCCTCTGCAATCATCAATGTTTATTTTCAGATTTTCGAGCTTATTCATCACACTCTAGAACATTTCTTCTGATTTATGACCCGCTGATGGAATGAAAGTAAGAAATCTTTCACACGGCGCACCGTCACGTATAACGTATCTAACAGCAAGGACTAACTGGTCTACATGTAACATGTCTGGGGTCGATTCTATGGTGAGAGCAAAGCATTTAGATTTATTCAACTCTTCACAAATTACTTGCCTAACATTTTGAGCCATTAACTCAATTACCTCTTCGCAAGTGTTGGAAGAGAGATAATTTGTATTGCCACTACCACAATTACCGTATTTTACGATGTGAGTTGCTAAGAATGGATCAAACTCGGATATCAGCTCTAAAGGCATTAAAAATTTCCATTCCTATTAGAACCAGTTACCTCATTGTCACCTCTCAAAGCGAGACCTCTTAATGTCAGGGCCTAAACAGCCGCTACAACTCTTGTTAAAACATTTCTGCAATAGTGTCTTTCTTTGTATAGTTGTTGCGTAAGCATACTGTCAACACGGTTAAGAGAAATTCCTCTTGATTTTAGAGTAATTATTGCAGATTTTTGTATTGGTGAATTTTCGTGGTGACATGCCCGATATACTCCATTTTACCAGCCTTTGAAACCATCTTTATCTTCCAATTGTGATATTTCTTTGCTGTTAAACGCTAAACAAGGTCCACAAAAAACTGATCCCTTACTTTTGGAGAAAATCATCCATTTCGTTACACGAATTTTTTTCTCTCTTCTATCTCTTTTGATCTTTGTACACTCTTACGCTGTTAGTGAGATCTAAATCTATGTTTTGGTCAAAGGTATTTTTGGCTATTAAATCTCTAGTAACCTTGTCTAAGATCCACGAAGCTGGATCCTTATGTAATTTGTTAACTGTTTGCGAACTTACTTCTATTGCAGTAGGTTCTGGTAACACAGCTGTTTTGGAACAACTTGGTCCTGTGAAAGCATAGTCGTTCCCTACAGAATCACCACAAACATCAGCACTGCCACTAGAACATTCTGATTTCCATTTTTTTCATTATCATTCTTTTCCTCCACTGGCGAAACATGAGTTTTAAAAAACAAATCTAGTTTTTTTGTTTGTTTCAGAACACGTTCTTGTTCTTGAAGTTTCAATTTTGATCGTTTTTTGTACTCAGCACCACTGAGTCTCTTTCTATTGTCACTCATAGTAGTATACTTTTATGAACTGTATCTTCTCTCATTGAATAATTTAAGCCAGTAATCACAAAACAATCATAACTACACAGGAGGAGCAGACCACAAAAAAATTACCGTTCCTCATCACCGATTGACACACTGTTTCACCAATACGTAAACAAGAGAGGTTAGGAAGGTTTGTTGTAACAGAGTAGTGACACTGACTGGGCTTACGGTGTTTTCAGATCGAATCACGGTGCTTGCGCCTTGCAGTGTTGTCAAACCAAATTACACTACATGAAAAATGTGCCACAACTTTAAGTGAAGTACATTCGTGTTATGCTATGAAAAGAATAAACATATTTACTTTCCGTAAATGAATTCGCTACATATCAAAGATACGTCTAAAGAAGTTTCTGTTATTAAAATAATCGAAATGTATATTTTCAACTTTTGGTAAATTGTCAAAGTGCCGCCCCTTTAATTTTTGCCGCTATAGGCTGCAGCCTTTTCAGCCTATTTAGAAATCTGGCCCTGACCACACCATGTTTTGTCCCTTTCATCGATTGGTAATAAAATAATGAGACCTTATATATTGTAAGAAAAAAGACCTTGAAAATCAGCTATTTTATACGTGGTTATACGGCAGAGCATGGCCCTTGCAATAAAATTTGCAGATTAATTATATAAAGAGAAATGTCGTTTTGACGAAAAACTAATATGAGATGCGCAATTATATGCATAATTTAGCAAAGTAAAAAAGTGCTCACCTCACTGCACTTGTTTAATTGATATTAATAAATGTTTGCTCGAATAAAAGCAGAAAAGTTTTAGATAATGAAAGTGGCGTTACAGTATGTTGTTATCATCGGCAACGGTAATTGTGACGGAACGTGCTTACTACCCTATTTACTAAGTTGATTAAGGGATATACCTTACCAAGGTCCTCCTTATATTTTTTACGTAATTTATGTATTTCATTGGATTTTTTGCTAGTTGTAATTATTACCAATGCTTTCAAATGGTAGCTGCGTCATTGCTGCCGAACAGTATTCGAAAATATCAACATTGATATAATTCAAAACGGAAGGTTTTATTTGCAGGGGAATAGTTAAAAACTAATCAAGAAAATATTTAACCTATTTTTAGAACACGTTTTAGCGGGATTGATCATGTATCCTCATTTTATAAATTAAACGTGGCAAAAACACGTCAGTCAAGTTCCGAAGTCAAAATGAGTTAAAAGAGCTTGTAAAAAATAGAATGCAAATACAACGCGCATATCCATACAATTATTGTATGTGCTTTATCACCCTATAGGCGATTTTCCATACAGGTGAGTTCTGGATCGGTATTTATTCAATTAATAACATAGATCTTTTACGGTATTTTGAAACGCGGAGTCACGGTGGAACCTCCTTATTCGTCTCATCGCCCACTATACTTGGGCGATAATGGGGTATACCAGAGCATGTGGTCAACGGGGAAGATTTAAAATCCGTCAACTCATTTAAACGCAAAATATCGGGTGAGCACCGTTGTTCTGCAAATTAGAATTTCCTCAAAAAGTCAAATTTAAAACCTTTATCCTGAATGTATAAGACTTGAGATTTGAAGTTTCCCCGGTGGCCAGTCTCTAGTAGACGTTCTGGGTATATTGACGTCTCATCACAGTATCTATTTTTATCTTTTTTCAAATAGTGAAGTTTAGATCAGTATATTAATACTAATCCTTTTTGATGCATGATATGTAGTGCATATTTGGTGGGAATTCACCCCCTGCATCTTTATGGTGGCTTACAGGGCATTATGTAGATGTAGATGCACAGATCTTGTCGCAATCGCTCCCATTGGCAAAGTCAGCTGTGTCCCCCATTGCCATGGGGTGAAGTAGCTTCGCGGGCTCAGTTGTGATTGGACGAAGTGGATGACGTAAGAGGTCGCATGCAGTCCCTATTTTCCGAAAGGGTTAAAAACATCTTTTTTCCGCTTGTAACTTTAGAACTTATTGATGGATCGAAAAACGGAAAAATACGGTTTTTTTTAATTTTGCAAACTCTACGGCATTCTGAAATTTAAAACATACTACCTGAAGGTCCCTTTGAAATTCAACGGTAGTGAGAATAGTCAAATGTATGAATAATATTAAGATTTTAGCATTTATTGCAAAGGACGATTCCTAACTTGGAATATGGAGCTATCTCTCGCTCCAACTGTAAATAAATCACCGGAAATACATAAATACTATCAGTATTCAAACCATTACTTTTACAAAAATGGGAATGCTGTTCCAATTTTCTAGCTGAAGGTGCCCATTCATATTCAGCTGGAGGGACAAATATAATAACTAACCGAATATTTAGGCATTTTAACATTAGCAAATGTATGGTGAATATTCACCCCCTGCCACGCACCTTTATGGTGCCTTGCAGGACACAATGTAGATGCAGACTTCAAGGCTGAAAGATTACTTCACATCAAGAACTAGAGTGGTTTAGGGGAAAAAAATAGGAACGAAAGAAACTTACAAAAAAAACACTTACTGAACGTATCAGGAAAAAAATTCTGCAGTCTGCCTCACTGAACAGCTTTTAAAATAAAGTGCTAAGCAAAATTTTTAGAGGAGAGCCCAAAATAATTATCGTTTCATGTTAGAAAAGACACTTCGGGAATCAAAGAGCCATAGCAGAAGAGGGATCCTTCCTGCGCGAAGACAGCTAGGCATCGCATCTTCAAAACCATGGGCGGAATTCTGTAACTTTAGGCGTCTCGTTTTGGAGAAAGAGTTCCCGCCCAAAATTGTCTCTGGTCGGAATTCTGTAACTGGGCACCGGCGAAAACTTTCTCCGAACCGGATGGGAGACAACTCACGTTTTGAAACATTTTTAAGGCGATGCTGACGAACTTCTGACTGAACTGACGAAGGACCAATGTAAAGCCTCGTATCGAAAATTCAAGGTGGCTACAGCTGTGTTGCTTCGGTAATTAAGTAAACAAAGCTTTAGACAAGAAGCAATGGAGCTCAAGGAGGTTGTGCGAGTATTTTTTCGATACTTTTTTTCGATAATACTTGTGTGATATCGTGAACATGTGAGCATTTAAAGCCAGCGGCATCAAGTTTCCGTCGTTTGCCTCCAAATTTCGATTGCTATCTAAGAAATGATAGATATTTACTTTCCATCCCTTGTTTATAATTATTATTAATGCGGAGAATGAAGGCTAGTTTATCGGAACGAGGTACAAATCTAAAGAACTTGCGTCGTAACTATGATTTATTTTTATCGGACATTCAGCAAAATACATTGCAATAGTCTTAGTCAAGAAAAACAACACAAACCTCAATATCAGAAGGAGATGTCAAAATTTTTACCTTCAGTAAATTCATTTAGGGATTAAAAGTGCAATTTTAAAACATTAAACCTGATCCTGATTGCCCTTTTTTGCAAAATAAATATATCTTTGGAGACTGGGGCATGACCCAATAATTGGATTCCGTACTTTAAATGCCAGTGGAGTAAGGGAAAGTAGTTTCTTCGCAGGTAATCCTGAGAAATCTGAGTTTTTTTATTTATGGAGCATGTAAGTAGCTTTCGATAATTTAGTATAAAGTTTTGAGATGTGAGGACCCCACTGTAATTTACTATCTTAATTAAAACCAAGCAACTGTAAGTTGTCACAATGAATTAGCAATGTAGAAAATGAAACGGTTGCCACCTGAGATTTGTCCTTATTAAGAACAAAACTATTTGCTAAGAACCACTTTGATGCTCTACCCATAACTGCACCGAGACATTAAATATAACAGTTGGGTGTAAGAATCTGCTTATAATTCCGTAAAACCATACGTAGTGATAGGTATATCTAGTCTTTTCTATCCTAGCTATAATATACAATTGAAAATTCCAATTTTCTGAGCTGAGTCGGCCTAATTCATCGGCACCCGGGAAGATGTCATTGACGTAAGAGTCATCACGGAGGCAAGCAGCTCCGAGTGGGAAACCATGGCCTTCATCCTCTGCTATCTGTTAAGTGTACGCATCGCTGATAACGGTGCGTAGGCGGTACCATATGTGACCGTTGTCAACGGTACTCGTTGACGGTATTCGTTGCAGGTCCTGATCAGTAGCATGTAGCCATATCTGCTTTGATTATATTGGCAGTGAACACGAATCGGTGACACCGCCATTTGGTCAGCACGAGACCGAGGTCCCTTTGCAGAGGAGGTCCTGCCAGCAGAAAATCATTCAGGCGATATTGCTTATGAGTGCGACGAGACGTATCAAATACCACACAAAGTTTCGGAGAGGAGTCTTGAATAACAGCATGGTGAGGCCCGCTCGACCTGAGTGTCTGGAACAGAAACTCTTTCCATGTGCCCCAGTTCTTTATATACCTTCATGAACTCTCGATAGGGGTGTGCGAGCTCGGGCTCTCAAATGAATCGTCGCTCAGTGTACGCAAGTGTGTACGCCAGTCGCTTCTGCGGTTAACGGGATGTCCGATTCGATACGAAGGCGGGCGATGTATTTGACGTGAATGATCAGAGGGTGTCGGGGGAGGGGGAAGGGAGGGAGGGGAGGGGGCCCTTCCCCTCTCCCCCTGGGTGTCCTCCTCAAATGAATCCCTTCTTTTGTTTTTCCGACATTCGAGTCTCAAACCGACCCCTCTCCGCCCCCCTTCTCCCCCCTCCCCCGTTGAAACGCGACCTCCGAATGAAACAAAGACTCCCCTTTGGGAAACATCAGCTACACCTCGAAATCCGATCCCCTTGCTACTTTGCCCCCCACCTCCCCCTCTTTCAAACGAAAGTAAATCGAGCCTTTCCTCGTGATCAGACTCCAATTGACCTTCGGCCTGCCTAGACCTCCATATCCTTTGAACCATCTAGCTGCATGTGGCAGTATTATCTAGCATTGTCTCCATTAAATATCCTTACTGCATGTCAATAGTACTTGTTTGGTGATCTTAACCCCCTCCCACTCACACTTGTGGTGGCTCTCAGGGTATTACGTAGATGAGTATGTAGATGTAGATGAACTATGATAGGTACGCTAGCTCCGGTTCTACTCCGAATATAATGTAATTTAACTTCATGGGTATATGCTTAACAGTCTTTCAAACACCCTACATTACTATAAAATAATAATCGTATGCCACCTCTGGTAATATTGTCCTCTAGCATTTTACTCCGGCATTCAATTAAAATGTACGTGCAGTTATTGGCAATAGAATAAAGTTGTATCTATTTCATGACGTTCATAGATTTTACTATCTCTCTTACTATTCTCAAGTTTCTAAACCTCACAGTAGTAGTGCTGCAGTTGAATTATCTTCGACATCTAAGGTAATTATCGTGCATAACTTTTGCCACTAACAGCCAGTGGCTATAGCACCCTGGCGAGAACCATCCAAATTCGATCAGATAACATCTTCGCTCAGCATTTTGCGGAAACCGTTACTTCCGCCGTGGCAGGGCGAGACCATAAAAGTTAGTTAGACAAAACCACAAGTACAGCAGAGTTTTCACAAATAAATATGCGTCTACATGCACAACCACGCGATACCCTGAAAGCCACTGCGAAGGTGTGTGGCAGGGGGTGAAGATCACCAAGCAAGCACTATGAACATGCTAACAAGCAACTATAGGTTCTCATGCAACTATATTGTTAGTATCTGCGTAGTAATTAAGGGATTGGTTGTTAATGCATGCATCATTCAGTACAGACTACTCAAAAAAATTTCCCCTTCCTATCTCTTTGCTATGCTACCTATTGTTCTTTCCTTCAGTGTTCTTGTCACTCATTCTGAAAGTAAAACGATACTCTAAAGTCCCCTATCAGTATCTCAAAACCCTTTTGGCACCTTTCCAATGAGTTTCATTGTTATCTGAATTGGATTGACTCAGAACACTCAATGCATGTGAAAGGTCTGTTCTTACTACACAGAGAGATACATAAGAGATCTCACTAAACATTGGTAAGGCAAAAGGGAATGTTCGCTTTCCTCAGCACCACAGCCATCATCATGCATTTTGAAATTCACATCTAAGGGAGTACTCACACTTTTTCAATCGGCCATACCAAATTTAGAGAATAAGTTGTAACATAACAATTGAGCCGCCAAAATCAACACTGCACGGTGCAAAAATGGAGGTAAATATATGTTTCTAGGTGACGCCGAGGCCAAAAGGCAGAAGCATGGGTAATTTATGAAACAGTAGGAGAGAGTGAGAATCGGGGAGTTGTGTGATAGACGCGTTGGTGTGCCAAAAAGTGACGCGTGCTTAAGAAAGCACGCGAAGGCATTACTTGAGGGCTGGTTGGTTGGTCTGTGTGGGTGACGAGGCATCCGTGTGGGGAAGAGATATCATTGGTGTGGTTGTGTTGTCTTATTTGAATTAAGAAGTGGCTCAAAAGAAAAGGAATTAGAAAAAGTTAATGGTCTGTTAGGTGCGAGCTTGAAGAGAAGTGACTGTTGAATTTTTTGCGTTTAATTTATTTTGAATTGCATTTTGTAATGGAAATTTTATATTTTGTGCATGTTATTTTGTAATAAATGTGTGATAGAGGGAATATATTACAAAGTATTCGATGTAGGGTCTCTGCTCTACATAAATTCTTACTCCCTCTCCCTTAATCCTCTCCCGACTAAGTCTTAATCCAAGACAATTTCTTGCCTCACCCAAATCTCTACATTTAATTTCGACATGAGATCTGCCTTAACTTTATTCTTTTCAAGTTTGTCACTGGAGAAGACAACAATATCATTCACATAAACAGCTATAACAATAATACCATTTTCTATAAATATACTGTAAACACATGGTTCATATTGAGATTTCTTGTAGCCTACATCAACAAGAGCAGTATGCAGCTTCTTATTCCACGCCCTTGAATCTTGCTTCAACCTTATATAGCTTTCCTCAGCAAACCAAACTTACGCTTTTGATTATCTTTTACGAAGCCTTCAGGTTGTTTCATGTAGATCTCTTCTTCAAGATCACCATTCAAAAAAGCTGTTACCACATCTCTATGGTCAATTTCTAACATTATTTATGCAGCTAGGGCCAACAGAGTTAAGAATGATGAGTTACAGACAACAGGAGAGAAGTCATCATCATAATCTACACCTTGCTCCTGATTAACCTTTGGCTACGAGTCGAGCCCTGTGTCGACATACCTTACATACCTTTCATCCCCCCCTTTAATTTTAAAAACCCACTTATTTTGTACCACTCGTCTATCACAGGGACCATCTACTAGAACTAGACCATCTAGGGCTGGTTGGTGTCTGTGTGGGTGACGAAGCATCCGTGAGGAAAGAGATATTATTGGGCTGCTATTCTGAACGAGATAAGGCCGGCCTTATACGTCTTTATAGCGGAAAAAGTCGATATATACAAGATTATTACGACCCAGTCATGATTTGCTATTCTGAATGCCGAAGAGTCACCGGAAGTCGCTATTCTACAGATATCCCATAGCGCGGTCGAAATATGGTATTCTGAACGGCAGATAACGACCGCCCGGGTTTTAATATTATTCCCCGATTCTGAAGACCGGGCAATCTGGATAGCGCGACGTAAATCAGCTCGCTGAATGACGTTCAAATGTTTATAGTGTTTACTTCGAGTAGTATCGGGTGTATATTCGACGTTTGTTTACTTATTGAAAGGGCTGGGCGTCTGCATTTCAAGTTTTGGCAATTTTATATGCATATGTGGAAGCCCGGTGTAGGCTACGATTAGAGAAAGTGAGACATCTGTGTTTGTTTTTGAGAAATTAGTGGACTGTGGTGTTTCTATCGACTTTGTAGTCATTGGTGGGGCCTGTTTTAGTTTCTGTGGTCGTTGTATCGGAAAATTTCAAGCATGTTTATTTATCTGGTAAGCATTAAATCTTGTTAAGAATTACTGGAAAGTGTTATTTATAAACTTACCGGAGGACCACAGAGGTTCCATCCCATGCCCCTCTGTAAACTGACCACTGCAAATACCCTCGCAAACCGACCACGATTTATAAACAATAATAATAACAGAAGTATAGCATGAATTCATTTGAAGTGATAGGGGAGAGATTTATTAACCATTTCCGTGTCGAAGGAAGTGACAATGTTTGTAGTAAACTGTCTTGATTAAAACTTGCGGCGAGATAAATCCTGGCTTGATGATGTGTAAATACTCATAATAGTAGACGGGGAAAGTGTGATGTGCCATATTATACTTCATTGCAAAGGCAGTATTAATGTGAACGTATTTTCAGTTTACAGAACCTTTCATTAGTTATTAAACTGCTCGTTGAAAAGCAATAAATCTCCTGCCGACAATAATCCTTTCCATTTCATTGTGTATTTACAACGTCTCCATGGGGGGTCGTTCTTTATTGTAAGTATATTAAGAACTATAGTTACCCTTGAGTGTAAACGATTTTTATTTTGCTTACATTGTAAACAAACAACAGTTATTTCATGAAAATACCAGTACAGAAACAAAATTGCTGAACGTGAAGAGCTGTCGGTAGGCAATGTATGTCACTTAATTATCCTGAAGGGCACAGAAACCACAATCATATCCATTCTAATAATGTGAAAATTGTATAATTATGAAACTATTGATCTTTTACGGTGATAAATACGGTTTTCGTACGAGTACCCAAGCCTCCGTAGGAAAACATTTATTTTTTATCAATATTGTCTCTGAAGGTAATCAAGTAATTAATATAAGTTCTAAAACTTAAGATTTGTGATAATCGGATGAATATAATGAATGTGGTTGCTTGCTCCAGAGCGGAGCATTACCAATTCATCATAAATAAACTCGTATTTATATACCATTAATAACCGCCACATGAATATTGATAATGAATACGTTTTCAACGTATGACCTATTCTATGGCATGCTCTCAAGGCCTCTGCGCATCGTCTTTCACCGATTTTTATGCAATACTTCATAAAAAAATAAAAATTTCAGATTCTGAGGAGTTTTGTCAAGACAGAATTTTTCTCACTTAATTCTTTGTTTCGGCTGTTCTTCAACTATTATTGACAATAAGACTTCTGCTTATCGTCTTTCACCGATTATTAGCAATACTTCAAAACTAAATAAAAAATCCATATTCTAAGGTTTTTTCTCCAGAGAGCATACCTTTCACTAAATACTTTGTTTCGTTTATTTTTCAATTAAAATTGACACTAAGGCCTCTGCTCCGCGTCTTGCACCGATTTTTATAAATACATCATAGCTTAATAAAAAAATCCTGATTCTAAGCTGTTTTCTCTAGAGAGCATACTTTTCACTAAATCGTTTGGCCTTTTTTTAAATTGAAATTGACACTGATACCTCCGCTCATCGTCTACACCGAATTTTATGCAATAATTCATATGAAAATGAAAAATCCAGATTCTTAGGTGTTTTCTGCAGACTGCTTTTTCTCACTAAAGTATTGTTTCGTGTATTATCAATGAAAAAAACACTAAGGACTCTGCTTATCGTCTTTATCCGATTTTTATGTAAAACGCCATAGCAATATAAAAATTAAAGATTCTAAGGAGTTTTCTCAAAAGAGCATCCTTCTAAGCAAATTGAATGTTTCAGTTGTATTTTAAACTATTATTGATATACAGGCCTCTACTCATCGTCTTGTACCGAATTTTATGCAATACCTCATACAAAAACAAAAAATCCAGATTCTTAGGTGTTTTCTAAAAAAAGCATCCTTCTCAGTAATTACATTGTTTAGGCCGTTTTCCAAATAAAATTTACTTTGGCCTCTACTCATTGTTTGCAGCGGATTTTATGCAAAACTTCAAAGCTAAATAAAATATCCAGATTCTGTGTTGTTTTCTCAAGACAGTAACCTTTAACTAAATTCATTGTTTCGTGTATTTTTAGTAATTCTTGGAGCAAAATAAAAAATCCATATTCTAAGCTTTTTTCTCCAGAGAGCATACCTTTCACTAAATACTTTGTTTCGTTTATTTTTCAATTAAAATTGACACTAAGGCCTCTGCTCCGCGTCTTGCACCGATTTTTATAAATACATCATAGCTTAATAAAAAAATCCTGATTCTAAGCTGTTTTCTCTAGAGAGCATACTTTTCACTAAATCGTTTGGCCTTTTTTTAAATTGAAATTGACACTGATACCTCCGCTCATCGTCTACACCGAATTTTATGCAATAATTCATATGAAAATGAAAAATCCAGATTCTTAGGTGTTTTCTGCAGACTGCTTTTTCTCACTAAAGTATTGTTTCGTGTATTATCAATGAAAAAAACACTAAGGACTCTGCTTATCGTCTTTATCCGATTTTTATGTAAAACGCCATAGCAATATAAAAATTAAAGATTCTAAGGAGTTTTCTCAAAAGAGCATCCTTCTAAGCAAATTGAATGTTTCAGTTGTATTTTAAACTATTATTGATATACAGGCCTCTACTCATCGTCTTGTACCGAATTTTATGCAATACCTCATACAAAAACAAAAAATCCAGATTCTTAGGTGTTTTCTAAAAAAAGCATCCTTCTCAGTAATTACATTGTTTAGGCCGTTTTCCAAATAAAATTTACACTTTGGTCTCTACTCATTGTTTGCAGCGGATTTTATGCAAAACTTCATAGCTAAATAAAATATCCAGATTCTGTGTTGTTTTCTCAAGACAGTAACCTTTAACTAAATTCATTGTTTCGTGTATTTTTAATAATTCTTGGAGCAAAATAAAAAATCCATATTCTAAGCTTTTTTCTCCAGAGAGCATTCCTTTCACTAAATACTTTGTTTCGTCTATTTTTCAATTAAAATTGACAATAAGGCCTCTGCACATCGTCTTAATCGAATGCTATGCAATATTTATAGAAAAATAAAAAATCCAGATTCTTAGGTGTTTTCTCAAAACAGTATCCTTCTCAACAAATTCATTGTTTCGGCTGTTTTTCAACTGTTATGGATAAAAAGACAGCTTGTGTAGTCTTGTGTAGACACCGGATTCTTCGTTGTTTTCTCAAGACAGCTTTTTTCTCAGTAAATTCATTGTTTGGTGTGGGTTTCAACTATAATTACACTTAGGCCTCAATTCATCCTCTTCCACTGAAGTTTATGCAATTTTTTATAGCAATTTAAAAAATCTAGACTCTGTGGTGTTTTCAATACCGATTGTATTCAAGACTTCGTTGAGAATAAAATATCCAGATTTAAGGGTTTTTCTCAACACAGCATACTATTCACTTAATTCTTTGTTTCGTATATTTTTCAATTAAAATTAACACCAAGGCCTCTGCTCATGGTCTTCACAAATTTTATGCAATTCTTCATACAAAAATATAGAATCCAGATGCTGTGGTCATTTCTCAAAACAGGATCATTCTCACAAAATACATTGCATCGGTTTTTTTCAACTAAAATTGACAATTAGGCCGCTGTTGATCGTCTTGAACCCATTTTAACCCATTTTTAACCCATTTTTTCGGCTGTTGTTCAACTGTTATGGATAATAAGACAGCTTGTGTAGTCATTTCTGAAAACAGCATCTTTCTCAGTACATTCATTTTTTCGGCTGTTTTTCACCTAAATTTACCCTAAGACCCTGTTCATCGTCTTGCGTCTAATTTTATGCTAGACATAATAGCAAAGTAAAAAAGATTCTCAGCTGTTTTCTCAAGACAACATACTTTGCATTAAATTCATTTTTTCGGCAGTTTTTCAACTATTATTGATAACACTTTAGCTCATCGTCTTGCACCGAGTTTTAGCAAAAGTTCATAACAAAATAAAAAATCCAGATTCAGTGGTGTTTTCTCAAAACAGCATTCTTCTCAGTAAATTCATTATTTCCCATGTTTTTCAACTATAATTTATAATAAGGTCATTATCGTGCACCAATTTTAAGCAATACTTCATAGCAAAATAAAAAATCAAGATTCATAGCTGTTTTCTCAAGCATACTTTTCACCACATAATACTTCTATTTTTCAAGTAAAATTACACTAAGGCCGATGCTCATCGTCTTCACCAAAGTTTATGCAATACTTCATAGAAAAATATAGAATCCAGCTTATGATGTCATTTCTCAAAACAGCATATTTCTCAGTACATTCATTTTTTCAGCTGTTTTTCAGCTAAGACTACTGTAAAACGTCTTGCGACTAATTTTATGCTACACTTAATAGCAAAAAAAATCGATATTCTGAGGTGTTTCTCAAGACAGCATTCTTAATACTAATTTCATTGTTTAGGATGTTTTTCAACTCAAATTTACACTAAGACTCAACGTCTTTCATTGATTTTTATGCAATACTCAATAGCAAAATAATAAATCCAGATTCTGTGGTGTTTTCTCAAAACAGCATCCTTCTCACGAATTTCATACTGTAGGCAGTTTTTCAACTAAAATTGACACTAAGGCCTCACTCATCGTGCTGCTCCGATTTTTATGCAATTCTTCATAACAAAAAAAATCCAGATTCTGAGGAGTTTTCCCAAGACAGCATACTTTTCACATAATTCATTGTTTCGTCTATTTTTCAATTATAATTGACACCAAGGCCTCTGCTTATGGTCTTCACAAATTTTATGAAATATTTCATAGAGAAATATAGAATCTAGATGCTGTTGTCATTTCTCAAAACAGGGTCCATCTCACTAAATTCATTGCATCGGCTTTTTTTCAACTAAAATTTACACTTAGGCCTCTGCTGACCGTCTTGCACCAAATGTTATGCAATACTACATAGAAATATAAAAAATACAGATTCTTTGGTGTATTCTCACTACAGCATCCTTCTCAGTAAATACATTGTTTAGGCAGTTTTTCATATAAAATTGATACTAAGGCCTCTTGTCTTACACCGTTTTTTATGCAATTCTTTATAGCAAAATAAAAATCCAGATACAGTGGAGTTTTCTAGAAAAAGCATCCTTCTCAGTAAATTCATTGTTTAGGCAGCTTTTCAAGTAAAATAGACACTAAGGCCTCAATTCATCGTCTTCCAACGATTTTGTGCACTTCTACATGGCAATATTAAAAATCCAGTTTCTGTAGTGTTTTCACAAGGCATCATGTTTTTCACTTTATTCATTGTATTGACTGTTTCTAAAATTAAATTGACACAAAGGACTCTGATCATTGACTTGCACAGATTTTATGCCCGTCTACATGGCAATTTTAAATATTCAGATTCTATAGTGTTTTCTCAAGACATCATTTTTTTACTTTATTCATTGTATTGACAATTTCTAAACTAAAAGTGTCACAAAGGGCTCTGATCATTGACCTGCACCGATTTTAATGCAATACTTCAATGCAAAAAAAATATTTATATTCTGTGTTGTTTTCTCAAGACAGCATAGTTTTCACTAAATACAATATTTCGTGTATTTTTTAATTAAAATTACACTAACAATAAGATCATCGTCTTGTACCGAATTTTATGCAGTACCTCAGAAAAATAAAAAATATATATTCCTAGGGTATTCCAAAAAAAACATCCTTCTCAGTAAATACATTCTTTAGGCAGTTTTTCAAGTAAAATTGACAAAAAGAACTCAGCTCATCGTCTTTTACCTATTTTAATGAAATACTTCAGGGCAAACTAAAAAATACAGATTCTTAGGTGTATTTTCAAAACGGCATTCTTCTCACTTTATTCATTGTTTCGGCTGTTTTTCAACTGTTATGGATAAGAAGACAGCTTGTGTAGTCATTTCTCAAAACAGCATCTTTCTCAGTACGTTCATTTTTTCGGCTGTTTTTCAGCTTAAATTGATCTCAAGACTACTTCTTGTTCAACAAGACGTTGCGCCTAATTGTATGCTAGACTTAATAGCAAAATAAAAAATCCAGATGCAGTGGTGTTTTCTCAAAACAGTATCCTTCTCACTAATTTCATAATGTAGGCAGTTTTTCAACTATAATTGACATTTAGGCCTCTACGTATCGTCTTGCATCGATTTTTATGCCATTCTTCATAGCAAATAAAAATCCAGATTCTGTGGTGTTCTCTCAAGAGAGCATTTTTCTCACCAAATGCATTGTTTGGGATGTTTTTCAACTAAAATTACACTTACGCCCAATTACGTTCATTGATTCGGCTGTTTTTAAATTAAAAATGACACTAAAGCCTCATCTCATTGTCTTGCACCGATTTTATGTAATACTTAATAGCAAAATACAAAAATACAGATTCTGAGGAGCTTTCTCAAGACAGCATCCTTCTAACTAAATTCATTGTTTCGGATATTTTTCAACTAAAATTGACAATAAGGTTTTTGCTCATCGTCTTATATGTTTTTTTAAGACAGTATATTTCTCACTAAATTCATTGTTTCGTGTATTTTTCAATTAAAAATACGATAACGACTCTGCTCATCGTCTGTATCCGATTTTTATGCAAAACTTCAGGGCAAACTAAAAAACCAGATTCATTGGTGTTTTCTCAAAACAGTATCCTTCTGATTAAGTTCAATGTTTCAGCTGTATTTAATCTATTATTGATATAAACACCTCTGCTCATTGTCCTGCACCGATTTTAGGCAATACTTCATAGCAAAATGAAAAATCTAGATTCTAACCTTATTTCTCAAGACAATAACCTTTTCACTTAATTCATTGTTTCGTCTATATTTCAATTAAAATTGACACTAAGGCCTCTGCTCATCTTCTAAACCGAATTTTATGCAGTATTTCATAGAAAAATAAAAAATCCAGATTCTTAGGTGTTTTCTCAAAACAGCATCTTTCCGACTAAATACATTATATAATAATAATAATAAAAGGTCTTTATTGGGGCGAGATTGAGACAAAACTGTCCCTTCTACCATCTAACCCCTCGTCAAAATAATAATATAAAAGAAATAGTGGTCAATACTTAAAACAATTACAATCTGAGGTTAAAAAAATATAAGTAAAGAATACACTTATAGGAATTAAATAATGATAAGTTAACACAAAAGAAATATGCATACACAATATATCAATATTACATATCTAATATTGTGTGAGAGAATTTACAATGTGGGAAAAACGTGAGGACTATTATGCTTACATCCTTTACGCAAAAACCCACTGCAGGAAAACACCCACACAAGAAAGGGGGTGTGAAAAACCTGCGAAATCCTACTGACAGTAAAGCTAGTGTTTAAGAATAACTCAAATATAATAGCATGTACATAGGAAAATAAGTAGATTATAATGAAATTCAAGAAAAGATAAATACAAAAGACAGGGAGAAAAAAAAATATAAAAAAAAGGTAAAAGGGAATTAAGGAAAAATTAATAAACAAAAACAAACATCAACATGGTGTCAAATGTGTGCCGTTTATCTGGCCATCCGTGTTCTAATCTATCTCAATCTATATATATCATGTGTAATCAATCAATCTATATCTATCATGTGTATTGAGTCTCAATACACATGATAGATTAGAACACGGATGGCCAGATAAACGGCACACATTTGACACCATGTTGATGTTTGTTTTTGTTTATTAATTTTTCCTTAATTCCCTTTTACCTTTTTTTTATATTTTTTTTTCTCCCTGTCTTTTGTATTTATCTTTTCTTGAATTTCATTATAATCTACTTATTTTCCTATGTACATGCTATTATATTTGAGTTATTCTTAAAACACTAGCTTTACTGTCAGTAGGATTTCGCAGGTTTTTCACACCCCCTTTCTTGTGTGGGTGCCCGTGACTTGTGATGCTCATGTGCCCGTCTGCTGAACTTTAAGAAGTGTTTTATGTAGCGCCCTTTTAAAAGATGGAAGTGATGGAGAGTTTCTTAAGGATAAGGGAAGTTTATTCCATTCACGACATGCAGTGACAATGAATGATTTATTGAAGATAGTAGTACGGTGGAGAGGTATTACCAGCTTATGATTTCCTCGCGTATTGGATTCATGGACATTTTTCAGCTTCTTGAATTCTTCGAAGAGGAAAGAAGTCGTTTTAGTATTCAGAATTTGGTAAAGAAGAGAGAGGGTGTGAAGTTGTCGTCTGTGACTAAGTTTTAACCAAGATAGTTCATTTATGTATTGGGTGATGTGATCTGATACCTGTAGATTGAAAATGAACCTGATGCATGCATTCAGAGAGCGTTGAAGTTTTAGTGACAGTTCTTGTGATAGATCTTGATAAACTGTGTCGGCGTAGTCAAAGTGCGGTAATATTAACGCCGAAACCAGCTGTGCCTTAAGAGATGTGGGGATCACACGTTTCAATCTGAGAAGGGGAAATAATGATTTATTGACGGTTTTACAGATATTATTTACATGGTACGACCATGATAGGTTTTCATCTACTAATATTCCCAAATTTCTAACTGCCTCGCAATAAGGAATTGGATCACCATTTATTCGTAAAGGCGGAAGCTCAGATTTTTTAATTGATGCAAGAATTCTCGGATATCCAATTATGATGGCTTGTGATTTGTCAGGATTAATTGTTAAGAAGTTGGCTTTGCTCCAATTATTAATTTCTACAAGATCATTATTGATGTTTTCCAAATTATTGCGTAAGTTGTCAACAGTAGAGTTTAGATATATTTGAAAATCGTAGGCGTAAATATGGTGTTTGCAGTTTCCGAGTGATAATGGACAGTCGTTAATATAAAGAGAGAATAAAAGAGGTCCGAGGATAGAGCCTTGAGGTACTCCTCGAGATACATCGGCCCACAAGGAGCAAGAGTCATTTGAGATAACTCTCTGTTTCCGGTGGGATAGGTATGATCTAATCCAATTCACTACAGAGGAAGAAAAGCCCATACCCCTCATTATTGCTCTAAGGATATCTCTATCTATTGAATCAAAGGCTTTGCTGAAATCAAGAAGTACAAGAACTGATAACTCTTTCTTGTCCATTGATCTTCTAAAGTCGTCAGTAATTTTTACAAGAGCTGAGGTAGTGCTGTGTCCATTACGGAAACCGGATTGAAATTGATCAAGAATATTATTGACTCTTATAAAATCTGTATTTGTTCGTAAATTAGTTTTTCAAATGCTTTTGATAGAACCGGTAGAAATGAAATTGGACGAAATTCTTTCTCTTGAGGAGAACTTGTCTTTTTAGGGATTGTTTTGATCAAAGCACCCTTCCACTGACTGGGATATTGTTCTTGAGAAATTGATGAGTTGAAAATATTGGTGATATATGGCAAGAGGAAAGGGAGTAATTTTTTAATGAATTCTATTGGGATTCCATCAGCGCCCCTGGCCTTGGATTTGATTCTATTAAACGAGGCAAAGACTTGCATCTGGCTCACTAGGGAAAATTTGAATTGTTTTCTGCTGTTTGTCAATGAGTTGGTTTTGGAATTGTACATATGAATGGTTTTATCCTTGATATCCTTTGCTATAAGATTCGTTGGCTGAGAAAATTTGTTATTGAAAGAGTTAAGACAGACGTTAGGCGGAATTGTAGAGTTTTTAGTTTTACCAATACCAACTGAATGAAGCTTATTCCATAGAGTGGCTGGCGAGTTTTTGACGGCTGTGGCAGAGAGAAAAAAAATTAATTTTTGAATTTCTTATGAGTTGCTTCGTTTTATTTCGGAGGAATTTGTATCTGCTGAAAGCACTAGCATTACTGAATTTTTTAAAATTTCTATAGGCTAAATCACGCGCCGCCATTGAATGCCGAATTTCATTATTTAACCAAGGTGCTTTAGGCTTTGAAATGCGGATCTTTTTTTCTGGTGAAAATTTGTCTAAGAGGTAGATCATCTATGTATTCATAATTTCCACTTTGTCGTCTACTTTTTCAGTGAATTCAATGAAGGGCCACGGCAACGTATATGCTTCCGTCAAAAGATCATCGTCATTTATACTGCTAATATTACGTTGACAAATGTATGTACTTCTGTTTAAATTTAGGAGATTTGATAGAGTAAACCAGGTATATCAAGTCATGGGAAGAGATTGCGGGAGCAGGGATCTGTCCGTGAGTGATAACTTTATCTTGTCTTGCTGTTATGGCTAAATCAATCCAAGTTGAGGATGTGGCCTTTGTATGAGTGGAGGGTAATGGAAGAATCTTTAGATTGTTAGAGGAGAATATTTGCCGGAGAAAATTTGTATCATATGCGTCTTTATGAAAGTTAGCATTGAAATCTCCTGTGAAAACTATGTGCTCGTATTCAGTCGAATAGTCTGATATTAATTTATCCAAGTCGGATAGATGACACAATTTTGTGGGTCTATAAACAGTACCAATTAGAATTTTGATGGCATTAATTTTAACTTTCAGAAGTAGGTATTCCGGTATTTTCGCATACTCAGAGTTGCTCTTGGTTATTATTTTACATTTAAAATCATTTCTCACATACACACCTACTCCACCTCCACCTTTCCCTGTTCGATCATTGCGGAAGAGAGAATAACCTGGTATTTCAACTGATTCTGAGGGAATAGAGGGTTTTAGGAATAGAGGGAATAGAGGAATAGAGGGAATATAGGCAGTTTTTCAAGTAAAAATGACACTAAGGGCTCTATGCATCGTCTTGCACCGAATTTTATGCTATTCTTCATTGCAATTTAAGAAATCCGGACTCTTTAATGTTTTCTCAAGACAGCATTTTTCTCACTAAATTCATTGTTTCGTGTATTTTTCAATTAAAAATACGATAAGGACTCTGCTCATCGTCTGTATCCGATTTTTATGCAAAACTTCATAGCAATATAAAAATTACAGCTTCTGAGGAGTTTTCTCAAGACATCATCTTTCTCACTTAATTCATTGTTTCGGCTGTTTTTAAATAAAATTGATACTAAGGCCTCTACTATCCGTCTTTCACCTATTTTTATGCAATACTTCAGAGCGTAATAAAAAATCCAGATTCTGTAGTTTTTTTTCAACACAGTATTTTTCTCACTAAATTTATTGTATAGACTGTTTTTGAACTAAAATTGATACTAAGGCCTCTGCTTATCTTCTTTCCCTAATTTTTATGCTATACCTCATAGGAAAAAATAAAATCCAGAATCTGTGGTGTTTTATCAAAACAGCATCCTTCTCACTAATATCATACTGTAGGCAGTTTTTCAACCTAAATTGTCACAAAGGATTCTACTCATCGTCTTGAGCCGATTATTAGCAATACTTCATAGCAAAATAAAAAATCCAGATTCTGAGCTGTATTCTCATGACAGCATACTTTACACTAAATTCAATGTTTTAGCTGTATTTAGATGTCTTGCACCTATTTTTAGCAATACTTCAATGCAAAATAAAATATCCAGATTCAGTGGTGTTTTCTCAAAACAGAATTCTTCTCAGTAAATTCATTATTTCCCCTGTTTTTCAACTATAATTTATAATAAGACCTCTGGTCATTATCGTGCAGAAATGTTAAGCAATATTTCATAGCAAAATAAAAAATCAAGATTCATAGCTGTTTTCTCAAGACAGCATACTTTTCACCACATACTACTTCTATTTTTCAAGTAAAATTACACTAAAGCCGATGCTCATCGTCTTCACCAAATTTTATGCAATACTTCATAGAAAAATATAGAATCCAGCTTATGTAGTCATTTCTCAAAACAGCATCCTTCTCCCTAATTTCATACTGTAGGCAGTTTTTCAACTAAAATTGACACTTAGGCCTCTACTCATCGTCTTGCAGCAGACAGCATACTTTTCACCACATACTACTTCTATTTTTCAAGTAATATTACACTATGGCCGATTCTCATCGTCTTCACCAAATTTTATGCAATACTTCATAGAAAAGTATAGAATCCAACTTAATGTAGGCATTTCTCAAAACAGCATTTTTCACAGTACATTCATTTTTTCGGCTGTTTTTCAGCTAAATTTCACCCTAAGACTACTGTTAAACGTCTTGCGACTAATTTTATGCTACACTTAATAGCAAAATAAAAATTCGATATTCTGAGGTGTTTCTCAAGACAGCATTCTTATTACTAATATCATTGTTTAGGATTTTTTAAAACTCAAATTTACACTAAGACTCACCGTCTTTCATTGATTGTTATGCAATACTCCATAGAAAAATAGTAAATCCAGATTCTGTGGTGTTTTCTCAAAACAGCATCCTTCTCACTGATTTCATACTGTAGGCAGTTTTTCAACTAAAATTGACACTAAGGCCTCTACTCATCGTCTTGCACCGATTTTTATGCAATTCTTCATAACAAAAAAAAATCCAGATTCTGAGGAGTTTTCTCAAGACAGCATACTTTTCACTTAATTCGTTGTTTCCTCTTTTTTTCAATTATAATTGACACTAAGGCTCATGGTCTTCACAAATTTTATGCAATATTTCATAAAAAAAATATAGAATCTAGATGCTGTTGTAATTTCTGAAAACAGAGTCCTTCTCAATAAATTCATTGCATCGGCTTTTTTACAATTAAGATTTACACTTAGGCCTCTGCTGATCGTCTTGTACCAAATTTTTTGCAATACTTCATAGAAATACAAAAAATACAGATTCTTTGGTGTATTCTCACAACAGCATCCTACTCAGTAAATACATTGTTTAGGCAGTTTTTCATGTAAAATTGATACTAAGGCCTCTTGTCTTACACCGTTTTTTATGTAATTGTTTACAGCAAAATAAAAATCCAGATACAGTGGAGTTTTCTAGAAAATGCATCCTTCTCAGTAAATTCATTGTTTAGGCAGCTTTTCAAGTGAAATAGACACTAAGGCCTTCCACCGATTTTATGCACTTCTACTTGGCAATATTAGTAATCCAGATTGTGTAGTGTTTACTCAAGGCATCATGTTTTTCACTTTATTCATTGTATTGACTGTTTCTAAAATTAAATTGACACAAAGGACTCTGATCATTGACTTGCACAGATTTTATGCCCGTCTACATGGCAATTTTAAAAATTCAGATTCTGTGGTATTTTCTCAAGATTCAAATCACTAAATTCATTGTTTCGGGTGTTTTAAATGAAAATTGACACTAAGGCCACTTTTCATCGTCATGACCCGATTTTATGGAATACTTCATAGCAAAATAAGAAATCCAGATTCTATAGTATTTTCTAAAGACAGCATCCTTCTCACTAAATTCATTGTTTCGGGTGGTTTTGAAATAAAATTGACACTAAGGCGTATTCTCATCTTCTTGCACCGATTTTCATACAACACTTCATAGCAAATTAAAAAATCCAGATTTTGTGATGTTTTTCAAGACAGAATTCTTCCTACTTAATTCATTGTTTCGGCTGTTATTCAACTAAAATTGACACTAAGAACTCTTCTCATAATCTTGGATCGATTTTTATACAATACATCATAGCAAAATTAAAAATTCAGAATCTGTTGTGTTATCTCAAGAAGCATTCTTCTCACTAAATTAATTGTTTCGGCTGTTTTATACTAAAATGGACACAAAGGTCTCTTCTCATCATCTTGCACTGATTTTATGCAATACTTCATAGCTAAATAAAAATCAGATTCTGTAGTGATATCTCAAGACAGCACCCTAACACTAAATTCATTGCCTCGGCTGTTTTTCAGCTGAAATTTACACTAAGGACTCTTCTCATAGTCTTGGACCGATTTTTATGCAATACCTCATAGGAAAAAAAATCCAGAATCTATGGAAATTTCTAAAGACAGCATCCTTCTCACTAAATTCATTGTTTTGGCTGGTTTTTAACTAAAATTGACACTAAGGCCCCTTCTCATCGTCTTGCATATATTTTTATGCAACAGTTTTAGCAAAATAACAATTCCAGATTTTGTGATGTTTTTCAAAACAGAATTCTTATAACTAAATCATTGTTTCGGCTGTTATTTAACTAAAATTGACACTAAGTCGTCTGCAAATCGTCGTTTACCATTTTAATGCAATACTTCATAATAAAATACAATATCCAGATTCTGTGTAGTTTACTCAAGACAGCTTTCTTCTCACTAACTTCATTGTTTCGGGAGCTTTTTAACTAAAAATAACACTAAGGCCTCTGCTTATCATCTTTCACCGATTGTTATGCAATATGTCATATCTAAAAAAAAACCTAGATACTATAGAGTTTTCTCAAGACAACACTCCAACACTAAATTCATTGCTTAGGCTATTTTTCAACTAAAATGGACACTAAGGACTCTTCTCATAGTCTTGGACCGATTTTTAGGCAATACATAATAGGAAAAAAAATCCAGATTCTATTGTATTTTCTAAAGACAGCATTCTTCTCACTAAATTCATTGTTCCGGCTGTTTTTCAACTAAAATTGACAATAAGGCCTTTTCTCATCGTCTTCTAACGAATTTAATGCAATACTTCATAGAAAAATAAATCCAGATTCTATGGTGTTTTCTAAAGACAGCATCCTCAACACTAAATTCTTTGTTTCGGCTGTTTTTCAACTAAAATTGACACTAGGGCCTGTGCTCATGGTCTTTCACCAATTTTTATGCAATACTTCATAACAAAATAAAAAATCCAGATTCTGTGGTGTTTTCTCAATACAGCATTCGTCTTATTTAAATTCATTGTTTCGGCTGTTTTTAAACTAAATTTGACAATAAGGCCTCTTCTTTTCTTGACGCGACTCTTGACGCGATTTTATGCAATACTTCATAGCTAAATAAAAAATCCAGATTCTGTAGTGATTTATCAAGACCGCACCCCAACACTAAATTAATGGCTTCGGCTGTTTTTCAACTAAAATTGACACTAAGGACTCTTCTCATTATCTTGCACCGATTTTTATGCAACACTTCATAGCAAAATAAAAAAAACAGATTTTGTGATGTTTTTCAAGACAGAATTCTTCTAACTAAATTCATTGTTTCGGATTTTATTCAAGTAAAATTGACAGGTCGTCTGCTATCCGTCTTTCACCATTTTAATGCAATTCATCATAGTAAAATAAAATTTCCAGATTCTGTGGTGTTTATTGAAGACAGCTTCCTTCTCACTAAATTCATTGCATTGGCTGTTCTTCATCTAAAATTGACACTAAGGCCTCTTCTCATCGCCTTCCACCGAATTTTATGCAATTCTTCATAGCAAAATAAAAAATCCAGATTTTATGGTGTTTTCTGAAGACAGCATCCTCGACACTAAATTCTTTGTTTTGGCTGTTTTTCAACAAAAATTGACACTAGGGCCTGTGCTCATGGTCTTTCACCAATTTTTATGCAACACTTGATAGCAAAATAAAAAATCCAGATTCTGTGGTGTTTTCTAAAGACAGCATTCTTCTCACTAAATTCATTGTTTCGGCTTTTTTTTAACTAAAATTGACACTAAGTCCTCTTCTCATCGTCTTGACCCGATGTTATGCAATAATTCATAGCTAAATAAAAAATCCAGTTTTTTATTTATTTCTCAAGACAGCACCCCAACACTATATTAATTGCTTCGGCTGTTTGTCAACTAAAATTGACACTAGGGACTCTTCTCTTGGATCGATTTTTATGCAATAATTCATAGGAAAAAAATCCAGAATCTATGGTATTTTCTAAAGACAGCATCCTTCTCGCTAAATTCATTGTTTCGGCTGATTTTCAACTAAAATGGACACTAGGGCCTGTGCACATGGTCTTTCACCGATTTTTATGCAACGCTTCATAGGAAAATAAAAAAACCAGATTTTGTGACGTT
Source organism: Platycnemis pennipes (assembly GCA_933228895.1). Classification (NCBI taxonomy): domain Eukaryota; kingdom Metazoa; phylum Arthropoda; class Insecta; order Odonata; family Platycnemididae; genus Platycnemis; species Platycnemis pennipes. The sequence goes on from OW121850.1 coordinate 149,519,544, forward strand.
TTTCAAGACAACTTCCTTCTCACTAAAGTATTTGTTTCGGCTGTTTTTCATCTAAAATTGACACTAACGCCTCTTCTCATCGTCTTACAGCGATTTTTATGCAATACTTCATAGCAAAATAGAAGTCCAGACTCTGTGGTGTTCTCTCAAGACAGCATACTTCTCACTAAATTCATTGCTTCGGCTGTTTTAAACTAAAATTGACACTAAGGCCTCTTCTCATCGTCTTGACCCGATTTTATGGAATACTTCATAGCAAAGTTAAAAATCAAGATTCTATTTCATTTTCTAAAGACAGCATTCTTCTCAGTAAATTCATTATTTCCCATGTTTTTCAACTATTATTTAAAATATGGCCATTCTCATGCACCAATTTTTAAGCAATACTTCATAGCAAAATAAAAAATCAAGATTCAGAGCTCTTTTCTCAAGACAGCATACTTTTCACCACATACTAATTCTATTTTTCCAGTAAAATTACACTACAAGGCCGATGATCATCGTCTTAACCATATTTTATGCAATACTTCATAGAAAAATATAGAATACAGCTTATGTAGTCATTTTTCAAAACAGCATATTTCTAAGTACATTCATTTTTTCGGCTGTTTTTCTGCTAAATTTGACCCTAAGACTTGCGACTAATTTTATGCTACACTTAATAGCAAAACAAAAAATCGATATTCTGAGGTGTTTGTCAAGACAGCATTCTTATCACTTATATCATTGTTTAGGATTTTTTAAAACTCAAATTTACACTAAGACTCAACGTCTTTCATTGATTTTTATGCAATACTCCATAGCAAAATAATAAACCCAGATTCTGTGGTGTTCTCTCCAAACAGCATCATTCTCACTAATTTCGTACCGTAGGCAGTTTCACCTGTTATGGATAATAAGACAGCTTGTGTAGTTATTTGTCAAAACAGGATCCATCTCAGTACATTCATTTTTTCGGCTGTTTTTCACCTAAAATTTACCCTAAGACTACTCTTCATCGTCTTGCGTCTAATTTTATGCTAGACATAATAGCAAAGTAAAAATCAATATTCTGAGGTGTTTCCTCAAAACAGCATCCTTCTCACTTATTTCATACTGTAGACTAGTTTTTTAACTGAAATTGACACTTAGGCCTCACTCATCGTTTTTCTCCGATTTTTATGCAATTTTTCATAACAAAAAAAAAATCCAGATTCTGAGGAGTTTTCTCAAGACAGCATACTTTTCACTAAGTACAGTATTTCGTGTATTTTTTAATTAAAATTACACTAAGATCATAGTGTTGCACCTAATTTTATGGAATACCTCATAAAAAAGTAGAAAATATAGATTCCTAGGTTTTTTCCAAAAAAAAACATCCTTCTCAGTAAATACATTCTTTAGGCAGTTTTTTAAGGCTAAAGGTGGGTGGTCTATGGTGTGAATCTTCCCCACAGAGATGGAACCACGGTCGATGACAGTCAGCGCTCTATGATAGTAACTAAGTGAGCTGATTATCCTCCAAATATGGTGTTCGTCTCCCCTCGGCCACCGGCTGCACCCTCCCCTACATCGCCCATCCCCATTCCTAAAATTGCAACACCGCGGCAGTTTTACAATGTCTTGTTTTGTCTAGCCGGCCACTATATTCTCCCAAGCAGTCGCGGGCGTGAACCGTCAACCATTCCCTTCCCCTTGCCTGTTGGAACTCGTCGCGAGCATTCATCATCATTTTTTATTTCGAATCCCGAGGATGTTTATTAGAAGCCTCGCGGAAGCTTCCAACACAATCCGCATCACTCTTACTACAGGAAATAAATAATAAATATTCCACGGTATGAGGGATAGAAGGAAATATGAAGAGTTCAAGAGGTTGGCAATAAAGGAATAATGAAGTTGCACTCCAACAGCGCATCACTTTTGTGGTGATTAATTAGTATTCATCATATTTTTTTACCGACTGAGAGTAAGTTTTGAAGGATTAAGTCCATTCACAGTAAACTCGCTCCATAATGGGGGTAGATTTCGGCACAACTATTTGATACCAGTTAACGCGCAATAATGTTTTGTTAAAATATTCGAATGTGTAGTAGATGCCTGCTTCTGTCATTGATATTGAAGTGTCATGCGTTTACATCAGGACGGGAATGCAGAGAGGCGTCAGTTTTCTGTTCCCTCTGTAGAATAGCACAGCTTATTCTAGGCAAACTTGGAATAAAATATTAATCAACATGGTAAAAAAAAGCTTCTAGCAGGCATACCTCGATATCGTCTCGGCTGTAACGGAAATATATATTTGTAAACTCGACATTGTACTCTCTTTTAACATACGTTAAAATCCAAAACTTGAGTAAACGTAAAAGTCACACTATCTCGTTCCCTATCCATTAATTCCCCATTCCAAAAACCTTGTAGATCCTGCTATCATAGTAAATCTGCTTCTCTGAAATAAACAATTTTTGTAATTGGCATAAGTTTTATTTATCCAAAAAGACAAAATTCGGCTATCATTCAACTTGTAACTTCAGGTTCTCTTATTTGTATCGACCGGCAAACTCTAGGGTCAATTATTTCCGGAAGCATAACATTATTATAAAAATGGAGAAGTTTCTTCTCCATACGATCCTTCCAAAATGCGTCATCCCTGTAAATTCTTTGAATTTTGCAATCAATAGGAGTCCAAACTATCAGATCGCAAAAGGAGTAGCGAGAAACATGTAACTGCCCCTGAATTTGGTAATTGTAATTGTGATTTTTTTTTAGTTCTAGGTTTTTATCCAAGCAAAAGCACTTTATATCCTCTGCTGCCTGTTGTATAGTCATTTTTTCAGATGATTTTGGGCATTTTACTTCAATAATGCCGCCATTGCTTGTTTTTCCGTCCGGTGATGCCGCTAGAAAACAGTGATCTGGATCTACATAAAGACCACACGCAAAAACTTTACTTCCCGTAAGCTCTTCATACTTCTTAATTGCATTGCGTTCATTGAGGGAGCCGTATCTAGTTGCTTCATTTTCAAAGGGCTCGGCATACAAAAGTCTTTTCACAAGAGGTGCCCATTTAGAATGTTTCCTTCTCTTACACAAACTCCAAAATTCGAAGACGTCAATCTATTCCGTCTTTCATCAAACCATTTCTCGCATTCCCTTTGGCCTCGTGTCTCCCTCTCTATAGCTTCTATTGACTCCTTATCCACCTTCAATTTAGCCAATAGTGCTTTGCTTTCTCCTGCCATTTCCTCTTCGTCTAAGTCCAATTTTTGACAATAATCTCCATAGTCCTTGGATTCATTTGACGTACAACATACCCTAACTTTCCTCTCAGGCATTTTCAAAAGACATTTCCGAGCTGACTGCAGGCGTTTCAGCCTCCGCTCTCCTAACCGGTGGACAATTTTGTAAGGGCTTTTTCCACATATCGTTTTCCACGTAGTATCTACACACTTTATTATTCCCGTGATATTCCCATAGACTCCTTCCGCTTCTTCATCTTCGTAGTCTGACGTAGGCATGTAAACTTGTACCACAATAGTACCTGTAGTTTGGGTTTCAATCTTCACCGTTGTAATCCTCTCTCTGTACTGCGGGAAGCTCTTCACGCACAGTCCTGCACTCTTACTGAGCATTATGCCTACTCCAGCCTTACCATTTTGTGATTCGGAGTGATTAATTCTATAACTTTTACTCCAGAAGTCTCCTTCTTCGGGCCATCTCATTTCAATGATTCCTAATACGTCGAGGTCCATTCTCCGCATTTCCACTTTCAGGTTCTCCAGTCCTCCGCAGGTCCGAAGTTTCCTACCAAAAGATGGCTATCATCACGTTTGACTTACCCACTCTCTCGGGCAGTCCCGGCCCGGAGATCCGAATGGGGGACTGTTTTACCTGCGGAATATTTTACTCGAGAGGGTTCCAACACGTCATGATAAAAAAAGAAAAAGAGTGGAGCGGTTGCGACTCCTCGGGATAACAATGTTGTGGTTTCCCATTGCCTTCCACATCGCAGTACTTCAGCCGTGAAAGTAAATGCTACCACGCCCTTAGTGAAATCAGTGTCGCTGTAACCACCACTGTGGTCTCGTCACTCATATGAAGAAGAGCTTCTGGGGGCCTATTCTGTAAAGTCGAAAGAATTTCGGCTCATATGGAGAGTCGTGGGTCACCGCGACGAACGATTCGCGAACATCGTTCACCGCCGAAATGACGAATAACAGTTGACTGTTATCCAACGTTATGTCTATCCAGCGCGCCATTATTACAATGGAAGGAACAAGCTGAGGTAATTAACAATAATTAATCAACATGACTTACTGTTGATGTTTGTAATCAATCTATTCGCTATAAAATGTAATAATATATGCTGGTATGGAATAACGGCGGACTTATTAAGAAAGTGAAACTTCTGAAAATTGAAAGTGATTACACCTTTGGAATTAAATCACGAAATGTTTTGGTTTTATCAATTGATTCTGTCAACAGCTTCTGTAATAATATTGTTTTCTCGAGTGAATCATTACATCTTCGTGCATATATTCCTCCGTCCGCCTATGTATCTATTTATATAGTACATTGATTTGGAATGGTTGATATCACAGTAGCAGATAACAAATATAGAACAACCGTTCAATATCCTGCGATAATGTACGCGTCCGAAGACCAAAGGACGTCTAAATCTACGTATACCCTGCAAGCCACCATAAAGGTGTGTGGGAGGGGGAGATAGCCTCACAGGGGGGACGTCCATACTATTTCAGAATTTGTCGGTAGAATACAACCACACAAAGAAAGGTACTCGTACAAAACAATTGCCAGCATAATGAGATTTGCTCAAACAATGCGATTTCCAACATGATACCATCTCTCTCTATAATGTACAGTCATTTGCAAAAGTCTGTGGGCAACCTCCACCGCGCCACTAGCGGCCAAGATTAGATCCACAAACTATGTTGGCACTAACTGTATAGTAGAGAAAATTTGTGCTAAGGTAACGGCAATACAAGATAGGTAAAAATGGCGGATTTTAATGCCAGGGTCCTCAAAAAAAATGATCGGTAACGAATAATAATGACGCATAGGATCAATGTTGCGCTATAATTAAGGCCCTACCACTTTTATTATGCAAAATAAATCTCGACAAATGCGTGCGACCGCTTAATACTCTGATTACGCCTGTGATATTGCCGCGAAGTGTCGTGCCGTAACACGTTATAAGATTCATTTTTCTCACTTAATAGTTCATTTTCAGTCCGTTTCTCTTTCTCATATGATATAGTTTCAACGGCAAGCTTGCTGAATGAAACTCCGAGCGTGCCCAGTATGAAATAAAGACATTTGTCGTCGTTGAAAGTTACTTGGCCTAGTCAAGGCATACGCATTCATTACGTAATTTATGCTCCATTGCATGAATAATTAAATAATGACACTGCTACATAAAAAAAGATGTCTTACTCGCTACGTGGATTCCATTTCACTATCCAAGACATCTCGCGCAATTAATTTGATGCAGTCCAATCAGTTCACCAATATAATTTAACACGTATTCGTGGAAGGTTAAATAATCATTTGAATGTATGCGGTTCATAGAATTTATTAAAGAAACCACTCTCATACACAATACGATAACAAATAATTTGCGGTCATAAGTATTTATGGACATTTTCAGTCATTTATCTTCCGATGAGTCTTGCTTCAATCAGGGTCCACCACCAACACTAGGTATCACCGTAGTCGGTTATTTTACCAGCAGCGCACCGAATATTCTTCTGTCAATCCTCATTATCACTACACCAGAACGTTTTCACTAATCATTTAGCGAGTATTCCTCCAAATATTTTACAAAATAGGATTAATGCCATACCTATGTATTCCTTGGGACCGGACCGCCATTCCAATGTTCACAGTTATCAAGGTAATGTTTATTTACGTCTTGTTGTTGTTGACGACGAAATAAATACACAAAATTTATGGAATTAGAGAACTACTCGTTGTTGCAATGCATTTTATGCCTTTAATTTTCATTTAACGTATTCGTGCTTGAACGTTCGTAGGGAAACCATCTCTGTAGGAGTCATAGGCGCTTCTGAGGTGGGTTTTATGTTAATAATGTGTCGTTTGGACTCCCATAGCATGTTTTGAGTTATTTTGTGCTTCAGTTTTTTGCAATAGTTTTTCGGATGGCTTTTGTTTCACTTGACCACGTCATCGACTCACCGATCATTGTTGAATTCGAGCGACTGAATTACCAGTGCCGAGGGAAATCGAACTGGGGATGGAAAAACAACCTGTTGATTGTTATCATTTGTAGTCAATAAGCAAAATAGCCATTTGAACAATTTCTTCAAGGAATTTTTTAAAAATGTTTTCACTTTGGTCAAGAAAAGCATATTTACTCGCTCTTAATCCAGCTCTCGTGGATTATTATCTGTATCTTTGTCATCACGCATGAAAAGGTTCCATTAAATCCTTGAAGTGGCTAGTAATACTTTCAATCATTTAACGTAATTGTAATTAAAATTTCTAATTTCGCGTATTTTAAAGTTCTTTGTAGACTCAAGTGAAAAAATGCAATTAGGAGGTAATTTATCTCCATGAAAGTAAAGGAATAAGAAGGGTTCAAAGTATACCATGATAATTTTTATCTAAACTTTATATAGAAATGAATTCTAGGTGAGTGTAGAATTGAAAAACTGCATTCTAACACACATGGCATAGAAGAGGCATACTACGTTGAGCTAAGCGCAAGTACTATGTGGTTAAATATTTGACGAAAATATCAATAGATAGTTTGATATTGATAATTTTCCTATATTCTGGAAATACTTTTTGGATATTGATATTTTTATTGCTTTTCTCATTCCATGCTTTCTCAGTATCGCAATGCAATATTTATATACCCAGTGGTTTATTTGTCTGTGTGAAGTACGTGCTCTATATCCAGTCGTCCGTATCATATACTTCCTCCAAACGTTCTTCTTAACTAGTTTGACTCTGTTGTTGACTCGTCCATAAATTTATCTACAATTTTTCTGGAGAATACGAATTTTTTCATCATCATGCCCACAAATATCCTTTCTCTGTACTTCACTATTTGATAAAATTTTCCTCCTCATGCGAACGTCACTCTGTTCAAACAATCTAATAACAGCGTAGCAAAATGCAGTCAAATGAACTTACGACCTCTATTTTCGTAAATGATCTAGCGATATTTCGCAGTTCTATGAAACCTTCTGCAGCAAAGAGGCATAGTCAAATAGCTCTCCGCAGCTGGTCGCATGTTTTAATTTTATTTTCAAACCACAATTAAATGAGATTTTGCCTATAGTTATTGAAGTCTATTTCAATTTCCACAAATAACTAGAAAATATTAATCTATTCGACGCTGACTAAGACAATGTCCAAGTGAACGCCACCTACAACGCCTTGTTTACGGGTATCATTTTCTCGGTCAGTGTCCTTAAGCTGAGTATTGTCTCACTAGCTCCGAGATTTTCCTTGAATCCGACTTGGTTTTCCGAAAGGTTCCCTTATATCTTTCCATCCATTCTTTATCTAACTATCCGAGTAGGTATTTTCTGTGTGTGATACCAGGCGGAATGTTATTAGGTCTTCGCATTTCTCTATCCTTGGTTTCTTCTGAATTATGATCATGTCCCTTTTTTTAATAGTTACTATCTCTGATTATTCCAAAGAGTATTCCTTTGCCTTGACTCCGAGTAACTGGATGATTTCTCCGTTTGTTTTAACCCCTCCTGGCCACTAGTTTTATAGGTTTTTAACGGATCTATCGAATTCGCTTCTGAGTATCTCGGGGCCCCGTTCGTCTTCTTCTGCCTTGAATTTTTGAGTGTTTTGGGCGCGTGATGGGGCTCTTCGATGTATTATTTTTATCACTTTCCTATGTTTTCCTGCAGTGGGTTTTTTCGTTGATGGATATTTGCTCCAATCCTCACGTTTTTTCGCAAATGTGAATCTTTTACACTACATTTTTCTTTTCTTCTATTATAATTTCCCTTCCCCATGGACTACGCCTTGTCGTGGTGGGATTGGGGCTTGCGTGTTCCCGTGACCCCTAGAGCTACACTGGCGGGAGTAACTAATATTGCTCCTGGACCCATGCCAGACAGGTCGAGGGGGTAGGAGCCTGACGAAAGGTAGTCCACGTATCGTACTCGCAGCGTCTGTTCCTCAGTGAGACGGCTGTGAGAAGGCGTCTGACCCCAGTGGGGCGGCCTAACAAGTGATTATTATTATTATTATTATTATTATAAGTATTCTACCGGTGAAGGTAGGTTTAAATGGAAATTTAATTCTTCCCACCCCCTAAATTTCACACGATGTCCCTCTTCAGCCCCTCATACTTCCTGCCACCTTTCATTCCATCCAAGCTACCTGTTCTTCTTCTCCCTCTTTCCCGCTTACCCAACGCTCTTCCCTCAATCACCTCCTTCAAAACACCATCCCCATTTATTACCTTTTCCATCCACACCTTCTGCCTTCTCCTAATTGCATCTATCAAATGTCTTTCCTCTCCTACCAATTCTAGCACTTCATCGTTCGTCTTCCTTTCGACCCACTTTATCTTCTCCATCCTTCTCCACACCCACATTTCAAAAGCCCTAAGTCTATTTTCATCTTCTTTTCGCAAAGCCCACGTTTCCGCCCCATATAGTGCAACGCTCCGTATTAAACTTTTCATTAGTCTTTTCTTCACTTCCCTACTCAAGGCCCCTGTCATTAGCTCACGCCTACGCGTAAAGGCTTCTTTTGCCAATGCAATTCTCCTTCTAACCTCATTGCTGCTATACCCTTTTTCTTCCAACACACTACCTAGATAGCTAAATTGCTCTACCTGCTCTAGCTTCTGACCTCCCACTTTTATCGCTAAGTGATGGTGTCACGTTAAAAACACTATTGAGGCAGGCAACTGGAAACCACCTCAATTAAACTCTCCCAAGATCACAATGGACTTGAGCAATAGAGAATTGAATCCTGGCAACTACGGGGCCCGGGACCAAATTAGTGTAACGGGTGTCGTGCCCGGCAGCAGGGTAAGCAAGGACTCTGCGGTCGTCATCTCACGAAATCCTTGCACGAAAAGAAAGACAGCAGCAGCGGCGGCGAAGAATAAACCAGAGAAGAAAGCAACAATGCTAATGATCGGGACATGGAACGTTAGGACTATGTTAAGGGCAGGAAAACTGGAGAACATTAAGCGTGAAATGGAGAGGGGAAAGATCGATTTGTTGGGACTAAGCGAAGTAAGATGGAGAGACCAGGGGGACTTCTGGAGTGAAAAGCACTGGGTTATATACAGTGGAGGGGAAGAGAGCCAGTGGGGAGTAGCAGTCGTATTGAATGCAACATTAGGAAAAAGGGTGTTGAATGTGGAACAGGTAAGCGATAGAATACTAGCTATCGAAATCAAAGCTAAGCCAGAAAATGTAGTCTTAGTACAGGTCGTACAGGTTTACATGCCGACAGGGGGGCATAGAGAAGAGGAAGTTGACGAAGTATATGACCAGTTGGAAGAATTAATGGGGAAAGTAAAGGGCAGGAAGAATCTAATAGTTATGGGAGATTGGAACGCTGTAGTAGGGGAAGGGAGGGACGGGAGTGAAGTAGAGGAGTATGGTCTGGGCATAAGAAATGACCGGGGCGAGAAAGCAGTGGAGTTCTGTAGGAGGAATAATTTAGTGAGAACAAATACGTGGTTTAAACACCACCCTAGGCGTAGGTACACGTGCAAAATGCCGGGGGATACTGGAAGGTACCAACTAGACTACATCATGATTAGGCAAAGATTCAGGAGCAGCGTTAAGAATTCGCATAGTTTCCCAGGTGCAGATGCCGACTCCGACCATAACTTGGTGGTGATGAGATGTGAGATGAGACTAAAAAGGTTGAAAGTAGGAAGGAAAATAAAAAAGTGGGATGTAGGAGCACTGATTGGAGGGAAGAGGAGAGAATACCAGGAGGTTGTGGATAGATGCATGATGGAAGAGGAGGGAAGAGGAACAATAAATGAAAGATGAGAAATGATAAAGACGGGTATAAAAGAAGCAGCTGAAAAAACAATAGGAACAGTAGATGCTAGGAGGACCAAGAAACCATGGGTAACAGCGGAAATGATGGAAAGGATAGACGAAAGAAGGAAATGGAAAAATGTAAATACAGAGCTAGGCAAAAGGCGTTATAAGGAGATTAACAACAGGCTTAGGAGAGAAACAAAGAGAGCAAGAGAAAAGTGGTGGAGTCGGCAATGCGAGGAGCTGGAGAGACTCCAGAGAGAAGGAGAAATAGGCAGTCTGTACTCAAAGGTAAGAATGTTATCGGGAATCAAGAAATGGAAAACGGTCCCGTGCATCAAAGACAGAAAGGGAAATTTAGCAATGGAGCCAGAGGAGATCCAACGTCGTTGGAGGGAATATGTTGAGGAACTGTATGATAGCGAAAATAGGCCTAGCAACTTGGACATAGAAGAGGAAAAGGACGTAGATCAGGATGACGTGGGCCCCGGAATACTGGACAGTGAGATAGAGAAGGCACTGCGAGAAATGAAGGCAGGTAAAGCGGTGGGGGTTGATAGCATCCCAGCTGAGCTTCTGAAAAACCTAGGAAAAGGGGGAAGGGACAGATTTTATGAACTTGTTCGTAGAATATACGAGAAGGGGGCTTGGCCGGAGGATTTTGTAAAAACCGTGCTGATACCTATACCGAAAAAGAGGGTGACAAAATAATGTGAAGACTATAGAACGATAAGTTTGATTTCTCATGCGGCAAAGGTAGTGCTTAGAATCATCAATAGGAGAATGGAAAAGAGAGCAAATGAATTCCTAGGCGAGGATCAGTTTGGATTTCGGAAGGGGAGGGCCACTCGAGATGCGATTGCAGTGATGAGAATACTAGTGGAAAGGAATCTAGAATACAATCAGGACGTATTCGCGTGCTTTGTTGATTTTGAAAAGGCGTTCGACAGAGTGAGGTGGGACAAGTTTATGGAAATATTGCGGAAGATAGGAGTAGACTGGAGAGACAGGAGACTGATCCGGAATTTATATATGGCGCAGAAGGCGCAAGTGAGAGTAGCAGATGGAGAATCGGATTGGGCAACAATAGGGAGGGGAGTTAGGCAGGGCTGTCCTTTATCGCCGGTACTTTTCAACATATACTCGGAGGAAATGGTGAGAAAGGCTTGGGATGAACTGGAGGCAGGAGTAAAGGTCGGGGGGAAATCGATAAAATCAGTGAGGTTTGCGGATGACCAAGCGCTAGTATTCCAGTCTGACCGTGGCTTGCAAAAAATGCTGGATGCGTTGCAGGGACAGTGCGAAAGATACGGGATGAAGATAAACCAGAAGAAAACGAAAGTAATGAAACCGAACTGTTAATTAACCGAACAAACTGAAAATATAGTTATAGGTGTTGGAATTAATGGCAATAAAATATTTTGCTTACTAAATTGATCCTAGGCGTTGAAAAGCATTTTAAACCAAAGAGGAGGACTCGTTTGGCAAGAAAAATTCCAATTGTACGAAAGAGGAGTTCAAGGAATTCATTTTATGAATTGTGGGTGCAAAGCAAACATTAGATACAGAAATATCACCTTAAATGTCATAATTTCACAGGCTAATTGGTTCACAAACATATACCAAGTAAATTGATGATAGATAATGCAGATAAAAGTTGGTAAAACACGAAGGTTAGGATATTATTTAAGTGACAAATAATATGCCACGCACACATGCACTCAAATGCGTTCAGGCACAACTGTGTCTAAAGATTATTCAAGTATATTAAAAAACCTGCGTCCCAAGGCAAGTAATATTGTAAAAATAAGTTAGAGAGACGGATGGGAGCACGACGCACAGTGGGGCCAAATCGCATTTTGCCGGACAAAAGTCCAAAACTGCTTTTTATGAGATAACGTCTTGAACTTTGGCACATATACACAAAAATGATTGCTGATTATGGAATGGTAAGTCATTTTTATAGGAATTACCCGTTATTTAGATACAGAGGCTCAAACACGACCAAATTTCGAAAAAAGCGCCCGCTCTCATTTTTCTTCGAAAATCTTAAAAGTTGAGCAGATATAGGAGTAAATAAAGGATTTTTATGAAATAAAAAACATTTCCATTTGTTAACAGGGTACTTTGCCTATACTATGTATACGTTTCAGAAATTTTTTCCCATATTTGTGTGCTATTACGTCACAAAATGGCGGACCCTTTTTTTAGACAAACTTTTACATAAAGTACACAATATAATCCTTATTCGGAAAATGGTCTCTGGGATACTTCATCAGAGTATAAATTGAACATATTTCTAGGTTACTCCGTAAAAATATTTGAAAAAAGTTTGCGACGCCGAGAATAAACTCGATTTTTCGATCGCGCGTCGCGGCCCAACTCCGCGCAGCGGGACCTGGAAATACCGAGACTCCGTTGGATTGTTCATGTTGTGTGGATAATAACTTCTCGAATATAACTTTTTCAGGCTTTGCATGCTGTCACTGATTTCTAAAGATTCTATATTGAAGATTTTTCGAGGATGTTGGTTCTAGAGAATGGATTAGTGCACTCGTAACTGCGGTAATTTTTTAATTTGGATAATTTTCGGAATCATGTTGAAAATTATGAACGTCTTTCAGCTCTTGAGCAAGAATGCCGGTTCTCGGGGAACCATGCATGTTCTCCATAAAAAGGCAAAATTTGGGATTCCCTTCTTTCCCTTTACCCTCTCCTCCTCCACCCCGAACTACATCCTTCGCCTTTACTACCCGAGGAGGGTGGCGCAAAACGGAACGTTTATGACAATGTGCAGTCTTAAAAAAAATAATGGCTGCTTGGCAAATTACGACTTGTTGTTGCTCTTTGTTATCTGACTCTTTGATGCGTCAGAAATAATATTAGTGGATACTCTCCTATAAGTAACTTGAAACTGACAATATAAGAAAATTGATATTTAATTTTAACGATTACCTAAGGGGAATCATTTTCACAATATCATTCTTTATAGCTTCTTACAATGAAATTCAATATTCTGTTTAAAATCAGCATGATTTCATGAGTGTTTACAAAAAGCTCTGTTGTGCGCATTATCATCTGTTTGTATAGAGTGATATACTGGATCATTAGGTTTGAGGGATGGATTAATTTAAACTTGAGTTTACTGTGGTTTTACATTTTTATTTCGCAATGCTGATCACACAGTGTAATAATGTCAAATTGCAATGCTCTCGACGGAAAGTAAAGTAATATAGATGAAACACAATTAGATTAATCAATAATATATTAAATAAAACTGGAAAACTGATGTTGTTTTGCATAGAATTTGCTGCTGGTTTAAAAAGAGAAAGTAATTTGAAAAGAGGATGGCAATAAACGAGAATGACTTAAATTCATTTTGATATTGTCAGTACCGATAAAATCAATTCAATAATATAAATGAAATGCCATTACTTGTAAGGTACTGAAAAGAACATAAATATCATTATCCCAAATGATTTTCACCCTCAGAGCATACTTAGTTTTAACTCACCGAGTCCTCTTCAGGTAGTGACAAATTTCTGAAAGCACACACCATGTTTATATTTGGGAATGGTTAAGAAGGCGAAGAAACAGTTAGAGGAGATGGGTTGTTCGTATGTGTACCGATACGCTCCTTGAGAGAGAGATAAGGGTGAGAAGAGGTCTGTTTGCGCCAATGAAGGGAAAAACGCAAGAAGGGAATACCCGGAGAGAATGAAAGGAGGGTCGACAGAGGAAGTTAGGTCGGCGGTGTTCAAATGAGGGGTGGGTAAGGAAGCGGTTAAGGAAAGGGTGGTTGGTAGCGGGCTCCTGACAATGCGATCGCCTTTTCACTATCCTTTCCTTAACCACTCATCCATCCCCACGAATTCGTCACTACAATTCGTCCTTTGACCAAACTTTCTTTGCCGATTGTTCGTTTCAAGAAAAATTCTTAGTCCTCGGACGAGTCGTAACCATCATCTCAGTTTGATTCTATGCTTCTTCTTTGTTTTCTATTACTAATAGTTCTCGTAATTCCTTCGGAAGCCTCCTATCAGTCTTCGCAGTCAATGATATGGTGGAGAAAAGCAACGGATCGAACGTGATCAAGTCTTTTGAATAGGTCCTCAATGGTGGCCTTCCTGGAGTGTTTCCGCGTGAATCTTTCTCGAAATTTCATGGCGTCCTTATTGTGGGCCTCCATCGCCTCTTCGGATAGCTGGCCTAAGGGAAGAATTGTCCCTTTCAAAAAATCCGCGCCATGTATGAGTACTTTATGGACCGTGGTCGGCATATAGGACAATGAATAACATCCCGAAATCCAATTTTATAAATCGTCAATCTGCCTTTGCAAATAATTATTTTCTGTCTTGGCTATTTCCTTCGTCTCTTTGAGTTACTGAAGGCGAATGGGCCGGCAAAATCTGATGGACGACGGCCACGGATTTGCCCAGATAATCACAGCTAAAACAGGGAAAGTATTAATATTGCCCGTTTGTTCTATATGCGGATTAGCCAAAAATAAAATAGATAGGCTTGAATCTCTTACCTGAAGAATCATTTACCAAAGTAAGAGGAACTAGGGATCTCATGAATAAAAATTCATTTAACGAATCTGCTCTTTCCCACAGTTGTTCATATTGGGCGTGGCCCGAACTTCCATCAAATCCGTACTTGCATATTAAAGTGGAATTAACTTTATCGATGGAGGTTTGCGATGTAGATACGCACTGCAGTACCCGTGAGACCATGTGATTTAATAAATACTGAAGATTCACTTGGCACATGTTTTCAGTTATACTTATTCCATCGGAGTAATCCGAATCGGGGATACAACTCGTGTCCGTGACTAAGAACTGAGCTTCTAAGTGTATTATACTGACTATAAGTCAGCCCCCTAGTGATCAGTAAGAACAAAACCTCCTCAGGTGACATCTCCGTCACCACGTCAGGACTTTTCCTACACTTGAAAGCACTCTCCTTGCCTTACTAAGAGTGGTTGTTATTGAAAATGATTCCAAAATTATTCAAATGACAAATTTACCTCAGTTACGAGTGAACTGAATGGAGTGCACTGAAGAACATATGGACAATACAAACTGATCCATTCTTTCGAACCAATATCCTCGAAACATCTTCAGTATAGAATCTTTAGAAATCAGTGACAGCATGCAAAGCCTGAAAAAGTTATATTCGAGAAGTTATTATCCACACAACATGAACAATCCAACGGAGTCTCGTATTTCCAGGTCCCGCTGCGCGGAGTCGGGCCGCGACGCGCGATCGAAAAATTGAGTTTATTCTCGGCGTCGCAAACTTTTTTCAAATATTTTTACGGAGTAACCTAGAAATATGTTCAATTTATACTCTGATGAAGTATCCCAGAGGCCATTTTCCGAATAAGGATTATATTGTGTACTTTATGTAAAAGTTTGTCTAAAAAAAGGGTCCGCCATTTTGTGACGTAATAGCACTCAAATATGGGAAAAAATGTCTGAAACGTATGCATAGTATAGGCAAAGTACCCTGTTCACAAATGGAAATGTTTTTTATTTCATAAAAATCCTTTATTTACTCCTATATCTGCTCAACTTTTAAGATTTTCGAAGAAAAATGAGAGCGGGCGCTTTTTTCGAAATTTGGTCGTGTTTGAGCCACTGTATCTAAATAACGGGTAATTCCTATAAAAATGACTTACCATTCCATAATCAGCAATCATTTTTGTGTATATGTGCCAAATTTCAAGACGTTATCTCATAAAAAGCAGTT